>CAWUFW010003182.1:1200000-1904076 GCA_963921515.1 Calotriton arnoldi | reverse complement strand
ATGTTTGACACCAAACACGACATGTTTAGGTGCAGCCATTCCAAAGTTAGCATTTAACGCGAGGTTATAATGCGCTTAAGAGTATATGGTCAGGCTGCACTACAAACAGCATCAGAGAAGGGTCTCCGAACGCTGCAGAGGGGCCCTGCTCATGCAGGGGCATCCTCTCACATAGGAACCATGCACTCTGCCTTTAGGATTGATAAGGCCTGCCTTAGGAGTGACTTATAGGTTTATATGTGTGTATGTATTTAGTGATATAGGTAACCTATATCACAGTAAGGGGTGCATGCACCACCTTACCCAGGCTGCAGTAGCAGACCTGAGGTGTCAGTTTGGATGGCCTTCCAGGGGTGGCATAATACATGCTGCAGCCCCTGGCAGGCCTCTGAGGTACCTATGCCCTTGGTACATAGTATACCATATACTAGGGACTTATAAGGGCACTCCAGATTCCAATCAGTGATGTGCCTAAGGCACATGGAAACCATTTTAGAGAGGAAGCAGCTAGGCTGGGGTTCTGATTAGCAGGGCCCCAGCCAGACTAATGTCGAAAAACAGTGAAGCATCAGCAAAAAGTGGGGGTACCCATGTGAAGCAGATCCTACTCTCCTACAGCAGGTATGAAGCGTTGAGTAAGGAATACATTCATAAATCTTGGGAATTACCGTGCAGATTTAGATGCAGGAATGGGGACACTGAAGTCTTTCTCAGCGGTTCAGACTGTGAGAATTCGTTAAGTGGGTCTCTAATTTGTCAGGATATTATGCTTCACAGAGCTTGTAATGCTTCGGTTGCAAACCTATCATGTCACTTAAAAGGATCCCCAGCTGCCGTGATTCATCTGGTGTTCAAACTACTCTCGAATGGGAGTTATTTGATGTTGAATGATCAGGGTTGCTGTGGGATGCTGCCAGGCATCACATATCTTGTCACAGTAAGTTCCAGGGTTACTTGTTGCATGCAAGTATTGTTTCCACCGACCAAAACAGTCAGGGAGGTGCCGCTATGGCCTTCATTGAATGTTTCCCTTATACGGTTTGATTCTCTGAGCAGACTGAAAGCCATACTTTTACAGAAGGATGTGGCCTTAATTTCAGCCCGAGAGACTTTTGATCTCCAGGTTGCAAGGTCTTCGGCTGAGATACAGACATTAGTCCAAACTAACTTCCCGCTCCATTTCGGAAAAATGGTACATCGTATCTTTAACATGTCTGATACGAGTGGGAAAGTACACCTATTTAGGAGCATAGGTTCTGGACCATTAAGTACCTTTAAGACGATCTTCGGAGTTATTCCAGCATTTATACACTCCGTATTAGGAAGCATTTTTGGAGTGCTTTCGTTGGTCCTACTTGTAGTGGGTATCTGCTTTTAACTTTCCTGCTACGCAATGGACGTCCCAGTTTCCAAAGAGATGGATACAGCACTCCTTGTGTGACAATGCCGTGAGCGCATGTTACTCCATCTGGGCACACCTCAGCTTCGGGAGCTAAGCAAGCATTGGTTCCTATTGTTTAGATCAGTCTGGGTTGACTGCGTCTTGCCTGTGCTCCGCTGCCTATTCTGCGGATATGAATGCGTGTTGGATATGTCTAACACTTCCATCGATTGCGCCTCCGGACGTGGATGTACAACTGGACCCATCAAAGGCCCACGTATTGCAGTGTCCTCAGCGTATTCCAATGTTGATGTCTGCATTCTTAGAGCCTCCACAGGATGCTACAGCTCCTGTTGGAATGGACACCGGCTATACCACAGACTCACAGGCTTCGAGTACTTACTCAGCAACAGCTGTGGGAACTGGAGAAGACCACCTTGGCTCTATTGACCTGATCCAAGATGTGTTACAGGGACCGTTGTCTGCGAAAGCAAGCAGCAGTGATGTTGTGTCTCCCACACAGGACACATAAACATTTGGCTTTCCGTTTGATGGGAACAATTTGTCCTTTTTCCAAAACAAGCCAAATTGGAATTCGACAACATAATTTTTATTTTATTTTTCTCTCTTGCTCTCACTGAGCACTATGGCTTTCGGCATGCTCAGTTGGTCTAACAGTATATTGACTATTTAGAGGACTTATAGAGCTTTTTTTTACTTTTACATTGTTTTTAACACATACCATTTAAAAAAAATGTTTTTATACTTATAATTTAGCAATGTCTTTTATGATTTTAAACAGGCATATTTTAGCATCTGTTAATTTTGTCGTCCAGTCGGATGAGGAGTGGGTGTTATGAGCCCCAATGTACCCCAGTATAGGCCTAGGTAGTTGCACGACCTTTCACCTACATTTGTCCCACCTTGCCCTACATAACGGCTCAAGTGCTGACCTTTTACCTAGTTAGGTGCCGAATAAATGTTGTGTGGTTTGCCTCGAAAACCAGTGGCGGCTGGTGACATTTGAAAGTGGTGAGCGTAAAATCATTGTCGTACTGCACTGCGGCGAGAGAGCGTAGCAGGAAGGTTAATAAAGCAATACGATTGAATTATTTATCATTTAAGAAATTGCCAATTTTTATGAGCTATAGAGGACAATCTTTGCGTATGCTGGTGTTATCATTTGCCCATATTAACTTTTGGACACACTGATACACTTGTAATGGTTTTAACTATACAATAAATACATTCATTGACTGTGCAGTGCTGTACATCAATATGATGACACTATTTCCTTAAATTAATTATCTGTTTTCATGCAAGAAACACCATTTTTAAAAAAAGTGCAGAAAATATGAATGCATTTCAAGTATATGACAAGTACACATAAGCAAAGGCAGGGGCTACACAATTTTCCAGACACCTAAAGTATGGGGAAAAGGGAGTGGGTTCTTTTGTTTGCACACTTACTTACAGTGGTTTAAATTTAAAATGATCAAATTAAACTATGTGCTGGAATTAGAGGGCATAATTCGTGTCACAAATAATCCTTTAATGGCATTAGCTAACAGTGCATGTAATCGGAAATGTAGCAATGTATTTTAATTGCGACAATAAAACTTGGCTGGTAGATTTTCGGACACGTTAATGCTATAAAGAATCCTCACAATTTGCCAATGCAAGAAACCGTCATTGGACAAATTGAAAGACTTTGCTAACTAAATCAGAAAATACTGCTATGTATAGAGATGTCAGGCTGCGTCAGTAAAGATGTCTTTTGGGGGTGTGATGTATCAAAAGAGAGCCAGGAAGGGTCTGGCAGCAAGGATCTGTGAGGGGCTGTGCAGGGGAAGTCTGCCAGTATGGGCTTACCGAGGGAGTCTGTTCAGCAGAGTTTGCTCGGTGGTCAGTGAGGGAGGCTGCTCGTGAGAACCCTCATCTAATGTGGAGAGTGTTTCAGGAACTTAAAATGCTTCTTCTTGACGTACGTGTTCGCAGACAAATATTTATTTTAGTTCAAACCCACCGCATAAAAATAAATAATCATATTTTGCATTACTGACACTGTGGGCATGTTCCACAGCAGTAAGAATCTAACTGACGTGCGCAAGTAATCCTTTTCCTTGAATATCAGTTCGCGCCCTGCTGCCTGTCTTTGTGTCATGAGAGCCGGAGAGCCCTTGTGAAACTGGAGCTCAGGGAAAGTGGATTTCTGTGGCTCTTTTTTTTGCTCAAAGGCTGTCAAGCCACGACTGGCACTTATTGCCGATGCCATTACCTCATAATGCATTAAACACAGGAACACAGCTTGTCATGAGTGGAGACTGGAGACAATACATTTCGGAAACTTTAGCATGCAAGAGAAATGACTTCCAAAGGTAGCAAGCCTGTGGTTTCATCCCCCTCTCCTTCTTCCCACCAATTCCGCCAGCTCGTCACAAAATGTTTTCTTCTACTGATTGCAACAAAAGGAAAGAACAGCAATTAATTGTTTCCATGGGAGACCACAGCTCTGGCCTCTTTCCACAACTTTCAATTTCGAGTGCTGTTTTACACAAGAAAATAACAGTGGGAGTGGGGTGGGGGTCGGGTCTCAGATATTTTAAAGATTTTAAAGAACAAATATAGGCACAGCACAGGGTTCGGCTGTGTTCAATACAGTATTAGAACAGAGCTCCATTCTGAGGTGCATTAACGGAGCGGTCGGCGGTGTCAGTACCGAGATTCAGAGGGTTTTCACTTTGCCAAGACAGGCTGAGCGTTGTGTTTGGCAGTTAATTATGAAATAGCATGAGTTGATGTAACTCAGGAATGAGGTACTTCGGCTGAGCTCTTTTGGGTGTTTCAGGCCAGGTTTAAGAGAGCAGGTAATTGTGGAATAGCGAGACTAGCTTCAAATCAGGGTTGAGGTACATCGGCAGTGGCGTGCGGAACATCCAGAGAGCTCGGGGCTCCTCAAATCAGGATTGAGGTGCACTGTAATAGCTTTGTGGAGTTTCCATGCACAAATGAACAGAAGATAGGGTAAGCCATGGTTGAACTGCATTGGCAGAGCTGTGCAGGTGTTCTTTGATAAGAGTGGACTCTACAAGCCGTGCATGAGGTGCAGTGGCGGAGCCGCGTGGAGACCCTGACGGTGGAATGCCTAATGAGCCCTGTTGTTCTTGGCACATTAGAACTGGAACCGGGGGTGTTTTAAGAACTAAGCGCTGGCTTGGGTTGAAATGACGGAGAAGGTGGTTCTCGAATTGCTCAGAAAAGGCAGTGAACCTCTATCACTTGTCTTCAGCTCTATAAACCATTGCTGGATCCAGCTAGAGAGCTTCGGATTTCTCCGTGAGCTTTGAAACCCGCAGAGAAAACATACATTGTTTGTAAAGGGGTTCGTTTTTTTCGAAACTCTGTGATCTGGCTTTTGGGAGGAATGCCAGTGTCAGGCATGGTCAGTCACGGCCGGCATGACGGGCGGGGTCACGCGGGTGGGGGGGGAGCGGACTGTAATTACAATTTTTTTTTAAACGTACCTTTCCCCGGGTCACGCGCTGCCGCCTCAGCTCCTGGCCGGGTCTGCTTTTCCACAGGCAGCCTCCCTCCCGTCCTCTAAGCCAATCACAACGCTGCAATGGCAGCGTTGTGATTGGTGCGGACTGCGCCCAGTTGGGCGCCGTAGGGAGGTCATTTTCTCTATGTAGACTGCATGCAGCCTACATAGAGAAAAAGGGAGTGCCCATGACTGGTTTGGTCGGCCCCAGAGGGCCGACCAAACAGTCAGGGCCCACAACAGTGGGCAAGCCACTACCCCCCTGCCCGCGAGCAGGACCGCCCACCCGCCCGCCCCCAACCAGGCACCTACTGCTTTCTCACGTGCAAGAAGCAGAAACATAAAATGGTAGTTTTACCATTTTATGTTTCTGCTTCTCGCACTGCAAGAAAGCAGTGGGGCGACGCCCCTCCACTCAAACGGAGGAGCCGCCCTTGTCGAAAACTAGCCTCATTTATTATGCATGAGGATTCTTAGCATCACAGCAGTATTACCATCTTCTGCATAATAAGTCTGTACAAAAGTCACCACTATCGTCATCCTTGGCCGACAGACCCACAGTACTATGCCACATCTAGGTAGAACCCCTGAGGTTACCTTTCGGGTATATAAGCACCACATCTTCGCTGGACAAACCGGAGGAGAAGCTTCCATGCTGACATGAGACGCTGAAGTCCCTGCATGCAGACACTCCAGCACACAGTGATCTGACATCCCTCGCGGGGTGTCCATCTCAAAACCAAGACGGGGTCCTTCATTCTCTCCCATCAGATAATGGGGTTGGCTCTTTCCTAGGGGGATTTTTGGCCACCTACATACATGCTAGGTACACTTAGGTACATCTAGTTAGGGTTTGCATCGTAGGAGTACTCATGATTACTGCCATGTATCTATATGCCTGCATATATTAATTGTTTTAGCACCATGGTAGAATTCTACCTTTTATTTACTCTGTTGGTGCTCATAACCATATATATCTGTTTCTGTCTAATGGTTGTTGCAGCACACGTATTTTATACTAGAATGACGACTGTTCAATAAATGCTTATTGAAAATGTCCCCACCGTTTATTCTGTATATCTCTCTGCGACCGAGTGAACACGAGTGACTGAGCGAAAAGCACTGTACTGTTTCCACGATCCCTGAGGGGACAGGGTTGTCATATTCGATAGTTGCCAGAAACTATTTGCTCCTTGGTAACGTTGTGGGGCTTATAGTGGCACTGTGAGCTAGCTAGTCTACAGACTAACATATACTTTGGGGGTGCCTGGAATCAGTCTGGACACCAATCCCTTAGTTTATGCTGTCTAAACGCGCAAATCCTATATAGATTTGTAGGAACTACACAACAGGGATTTTAGGATCATAAGATCCTTCTCTTTCTCTTGGTTTTTAGTATTGTGGCCACCATTGATGGGTCTTAGACCCATATCTGCTCTCTCTTTCTAGAGCTAGGTGCCTAGTCTCTAGCTCTAGTCTCTTGGTCAACCTTGCGAAAAGGTTGTCCTCTTCAGTGAAGTTGTCTTCACTGTCTTGTACAGAGTCTAGCCTACATCTGTAGGTTCTAGACCCGCTACTCCCTGGCTTGGAGGTGGGGAGCTCAAAGTTCCCTTCCTCCCTAAGTAGTTGAGGTGGAGAGTAAAATACCTCTCCCCCCCACTACTTTCCCCTTCTCCCTGCGAGTCTTCCTCCTCAGGAGAGGAGTAGTCCTTTTCATACTCTGCCAGAAACTCCAGTTCTATTCTGGTAGGGTTCGACCCTGTTCTTATTTTTCTAGCTTTACAGAGAAGCCTTACCTCCCTAACCCTTAGGTTGGAGTAAGGGGTGAGGTTGAGCTCCTCAACCATATTCTCTGCATTGCTCATTATTTTTCTAAAGTGGGGTTCTCTTTAGAAGACCTACACATAAAATATTCTAAGTACTCCCCCCCCTAACTTCAGTGACTTTTACTTTTTCTATTAAAAAAAGGCTACAGGGACTTAATTCAAGGCCCTATCAAGAGTTTTAGTAATTTGGAAAACAGTTAATTCAAAATAATTAGTTGTACTACGGTAATTTGTTGGATTCTTGTCATGTGATTAGAGGCTGACTAAGTTAGTCCATTAAATGCAAGGCTTTGCATCCCACCCCTGATCCACCAATGTAGGAAGCTTGCTCTGTATATACTATACCAAAGTAAGGTATAGTGTACAGAGTCCAGGGAGTCGCCAGAGGTATAGCAGAGGCTAAATTAGGCAAGTACTAACAGCTCTCTTTGTGGTAGTGTGGGAGAGCAGTTAGGCTTATCCAGAGGGTGTGTTCAGCATTTACTGTATTCACTCAATCAAGGACTGATTACACACACTCAGAGACAAAATCCAGACCAATTAGGTAAATATAAAAAGGGTATACTTATGTTTTATTTTAGAACCATGCAGGACTTGGTACAGGTAAGTGAAATATACTCTCAAATGCAAGCCTTTACAAGTAAATGCAGTTGTGGTTGAATTAGCAATTGTTACAGGTCTGTATTAAGTTCAAAAACGGTTTAAATTACACAGTAATTACTTTTGGAATACTTTTGGATTACTTTTAGATTACAACGCCTACTCAGGGTGGTATGCCTAGATACCACACCGGGGATCTCATAATACAAGTAAGACTTATCTTGATTTGCAGTTTAGTTACTTTTTCTCTCATACAAAGTTCAGCTCAACACTTAAAACATTTTTTTAACAAAAACTTGTAACATTAGTTCCTATGGGAGAAAAATGGTTATTGGTTTTTCAGGTAAGTACTGGACTTACGTGTGGAAGTTTTGGGGTTTAGGACCAAGATTCCCCAAGGTCTAGATAGGCACTCAAATCGCACCACCAGCGGCACTGGGGCGGGTGGGTGCAGAGCGCAGGGGCCCAATGTTAGCAAATGGGGCTAAGGGGTCCTTTGGTCAGGGGCTGCTTGCGAGCAGGCCACTCGGGTGTGGGAGGAAAGCTCCTAGGATTAAGGTCAGCACTGCAGGGGCCAACAATTAGCACAGGAGCTGCCCTACCAGCGGCACATGGGCGTCCGGGTGCAGGGTGCCAAGGAGACGTCGGGACCCTGTGGATTCCAATGGAGACCTTTGGTTCAGCAAAGAGGATGCAGGCTCGGGCAGGAAGATTTTCTGGAGGCGACCACTGGCTGGAGAGGTACATTGGGTTTTTGGGGGAAGCCTAGGCAACATTGGTTGGGCCACCCAAAGCAGTGGGGCGTCGGGTGCAGGGGTGTCTTTTAGCGTCGGATCTTCTTACCAGCTCTGGTCGCGGTCGGAGGACCCTTCAGGTTGAGGCTGCATGCGTCGTCTTGGAGCTTGAGGGAGGTCAGGGATCACCAGATCCCTGACCAGGATTGCTGGGGAGACCTCCTCGTGGGGTTGGGACACTCAAACACAGGCCGTGGGCATCGGGTGCAGAACCGCTGAACAGCCTGGATCAGGGTTCCGGTTTTAGAGTCTTGGTTGACCAAATCCAGTACTCACAGGAAACAGATTCTGTAAGGTGAGTGTAGGGCAGATCCTCCGGGCTCTGGGGGGCTGCTGGACACGCCGGGTTCTTCGCTGTAGGCAGGTCGGAGTCAGGCAGGCTGGTAGGGCTGGGGCCAAAGCAGTAGGTGTCCTCTTCTTCCTGGCTCAGCACGGCTCTTCAGTCCTTCTTTCTTCCTCGAATCTGAGGAGGCAAGGTTCAGGGTTGCCCCTAAATACTAAATTTAGGGGCCATCACAAGGGTGTGCAGGTTGGGACCAATGGGTCCCTTCCTTGGGACGAGTACATCCCCTATTATGCCACCCTCCAGTGGGAGGGGGCATGAGCCTCTTCCTAATTGGCTGGGTTTCCTCATCTCCAAGATGGAGGGGACTGAGAGGTGTGCTTCACCTCGTCTCACCCACCTGAGGGGTGGTGATGGCATAGGCGGGAACACCTCACCTTCTTACTTGGATTTCCCACCGATTCTCCCGCCCAAAGTGGGGGTGAGAACCAGTGGGAGCCAGTTGCTGGGGGAAGCAAAAGGCAGGGACAGCTTAGAAAGGCAGCAAGCCTTTGAAGCTTTCTCTTTTCTGGACCCAACTCATCTTGGGGGAGGAGGTGTGACACCTCTGCCCAGGATGGGCTTTGTGTCTGGATCCAGGGGTCTAGAAACCTGTCTGGTGGTGGCAAATGGCAGTCAGCCATTCAAGAACAACACCAGGGCTGGTTGTTATTCCGGGGGCATCTCTAAGATGTCCCCTGTCTTCATTTTACATTAAATCCCACACTGGCATCAGTGTGGGTTTGATGTGCTGAGAAGTTTGCTACCAAACTTCCCAGGTTTCAGTGAGGACATTATGGAACTGTGAAGTTCGTAATGACCAGCTCCCGAACCATATACTCTTTATGGCTTCACTGCACTTACAATGTCCAAGAATGGACTTGGACACTGTAGGGGTACAGGGCTCATGCCTCTGTACCCTCACCAGTGGCCTAGTGCACCCTACTAGAGGGGTGACTTACCTAGGCCACTGGCAGTGAATTGCAGGCCTGGCACACAAAAAATGTGTGCCAGGTCGACTCTTCACTATTCTCTGCACCAGAGCACGCAGCCTGCAATGGCATGTGTGGGTGTTAAGGTACAGGGCCTCTAAGGGTGGCACAATAGGTGCTGCAGCCCTTAGAGGCCACAGTGCCCATGGTACCTTTTACAAGGGGCTTACCTGTGTCCAGAGATGCCAACTGGGGATACAAAGGCACAGCTTTGGGAAAGAACACAGGCCCTGGGAAACTGATTGGCAGGAACCCAGGGCACACCAAGTCAAAGTGCATCATGTGTCAGGCAAAAAGTGGGGGGTAACCATGCAAAAAGGGGCACTTTCCTACACGTCCCTCGTTGGTAATCCTAGTACTGCTTGCTAAGATTATCCTTAGCTAGTCTGTGGCAAAAGCAGAAACAGTGGACTGCAGTGAAGATTGCTCCTGCTTGGAATAAGCGAAAGGTCTCTACTGCTGCCCAGGCTTATGACACTGACATTTTTGGCATGTACACCTCTTAATGCTGCGCTCTCGACCACTGCCACTGGGACCGCAGAGACCTTCATGCAACTAACTTTGCTGACATACTCTTCTCATTTCAGGTACGAATTGCCACTTAGACCATGCACTAACTCCGAATTTACCCGTACCACTCAACCCACCACCTCCCACCTGGTCTGGTGTTTATCAGGCATTACATGCTTGCTGCTTTTTATCTCCTAACAGCTCAGGACCACAAGTCTGCCCCTCCCCTTCACCAGGAACAATACACTTAAATAATCCTCCATGTGAGCACTATCATGCCGCACTACCACCTCTCTAGCTGCAACCTAGCCTTAGAACGCGACACTTACTAATTGTACGCTTTCAGGTTTTGGTACTGCTCATAAACACGTAGACGTGTGCCTTACCGGATTTCACCATTTACGGTATTTCCTTTCTCAGTACTTTTACTCTTAATGTTCATGATATAGGTTGGGTGCAGCCCAGCATGCCCTTGATCACAAGTTGTCCAGTGCAATTGCCACTGTTTTCTGGAGGTAACACCAGGTGTTTTAACCATGTCACTGATGTGGTAAAACTTTATCATAAACTTTCAATATATGCTGGCATGAAAATTTGCAGCAATCAAGCGAGCACACATTTTTTCCTTTTGCACAGAGCTGAAAATAACCATGAAGATGCTGTGGTAGAGGCTTAACAGAAGGAAAATAGACTGGATTTTTTAAAAGTAATTTTTAGGAGGAAGGGAGCCGTGATGTCCTCTGCAGCATTGTTTGTATAGCAGACCCAGGTGAATGACATCATCATCAAGTTGATCATAGAGTAGGACCTCAGACATACTCAGTCATACACAAACTACCTCAGTCTCAATCTTACTTTCTATCTATTTTATACAGCTCCCATCCCTATCTATTCCAATCCAAAATTTCTTTATTTCGGTCGAGGACAATAAAAGAACATTACATAGATAAACAGTATAAAAACAAATTAAAAAATGTAAAAAATCATGAAAATTTATACACAGGCAGTTAAAAGGGGATGTCAATCGGCGTTTGGTCCAGTGCTGTTTTCTAAAAAGACCTTGCCCGTCCACCACATAGAGGATAAAAAACGAGAAACAGCGTATACAATTAGTAGGTGTGTATTATACTTCAATAGTCTAAAAGTTTCTTCATAGCGCCTAGTGCCCAGGTTCCTACACAGTTGTACCAGCCATCTTTGTCTAATTTTTTTATATCCTGGGCAAAAAAAGAATACATGGAGTTCGGTCTCCTCTGCCATAGTGCATGCCGGACATCCCAGGTCGACGCTGGTGGACCATTTATTGGAGAATGCACGCAGCGGGAGAGTACCATGCCTGAACTGGACATAAAGCTTCCTAGCAGGGGCTGGTTGTATTTCGTCTAGGCATGACTCCAGATTATAAGTGTCCTTAACGTCCAAGAATTTGGCTGTGAGGGATCCAATGGCGGGATTTTCAAGATGTTGGGCAAGTTTGCCCTCCCTGTAGCTACTAACCAGTTCTATCCGTGAGATTTAAGTGCAGGCTACCGCAGGATTGCTCCAGAGACTGTCTCTACCTAGGTTGTGAAGACCTTGTTTAATGTGCGCAAACCAGGCCAATTTGCTGATACCAGGGAGACCAACATTTCTTGCAGTTCTGACCTAAATTCGGCCAGTTCAGGGGTCACCCATAATCGTCGCCAAAATAAAAGGGGTCTGCAGCCAATTTCCTCTATAATGGGTCTTACCCCTAGATCCAGGCGCAGTGGGACAAGTGGGGAGCTCGCAGGTATACCAAGCAACTGTCTAAAAAAATTATTCTCAGTTTTGATCATGTTCTTCGGAGAACAATGCCCCTACAGTTCAGCCCCATACATGACAGAGCTTCTTAGTTTGGTTTTTATAAATCTCTAAAACAGGTCCTACTGGCTTATGTGAGGAGTTTCTATAGAGCTTGGCCAGGCCGCCTACGGTCTGAGTTAGCTTGAGACTGGATTTGTCCAAATAGGGCCCCCAATCCATTTCTTCTGATAGGGTGAGACCTAAATACTCAAAGACCGATACCCGCTCGAGTTGAATGCCGCTCATATGCGAGTTTGCACGAGTTGTGTGGACGGGGTTGAAGACCATATATTTTGTTTTCTGTATATTGATCTCCAGCCCCCTAGTTTCACAGAACTCGGCAAAACCATCTAGGGTTTTCTGGATACCCATCGGTGATTTGGACAGCAAGAGGGTATCATCGGCAAACATCAGTGCCGGAATTAGTTTGTGTGCTAGCTTGGGAGCAACTATGTCCTTCAACCCGCTCAATTTGTCAACCATTCCGTTGATATAAAGACAGAACAGGGTGGGGGCTAGCACACAACCCTGCCTAACCCCTCTATTTATTGGAATAGGAGGAGTCAGTTCCCCATGTTTCCTGTATCTGATTTGTGCAAAGTTGCCCTCATGCAATCTCCTTAACATATTCAAGAGGTAGCAGGAAATCCCAAGATCACTTAACACCACCCAAAGTGCCTCTCTGGGCACTAAGTCAAAAGCACTTTTAAGATCCACAAAGGCCAGATACAAACTACCCCCTTCCAAATGCACCATTTTCCAATAAAGGAGTTGGAGCCTGAATATTTGGTCTACAGTGGAGGTTTTTTCCTTAAAGCCTGCTTGTAGGGGGCTCAAGATTTTGTGTTCCTCCGACCAGGCCTGCAAGCGGCCCAATAGAATCCTTGCAAAAATGTTCTGAGTTACATCTAACAGACTGGTCTATAGTTGGCGGGCAATAAAGGGGACCCTTTTTTATAGATTGGGAGTATCTCAGCTCCGGCCCAGGTAACAGGGAGTGCCATCCCTTGAAATATAGAGTTAAAGAGCACCCACAAGTAGGGTCCCCAGATGGTGGGCTCGGCCCGGAAAAGATCCCCATGTACCTTGTCCAGACCTGGGGCTTTACCGGGCGCAGTTTTTCTAACAGCACTGGTGACTTCTAACAAAGTCAGCTTGGGAATCACTATAGGGTAGTTGGGTGGGGGCTGGGATGCTATGGTCTGGGTGCTGGACCCAGTCTCCGACAAAGCGTATAGGGCCTGAAAGTGTTCTTTCCAGCTATCGGCCGCTATATTGGGCTCCTGGGCCACCTTACCAGTACTACCTGTGCTTACAAGGTTCCAAAAGGCTTTCATATTCTTATCCTCTAGGGCCTGCTTCAGAGATACCCATTGGTGCAAGTCCCATGATTTTTTTGCGAGGGCGAGGATGTCTTTATAGGCAGCTCTCGCAGTTCTAGTTTGGGATTTGCTCTTAGATTTTATGGCCTCTATCAAGGCCCTCTTTGCTTCCCGACAGCTGGAATTGTAACAGGTCAACTTGACCTTTGCCTGCCCCCCCCCCAAAACTCCCCTCGGGTGCCCACTGGCCAAAATGAATCCGCCAATTTGGAGGTCATTGATTCGTGCAGCTTGCAACTACCGTTGGCGAGGCAACAGTACCCTCTATGACTGTAATCTTTCCTATTTCCATAAGGATTGGAGTTATGGATTCATACAGGGAGGCCATTCTTTCGGGCGATTGTTCAAACCAGGACCATCTAACTTTGCGCCTATTGTTGGTAAGTGATAGTCTATCATCAGTCATATTGGAGGGGTCAGTATACTTCACAGATGGTAGCATTTGCAGTTCCAGATTTATAGCGTTGTGATCACTGTCATGCCGTGGTAAGACAGTGAAGTCAATAACCCAATCCCACATCCTCATTTCGATCAGGATATAAGCTAATATGGAAGAATGGCCGACCCTATTGAAAGTGTATCTCCCAGGGGAATCAGATCTGGTTCGACCATTACAGGCTCGTAGGGAATGGTTTAGGGTAAGTGACTTTATCTGTAGAGCTAACTGTGTCCAAGCTCTGATTGGGGGAATATTGGGATCGGGGATAGCCCAAAGCTCATCCTCCTCACTGGGAAGTGAGTCATATAGATCTTTCGTTGGCTCAAATTGGCAATTAAGATCACCCCCTATGACTACCATAGCATTTTGAGTGAATGTAGGAATTAAGCGGTCTAGATGATCTAAAGTCGGGTATTCGTGGCCTGTCTTCACGGACCTTGTGTAGACATTGACCAGAACTATTTTGTGGTTGGGCGAGAAAGTAAGGGTGACACACAAGTTGTCGTCTGAGGAGGACTTGGATTGGTTGGCCGTACACCCTAGGTGGGAACCTACCCAAATACACAGCCCCCCGGAAGGTCTACCCCTTCCCTTCGAGGTGGCTATGATATTAAAGGTTGCAAACCCCATGTGCGGAGTCTCCTCCATTAACCATGTTTCCTGGAACATGCATATATCGAACTCTCCAACAAAGTTCCCCCACTCTGGGTCGCTCAGTTTGTTCTCAAGGCCTGCGACTTTCCAAGAAAGTATCCTCATTGTGTTTGGTTCATGTCGTCTGGCTAAGGTGCCTCCCACGGTAGCAGGCTCCAACGGTTGAACTTTCCCGGTCAGGTCAGAATGAAGTTTGCACGCTATCCTGAAAGGAACTACCTGATTCATCCTGATGGTCTCGAGGCTTGGAGGTTCTAGTGCTACATAGATGTTGCTCTGTCTGGGGGAACCTAAGGAACTAGGTTGGAGTTTTTTGTGGAATACTGCATTAGGGCAGGTATTTAAACTGTCTAGTGGTCCTGATGTGTTGGTCTGTACATGGGGGTTAACAGAGCTGGAGTGTATGTGCACAAGAGGGTCACTACGACTGAGGCTTGGGGGCCCAGACTCCTCATTCCTTCCACCCTGGTCTCTATCCCATAAAATCTCGCCCATTCGCTCCTTCCCAACTACCCTCTCTGTCCTATATAGAACAGCCAACTTGACCAAGGGACTGGGCAGTGGGTCCCATGGGTCCCTCCCTCGAGAAGCCCTTGGGCAGGAGATCGCCAGGACGGGACTGGGATTTGGTGTGAGTCAATCGACTTACTCCAAAATCCCAAACTATTTACCACAGGCACATTGAATAATAAAGGTCTCAGATATTGAAACCCTTGTTCCAGTGTTGGTTGGTTGTGATACCGCTCACACTGAGTATTATGCTGGTTCTCCCTTACTAGAGGTTTTAGTCTTTTGATGTAAAAGTGGGTGAGTGGGAATGGCTTGATTGTTGTACCAGAGTCCTGAGCGGTAAACTTCCATCGCAAAAGGTGCTGAACCATCCTTGGGTTTTTAAAGTTGATTACAACACAATCTCCACATAGATCTTTGGGTGTGTTGCCCACCCAGCTAACCCTACGGATCATGAGAATTTCGCCTGCGTTGGTATAGGTGAATTGGTGGTACGGTACCTTGCAAGCCAGTGGAGGCATTTGTTTTTAAGTTCTAGCTGAGATTCCCTCTGGTCTGCTTTGGTTTCTGAAACACCAGCCAAGATAACATAAGGCGATGAAGCAGGTGGGAGATTGATTGAAGGGAGACAGTCTCCTGGCCCGCGCTCCTCCCTCAGGACCCCGGGTCTACCCAAGCTGCGCTTCGGGATATCTTTGCTAGAGACTGCCTGCTCCCCCTGCTTAGGTCCATAGCCTGTACTGCCACTCGCGAAGTCCGGGATGATAGAGTCCGCCTCCATTTGTACTTTGGGTCTTTCCACCTCCTCTGTAACACCCGAGTCGATAGGGCGGGAAAGGTTATGATCACTGACTCCCACTGGTATGGGTATTGCGGGTGAATTTCCACCTCTATTACCATACAGGTTAGCCAGCTTGTCAAGGCGGGCCACCAGAGGGGCGAGCTCATCTCTCACAATACTTCTAATTTGGCCTTGAAGCTCCTCTATTCACCATACCTCATATTTCCAATACACTACACACCACACAATTCCACAACTAACAATTCCAATTCAAATCACATAATTCCACTACCAACAACATACATCCACTCCACTACAAACAAAAAAGTAAAAAATAATACCATTTACATCGCCAATAGCTCTAACTTTCACAAATGTGAGACCGTTTTTATTGCAAATGCTTGTTTATGGGTGTACACTGGTCGTTTGTATATAAAATCATTTTTATAGTCTTCTTAGAGCTGTACATACTTTTGATAAATTAAAAATTCCTAATATTTTCAGGGCGAGATGTTGTCTTAGATTGTTTACTTACATTATCTTATTTGTACATTCAATGAGTGCTCTGAATACAACTTTGCACATTCAGAAATGTTTTTGATTTTAAAAAAACAGGTTGACCGTAGTTTATGCTGATTGCCCGGGTTCCTCCTGGCTTAAGGGTTGCTCTTGTTCTGTTTACTAGCTGTCAGTTGTTAGGCACAAGGAGATTAACAGTCCTGTCAAGTATCACGCATCAGGCGTTAGACTGACGCATTTCAGTGTGGTGGTCCGCATCACTGCACTGAAATGCAAAGTCACGCATTTTTAAGGCCTCAGTAAACATGTCAACCTGGCGCGCTATAATTAGCATTGAGCAAAACAGCATGTAGCGCACTGCTCCGGCAGCCAGCCTGACAGGGACTCTGACTTCTGCAGGCCCAGAGGCTGGTTTAAATGCGCAGGCTCCATTCGGCACTCACGTGACATGATGGCATTGTTAGGGAGAATGCAACAATGTGTCCCATATTTAACCAAAGCCGAGACAGGGCGGACCGCCCACGGCACAACACGAGCAGGCAGCAGTTAGGTAGTTTGGTAAAGTTCGGCTGGAATGGAGCTCGCCGCTGCTGGCACCGCCGGCCAGCATGGTGCGTGCAGCCTATCATCAAGGTGCTGCTCGAGTCCAAACCAGAGTTTGACCGAGGCCGCTGCAGAGCCAGAGAGAGTTCGCTGGTGCCTGCAGCCTCCCATCACGATGCCACGCACGTCCGGACCGGACCACGGACGTGGCTGCCAGAGTCGAGTTTGAGGCTAGAAGCCTTTCATGCCGCTGGCCGCTCTGCCAATCTGCCACTGTCTAGTGTCGGGTAAAGTAAATCTCAATTATATTTAATTTTAGGTCGTCATTATCTTCATTGCTGAGCTTCTGCTCTGCGACCCGTCTCCTAAAGTAATGGGCTCGGCTGCAGGACTTTCAGTTCAATGGTCTCGAGGCAGCGCGGGCCTGTCCTTGCCAATCTCATCTGATAGGGCAATAATCAATGTGACCTCCTCTTCCTCGGCGAGTGAAATGTTCTTGTCTGGCCCCCCATCGCTGTTATTGGTGCGAAATGAAACACAAAGGCCTGATTGTGATGTTTGTGACAACGCTTTCTAACTATTGGACTTAAAGCACTTAGCTGCATTCCCCACACTTTAACTTAGCTGCGTAATTGAAGAATAACTTCAACCAAAACAAAACCGAAGAGTTTTGTTTGTATCATGAAAGTTGGCTCCAGGCTGCTGGATCACATGCTCCCTGCTCTAGCAGCCCGAGCGCCTCTTCACTGAAGGAGAGAGTACAGCATAGCGAGAAGATGGTCCATGTCTGTATCGCTGCATTCCCCCAGCATGCAGGAGCCCCACACGTGGGAATCCCCCATTAATGCAGGAGCCCCACAGCATTCCAAATCCCCAGCTCGCAGAGCCTAGCTTTTCAATCCGTTCACAGGGTCAGTGTTTTAAATGAGGGACTCGCTCTTTACTTGCACTTCTTCAATTTAAAAGAGAGTACCTGCACTTTTTATCATGGCCCAATACTTTTAAAAGGAGAGTGCCGGCACTTCTTAGTAGCTCACAGGTACGCTGGAATAGTGAGCACCTACATTTTTATATTTGCATTGCAAAATACTGCTAACTCGGACCTCTGTGTGGTGCCAGAGAAGTGTGCAGCTTCGCTGCCTCAGAGTCAGTGTTACACGTCATGGACACCCAACGGAAGTGACATAAATCTGTAGAAGTCGTGCCAGAATTTGATAGCATAAAACTTTTAATTCTAAAGACCAGCATAATAGCATTTGACACTCTAAATGGTAAATAAGCTGTTTGCCTCGTCAGTATACAAAAGACTGGGTTAAATTGAGCATGATTGAATTATATCGTAATGCTGAAAGGGACAACAAAGTCCATGTTGAGGCTCTGCTTCTACTAGCTGGAATAAGGCGGGCCATATATTAATAGGCAAGCTGTTTTCGTATTGAAAATAAACGCTAAGCACCAAGCTGAGACTGCAAGTTGCAGCCAGTTCTAGACTACAGGAGCACTGCCAGCAAGCTCTCTTGCACTCCTGTCCAAAAACACTGGCTAAAGAAGCTCTCTGCCTCAGCCAGGCACTGCAGGGAGGACTTACTTCTGGTAGCAAAGGTGAGTCCAGCAAGAGAGCACTTTCTGATCTGTGCAATGGGGGTATTTTCTTTGAGACAGGGAGCGGGGCTAAGATACCTTTAGAACTTCTCATTTCTCAAAAGGGTCTAATTTTTAATATTTTATGTCATTTGGCAGTTGGATGTCACTCATAAGACTGGGACCTTGTAGCACTAAACCTACACAAGTCACTATTCTCCACTGCACCGACCAGGATTCAATTCTGTGGCTCTCTGGTTCAGCGCATTAACTAATAGAGGTCTAAGTGGAGAGCCCGGACAGACTCCCATTAGTGCCCTTCCATTTCTGGTGTTTTACAGCAGTTTAAAGATCTTCTTAGAGTTTCTCGTTGCTCCAATGGGTGTAATTTCGCGGAGGCCGCCCCCAAAGGGGGCCGCGAGGGCCGGCGCCATAACCAATGCCGAGCCCCCGGAAAGAACTGGTTTTTGGCACGCTAGAGCGCCCAGAAGCGGGAAAAGCCCCCGCCAAGAAGGCGCCAGGCCCCCATCCAATGGGGGGGCCGGGCGGGGTACAAACTCCCCAATGTGGACAATCCGCCAGCTAGGCGGGAAGGACTCGTGGGGGGGGGGGGCATATAAGCACCGCTCCCCAAGGCAGCTCCTATCTTCGTGAAGCAGGGGAGCAGCAGCGGCGCACAACGTATTTTTGTTGGTGTGTGGTACTTGATCGGCGTGGAGCGAAGTTCTGGGCGATTTTACGGCTGAGGATCAACCGCCGCTGCTGCCAGCTTGCTAGAAGGACGATCGAGTGCTGCCCACCTTCTCCTCCACTTGGCTGTCCTGATCGGGCTGCCGGCGTAGAGAAGGGCCCTGCCTCCTAGAAGGTAGCAGGCTTCCTCCGTTGACTGCCGAGGAAGGGTCCGGCCGGAAAAAGGAAGCTGTGAGCGGCCGTGAGTGCCCTCCCCCGCCGGTGCCCCCTCCAACACTCCGGCTGCTCTTGCAACGGGGGCCGCCCAGGACGCGCACGCGGAAAAGGAAAGTTTCGCCTGGGCCGGAGGCTGAGCGGCCCGTAGGACGGTGACCGCAGAGGGGCCGGTCCGTGACGGTAGAGCGCGGCAGCTGAAAGCCGCCCAGCGGGACGTCGGAAAGGTTTCCCTCAACCCGCCGACGCTCGGGCAGGAAGAAGAGGCGGCCGCGGGAGAGTGCAGCTGGGACAGCGAGTCCCACAGGCAAGCTGCTCAACTATTTAAAGGACCACGTGAACGGTAATAGCGCAACAAAGACGGTGGGATCCCTCTAGCTTGGCTCGGAGCGACGGGGGTTCGCTGCATTACGAAGGCTGCTGGCTGTTTCTTAAAGGGGAGGGGTTTAGAAGATTGTTGGCATTTCTGGGAGAACTGAATTCAAAGCCGGCAACCCCCTTGACCACACCGGAAGATCCTGCACATTATCTCCCTGCGCTCCGGTTCGGTACCGCCCAGGGGGCGGAGCTAAAACCCGGGCACACGTGTGGTTAACCGGTAATTAAAGGAAGCGGAAGGGGCAGCAAATTGCCCGAGGGTGACACCTCCAACAAGATCGGACGCTAGCAAAGGGGACAAGGAGCTAGCCTCACCAAACGAGGAGCGCCAAGGGCGCGCTCAAGCACAGATAGGCAGCGCTTCGTGCATATTGACAGCGGCAGCACCCCGCTTCAGCAGAGGTTGGGTGGTACTGGTCCACAGACCCAGCCAGGCACAGTTGGTGCATAAGGACCAGCGGCAGCACCCCACTTTAAAAAAAAATAATAATAAATAAAAAACAAGAGGGGCAGGTACTCGCCCATTGACTCAGCAGGGCGTAGCGTGGTGCACAGAAGAGAGCGTCAGCACACAGCGATGGCAAACCAAGCAGAGGACCAGGGAGAGTTGCTGAGGCGAATCCGGGCAGCATCCGAGGTCCACGGGAACGAATGGCTGTAGCCACACTTGTTGCAGGACGCCGGGGAAGGACCGAGCAACCAGCAACCCGAGGAGGCTGACGGACCAGCGCCCAAGAGGAGAAGGAGGGCCCCAGCCAAGCTAGCGGAGGCAGCGGCACCCAAGAAAGCAGCCCAGAGAAAAACCCTGCCGCCTGTAGCCAACCCGGCGACGGCAGGACCAAGCAGTGGGACCAGCGCCGCAGCAACAAGTGGTGAGCATATTAGTTCAATAGTGCAAGAATGCTTCAAAACGATGGCACCACTGTTGCTTAAAGGTTTAAGTGCACAGGGACTGGGGAATGCAGGCGCCCAAACGGGGGGGGGGGAGGTATCAGGGATGCAGTGGCACCTGATAGACCCAGGGTGGGCGCGCCAGGAACGCTTGAGGGGCCAGGGCACACAAGAGGCTCGGGGGGAAATGGGGTCCCGCATAGCAGCATGGGGTAGCGCAACCACAACAAGCGACCCGCCCAGTGCTCCCCCAGCGCCAGAACCTTACGTTAGGCCCTCACCTGGTCCGGCATCCTTGACCACTAGGGCCACAGGTTTAGCAAGTCTTATCCCGATGACAGTCAAAGAAAGGATATGGAGGAATGAATTTATCGATATTTTTACAGTGTTAGAAATACAATTAGACGGGCTGGACCGGACGGTCTGTGCCAAGAAGGATGAGGATAGAAGGGAAAAGAGAAAAGAAAGGTAAGAAAGAAACTTTGATAATTGGCTGGATGCGTTCAGGATAATGGCATGCATAATTGTAGAAAAATTCCCGCGCTGCGCAGCCGACCTATGGCTCTACGAGGCCAACATACATAACGCACAAAGGCAATTCCCTGGGGATGCATGGCTAGAATATGTTAAAGGTTTCCGTTTGAAGATACAGACACACCCAGAGATGGAATGGAATGAGGAGGATGTGTCTGGGTTCATACACAAGATGATGGTAGCTAAGGAGGCCAAGGCATGGGCAGGGAAGAGCGAGCAGCCCTTTCGAGGTTCCTACCACAAAGGGAAGGGTAGGACATTCCACAAAACCAAACCATTCAACACATGGAAGCAGGGCCGGACTGGGAACAGAAACCGGCCCTGGCAAACTGCTTAGCTGGCCCCCCCCGGGGGTGAGGGGGGAGTGCAGCCGAGCAGGTTGCGAGGGCCGGTTTCAGCCGATTTTGTTACCGGGGGCCGATATTGCCGACCCCCGGTAACAAAGACGGCCCCCCAGGGGCCCAAAACCGGCCCCCACCCTAGCGGCTTACCGGGGAAACGCCCGGTGCCCGCTATGGCCAGTCCGGCCCTGCATGGAAGGCCTCACCGCCTAGCAGGTCAGCAGCCATATGCCGGAAATACGAGTCCAACGAATGCACTTGGGGGGCCTCGTGTAAATTTCAACACATTTGCTCCACGTGTGGCGGAGGACACCCTGCTTCAGGGTGCAGACGCAAAAAGGAACACAGGGGGGACAAGAAAGAGAAGAAGAAAAAGCAGTGAGACAAGCAAAGAAGGCGAGGGGGGGACTGAAGGGAATTCTCTGCTGCAGGTTAGCCAGATCCCCCATCAACACTCACCAACTACGCAAGCTAGCCAATACGTACCACAACAGGACAGACGTGGCAGTATTAGTTCAAGGTTTCGAAGGAAGGATTTATTATCCCCTTTACAGGCACCCGCCCCCCCTGGGCGGCGCAAACACTCTGAAATCGGCACTCCAACACCCAGAGGTGGTCACAAAGAAATTGGAAAAAGAGAGAGCGTTGGGTAGAATAGAGGGTCCTCTTCCCCCACACATGCAAAAGGGGGTGGTGATCTCACCATTAGGAGTGGTACCCAAAAAGGAGCCCTGTCCTTTCCTGAGGGGACATCAGTGAACGATGGGATCAGCGCAGAAGCCTGCTCCGTGGGCTATGCTACGGTGGATGACGCTATCGACCTAGTTAGGGCAGCGGGCCACGGGGCCCTCATGGCAAAGGCAGACGTAGAATCCGCCTTCTGCCTACTCCCGGTCCACCCCTCGAGCTTCCACCTTCTGGGTTTTCGTTGGGATGGGGAGCTGTATTTTGATAAAGCCATGCCCATGGGGTGTTCGGTGTCCTGCGCGTACTTTGAAATCTTTAGTACCTTCCTAGAATGGGCCCTACATGCCAGGCACCCCCCAGGTGGGAAACTCCACTACCTAGACGATTTCCTCTTAACGGGCCCAGCCGCGTCGGACGAGTGGGCGACACCCTGGCAGCATTTCAGGAGTTAGCAGAGGAACTAGGGATCCCTCTGGCAGCTGAAAAAACAGTGGGCCCAGCAACAAAAATCACATTCCTGGGGATAGAGCTAGACTCAGTGGCAGGAACGTCCAGACTCCCGGAAGAAAAAGTGAAGGAGTTTAGGGAGGACATTAGGAGCCCCTGCGGTCGCGAGAAGGCAACGCTCAGGGAGCTCCAGAGGTTGATCGGCAAGCTCAATTTCGCATCCAGGGTAATCCCCGCAGGCAAGGTGTTCACCAGGCGATTAACCCAGCTAACAGCAGGGCTGACACTCGAGCACCACCATGTCAGGCTGGGGGCGGGAGTCAAGCGGGACCTGTTAATGTGGGACACATTCTTGGCAGACTTCAACAGGGTATTAATCTGGAGAGAAGGCTGGGTCACAAGCAGAAAGATGGCACTGTTCACGGATGCAGCAGGCAGCGCAGGATTTGGGGCTATCCTGGGCAGCAAATGGTGCGCGGGCCTATGGCCCAGCAGATGGCACAGGCTGGGCATCACCAGCAATATTAAATTTCTTGAACTTTTCCCCATCGTAGTAGCCCTAACAATCTGGAAGCAGGATTTACGCAACATGAAGCTGACACTATGGTCAGATAACAAAGGGGTGGTACAAGCAATTAATAAAGGATCAGCAAGGTGCCCAGACACACAGATTAATGCACCAACTGGTTAAATTGCAGTTGGATGGAAACATAGACCTGAGAGCACGTCACGTACCAGGGGTGGAGAACGAGGTGGTGGATGCCCTATCAAGAGCACAGATGGACAGATTCAGGCAACTGGCCCCGGGGGCGGAGCCGGCCATGATCCCTTTCCCGATGCAACTATGGGGTCTGGCGGGGTAGACCTGTCGTTTTTGGTAAACCAAGCCCTCGCCCCGGAAGCAGCCAGGCGATATAGGAAGTATGTTGGGACAGTGATGCAGATAGGGGGCATCCAGACCCTGGGGGACGTGGACGCTACAAACAAGGCAGTCGAGAAGTTCATCCAGTGGGCATTTAACTGCAAAAAAATCAAGGTCATGGGCACAAGCACACCTGTCCACAGTGGCTCAGTACACAAAACTCGTGACAGGGCAAGACCCGCGGCTTCTCATTACATCAAAGCAGCCATGAAAGGGTGGAAGCGCGCGGAAGGCACAAGGAGGGACAGCAGGCGTCCAATAGACTTCACGAAGCTTGGCCTATTGATGGAAACACTAGGTGAAATAACAAGGGATACATTTGAACTGCTCCTGTTTAAGGCGGCATTCTCCACCACATTCTTTGGGGCATTCCGCCTCAGTGAACTAGTGGCGCCCAGGAGGGCTGGGCCAGCCGGCCGCTGCGTGCAAGCAAGCGATATAATGCCCAAAACAACCGAGCCAGAGATACTACTGAGGCGTTCAAAGACAGATCAGGCCGGCAAAGGGATGATAGTGCGGCTGCAATGCATCAAAGACCAAAGGTGCTGCGCGGTGTGCTGCCTGCTGGCATTTATGGCGGTTCGACCAGCTGGCGAAGGGCCACTGTTCAAACACAAGGACGGCAGCCATTAAAGCAAATTCCAATTCACAACAGTTATGCGCCTGGCCCTCAGCAAAGCGGGCCTACCCCCAGCATCCTTTGGGTCACACTCATTCAGAATAGGGGCAGCAACATCAGCAGCACGGAATGTCTGAGGCAGGGATACAGGCAGTAGGCAGATGGCGGTCACGAGCATACCGGACCTACGTGAGACCACAATTACTGTAGAGCCACCCTGACTGCCACGGGGGGCAGGGGCGCCGCCCCCAAAAGGCAACCAGCAGTCTGACATTTGTGATCATTGCTCCAGCAGGGAGGAGACCGCGCCTGGTGTGGGTTGTGGGCCATTCCTTCGTAGCCAGAATGCAGTCCTGGTGGCGGCGAGGGGGCCACAGGCAGAAAGGAATGCCAGTGGACACATGCATCCGATGGCTGGGAAAACCAGGAATGAGATGGGACCAGCTGCCAGCGACGCTCGCGGACCTGCAGGCGGACACAGCATGGCATCCCGATATCTTGATTATCCATCTGGGGGGGTAACGACCTGGCACAACGGGGGAGGAAAGCACTCCTCCACCATATCCAGAGGGACCTCACGGAGGCAGCCAGGTCTTTCGGGAGTACTGCCGTCATCTGGTCAGAGCAGATCAGCAGAAGGGAATGGCGCGGAATCATAAAAGGCAGTTGAAAACTCAAGGAGGAAGCTGAACATAGCAGTGAGCAAATGCTGCAAAACCAATGGTTTGGAAAGTATCAGACATGGGCTCATCCACCCAGGCCGCCCAGAACTCTATGGGCAGGACGGAGTCCATCTGTCAGAAAAAGGAATGAGAGTGTTCTGGGACAACCTGTGGGGCGCCATGGCTCTTGCAGGTTGCAGATAAAAAAAAAAATATATATGAGCGAGGGGGAGCCGCAGAAAGATGTAAGGCTCCCTGACGGCGTGGCAAATAGCTACGGGTGCAATGGTTGGTACGGAGGCACACCGACTGGCGGTGTGTAGGAGTTGGGCCACTCACTTTGGGATGCCTCACGGCACGGTGAGTTGGCCTAACAAAAAAGGGGGCAGCAAACTGAGACGTCACTCGCAGCCCAGCCCCCGCCGGATGGCATGGCACAAAAGAGTCTAATAAGGTAGCGAGTTGGGGCCTAACTCCGGGAGGAAAGCTACCCCCGCGCAAAGAGAGCGCAAATCCAACCGAACAATGAGATCACCCAGAAGGAACAAGAGACGGGATAAGCCTGCAAAAAGAACTAACCAACGAACTCAGTCCAATTGCTAATTGGGGATGTACATATGATTTATGGCAGATAAGGTGCATGACAAACAAAGCATATGATTTATGACCCAAGTATGACAGTTCACTAATGATGATTTATGACCAAGGTCATGCAAGTGATGACAAAAAGTATATGCATGTATTCCTAATAAAACTGCGGCCAACAATGACCACTACAAACACAAACGCATGTTGGCTTGTTCATTCTGAGGAATACCGAAGTGAGTTTTGCATGTACTCTGGAGTGGGCACAGTGCGGGGGTTATGCGATATTTATATGTTTTCCTTGTCTTCATTGCTTGATTATGCTCGCAAGAAAGTGTCACTCATAGTTGTTGAATATCACTCATAATTACACTGAATGTATGAAAATGTCACACAAAAGCAATCTGAAACCTTGGCAGCTATGGATTAAGTGGTTAGTCCATAATCACAGGATGTTGAGCTGATGCCGGGACTTGAATCACATTCCCCAGTTCCAAAGTCGACAGGTCTGGCCCTAACGCCACATCTTCTCCACTTGGGCATTCTGTGTGGAGACGCGACTCGTAGCGGATTAAAGTGCGTTATGCTCTTTATCATTGGCCTTTTATTACACAGACCCTTCCTGGCTCGCCCACCCCTAGAAAACAGTACTTCTGTACCAAAATGAGAGTTCGGAGGGTGCTTAAAAGTAAGCCTACTTACAAACAAGTATGGACCCTATTCCTTATCTTCCCCTTCGTTTACGGGAAGCATAAAAAGACGGGTGAAACTCAAACACTTGGAACACTGGGTATCAGTCGTGGGTCAACCCAAACTCCATCCAACAGGCCGCCGTTTGGGTCCCGCGACTCACACCGCAAAGGGGCAGCCCTCCTGGGAACACCGCCACGTTTTTGCTCCTCTTCCTCAGTCGTATTTCCATTCCAGAATCGTGGGCGGCAAGGAGCAGCCGGACCAGTTAGATCAGATCAGCTTTACCACGCTTCACTGGGTTGTGACTGTCTTGTCAAGGTTCAGCCAACAAAACTACACTACTCCAACCCTGGTAACGGTAGCAGATGATCTCTCTCAACACACTTTTTAGGCAACGTAGCGGCCCACGTGAACTACACACCCAATGAGCATTGAAGAAGTGTGGTAAGCGCCTAGGATTGGATGATGTGCTGCTAATGCTCCAATCCTAGGTCGCCTTACATGTTAAGAGCCCCCCGCATTCAGTTCCAACACGACTCCAGAATACGTTCAGCCACGGAATAGGCTGTCATGCGACCCGGAAGTACTGACGTTGAGGACAAATGTCATTTATTAAATAAAAGATCGACAACGGACATTAGGCTGAAATTTACGGACTGTTCGTGTAAGTAGTGTAGAGGTGTTTACCTTACTTTGGGGGCGAGGACACCTTAGGATCTCTTTAGAATGGAGCTTTTCAGGATGCTCCTTCTACATCTTCAAAATCGGAGCTCTGTTAAGCTCTTTACAATAGGAGAGTCTCGGGGAGCTCTTCATAATGTGACTCTTAGTCTCTGCATGAATCTCCTTAGAAAAGGGGCTCTTTATAGAGGACGTTAAAAGGGGCGAACTGCATGTTGATATCTAGAAAATAATCCTACTGTAGCGCATTAAAAAGTAAACTCTGCCTAAAGTGTATTAGAAGAGGAAGTTCTGCATCGAGAACTTAAGGGGGCTCTGAAGGAAACTGGGTTTCAGGGGTCCCTTCAGGCTGCTGTTAGAATGGAGAGTTCTGTAAACAGCGTTTTAAAGTGAGAGCACTACAGCGAACCCTGTTGACGAACTCTGCATTAAGCTCTTTAGAAGGAAAATTAGCATGGAGATTTTGAGTGCTCTTTCTGCTGCTCTTTAGAAAAGAAGGGCGCTTAAAACCAGAAGCTCTTGAAGGAACTGTTTAGAAAGGATTAGGTGAAACGAAAGTTTTCATCCTGCCTTTGTGGAGCCCTGCATTTGTATATTTTACTATATAGCCATGTGTGCTTTTTTGTTGTTGCTCCATAAGCTTGACATTTATGCAAGCCCACTGATGGTACTCCCATTTAAGACATGTGACACTTCACAGCTGGGCTCTGTCAAATGGCCACACATAGTAGTGCATGACTGTGTGTGCAGGTGACTACTGTTCTCTCCACCCAGCCTATGACGATGTTGGCAGATTAAGCTGTAGTAGCTGGGCAGGTTTTAAATAGGGGTGGGCGGAACTCTCTTGAGTTTCACTCCGTGGAATTCTGTAGAGTTACATAAAAACTTTGTGAGATTCCAGAGTTCCACCAATGGGCGGGAATTTGCATGTCGTGCTGGTCTCACTGCAATTTAGTGGCAGTAGTGCGAACAGCGCTGAAAAATCAGCGCAAATAGCACCATGTGGTGCGCAGAAGGGCGCTGCCATTCAAGTTGATTTTGCTGCCGCTCAAGTAGAAAATCAACTCTAGCAGAAGCAAATCTACTCGAGAAGCAGCCCCCTGACCACGACGGCCTGTGTTAGAAAATGGCTCTAGAGTATGGCAAATCTCGCTCCTGCTTGCATTTTTGTAGCCTTGCGGGAGTGGGCTTTACATAATATGCTTTAGAATGGAGTGGGTCTGCATAGTGTTCTTTAGAAAGAGGCTGACCAGACGTCTCTCTAATCTGGGTGCAGCGGTCTGTAGGCATCTTGAGTGTTTCAGAAGGTGAAGAGTCTCCTTACTATGGCAGGATTATGGTTCTTTCATGAGTTCTAGTCTAATCACATATTCAGGGATGAGTTTGCTCTGATTTGGGTTGCAAGTGATGGGAAGATGGTGTAGGACTGATGGGCTTAAAGAGTTTCCTGAATCTGAGATCAGTGTTTTGGATTGATTTCAGGAGCTGTGGAGAAGTCTAGGCCTGTGACGTTGTTTTTCATGAATTTTATGGAATGACTAGCTATTTAAATTGCATTTAATTTCGAAAATGTTTAGGGCATTTAGATGTTACATTTCAAAAATCTTTTCATTATGATAGTCATATAATGTGTACTACATCTTTATATGGTCATTTTTAGGCATCTTGAATACCTTGACTACAAACTGTCTAAAATGTATTAAGTTGTGCTCGGGTTGTACAGCGTTTTACTGGGACGAAATTGAAGCCAATTTGTTTATTGTTTCCAGAAATGTACAACATTTGTGTTAACACTTGCTGCCTCCTTTAGCAGTTGTCGTAAAGTGGAAAGATTGGCATACCATTTTGAATACATTTTTGTACTTTAGAACTAGTGGTACCAGTTGACCGCAAATGGCAATCGCTCAGTTTTTGCTGTTCATTTTACAGCAAGAATAAAGTTGTTTTAAAAGCAAAATAACAGGCACCAGAGCATTTGCACTTGTTACTTCCCATTGTTAATGCAAAGGTGTTGGACTTGGCCCTTTTTGGCTAAAGTTCCTTAAACTTTTTGCTTTCCCCCTAGACCTTTTTTCTGACATGGTGTTGCCAACTTAGATGCTTTGGGCACTTTGCCACTGCTGATCAGTGTCAAAGTGCAAGTGCTCCCTGTGTAAAGTGTAATGGTAATTGGTTGTCCATGATTGGTATGTTTGCCTTACTAGTAAAGTCCCTAGTAAAGGGCACTATGTGTGCCAGGGCTAGTAATGCAACTGCTACTAGTGGGCCTGCAGCACTAATTGTGCCACCCACACAAGTAGCCTTAAAGAGAGAACTCAGGCCTGCCACTGCAGTGCCTGCGCGCAGCTTGTTAAGCTGCCTTGTTGTCCTGACAAGTGCACCCACTTACCAGGCCTTACCCTTCCTTTCTATGCACATCAGACACCCCTATGGCAGGCCCAAGGTACCCCCCCTGGGCAGGGAGCAGTGTATGTGAAAGGTAGGACATGTACTGAGGTGTGTACCATGTCCTAACAGTGAAATACTCTCCATTTCGTTTTTCACTGTTGAAAGGCCATCTTGCCCATAGGACAGAATGGGGAAGGCTGTGTAATATGTTTCCAGTCTATCTTCCCAAAGGCTTAAGATGGAGAGGTGAAGTTTAGTGTGCCTGAACTCACAATTTAATAACACATCTTTTTGTGAAGGTGGTTTTTGAATTGCGTGTTTAGAAACCAGTCTTTTAGAAGTGGCTGCGTTTTTGTGCTCTAACATTTCTGTGTGCCTCTACCTGGTTATGGATTGACTGTCTGGATTTAAATGTGATAGGCTCTGGGGAATGTCTTGACCCAGGGGAGGAGGTGAGACAGCAACAGGATGACCTGCATCTGGAGTGTAGGGGGGAGGAGTAGCCCCTGGAGGTGAAGAGGCCTGGGTTGCTGCCATAAAACAATGGCTCCATCTCCTGCTGAGTGATTAAGGAGCCAGACCCCCACTATCAAAGGCAGAAGGTGTCACTGGCAGGGAGACACCCAGAACTGGTTTAGACAGGGGTCAGTGCCCCCCTGAACACAAAGACTTCAAAGACATTTAGGGGTATAACTATGAGAGCTGAAACCCCTGGACTTTGGAATGGAACTGTTCAAGACTGTAAAGGATTGAACCTACTTCGTGGTCAAGAGGAACCTCTACCAAAAAAGAAACCGCTGAATAGACTGAAGGAAAGGACTGACCCTTGCTGTGTGTTCTGGGGCTGGCCTGCAGTTTGCTGCTTTAACCAAGGAGAGACTAAAGGGACTTTGCTGTGTGCTGTGTTCCCCTGCTTGAAAGGACTTTGCTGTGCTGTGTCCTGAAGTAACTTAACCCAAGGGCCCGAGGAGAGCTGGCTCCCTGTTGTGGAAACTCAGGAACACAAACGTTTCCAGAAGTGTCTCAGCGACGCTGTGTGCGTGTGCTTTTTGCAGCCTGAGCCCTTCGTAAGAATTGCCCTGTGATCGTGGGCACCTGGAGTCCAAGCGAGCCTCAGCGACGCTGTGTGCATGTGCTTTTTGCAGCCTGAGCCCTTCGTGAGGATTGTCCTGTGGTCGTGTGCACCTGGAGTCCAAGTGAGTCTCAGCGACGCTGTGTGCGTGTGCTTTGTGCAGCCTGAGACCCTCGTAAGAAGTGCCCTGTGATCGTGGGCACCAGAGTCCAAGTGAGTCTCAGCGCCGATGTGTGCGTGTGTTTCGTGCAGCCTTAGACCTTCGTGAGGATTGCCCTGTGATCGTGTGCGCCCCGAGCTCGAGGGAGTCTCAGCGACGCTGTGTGCGTGTGCTTCGTGCAGCCTGAGACCTTCGTGAGGAGTGCCCTGTGACCGTGCACACCCGAAGCTCAAGGGAGTCTCAGCGACGCTGTGTGCGTGTGCCCTGTTGCAGCTGAGATCTTAGATATCGCCATCGGCCCGGAATCAACCAAGTCGCATCAGAGGCCCAAGTCACGAGAGGAGGAGAGGAGAGCGAGGTCGCACCCCCCAGGTAACGTGTGTCGCCGCCTGGGGCGGGGTGCGGGCTCGGAGAAGGACGCTCTCGGCCTCTCACCTTCTTGCAGCACGAGCCTCTGCCCAAGCTCGTATCGCGGCCTGTACGTGCCAAGGAGTGGCAGTACCGGGGCCGGAGTGTTGAGCTGTACTTTGGTTTACACCATACCCGTGTTGGGGGCATATGTTGGCAGAAGCTGACCGCGAGTCAGTACGAGAGGCAGAGCGACCGTCTGAAGCACCGTGATCGGTGCCGAAGTGCCTTGCGCATTGCATTGTGTTTGCATAACGAACTGCCTGATTGTTGCATTACGCATCGCATTAGTTTGCATTACGAACTGCCTGATCGTTACATTGCTCATTGCATTGTGTTTGCATAACGAACTGCCTGATTGTTGTATTACGCATTGCATTAGTTTTGCATTACGAACTGCCTGATTGTTGCATTACGCATCGCATTAGTTTGCATAAGGAACTGCCTGATTGTTGCATTACGCATTGCAGTATTTTGGCATTACGAACTGCTGGATTGTTGCATAACGAACTGCATTATTTTTACATTGCAAAGTGCCTGATTCTTGCTTTACGAACTGCATAGCATTGCACTAGAATTGCATTGGATCACCTAGAATTGCTCATTAATACCGCCAGACCCTACAAGGGCTGGCTGGCCTAATAACCGGCCAGGAGGAATATTACAAATATGCATATGTTGGATTTCTATCGTGTGGTCTCATCGTATATCTTTTTATATAAACATATACTTGTTTTTCTATGAAACTCGTGTGGAGTCCTTTTGTGGTGTCATCATTGGGTCACTGAGAGCGTGGTTGCAAATACTTTACACATTAGCCTTGAAGATAAGCCTGGCTGCTCGTGCCAAGCTACCAAGGGGGTGAGCAGGGGCTATCTGAGAAGGTGTCCGTCCTTTCCCTGACGTGGAAGCGAGGGTCCCTACTTGGCCTAAGGTACCTAGCTCAGCCAACTAGGGAATCCCGGTTCTAACAAAAGGCTAACCCCTTTGGTGTGGTAGTAGGGGGGCATAAATGTTTGGTAATCGTACTGTCATTTTTTGTTCTTTTACCACTCTCATTGCATATTTTGTGGTTATTGATCTGACATATGGAATTACAAGCTTTGTTTTTAGGCTGTTGATTGAAGGAAAACACAATTGTAAAGATGTGGATTTTTTTTTTTGCGCCGATAAATCGTACCTTCCCAAAAAACCTTTAAATACTGCTGTATTGCCTTATGGTAACTCGGCAGTAAAGTAAGCAGCTTGCTTAGCAAAGATGCTAGTTTCACCCTAGAGTTTTACCACTTGATTTTAAAGTGAAACAATAATTGGTGGCGTTTGCGTTTAAAAATTCACTGGTTTGCCTCAGTAACTGAGTGGGCTAGGCAGGTGTTGGCTTTTTGACTAGTGGGTTTGTCTGCAAGGTGGGTGCTGTTTTGTTTCGAATAAGAATTTTCTATTCAGAAACCATCAGAAGAGGGTTTGTGATTTGCATGTTGTACTGCAGAAACGTGTAACCTGGTTCACACATTGGAATGTCAGTCTTTCGTCTTTTAAAGGTTTATAAAATGTCTAGCTTTGGGTGATGACTTCAGCAATCAGCAGTTAGTGAGGATTTAATTTGTTGAGTGCTGTAGTAGTAAATGTTATTTAATATTTCAGAGGAAGGTGTTTAATTTCATAAAGCAGCTTTCTGAGGCTGATGTATGTGGGAGGTGGTACTTTCTGTAAAAATAAAAACATCTAAAACTGGTGTAATCACTAGGAAAAAATGGGTCAGCAGACTTAATACAGTCAGTCTTTTTACTCTGGTGAGATTTGGGTTGAGAAAGGTAAACTCTACCTTTTTCACAAACATTCAAAATGTGGGTATATTTTTCCAAGCCTCTCTGTTCTGCCTTTCAGCAGGGATAAAATGAGCCAGGGGGACACAAACTCCGCAGCAGTTCCGCAGCCCGGTGCCGACATTTTTGGGGATGACAGATGGATGTCTCAGGTAAGCGCAAACTCTGTCATATCTAAAATCTTCATTTCACTTCTCTACAAATTAGACGACTGCTCTTCTAGTGCCCTTTCCTGACTTTCCTCTTACCTCGTAGACCAATCTCCCTCAAACTTTGTGGTTTGTTTCAGAAACTGAGTAAGGCTCTCAGTTCGACTGCCATCTCCATTCTACTCGGCATCTATAAAATCCACTTGCACCTCATTCACCACTATACCAAATTGGACTAAACCCTCTCTTCCCCCCCCATGAACCCATAAGAATTTCTGTCCGGGGGTGGCAATTGATCCAAAGGGAATATACATTACTGTCTTGGGTTTGTTGGACGCCAGGGCACTCTCACTGATAAATGTATATGCCCCTAATGTGGAAGATGCTGAATTTTATGGCGCTTTGATGAGGGCTGCAACGGATTACGTTGGCCCCCAAGTAATAGTTGCAGGAGACCTTAATTGTGTTTTAGATGGTGCGCTGGATTGTTGTCTCCCCCACCCACCCCAAAGCAGATATGAAACCATTCATGACTGGATCACTCAGGGAAGTCATGCGGGGTCTTGGTCTGCAGGGTGTTTGGAGGGAGCTCAACCCTCAGTGCCGTGTATACTTGTGTTTCACTCCTGCGACTGGGACGTATAGTTGCTCTGACTACTGTTTGATGTCAGGTAACCTTGCCCATGATGTTGTTAATATCACCTACCTGGCCCGCTACCTCTCGGATCACTCCCCTCTGCTGTTTTCTTAAAAAACAAGTAGGAGGGCCCCTGGGGTACCTTTCTGGCCACTGAAGGTGGAGGCCTTGACAGACTTAGTTTTTTGCCCATATGGTATCTGAGGTACAGGACAATTACTTTGAGGAAAACTGGTAGAGCTCAAATGCTAGGGCCACGGAATGGGATGCCATGAAGGTGGCCCTACGAGGGGAGTGCATGAAGACGATGTATGGGGTTAAGATGCAGCTTACCCGTAAGTTAGATGTACAGAAGTGGCTGGAAGCGTGTCTGGCTGGGGAAGTGGAAGGAGTCAAAAATAGAACTGTTAGAGACATGGGATAGGCTGGATAAATTTGTATATACTACCTATATGCGGAGGGAGACAGAGCTGATAAGATGTTAGCCATACTTTTTGTGAAAACCAGAGACCACCTGTGGTCGCAATGCACAAGTTCAGGATGTCCTCTCCTAGCAGAATATATTACAGAAGTCTTTGCAAAATTCCTGCAGGAGGTCCGTTGCTGCATCTGATACTAACTCACAGGTGATGGGGGGGATGTACCTGGTCGACCTGCGGATGGCCTGCTTGTCAAGAGAGGACCGGGATTAGCTGAATGCGCTCCTCACTGAAGAAGAAATCATAGCAGCCACCCGCACATTGAACACTTCTAAGACTCCGGAAGGAGATGGCTTGCCTGCTGAGCTTTGCCAGTGAAGGGCATGCTCCTTTGCGGATCATCTGTTGGTAGTGTACCAAGAGGCTTATGAGAGGGGGCAACGTCCAGATTCTATGAGGCGCTCGTAGTCATGATCCCTAAGCCTGATAAAGATGTCAAGGAGGTATCCTCTTACCGTCCTCTCTCCATGCTAAATGTTCATGTTAAAATAATCAGCAAGATTTTAGCAAATAGTCTGTTGGTTTACCTGCTATCCCTGGTCCACGAGGACCAATTCGGTTTTATTCCTCGCAGCAACACTGTTTCTAAGCTGAGACTGCTTTCCTTGGTAATGCACGTGCCGGAATTGAGGGACGATCCCTATGCTCTGGCACTGCTTGACACAGAATAAGCCTTCGATTCCCTGTTGTGGAACTTCTGTGGCATGTACAGCGGAAGGTGGGCATGGGGGATGCATTTATTAAATGGGTGCAGCTGCTTTATCAAGGCCCCATGGCGAGGGTCTGCATTGGAAGGACAGTGTTGTGGTGTTTTTCCCTTCACCGGGGAACCAGACAGGGTTGCCCCTTATTGCCTTTGCTGTTCGCACTGGCAGTGGAACTGCTGGCGTGCAGACTGTGTTCAGTTCTGCATGGTTGGGGTGTGACGATTGGGGAGACTAAACATGTGGTTTCTCTGTACGCAGACGACGCCTTGGTTTATTTACGGCAGCCGGTGTACTCTGTCTCCATGTTAGCAACCCTGGTGGAATTTGGAGAGGTCTCTGGGCCTCATGTAAATCGTCTCAAGTCCAAATTGTTCTCACTAGGCACCTTGGGGGTGATTCTACCACAGAATATCCACATGCTGGGGCTCCCATGGAAGGCTACCAGCATGAGTTATCTCGGGATATGAATAGTGAGGGAGGGCTGGGGATGTTTGAACCTCTGAACATCAGTAGGGTTCTGGAGGGTCTCCAACCTTCAGGGAAATTTTGGAACTCTCTCTACTTGTCCTTAATGGGTAAGGTGGCACTTGTGAAAATGATTTTTTTTATCCTACTGTCTTTACGTTTTTCAGGGAGCCCTCTTGATAGTCCCAGAAAATGCTTTATTGAATTGGAGAAACTCATTGTTGAACTGCTCTGGGCATCCGGTCGGTAAAGGGTCAGTCTGGTTATTTTGAAGTGCACCTGGAGAGGTAGTGGGCTGGAATTGTCCAGCTTGGAACTTTACTACCTGGCCACGCAGCTCCAACATGCGGTACACTTGCTAGACAACTATGAGAATTGGGAGAAGCGACTGCTTCGTGGCACCTGCGGCAAGATGCCACTGCCAGAACTCTTGATGTTAGGGTTGAGAACGCCCACTGGTGAGGCAAGTGCGTAGGTCAGGGAGAGAGCGGTCTGGAGAGTGTTGCATCGTGCTTCCGATACGCCAGACTTATCTGTGTGGTCCCTGCGCCCCTCTGCACAAATAGCCCAAACGATGATGTTTGATCAGTGGAGGGTGGGAATGACAGATTCGTCATGCTTTCGGGTGTGATGGAATCCTAATTTAGGCTGCCGACAGTTCCTACAGTTTGCAAAAATGGCTACCAATTTAGAACTAATGTGTCTCTTGGAATGGCAAAACAGTGCTACTATGGGCAATGTCATTCCAGGACGATGGCCTTGTGGGATGCGCTCACTGGAGATGAAATAAAAGCCAAGGAAGCAGTCTGTTAACACTGTCTGAACAGCTGTTGCATTCTATAAAAAGATGAGAAGGAAAGAAATGAGATGAAAAAATGGAAAACTGAAGGACTGGCCTGCCATTCCTGGCACTGCACGCACTCATTCTCAGGTAGATGTGCACATAATCAGAAAAACACAGTCACTCATTGAGCCAATGACTGAAGCGGCTGGTCCCCTGCCACAGGCTGAATGTTATCATGGATACAACCAGAGTGTTTTCAGACACTGTCTAATGCATTGATTCTTTTGCTCCATGAGTGACAATTTTTCCGATCTGATTTCTTTCCTACTCCTCTTTTTATTTCTAAATAAATAAATGAGGCCTATTATATTTGTTGTAGCTTTTGATAGAAACAGATCAGATCTATGGCATTTGGCAAAACTTTTCCCTGTGAACCAGTCAGGACTATAGCCTTTTGTCATTGGCTTGTCCTCATAACCAACTCAGACCTACTGTATTGATCATAAAGATTCTCACAACAAAACCATCCGGTATACACTAGTAAAATTACACGCATAAACAAAATTATATTTGTCAGAAACCATATAAAATCACTCCTAATAGGGCCTAATAAGGATTATCATATTGCAATCTTCAATTCCCGCGGTTTGTTCTAGTGGGTCACCCACACCAAAACGCTTGCCAACTATGGCAATCTGTGAAATTTTATTTACCAAAATATCCGCCTACAGGCTTTAACCATCGTGTACTAACAGTCCACCATTGAAAGTCTTTTGCTTTTAACACAATCTTTTCACAATATCTAAGTCAGGCCTACTGGCTTTCTCATACATTTTCGTAATAAACAGTTCAAGCTTATGAAATCTGACATAAAAGTACCCACTGAACCAATAAGGCCTACAGCCTTTACCATTGGCTTGACACTATAAGCGACAAGGGCATACTGAAGTGCGCAAATGCTAGCAGCCTACAGTTACAAAATTGCAAATATGTACAAAATTAACGTTCATTCTTCCACATTCTTTACCCTGTTGCCCCATTGCCAGACATATATTTGTATGTGTAAACGGCTGTCCACACCTATAACACGCTCTTTTATCTTTTTTTAAGAAAGTTGTTCTATCCACTTTCTTGTCAGTCTTGTTATCCTTTTTGACCACTTCAATTTTATTATCTTTCTTGATCATTTGTCTGACCTGTTCTAAAGCTTTTACTCTGCCTTGTTCCATATTGGTGGCATGCTTTTTTGCTTGTGTTTCAATGGGTGCCATACGAAGAATTGTTTGTAAATCATACCTTTTTTCTAACAGTTTTTTCCTGAACTATACTGAGTTACATCCTTGGATGATTCTTAATCTGACCGCTTCGTCGTCACTGAACTTATCGAATTCACTGAACATGACTAACTTTCTTAGATGTCGAACAGTAAAAGTCTCCTGAAAATCATATTCGAAAATTTCCTTCCTCTTGAATATTTACATCATCCATATGTGTATTTGCTGTTGTACTTGTGGAGCTTTCACCTTTTCTAACGTTATACTCTGCATTTTATACATTTATTATAGTGTTTTTACTTTAGAAAAACAAATTAAAAAAAATAAATACTATCCAGTTTTCTGTATTTGTGCGTTCACAAATTCTTGCCTGACTTTAATATGGCTTCCCAGTCTCTTAATATGAATTGCCAAAACTTGCCTGGTTCTCAGATGGCCGCCGAGATTTTGAAATCTCGCATAAACCTTTTCTTTGCCTGATTTCAAGATGGCCGTCAAATGGGACAACAAAATCTCATAAGAGTTGCAACGCGCATGCTCCGATCCGTTGTATCGAGAGCCCAGCGCGCTCCAAAACGGTAAGCGTCTTTCCTTTTAATTAGCTATTTCTGCCAAGATTAACAAATTTAAGCATGCCGCAACATACCACTTACAGTCCTGCGGTATAATATATCCAAATATGCTGTTTACGCCAAGTGAGCATATGCCGGGTTTCTCACAAGCCTCATTGCGCTCTTACTAGCTTGATGAAACGATTTCGGTTCGTATCCCATCCTCGTCGCCAATCTATAATAATGCAGAGCCTCGCTTGAAATGAAACTGTTTATTCTTCAATAAAACGGAGCAGTTATTTAATCTGCGCCACGACTGTAACTGACTATATTCTAACCATAACATTTCTAATCCTAGAACACTCATACATTCTACATGTGGCCCTGACTACATGCCACAGTTCTAATCTTTATGTGACATCTCTACACTGACCAGCCTGTCACCACAGTCGACCCCCAGGGGTGAGGGCCAACGCTCTCAGGAGGTCAAGAACAAAGCCTGCTCTGTCTGTGGGTGTTTACACACCTTTCCAGCTGTATGACCTGTAAATTTGCATTCCAGGGCAGGAGGTTTCAAGAAGGTCGCCTCAGAGGGATGGCACCCCCCCCCCCACCCTAGGTGGGCTACCTGATGTGCTTGCAAAATTTTAAAGTCCGCCATCTTTGTGATGGCAGAACTAGGAACTCGGGGACAGGGTTATGCCAACTTCCCACAGGAAGTGATCATATAGGGATATAGGGGGCGTAGTGACGACAGGGGTAGATAGCCCATTGGCTACTACCCTACACTCCCCTAACACCCCTAAATCTAGTATTTAGAGGAACCCCTGGCACCAGGAAGTCGGGTCCTGCCGACCTGAAAGAAGAAGACGGATGCTGAAGACTCGCAAGAACAGAAGACAAGCTACTGACTTGGCACCAACCCTGCCGGCCTGTCTGCTGTCCTCGACAATTGCGCCAAAGACTCCTATTCTGCAGCTGCCTGTGCCTCCAAAAGCCTGGGAGGCCTGCCAGCTTTCACCCAAGACCCAGGAACTCCTGTGGAGTAGCGGAGCTGCTCCCCTGCATCCTGCAGGCCCCAGAGAAGAGCTGCGAGGACTCTGGACCGCCAAAAACCCGACACCAGTAAGCACTACTGCTCCCGTGCCCCCTTGCCCAAGTTGAAGTGGGCCAACGGTGCCAGCGTGGTCCCCAGACCCTCCAGATCTGAAGCTCACCATAGGTTTGCCAACGGTGGACTTCCCGACGCCTCCTGCAGCCTCTTTGTGCATGCCCCCTCTACTGTGAGTGTCTCCGGTGACAGGAACCTTACGCCTCAGGACACCTCTGCACCCGGCCGCCCCAGCCAGAGGAGAAGAGAACCAAAAGTGTCCCCAAATCCCAGAGCATCATGAGACCTGAGCCCCCCTGTTGGTTCAGCCAGACTGGCTTCCCAGTCCAAACCTGCAGCCTCTTTCTGACTGGACTGATCCTCGTTGACTTCAACGCGGCACCCAATGCTGTATTGCTCCTCTGCACCCAACTGCCCCAGTGCTCCCCGAAGTGAACTGTTGGTGCTGCCTTGGACCTTGCCCCATGCTCACCTTAAGTCCAGGAGATTGGTCTTGTAAGTCGCTGTGAAGAACTTGTATGCAGTATTTGTTTTTCCTCCATCGAATAATATTGCTGCCTCTGAAAATTGCAGTGTTGACTTTTGAAAACTATAAATATTTATGTTATTTTTATCAATTAATGTGGATCTCCCTATTGAGTCATGTGCATCATTTATGGACTGTGTTTGTGCTGCAGATGTCTAACACTCTTCTCTGATAAGCCTAAGGCTGCTTGACCACACCACCCCCTAAGAGAGCATCTTGGGATTGCTAGAGCAAGCCCCTATCCACTTATTAGGAATACCTGGACTCTTGAACAGTATACCTCTTTTTGGTATACTATTTAAAGAGCCAGCTTCCTACTGTCTACATTTCCTCCCAAGTGTTTCATCACTTGTGCCTTACTCATTCTCACTCACCACAGCAATACTGCTCTTCCCTTTTCCCTTGCACATCCTGGCAAAGTGCTCTCTTTTGCCATATCTTCTGCACTCTTTGTTTACAGCATAGCAGTTTTTGGAGACTGTTGAGAAAGGTGAGTGCCACACCTATTACATCTCTTAAAACTCTGTCTCGCCACAACATTACTGGGCTTTTTAGTGGACCCCTTGTAGGAAAGTGGATTACTAAGGGGTGTGGTTATGTGACCCACCGTGTAATATCGTAAATCCATATCAGGCCCAGCTAGGGTTTTTTTTTGTTTTTTTTAAAACCTTCGCTCTGTCCTGGGAAGCTGCAGCACAGAGCAGTCGGGCGTTAGCAAAGGAACAAGTGTAAAGCATTTAGAAGTATCACAACAGTCTACAAAAAAAAGCACAATGAAAATCTGTGACCAGTCTATGAAAAAAGAGTATATGTTTATCTTTCAATAGACAACACACCAAAAACGTACTGGAAGAAGCTAGAGACATGATTTTTAGAAGAAACAATAAATTACTGCTGTTCACTCAGTCCCAAAAATCATTATCATCGACCGCAATAGTGGTTTAGGGTTAGCCACAACAAACAAGTTGAAAACTGCTACGTAAGCACTCTTACACAGGCCACCTAGGCCAGGGAGCCAGTCAAAAGTACTGCATCTGACCGGGGGAACTGTTAACTGTCATTCTCAACAGTCTTTAGTCAAGTTCTGAATCCTTATGTTGGACCACTGTTGAACTCCATGGAAATGGTCTTGATGGAGGGGATACAGGATGCTGAAGATAGATGCTGTTTCTTTGAATGTTGCGCTAATGCAGAGAGAATCCTCTTGAGGCCACCCTTTGCTCCACGAACCTTAAGGGTAGTCTACAGCCTTAGGACTTGATCACCCAAGATCCACCAGTGTGTTCCCTTGCGGAACCAGTTAGAACGGGTCGACTTGTCTCAAGGCAAACTACTTTTTCCTTGTTCTTTTCCTCTGCTTTCTTCAGTTGGGGCTAAGAGAGGAGTACACTCAGTTACTTCCAAGGGTCAAGACCAATGTTCCCTCTAATTTGTTCCTACTGTGTGAGGCAGTATAAGGTCACTGTGCGCTGCAGCCAAGGGTACGTGCGCCAAGAAACTGACCATTCATGCGAGTGCAGCGCGCAACTACCAAAATCAGTGGCATTTGCTGTGGCATTGCCTAATAACTAAAGTATTAAAGACAGAAAAGTAATGTTACAAATGATTACAGACTTTTTTAAATATAAAGTCCTGTTTAGGTATTACTTCTAGGCCTTTGCGTAGTGCTAAAACATAATCAAATAGCTGGTATGTTTTTTCTCTTGGAAAGGTGGCAACCCAACCTTTCAATAGGAAAGGGGAAAATAAAAAAACACCAGTTACAAGAGAAGGAGACAGTTAACACAAAGGTTTGTCATCTTTTTGGGATACAAATGTAGGCCTTTTGTTTGCAAAGGCCCAGACAATACTTAAATAGGACTGCATATAAAATGGTCTCAAATCATTTGGAACATTAGCTTTCTGTCTGTGTTTACTTTAATTATAAGTAGGGCTCCCCGTTTTCCGTTTTTACGGATTTTTACAGATAAATACAGACAAAAAACTATTTTTTTCCTGTCTGTATTTATTTTTAAATACAGAAAAATACGGAAAATAAGTTGTCTTTGGATGTTTTTTTCTACTGTCAATCATGAGTGCCAGGTCAGCAGGTGTACAGATTGAGAGGCAGGGGAGATGAAAAAAGACAGTAGGGTTCCTAATTAAGCTCAATTAAGTGCAGTTCTACAGTTAATTATGATATTCTACAATGCAAGTGTTTTCAGATAACGCTATTGCACTGTATACTGCTGAAACAATTTGTACATTCAAATGCAAATTTACATTTATCAGTCAAATAAATGTGGAAAAATACCCATTGCAGCTTCATTTGCACAGAAAACACAAAATAAAAATGGATAAATACAGACAAAATTAGCAAAAAATAAATATGGATAAATACAGACGGAAATGTCGAAAAAGTAAATACCATAAAACCGGGAGCCCTAATTATAAGTCAGTTGTTATTGACGTAGCCCTAGAACAACAAGAATAAATATAAGGGGAAAGCACATTTAATAAATGTGTCCTAGAGCCGCGTTGAAGATCCCCGAGTAATACTTAAAGAAAACAAAGGCAGAAAATTAATGTTAAAACATCTGTTAAGTTTTCCTCCTATCCAAGAGAAAAATACCAGTCATTGGTATGCAAAGGCCCATGACATCTCTGTAAGCCTTTGTAACATGTGCCTGTGTTTTCTTTAACTATTAGTCAGGAATCACTAACACGGCCTTAGAACAATTCATAATAAGAAATATTAATGAAAAGCACATTTAAATATTTTCTAGCGCTGCGTTAATGAACTCTGACTAATAATTAAAGTAAACAAAGATAGAAAAGTGATGGTAGAAAAGATGGCACATTTGTTACGAAATTAAAGACCCCAGTAAAAGAAGCCAAGCCAGCAAGTATCTGCTGTTACGAGAAGAGGTGATTAGTAATGATTGATTGTCTCTGTAAACACACTCCCTTGGACTGCCCTCCGCCAACCTGGAAAATACCAGAGCAAGCAACATATGCGGGTGCCACCTGCTCTGAAATCCGTGACCCTTCTGAAACTCGGAGGCCTGGAATAACACTTCTCTGCTGCAATGTCCTGGTGCTCTTTTCGGTAACCTGCTCCTTTGCATGGGTTGTGAATGCATGTGCTGCTCTGCTGCGAAGAATGATTGTTTGTTTGCCTTCTTCGTGGTTTTAAATGGCGCTCTGATGAACAGTTTTATACTCTTGCCTGATACAGTCAGTGGCGTGGGAGTGACGTGCGTGCTTAGAAGTAGTGTCTGAGCGCCCCGGAAAGGTCTGGTGTGTTCAGAGAACACTGGTCAAGACTCACTTTCTCAGCATGCATCAACAAGGGCAATTCCAGCAACAGTTCAGCTGGTAATGCGCATGCAGTCTACTTTAGCCTTTTGTAGTCCTGTGGGTGAACAGGGGACTAACCCAACTAGTCCTTGGGAAGAGCTCTAGGGTCCTTGGCATGTGCAGAGTTGGTTCAGCCCTTTGGAGTCTCTCTCCATGTCCTCAACAGCAGGCTCTGTCCTATTATTTGTGAGTGCTCAGGTGCAGCAGGTGCAGTCTCTATGCCACCTCTGTTTTGTGCAGTCCAGTGAGAGTCGGCATGCACAGTCCTCTTCTGTCTTCTCTGGTCCCGCAGTTGTTTGAGTTATGAGTGCCAGGGTTGTCACTTTTATACCATTTACAAGCTCAGGGGTCTGGGTGATTAACTAGCCAACAGGCTACAGGGTAACCCAACACACATGATGACTACTTCATGTGAAGTGTGTCATCTAGCTATCCCAGAGTGCAATATTCTGGCCAGTACCAACATGTCCATACCCTCCTCCTGGTGTGTGGGGCTCACTAGCCCCATCCAGAGGTGTGGCTATCTGGGGGCCACACTTGTATCCTCCTTGATATGCCAGCCAGCCTGTCTGCCTAAACAAAAAATGGGTCCGTGACTAATGGGAACTACATTTGCTCCACTGCTTTCACTTCCAAACATCTGCCACCTGTGGCTCACAATGCGCTGACCATCCTGCAAAGAGGAGGTCACACCTCCTCCCATGGCAGGTCATTTGTTCTCCTTCCAGAGGGTCGTTCACACCTTGTCTACAGGAAGGAAGGAGGCTGCCTCGGTCCTCAGCAGCTGGTTTCAACAAGGCTACTGGAAAATGTTGGCAACAAAGTGGCAACTTTCTAAAGTAGCCCTTTAGAAAATGGTCACTTTAAATTCGACTTGCGCAACAAGTCTGGTCTAATGTAACAACAACTCCTTTGATACCTTGGAGTATCAACTTTGGTAGTTCCTTTTGAAAGTGCAAAGAACTCCATTCTAGTCAATCGGGCTACCAAAATTTCCACTGTAAAAACAATTGAATCTTTTAACTGCAAGTTCCACTGGACATATGCATGTCTTTAATTTAAAATCAGAACCCTGCCTCAGTGGCTCTGAGGCCCACTTTAGGGGTGACTTTAAAATAAAGGGCAACTTTGAGTGAGCATAGTGGGCTTTGCAAAGTCGAGGTGGCAGTTTTAAAAACTGCCTGACTAGGCTCCAGATGGCAGACCTAGAGACACGTTTTACTTTGTCAGAACAGTGATGGCACAAACGGTGGTTCAGTCCACTAGTGACACTTAACTTACAGGCCCTGGGTACATACATAACCATATACTAGGGACTTAAAGATAAGTTGGCTGATGCCAATTGAGCATTAGTCAAAAATATATACTGTTTTAAGGGTCAGAGCATAAGCAATGGGGCTTGGACAGTAGTCGTCCTTGCAGTTCAGAGTCATTACACTATTACCTAATAGTCAAAAAGTGGGGTTGAACCTGCAAAAAGCCATGGTCTTACACCCCTTTACTCCCAACAACTACTTGCCTATGACATTCACCACACTATCTACCTGTCCCACTCTTGCTATCACTTCCCCTTTGTACTATCAATGTTTTCACATCTCTTTCATGCAAGAGTTGGACTCTTTCGTTTTGACAATTTATTTTGCTTCTTTCAGTGTTTGATTTCTTGTGGCCCACAGCCTTTCCTGCATCTTCTTGCTTGTGCACTGTACAGTTTGTTAACCTTTAACAAGTTCTTCTGTCATGTCACAAAATATTCACTTTATTGCTAGTTCTCTTAATCTTGCCACAAACTCTTCCACTATTTCATTTGGTCTCTTTGGTTGTGTATAAAAATGACACATCATTGCTATGTTGACTGATTTTGCAGACCTTGACTCCAACCGAAGCTTGTTCTCCTTGTATACTCAGATATTAGTTGACCTTGTTGATCCACTGCCACCGTAAGGTATTTGAGTGCACTGGAGAAGGAAAGCCCAGACAATTTAAATAGCAGTGCTTTATTTTTATAAGAAATAAAGTTCAGGCCATCCAGAGTGAGTAAGTTATCTCAGATTGTTCTATTTATTTCTCCCATTCTGTGGGGGTGGACGTGGTTGAGCCAGAAAGAATGATTGGCTAGATCTTAGCTTGAACGTATTCCATGTAGAATTTTGACACATTACAGAGATGTCTTTAGAAAGAGCTATTTTCTCTCTTACTGTCTTCGTCAGCTGATACTGTGTGAAATATCATAAATATTCAAGTGACTAGCTGTAATTATCGCTCCTTACACTAGGTGGCCCAGTGAGCTTTGTTCCACCATTAACAACTCTGATTCAATTAAACTAATCTCTGTGGTTTTGCTACATGTTTTCCAAGAGTTACGTAGACAGGGAGTTTCTAGGTGGGTGGAGTGTTTCTTTTTGACTGTTGTAGTTGAAATACACCAAGGGATTGGCAGGCTGCTCACTCTGGTACATCCTGTACACATTCGCTGTCCCCAGTTGTATGTTGAGCTTACAGTTTTATTTGTAGTGTGTAGTGAAACGCTTGATGCCATGAGACTGACTTCTCGTGCTGCAGTTTTCTTGTGTGCACCCGAGATGAGTTGCACCTGGGTAGCGCCTCTGGGCTTGCTCTGCCTGTTTCTCAGTGTGCTTGTGACAAGGTGAACTTGTGGCTCTTCGCTAACGGCCACTGACAGCCAGCTATTTGCTCCCCTGGTCCCTCTGATATTAGGGATGCATTAAGACGACTGGTTTCCTTCAAAGTTCAATTGATCTATAATTCTTCCAGTGGGAGCATAATCTTTCGCCAGCTTTAGATGAAGTAGATATACGGACAGCATGAGCTTCTAGTGTGAATGAATTCTTGCATGGTTTACTCACACCTGTCTCCACGGGTGATCCTAGTTGCTAGCACTTACTTGTTACCAATTTATAATGAAAGACTACGAAGTCCGAGTAGGGTAAACAATAAAGTTATTGTAACAGGATCCCCGGAGAGTGGTGCTCCCCTGGCCAGCCAGCAAGTAACTGATTTCCTACAGATCACTGTCCACAAGCCTCATGTGACATACATGTAACATGTGTAAACCTCACATCCTGTAGGAAGGTGCCCCTTTTTGACATGGTCACCCCCACTTTTTTCCAGGTATTTAATGATTTCGACTGGAAGTGCACTGGGCTCCTGCTGCCCAGGTCCCTAGTGCCAGATCTCTTTCCCAAAACTGTACAATCGTTTCCCCAATTGGCAGATACTTTTAGCACTCTGTTAGTCCCTAGTAAATGGTACCCCTGGTATGTAGGACATGAGGTATTAAAGAAGAGTCTCTAAGGGCTGCAGCACGAATTGTGCCACCCTATGGGACCCCTCACCAAAACCATGCAAGGCTGCCACTGCAGGCTGCGTGTTTTGGTGCCGACCCATAGTGAAAACACATGACACATCCCTGTGTGCCCTGTCCCCTAACACTGCATGTAAGTCACCCCTACAACAGGCCTTATAGCCCTAAGGCAGGGTGCTTAATATTACATGTGAGGGCGTAACTGCCTGAGCAGATATGACCTTGTGCTGGTCAGTTCCATTACTGCCAGTGCAAGTGAACAAGGAAGTCATTTTAGAGCTTGTGCTGGACACTGGTGAAAACGAGCTGCATGATGGCTTCACTGAAAATAGGAATGTTTGGTATCAAACAATTCGAATTATTAAGCCCACACTGATTCCAGTGTTTGATTTATAAATACATGCACCAGAGTGCACCTTAGAGGTGCCCCCTGACAACCTACCAGCCTCTGGTGTGTTGGCTGACTAGTTTCTGACAGCTTCCCACTGAGACAAGTTTCTGGCCTGCTAGGGTGAGAGCCTTTTGCTCTTAGGAGGTCAGGAACAAAGCCTGTCCGGGAAAGGGTGTTTACACCCCCACGTACAGGATGACCTGATTGGCACTCCTAGGCCGCCTTTTGAAATGCGAATCTGGCTTCCCTCACAGGAGAGGAGTTTGACCCCCTTTGTCGAGAGCCCTTTGGAAAATTAGCTAGTAAGGAAGGTGTAAACCCCCACCCCAGGCTAGTACCAACCCTAAGGTGGCCTAACATAATGTGGTTAAAACGTTTCACAAGTGCCCATCTTTGTGTCGGCACACTTAGGAACTCTGGAACCGGGTTATGCCCACTTCCCACAGGAAGTGGTCATATAGGGGGCGTAGTTACCCCAGAGGTAGGTAGCCCATTGGCTACTACCCTACACTCCCCTGATACCCCTAAATTCAGTATTTAGGGGAGTCCCTGGTGCCAGAAAAATAGATTCTGCCACCGACCTGAATGATGAAGAAGGACGTGAAGAGTCGCATAGTTTAAGAACTGAAGATCCAGCAACTGACTTGGCACCAACCCTGCCAGCCTGCCTGCTGCCTTTGCCATATTGCACCAAAAGCCGACTTGTCCTGCAGCTGCTGATAGTCCCCAAAGCCCGGGAGACCTGCCAGCACTTCACCCAGGAACCAAGACCTCCTGAGAAGTAGCAGACCTGCTTCCCTGCAGGCATCGAAAGACTCTGTGACAGCAGAAACCCAATGCCGAAAGCAACCACTGCACCCATCGCTCAAAGCCTGAGTTGAAGTGGGCCAACAGTGTAAGCGTGGTCCCCAGCCCTCCAGAGACTGAGCCCAGTGTGGTGTCACCCCTCATGGACTCCCTGACGTCGCCTTCAGTGTCTGCACGCAGGCCCCCTCTACAGTGACTGCTCACGGTAAGAAAAACCCGACGCCTAAGGACACCTCTGCACCCGTCGCCCCTGGACCGTGGAGTAGAGGACCAAAAGTGTCCCTACGTCCCCAGGCATCGTGAGGCCTGAGCCCCCCTGGTGGTTCAGCCTGACTGGTATCCCAGTCGGAGCCTGCAGCCTTGTTACGCGAAGACCGATCTCCATAGAATAACATTGGATACCCAATGCTGTTTTGCACCTGTGCACCCTGCCGCTGGTGGTGTTTTGCTGGTCCTGCCTTGGACGTGCCCACCACTCACCTTAACTCCTGGAGATTGGTCCCGTAAGTCACTGTACTGTACTTGAATGCCGCATTGACTTTTCCTCCCATAGGATAACATTGTAGCTTCTAACAATTGCACTAAGTGTCGACTTTTAGAACTCTAAAATATTTCTATTAAAAAAGTACTTACCTGAACTAATGGATTCCGGTGCTAAAACATATATAAAGATACTGGTTATTCTTATACATTGGTGTGTGTCTCCTTATTGAGTTATGTGACCCCTGGACTCTTTACACATCATCTCATTTAGATATATCATATAAAGAGCCAGCTTCCTACACATCCCATAAGGTTGTACATATTATTTACATATTTATAGAGAGATGGCATAGCATGAATCAAGCGTCATCCAAGCCCTCGTCACCAGCAAGCTGGACAATGGCAATACACTCGATGGTGAAATCAACATTCAACTAACCAGAAGGTTCCAGACCATACACAACTCGGAGCTAGGCTCACCCTTAACTTCTCACCCTTCCCTCACATCACTCCGCACCTCAAAGAGCTCCACTGGCTCCCAACCTCCAACAAGCGATTTTCAAACTTCTCACGCACACATACATAACCTTACTCAATATTGGCCCCACATACCTCAACAACTGCATAAACTTCCACAAACCAACAAGATTCTTCCGCTCATCTGGACACATACTCGCCCCCCGACCCCCCAAATACGCAGAACCAGATCCGCCAAACATGACTTCTCCTACCTCGCTCCTAAAGCCTGGAACGATTTACCCCTGTTCATCAAAGCCTCCTCCACAGTTCTTGATTTCCACAAGAAACTGAAGGCCTGGCTCTTCACCTTGCGCCAACACTTGCTTGGCCCATACAGCTCCTGCTTCAGTGTCAGGATACTCTCACGGGTGAGTTGCGTGCTATAAAGATGCACACAACACAACTATAGGGAAGGTGATACAAAGGCAGCGGGAGGGATTTGGATTGGAAGAAGTGAGGAAGAAGAGCAGTCTGAAAGAGGAGTTGGCCTTGCAAGGTAAGAGAGAGAGAGTGCTGTAGTGTAGAAAGAGGGCAGGTAGTTTAGCCCTTCTGGTGGGGCAGCCTTCTTCATGTGCCCTAAGCAAAGGATTACCTCCTCATTCCAGGTCATTACGGACACTGTCTCTGGTCTTGACCTTTTCAGCTGCAAATCATTCTTTTTAAGTGTTAGTCTAAGTAATTTAATGGAAGAGCAAGCCACCAGGATGCATTTTGTGATAGCAGAAATTTAAGTACTGGAAACAGTTTCATTAATGACTTGGAAGAAGGTGTTCACCCTACTAAGAAGTATATAGTCAATTTTTGTTTGGTATAGTGGAGGTAGGGCTACAGATTGGGCCGAACTATGTTACAGTTGTCTTAATCTTTTAACACCAGATTTTCATTGTGGGCAACAGAAAGCAATGGCTGTAAGCACTGACTATTTGTTTTCATGGTTATGACCTGCTTTCGGAACCACCATTTAAAGAACTCCTGTGGTGCAAGGCACCAGGATGCAAGAGGGCAGTTACTCAAGTTTGTGTCAAAGAATCAAGGTAATTTTTTCTTTTACCTTACAGCACCTCCGGTTTGTCCTGGATTGCAAAGACAAAGAGCCTGAAGTTTTATTCGTGGGTGATTCCATGGTGCAAGTGCTTCAGCAGTATGAGGTAAGGTTTGGTGCTTCGAGACAGATGATGTATGGCATCACTTAACCTTAAAAGCCCATTGATGTCCATGAAAAAAGAGGTATTGGTAAAATGCCTGTCCAAGGACTACTCAAAGGTCACCCCAGTTACCACAGTGGCCATTACTGTATTTAAATAAAGTGAAGTGTTAGGGTTCTGCCCGCAGTTGAAATGCCCTGCTTGATTGGGAATCAAAACAAGGATATAATCTAGGACAACTGCGTTCCCTGGCTCATGTTGGTCATGTTATGTATTGTAAAGTCATCTTTTGCTCCTTAGGGCTAGATCTGTACCGTCAATCAATCAGTTAATCAGTCACTACTTTTATATCGCGGCGTATCACCCGTGACGGTATCCAAGCGCTGGGTTGCTGGGCTTTGTCGAAGAGCCAGGTCTGGAGTTTCTTGCTTAAGTCTGCTAGCGAAGGTGATGTTCAGATGTGGAGGGGGAGAGCGTTCCAGGACTTGACGGCAAGGGGAGAGAAGGAGCGTCCTTCGCTATGGCTACGGTGGATGCACGGTGACGTGCTAGGGCAGGGGAGTGAAGTTTTCTGGATCGTTGGTGGAATTTCAGGCGGTGGCTCAAGTATGCTGGTCCTTGGTCATAGAGGGCTTTGTGGGTGTGCGTCATTAACTTGAATTGGTATCTTTTCTAGTATTGGGTCCAGTGGAGGTTTCTCGGGTGATGTGGGTCAGTTTGGGCAGGTTTAGGATCAGTCTGGCCACTGAGTTCTGTATCATATGGACCCTTCTCATGAGTTTGATGGTGGTGCCTGTGTACAGTGCGTTGCCACAGTCCAGACAGCTGGTGATTAGTGCCTGTGTTATTGTTGTCGCTGGTGCTTGTGGGGAGCCATTTGAAGATTGTTCGGAGCACGCAGAGTGTGTGGAAGCAGGCCGAGGAGACCGTATTGAGCTGTTTCACGGTGAGGTTGGTGTCCAGGGTGATGCCGAGATTGTGGGTGTGGTCTTATGGTGTGGGGGGTGGGTCCGAGTTCCACGGGCCACAAGGTGTCATTCCAGAGGGAGGTATGGTTGCCAAAGATCAGCACTTCAGCCTTGTCCATGTTGGGCTTCAGGCAGTTGTCCTTCATCCATGCTGCAACGTTCTTCATGCAGTTGTGGAAGTTGGTCTTCGTTGTAGTGTGGTCTGCTGAGCGCGAGAGGATGAGCTGGGTATTGTCGGCGTAGGATATGGTGTTGATGTCGTGGGTTCTGATGATGTTGGCTAGTGGCGTCATGTAGATGTGGAAGAGGGTGGGGTTGAGAGATAAAGCTTAGGACACCTGCCTCAGATGGTGCTCTTGGGTTGCGAGGTGAAGTGGGGAGGCGGATTCTCTGGTGCAGTCTATTGATAAGTGTGGTGTGGGAAAGGGTGTCGAAGGCTACGGGGAGGTCAAGAGGATCAGGGTGGCAGTCTCCTCTGTCGAGTAGGGTGCGGATGTCGTCTGTGGCAGTGATCAGGGCGGTCTTGGTGCTGTGGTTGGCTCTGAAACCGGATTGGGAGGGGTCTAGCAAGTTGTTTCTCTCCAGGTGTTTGGTGAGCTGACGGTTGATGGCCCTCTCCAGGACTTTGATGGGAAACAGGAGTAGCTAGATGGAGCAGTAGTTCTGGAGAACGCTGGGGTCTGTGCAGGGTGTCTTGAGGAGAGGTCTAATCTCAGCTTGTTTCCATGTGTCGGGAAAGGTGGCTGTGGCGATGGATGCATTGAGGATGGTGATGAGTTGTGTTATGTCCCGTATAGAGGCCCTAATGTAGACCCGTTCATACATGCCCTAAAATGGACGTATTCATATTTGCCCTAATATGGTCATATTCGTACTTGCCCTATTATGGTCAAAGCTGCATATGCCCTATTACGGTCATAACTGTACATGCCCTATTATAGTCATGATTCCTTATATAGGCATGATCTTTCACCTACATTGGTCCTCACTAGTACACAACGTGCTCTGAGGGCTGAACGTTATCTATCCTGTGGTTTTGAATACAGCAGGGTTTTCCCCAAACACAGGCCCACACTGTACTCATCAATTATGCATGGCTTTCTAGGAATACACCACCTGCATAATATGTATGTACAAAGTTCACCCCTGACGTCTTCCTCATGTCTAACGACAGACCAATACAAACCATACTGAGGACCGAGACTCTTTAGGGTATAAATACACCACATCTTGCCCCGGTAAGACGGAGGGAACCGAGACTTCCATGCTGACACACTGACCAGCGACGCTGAGGCTCCGGCATGCAGTTGCTCCAGCTGACAGCGGTCTGACACAGCCCTGACGGGGTGTCCAACTCGGGACCAGGACGGGGTCCCACACTCTCTCTATTCAGGTATGGGGGTTCGACTAAATCCTAGAAGGATTCTTGGCTCTTAGGATTTTAGACCTACACATATGCTAGGTACACTCAGGTACATCTAGTTAGGCATCGTAGGAGTACGCGCACTTGCATAATGCTTTTATATTCATGTATGTATTCATGATTATCGCAATATGGTAGAACTGTTCTATCCCTTTGCTTTTATCGTACTGCTGATAATATATCTCTGCTATTGTCTGCTGGTTGCCGCAGCACATATACTTTACACTAGAATAACAACTGTTCAATAAATACTTATTGAAACGCCCGACTGTTTATTCTGTGTAACTCTCTGGGACAAACCGAATAAGTAAGCACGAGTGACTGAGCGAAAGGTAGTACATTGTTTTCCACGATTCTGAGGAATTTGGGTTGTCATGATCTAAGGTTGCCAGAAACTAATCTCCCCGATAAGAGGAGATTCTAGTGGCACTGTGAGCTAGCTAATGCAAAACAATCTAACATACGCGGTGAGGGTGCACAGAGTCAGTCTGCCACCAAGCCCACAGCTTATGTTATACAAACGCGCAGGTCCTGCATGGGTACTATAGGAACTACACGACATGGCGCCACCAACGTTGGTTTGGTACTTATTTAACAGTAGAATCTGAGTAGTTCAGTCGTGCTATTCTCAGAGAACCTACTCACAAAACCCCAGAGACGTCTGGAGTGGGTGGGCACAAAATCCGCCGCAGCTGAGTAGTACGAGAATACTATTTATTGGCTGTTGGTTATTCAAGCTTGAAGGACATATAGTTCCTACAAATTGTGCATTTACACCTTATCTTAAAATTTCCTTAAACACCCTTCTTCCACTTAAAAATGGTTGAACAAGCAGAAGAAACAAGGAGAGTTGAAACAGACCTCTTCGGTTTAGGAGAAGAAGACCCTGAAGATGCAATACAAATTGCACCAAATTTCAGAAGGGCAGTCACCATAAAACTTCTAGAACATGGCTTAAGAGCCAGGGGTGGTAAAGTAATTTTCGTGATCGAGGCACACGAATCCAATAAAACAGAGGTGTTCTATTCCTGGGTTACATTCCCAGCAGCGATTCCAGTTACAGATGTATTTCACTACTACCTAAAAGATGAAACACCAGAGGACTATACTCCTTTTGAGGAGTTAGAGATTCCGCTCACTTACCAGGAGCATAATTACTGGTTTAAAGGCGTCCTACCCCACGTACGAGGAAGAGCAAGATTAGGCCCGCTCGGAGGAGCAGGAGCCACATGGCCCATATTAGCGGCATACACACCGCATCCTGACATTAACACAATGCCACAGCCAGAATTACTCGTACAACACAAAGATTTAATTAAAATCTACAGAAACCTCACACAATTTGTGATGAGGACTTTAACAGTTCAGCCGGCACCAGTTGCAGCACAAGATACTCCAGTCCAGAGTACAGTTAATAAAATTACTCCACAAACATTACACGCCGTAATGGGCAAAATGCCAGCAAAACGCGAACAAATCCCATTCTGGATAGCTCAGAAAATAACTCCGCTTGAGGCAGTATTCCCGAAAACTACCACCTGTGATAAACACAGAATTCTAACAATCTGCTTGCCCATGGCTCTCGCACCACAAGTAGAGGACTGCACCTCTTGGGGTTCAGTCTTTGATGCCATATATACTAGAACACATGGTATCCCGTCCTTAGCAGTAGTACCTGACGTATTGAGACGGATACAAAATGAGTACGGAGCAGAGCCTGCCCTAAACTTAGGGATGAAGTTACTAAATAACTGACCAGGTATCAGCCATAATACTAGCTAATATTAAGGGGGAAGCAGCTTCAGTGGCGATCCGCCAACGCCTGAGGGAGTTCGGTCTAGAGGATCAACAACACGAACTACCCAAAATAATTGAAACTGCATATGCAGAACTAGGCAGAGACAGTTTGGGTGGGAAAGCATTAAAACCACAACTGGTGGGCAGTCCTGAAAAGGACACTACAAAGCAGACGCCTACTTCTTCTAAAAAGAAGTGGGAAAATAAAAAACAACAAAAGTCTAAAGACAGCAGATCTCAATCCAGAGGTAGGTCTCCTCAACAGGAGCCCTCTGAAAGGAGGTATAACCTCAGGAATAGGGATAATATTAAAAACCTGACAGGTATCAGGATACTGATACACGTTCCTCTCGTTCCTTTCAGGGTTCATCAAAAACTCCGAGAGGGAAGGACGGTCAAAGGAGCGTACAAAGTCCAGAGACACGCAACACGCTGCGGACTACGCACCTAAAAAAGAAGATAAACAAAAATCAAAACCTCAGTTCAAAAAGAAGAAGGTAGCAGGTCTAAAGATCAGACATGCCCAGAATTCTCGTCACTTCCTAGGTTGAAGAGGCAGTGGGGGCATGGGTCGAGGGTGCCCCTGAGTGGATGGAGTTTATTATGGCTGTGGTATCCGGTGTGCTGAGCTGTTCTCATGCGGTGAGATGGTGGTCGGGGGAGGCTTCCGTAGGAGTGGCGAGGCTGAGGAAGTCGATGGTTTGTGGGTCAAAGTTCCTGAAGATGGTGGCTATCTTGTTGTGGAAGGGATTTGATAAAGTAGTGCAGAGTTCCTGTGAGGGAGGGATAGAGTTCTCGGTGGCTACTGGGCAGGAGAACTCTCTGACGATGGTGAAGAGTTCCTTGATGTGGTTGGCACTAGCTTCAATGCGGTCTCCCAGGGCCTCCTTTTACGCGTCTTTCAGTTGGTGGTATGTGATGAGAGCTGACTTGAAGGTGGCTCTGTCTGTGTCATCTCTGTTGGTGTGCCATCTTCTTTCTATTTGTTTGCAGCTGAGTTTCATTGCGCTGAGTTCTGGCGTGTTTGGTGGCTCCATGAGTTTTGGCTGGTTTGATGGGGGCGACTCACTCGGCACCATTGATGATCCAGGTGTTGAAGTTCTTGACTGCCTGTTTTAGGTTGGTTGCAGCGTCGAGCTGGGTGGTGTTGAGGGCGTCTGTCCATTGGTTCTGTGCCACTTTTCTCCAGCTGCGGAAGTAGGTGCTGAGAGGGATGTCGCGAGGTGGTCCTGTGATGGTGAAGTAGACGATAGAGTAATCGGTCCAGTTGAGTTCGGTCGAATGGCTGTATTTGACTCTGTTGCTGGATGTGAAGATAGGGTCTAGTATGTGTGTCCTGCTCTGTGTGCGGGGACTGTGACCAGCTGTGTGAGGCCGATGTCCATTCGTTTCAGAAGGTTGGCGGAGTTCGTGTCTGTGAGGTCGTCCAGGTGGAAGTTGAAGTCTCCGAGGAAGATGTAGTGGTTGGATTTGATGGCGAGTGGGGTGATGAAGTCTGCGATGGTGTCGCAGAGGCTGGTTCGTGGTCCTGGGGATCTGTAGGCAAGGGTGCCATTGTATAAATATCAAAAATAAAATATTAAATAAAATGATGAGACTAGGTTTTAAACCTAGGGAGTTGGGACAGCAGGGAATAGAGGTCGTGGGTCAAGCAAGACAGTACTGATATAGAGATGCAGTCAAAGACTAGTGTATTGCAGAAAACAGAACAAACTCTTATTTGCACAAGTCTATTAATGGGAAGATTCTGCCCAAGGAACATGCAAGCCTAAACCACACTAATTATGAAATAATGAAGGAGATCTGACAACTACATTGTAAAATAAGTGCCTTTGGTTAATCACATGCTCGGAGTCATCCTTTGCTGGCAAGTAAGTGATTAAATAGATGCCTCTAGGATCATTGACAGGCAGGATTGGCTAAAGTAGTTCTTGTACTGTAATTTAAACAATTTCTTACCAAGACAAGATAAAGTACATCCACAAGGACAAGAGTATCACCAAAAGATATAGCAGGACTGGGTGTGAGTGATTGCCAAATGCCAGAAAGCAACAGGTTAATAATAACTTGCAAAGTATGAAAGTACTGAAAAATGAAACATAAAATAATGCAGAATCGTTTGTTGTCAAATAGATTGAAAACGGGGATCTAGAAACAGAAAAAGTAATGCCCAGGTGACACAGAAACAGGCAGGGCATAGCTGGGACAGGATACTGGAATAAACCAATAATCTCAGCTGACAAAGGAAATGGGCCGGTCTGCACAGGAACTCTGATTCTACTAGTCCCAGAAACCACTTAGGGCCTGCTAATTGTTAGGTCAAGAACTGGGTATGACTTGCTGTACAAAGGAGGCTCTAGCAGAAATTTGGTTAATTTGCAAATTTGGGAGCGACGCAGTTGTGAGAACTGAGATCTCTGGTATCGGATTAGTAAGTATATAAGGAGGGCTCCCGAAGGAATCATTTTAGGAAAAAGAATGGATGAATAATAAATGATTGGTGTCAAATGAATCTAACCTGCATACCTCAAATAATAAACATTGAAAATGCAAATATCAGTGCAAGCAATGTACACTTCTAAATACATACTTTGTATAGGCAAAATTCCATATATGGAGAATTCAATAAGCTAGCTTTTTTCATTACTACATTTGTAATGATGGTGATGTACAAGTACACAGGGTGAAACCAAAAGCACTCACTGGCATTACCCACATAGTTATTACATGTAAAAGTCCACCAGTGTGTAGGTGGCATAAGTCAGTGAAGTATCCATTCAACCAATAAGTGTCCTTATGAAGGAGGCACTATGTAGAAATATTGTGGCACATGTGGTATATTCGGCTATGTTTTGGTCTCTCCAGATAAATGTGGGATCATCCTCGAGAATAAGTGTCACGGTAAACTAATGGGCAACCTTTTAGGTCCTAATGTAAAAAAATACTTAAAATCGATATATATACATGTATAAAACAAGCTCAGAAGTATGCAAAAACTCCTACAAAGCACATTGTGGACAAGTCACCAACAAGGAGTGCAAAAAGGTGGACTAATCACCAACAACAGTGAATGGGAGCTCAGCACCATTGCAAGCCAAAATAAGTACAGACAATAAAGAAGCCAAACATCACCACCATCGCAAATAATGAGAATACATCACAGAACGGAAAAGGCAGTCTTCCCGGAATATGTGAATTGAAAATGAATTCTTTGCTAAGCGACGTGACAAAGCTCTATAGGTGTCCTACAATTAATCAAATTATACTGTTGCAAAAAAGGTCACAGGAAATAAAGAAGGATAATGCCATTAGGTCTTCCAATCTCACCTACTACAACTTGATTAAATCAGCATGTTCTAGGATGAATAATATACATATAGCTCAGTGACATAGTTAAAGTGTTGCTCTAGCCAACAGCCTCAGAAAGCATTTATTTATTTATTTAAACGGTTTTATATAGCGCTGGCTAGACCCAAAGGTATCAGAGCGCTTAACAAGGGTTGGGAGTGGAACAAAATGCAATATAACATTTGTACAAAAAAGAAAAGTGCAAGATAATAAGAACAAAATGCAAAGAACAGTAAATACATGGACAAGAAAATAAGGAGTACAGTTAGTCCATAACCAGAATTGGATAGATGATCTAGCGTGGGTGGTCAGGGATGGGGGGGGGGAGGAAAGTAGGGAGGAAGGGGGCAACTGAGGAGGGTGATGGGAGAGGAGATAGCATGTAGGAGTAGGCAGAGAATTATAAGAGAACTAGTAAGGGGATGGTGGAAATATATGTGAGAATGAGAGGAGGGGGTAGTATGTCAGGTATAATGTGGTGAGAACATAGCACCGTCATGGGCAGGTTGAGAAACCCTGTTAGGTGGCAGGATTAAGGGCCCCAGTATTTGTTGAGACGGTGCCGCTTGAGATCTTTTTGAAGCTAAGGTAGGAGGGGTTGCAACGTAGGTCTTTGGGGAGTGAGTTCCAGATAGTAGGCGCATTTCCGGAGAAAGAGCGTAACTGGGTAGATTTCTTGTTTACCAAGGAAGGTACTAGCATGAGAGTATTTGTGCTCCTCATTTCTCTAGAGCAGCCCGCTTTGTGGAGTTTGTCTGAGAGATACAATGGGGTATGATGATGCAAGGCTTTATGCGTAATGCAAGCATTCTTGTAGGTGGATCTGCCTTCGATGGGAAGCCATTTGAGATCTTTGAGGATGGGGGAGATGTGATCGGACCGCTTACAATCCGAAATAAGCCTGGCCGTGAGGTTAAGTACTGATTTGATTGGGGCTAGGTGGACTTTCGGTGTTCCAGAGAGAATGGCATTACCATAGTCCAATCTAGAAAGTACTAGTGATTGAACAACTAACTTAAAGTCATCAGCAGGAATGAAGGGTTTAATTTTCTTGAGGTGATGTAGAGAGAAGAGAGCGCCTTTGGCCGCGTTTTTTATGTGGGGAGAAAGGCTCAGGTTCTGGTCAATGCTTATTCCGAGGGATTTAACTGAGTTAGAGGTGGACAAAGAGCAGTTGAGAGCTTTAAGGTCGGAGATCCAGTGTTGAATGGGGAGCCGGTTGTTTTTAGGAGCGAAGAGAATGACTTCTGTTTTATTAGGGTTGAGTTTAAGGTGATTGTGATGGAACCATTGTTGAATCTTAGTCAGGGCATCATTGAGGTGCAGGATGTCAGCTTGGGATTTGATTTTATAGTAAAGCTGGGTATCGTCAGCATAGAGGTGGTAGTTGATTCCTGCTTGCTTAAGAATGAGGGTGAGGGGTTCCATGAAGAGGTTAAATAGAGAGGGAGAGAGAATAGAACCCTGGGGAACACCCAGGGAGACAGGAGTAGGCTTAGAGAGGCAATTGCTGATTTTAATTTGTTGGGTTCTGTGCTGAAAGAAGGAGGTGAACCATTCGAGGACAGGACCATTGAAGCCGAACCGATCTTTGAGGGTGTTGAGTAAGGCGGAGTGGTTAACAGTATCGAAAGCAGCAGATAGGTCAAGAAGAATGAGAAGGGAGGCCTCCCCTTGTCGAGGGAGTGATGGATGTCATCGACAATGTTGAGCATAGCAGTTTCAGTACTGCAGCCCTTTCTAAAGCCTGACTGTAATGTGTCGAGAAGGCTGAAAGAGTCAATGTGCTTGTCCAGTTGGAGCAAGGCGCATTTTTCGAGGGCCTTGGATAGAAGAGGAAGATTAGAGATAGGACGCAGATTGTTAAGGTCGGTGGGGTCAGCAGTAGTATTTTTGAGGATGGGAGTGATTTGGCCAAGCTGGAGGGAAACAGGGACACACCCTGTGGCCAAGGAGGAGTTGATGATGGTGGTCCAATAAGGAGCGATGATATGCTTTAAATCTTGAACGAGGTTAGCGGGGAGAGGGTCCAAGGTATGAGAGGAGGGTTTAAGCTTAGTGATGATGTTGAGGACTTCACGCTCTGAAACTAGGCTGAAGTTAAGCCAAGATGCATTATTTTTTAGCTGTGGACTGGTGAGGAAATGTTCTGGAGGGGCGAAGGGCGGGAGGGAGATGAACAGAGTCAGGGGGGGGCGAAGGTGTAAAAGGAGACTTGGATGGGAGGTCATAGAGGGGTGAAGCGCACTGTGGTGGGAGGGTAACGGCAAACGATAGATCAATCTTGGTGATTTTTTCCGAAAAGAAGTTCGCAATTTCATCACATCTTTTGATAGAGGCCATCAATTTGGGGGGGGCAGAAGCAGTTTGATTTTTGATAATGCTGAATAGTTCCCTGGGTCTATTTTTGGCTCGGTCGAGTTGTGCGCGGAAGAAGGAGGCCTTTTCATTTAGGATGTGTTTTTTGTAATTAGCCCTTGCGGTTCTGAGGAGGGCAAGATTTGGGGAGGAGGGGTGTTGTCTCCACGTGCGTTCGGACAGCCTAAGCGAGCGTCTCTCATTGTTGAGATCAGCATTAAACCAGGATTTGGCGGGAATGTTTTTTTGTGGTTTTAATTTGGCTGGGGCAATTTGGTCAAGGACCTCGATGATGGATTTGTTGTAGTGTTCGGTAAGGTCATTAGCATTGTGTGAGGGAGGTAAAAGTTGAAGTTTTGCTTTAATCTTAGTCTCCAGTTCGCCTGGGGGAATAAGGTGAAGATTTCTGGTTAATTTCCTATTTTTGATGTTTTTAGGGAAGGGAAGGTACGGCACTATTGATCGTGAAGAGGATAAGGTGATGGTCCGACCAGTCAATGGGGACAATGAGGGAAAGGGAAGCCAGATCTTTGCTAGTAATAATAGCGTCAAGAGTGGCCCCTTTGGAATGTGTTGGCGAATGGCAGAGTTGATTCAAGTCAGTAACGTCGAGGAGTTCATTGAGGATGTTAACCAAGGGATCATCCTTCTTGTTCCAGTGAATATTAAAGTCTCCGAGGAAGAGATTTTTGGAGTTGGAAATCGAGGCTTGGGAAAGTAGGTCAGACATTTCCTCCACAAAGGGCAAAGGTTCACCAGGGGGATGGTAGATATTATGTAGCCGAATAGGAGGGGAACCCTGAACTTTAAGTTCAGCTCAAAAGCATATTGTCAAAATATATATATAGTCAAAAGCATATTGACTGCAATCAGCTCAGTATATTACTGGAGACAAGGTTGCAACATAACTGTATATAATGCATCATAGATATGTGGCGCTGCAATTTTGTTACTTATTGTACTATGTGCCAAGGGCTGAGATTGTTATCAGGGGCATAGCTTGGTCATTAAGATTGGGGGAGCGGGGGTGGACTTCAGACTTCACAACAATTACGCTTCTATAGCTCGTGAAAATACATTATATGAGAAGCAGGGTGTGAGGGTGGCTTAAGGGACACTGCACATTGTTAGGAGTACTTAAAACACAATGTTTTTCAAATGAACCAACATTATTTAGGGCGTTCAAAACAGAGATGAGAGATATGAGAGATATGAGAGATATGAGAGATATGAGAGAGAGAGAGAGAGAGAGAGAGAGAGAGAGAGAGAGAGAGAGAGAGAGAGAGAGGAGAAAAAAAAAAAAACAAACTCCCATTTGAAATCCAACAGACACTTCGCCATACCCAACTGAAAGCACTTGTTCCCAACTATTTACTACATAATGCATCCCAAGCTACGCCCCTGATTATGAAAACGCAACATGTTACAGTGCAATTAATTTTAGAGTTGTTTAAAACAATAAAAATTGTTTTAAAAAAATACAATGAATTCATATTGTATCAGTGGTAAAGAAAGGTGGTTACGACACTTTTCAAAATATACTACAATAAATCAGATTTATTGTATTGACTGTCAGCAGTTTACACTATATTGGAAAAACATCACAAAAAGTGTGACGCCGAATTCTACAACACCAATATAGAATTTGTTGTAATGTATCCCAATGCTCCTTTGGTTGGCCATTCTAGATTGATGACTCATTCTACACACAAAATGAGATGGTGTGCCTTGGAAGTGGCTAAATGCGCCATTACGAGGCCTTATGTGGACTGGTTGCTTACCATCAGGGTGAACAGGTGGATTTGTTAAACCAATATTTTAAAAAGAGTCTTAACTTGTCAGTTAAAATGTAAATGTAAATCCAGTATTTGTAAAGCGCGAACAGCTACCCGAAGGCATCCCGGCGCTGGGGGCCGTCGGGAAGATTAAGCAAGCTATTGCCCAGAGTCACATGGTGCTGGGCTGACCTGCCGCCGGTGCTGGGGATCGAACCGTGAGCCCCAGATTCCAGAGTGGTGCTCGCTTGCTCCTCTGTTAATTCGATCATTGAGTTCGCTGTTCATGTCTGGGTTGTATTCGACTCTAGTCCTTGTCTCAATTTGTGCTTTATTTGGAATTGGCATACTCCAGTTTACCGTTCCCTGACTCATTGTTTTTGCATAGTACTGAAAATTCTCTGCAGTGTAAGAGTTAGATGACTTTGAGTTGCCTCTAATCTATTGTCAGATGTAGTATGATTGCCTTTTACCCTGGTCTTTGGTTTAATTGAACTTTAAGATCACTTATTTACAGCGGCTTTATTCTAATAGGCATGTAGTGCGTCACGTTACATGTTCTATTCTATATTGATTTCAGCACTCCAATTAATATAGGTCTCAGCGGTGTACTGTATTTTTTTTTTTGCTTATTGAGCGGTCTTGCTGTTGCTTTGTCTCACATTTAGTGGCATAACCTCATTAACACTTCCTGCTGTGAGAGTTCTTCTATTTTGACCCATAGATTTACCTTGTATTATCTATCAGTGCACTTTCCAGTTGCTCCAAGATGGTGGCAGCTTATACACAGCAAAACTGCTCTGTTTAGTAGCATCATGCACGCATTGGCTGGCGTTGGCTAATGCAGTAAGCAACATGATCCAAGGTTACAGGCAATGTTCAGATCCTGTTGCGCCCTTAATATTGTCTGGGTGTCAGATAATTACCAAGATTTGATTTCTACATTTCCAGTTCACTGCGACCCCCTTCCATGTCACAGCCTCCATGCCCATTATAAGATGGCGGGGCGCTGTACATGGTTGAGATTCCCATGCATGAGCATCAGTTATCAATTGAGTCTCGGTAGCATGTGGGGCTGGGTACTTTTTCACTGTTTTTCTCCTCTTCTGGTAAGAGCTCATTGCATTCAGTGTGCTAGCTGAGACTGTTGGCTAGTACAACACTGGCTATGTCACTTAGCTATATGTATTTGATTAATCCTAGGATATGCTGATTTATTGACGCTTGACAGCCTGTTTGTAGTAGGTGAGATTGATAGGCCTAATGGCACTATCCCTATTCTGTATTTCCTTTGACCTTTTTTTGCAACAAAATTATTTAATGAATTTTAGGACACCGATTGAGCTTTGTCACATCGCTTAGCAAAGAATTATTTTTCAATTTACTTTTTCGGGAAAGACTGACTTTCTGTTCTGTGATGTGATTTCATTCTTTGCTATAGTGGTTATTTTTGGCTTCTTTGTAGTTTGTACTTTGGCTTGCAATGGTGCTCAACTATCCATTCACTGTTTGCAGGGAGCTGGTGATTAGGTCACTTCTTTGCACTCTTTGTTGGTGACTGGTGCACAGTGTGATTTGTGGGAGTTTTTGATACTTCTGTGCTTGTTGTTCTTATACATATATTTTGATTTTATGTACTTTTTCTACATTAGGATCTGAATGCTTGGCCATTATTGTACCATGCCACTGAGTCTTGAAGATGGTCTCGTATAATGGTGCCTTGTGAGACTGAGACATCGACAAATATTCCATATCTGCCACAATATCTCTACATAGTGCCTCCTTCATAAGGACACTTATTGGCTGAATGGATACCTCACTGACTGATGCCACCTATTCCAGTGGACGTTTATTAGTAATAACTGTGGCTAAGTTCAGTGGTGGCTTCTGGTTTGACCGTATGTACTTGCATATCACCATCATTACAAATGTAGTCTTAAAAAACCTCGTAATAATATACATGCACTTGACCTATACAAAGTACGCCTTTAGAAGTTTACTTTGCTTCCATTGATATTTGCCTTTTTCAATGATTGAGTCATTGACACCAACCATGCATTATATGCATCCATTTTGTTTCCTAAAAATATTCCTTCAGGAGCCCTCCTTTTATACTTACAAATTCAAACCCAGTCTCCTAGGGGATTATTGTGTTGCCCTATGTTATGTCTATCTAGTTACAGATTAAGTAGCACTTAAAACGGCCCACTTGCAGTGTAGCAGGTCAGCGAGCAACACTACTCAGCCATGTTTGCTAATTGCCTAACCTACTCATTGTTGCAGAGAGACCTGACAACGTCAAGCCAGGGGATCTTATCAGATCTAGATCTGCAGCAAACAATTGAGATGATGTATTTTCCTGTATGTTGCCATGCATAAAGGGCTATTGCAAGTCTAAATCATAATTTTCACTCATTCCTCAGTTCAAACATGCTGTCAGCACCAGCTGAGGACATTAGTATAGATGTCCAACTTAAAACTTTGAACAAACCTGTTTTTTTGTAATCCATCGTGTTTTTCTTCTTGTGAATTTGATGAACGACCGCTTCATTGATGTTTCTCTTTATGTTTCCAGCTATGGAGGGAGATCTTCTCTCCCCTTCATGCCCTGGGCTTCGGCATTGGTGGAGATAAGACAGAGCACTTGCTTTGGAGGCTGCAAAACGGGGAACTTGAGAACATCAAGCCTAAGGTACTGGGATATTCCGGAAGAGGGAGCGAGTTGGCATTAATGGACTGAATGCCACTTCTAGGAAGCTTATGCAGTGTGTCCTGTGTCAAGAAGACATTGCACATTGGGGGTGGAATGGCTAGCCTTGTACTCTGTAGGCTTATTCGGGCCACAATTCTCCCTCCTGTGCCAATCTGTTATCAGCTTGGAAACCGTTTTTCATGGTACCTCCAGTAATACCCATTGCAGGGATGCCAAGTTGGCATTGACCAATTTAAAGTTGATGTTTGCTCATTTGCCTGGGGACATAGTCCATTCAAATGGGGGCCTGTAATATGCCACTGTTCCATATTACAGTTGCATTCACTGGGACAAAGATACCCTGGAGGGACATGTTAAGTGTGCATGAACTAGCCAGTGGGGCATAGATGTCCCCTATTGAGAAAGGGCAAGAAGGAATCCAGGGACAACAAACGGGTGCAGTCATAGACGCAGGGCATGGCGCTCCTTAAAATACTCACACAGTGGTGCAGGAACAGCACTATCAAAGTCTTTGTAGTTACACATTGCACCTCACCTGTGCCCTAAAGGAGAGGCTTTGAAGGTCAGTGTAAGATTGTACCCACTCTCATGAAGGCCTTCAAGGCGCCTTAAAGGGCAAGGAAGTCACCCAGACAGAGCAGCATGTGAGCTGAACCAATGCTCCATATTTCTATGCTGTACGCTTTCGGCACCATATGGGCTTCCTCATCAAGTAAAAGCCCCTGCATTGCAAATGAGGTTTAAAAAAAACAAAAAAACCTTAGGTATTTATTTATTTGGAATGATGTAGCTAGGTTTCGTCTGAGCCAAGCATAATTAGTGAAGGTGTGAACTGGCACATTCAGGACCTGTTCGGTCCTTTCATAATTTGGTGCCTAATGTACACATTTCAGTTATTTTGCTTCCTGTCCTGACACTTAATCACTGGCCCAAATCTGTGGTCTTTGGAGTCCTGCAGTTCCAGAAAGGCAGAGGAACGACAGCATTGTGGAAGCGCAGATAGCTTTTTGATCTGTCATCTCCAGAAGTATGTTTTTAAATAAATTTGATGTGAGGAGTTACCAATATCTGGGTTTTAGGGATTGTTTCCGGTCCAGGTTCCTTGCATAGGGGTGTCTCTCTAGACAGCTTAATTTGAAGTCATGCCTTTCATCTATTTAGTGATGATAAAAAATATAATGAAAACATATTTGTAAAGCACCCTAAACCCAAAGGTGTCAAAGCGCTAAGCCAAAGAGTGACTGTCCCTGCAGAGCCTGAACACACAAGGTCAAGGATTATGAAGATGAGCATAGTTGTTTGAACCTTTACTCCACAGATTCATCAATGGATGTCATTTGACGAATCGTGCACACAAGAATATCAGGGCTTGAGTCAACCACAAACATAACTCACCTGATTTTCCCCTGCAGGTTATTGTTGTCTGGATCGGAACAAACAATATTGAGAACACAGCAGAGGAAGTAGTTGGTGGTATTGAAGCCATTGTGAAGCTCATTAATCGGTTACAGCCGCAAGCTAAGATTATTGTTATGGTAGGTAACCTTGTCTAGATATGCTCACATCTTGCACTCTTCATTGTGGTGGTGTTTGACTTGTTCATTATTGTGCCATATTTCATGACCATAGCAGTTCAAAGTTCATTAGGATGTTTTCAGAGAAATCAGTTTAAGTGATTGCACATGTGACCTGGAAGACCAAAGGGCTCTTGCACACATTGTATTTGTATTCCTGAAGAGATTTCTGAAAATCACATAAAATCTAAGGTGACAGTTTGTGTTTTGATTGTCATTCTTTTATTTTTTAGGGTCTACAGCCACGAGGTGAGAAGCCCAACCCACTGCGGCAAAAGAATGCAAAGGTGAACCAGCTACTCAGAGTGGCTCTTCCTAAACTCCCCAGCGTGCAGCTATTGGATGTGGATGTAGGCTTTGTGCACTCAGACGGAACTATCTCATGCCATGATTTGTTCGACTTCCTGCACTTGACGCCCACGGGCTACACTAAAGTCTGTAAACCTCTCCATGAACTGATCATGCAGCTGCTAGAGGAAACACCTGAGGAAAAACAAGCCACTCTGGCTTGACATGCTTCTCCTGGGGTCTGACCCTATTGAATCATTCTTTATTTCATTACTGATAAGTTTCATTCCCAGAAACCCTACCAAGGACTGTTTCTTTCCCTAATTTATGCCGGCTGTATGGATAAAGCTGTCAAGTTAGGGCAAGGGATGGGCTAAGAAATTTCATGAGCATGCTTGGCGAGTGGTTAAAAAAAAAAAAAGCACAGAGCGGCACTGTTTGCTCCTGGTGGTTTACATTTTGGAGGCATGTTGTTCTGTGGTGACCAAATGCAGTACAAGGGCTCAGCCCTTCCTAATGGAAACCTTCAGATTGGTTAAGCAGGGACTCTTTGCTGATTCCTTTGGAGAAAGAATTACATCTGAACATCTACTGAACTTGGTGCCATAACGATGTGCTGTTTTGCAGCCTGAGCATCTCCCAGTAGTGAGGCTGTTATAATATTTGTTATAAGGGCCATACACCACTCTTAAACTATCTGTACAATTGCACAGGTGTTTAGCTAGTCTGCCTCTGTGCTAAAAATTGTTTTTTGAGTTTTAAATGTCTCCTGTCTCCCTATCTTGCTCCCACTCACTTTGAATTTTGCTTTGTCATGAGAAACTGAACACTGAAGTGCTGCAGCATCCTGCAGCTGCCTCATACCCACCTCACTGAGCAACCATTTGATTGGGAGATTGCTAGCGAAATGTTAGGTTTATCTGCTCCTTTCTGGCGTCCCTCATCAAATCTGGGGGTGGGACAGTTCTTGATGTTAAAACCATTCTCATTCTTCATGTGCATATTCTTTCTCATCGCCGTGCATATGGTCTAGCTCCCGTTGCTTAAGCACTGTGCCGGTTCTGTAAATAGTCATTTACCTTGTAAATTCACCCGCCTCTGCCAATATTTCCATAGCATGTTTGATTCTGGTGTAGTATAACGTCGCATCCAAAGTCCCTGCTAAATCGTTATCCGTCTTCACCTTTCTCTGGGGTTAATCACTGTCTCTTCTAAAGGGAATCTTTAAGCGGAAGAGCAGATACCCTATAAACCCTCAGCATGGTTTTCCACTCTAGACAACAGTGTAGCTGGCACACATTCTGTCCTCAAAAGAAATAGGGTGGCAGATGTGCTATCAGGATCGTATGTGGCAAGCTGTCCTCCCTTTACCCCTTCCATGACCTTATCAAAGAAAGTATATCCTTGTTCATTGAACTTTAACAGCTAATGCCACCAGTGACACACTATTTGTCTCTGGAATCTTGCACTCCATCTGCTGTGCTGTAAGTCCCAAGGACGGGCCAGTTCAAAAAAGGGACTTCTTCATAGCAAGACTTCTCAGTTGTATATAGTGTGTAGTTTGTAGCTTGCCGAGTAAATAGACCCAGCCTTCTCGTATGGTTGACTGGCTCCTCCAGTAGATGCTGCTTCTGTTGTGTGCTGTTGAGGTAGTTGTGCTTTGTGTATATAGTGTTGCTTGAGAACATTGTGTGACTGCAGTAGATCCCGGGGACCATGACTCTCACTTGATGTTGTGCTCAGTGTCTTGTTCCCAATGTTTTGTCTTTCACCCTGTATGCATTATTTTTAATTTTGTCACCTTTTCCATTCCACTCCTTGAAAGAAAGATTGTTTTTTTCCAAACATGGCTAATTGTATATTTTTTTGTTTAATTTTCTAGCTTAATGAGTATTAAATATTGCTTATAAAGGGATCATTTTGCCAGAACTGGAATATGAATCGTGGAGTTCGAGCTTCATTTTACTACTGTCACTGTGTAGTATTTGACTGGAAGATCTTTTTTCTGTCCATGCATGATGATTCCTGGCTTCTGCCCTTTTTTCTACATATCTGGCTCCTTTTTAGTCTGATATTTAGACTTTCTCCACATAAATCAGCATTCTTTGGTGTGGTCTTTGATTTATTTATGCCAAATCTTTGTTTCTGCTACATTGTGACCACAACAAACCACGTGCTTTACCTATTTTTTCAGTCACCCATTATGTTGTGCAATGAAATCAGCAAAGGAACCATGTGCCTTGCTTATGCTGGTTCATTATGGTAGTCACTCTATTAAAAATTGCCAAGCAGGTCAGGAAATGTGTTGAGAGTGAGTCAGCACACAGTAGAACTGCTTTAACTCTCTTTAATGCATCCACCATGTACAAGCACAGCCACAGCTCGGCTGACCTTTTTTCCAACTGTCCCCTTGTTGTCACGGCATAACATTCCAAATGATGCCCACAGAACTCCAAGGGTTACATCATCATTAAAGGAGCATGTACAACTATGCATAGGCCATAACACATCTTCCACCCAATAATAACACAAGAACTGTACATAATATTAATTCAAAAACAAATAGGAAAAGTAAACAGGAATGATGTAACAACTTAAAGAAAATGGAAGGCTTCATACTCTACCTAATTCTACTATGCTATATAACAGAAAATACAAGGGTAAAAAGAAAACTGCTAAAATACATGATGACATTTTATACAAGCTCCAACAAAGAGTATTCTTATCCCTATAAGACTATAACTAACTTGCAACGTAATCCTTCAGAGAGATTGGGCTCCTCTTGACATGGGCACCCACGTAGGACAAACTTATTAAAGATCTATGCTTAGCATCCTCATGGCGCTCATGTTTCACCACTAGTTTATTCAGCTTCTGATCCACCTGTGAGGGACATCTTGCCAAGCGTGACATACACCACACCTCACCATTTTCCAGAACCACCACATTCTTTTTGACTTCTCTTATAAGGAAAAGTCCCACAAACTTAGATTCACCTTTGGCAAACCACCTAGGTTTTTTGCCATACACTTATTCTCCAACTTTCCAGACTTTGTGAGTGGTACCCTGTTTGACATTGTAACATTCTTTGTATTTCTTTTGATACACAGCCCAATTTCCTGCACCAAAACTGACTCTGTCCTTCCTGCACTCCAACCACAAAGGATTGAGTTTGGATCCAGCCACCCGTCCCTTCAGACAATGGAATGGAGAGATTTTTGTAACATTGTTGGGGGTGGTGCAGTGTGCCACCTAGCTTCTCTCTTAAAATCTTTCTAAATGACCCTCTTGTTTTCACAGCTGCCTGAGGACAATCTTTCACCAGACCATTCATCTTTTCAACAAGACCATTGACCTGGGGTGCATACAATGCAGTACAGCAATGTTCGATGGACAGTTCCTCAAGGAAGCTCTTCATTTCATCTGATACGAACTGAACACCATTGTCAGTGATAATTATCCTTGGGACACCCTCGCACGCAAACACTTCTTTCATAAACTCCAACACATTGTCAGTGGTAATGGAAGTGGTGCAACAAGCAGTTACCCATTTGGACGTATAGTCCACTAATACAAATATGTATCTTTCATTCGGGGCCAACAAATTAAAGGGTCCAACAATATCTAACCCCAGTTTGCACTAAGGCTCCTCTGGAAACTCCACTGGAGACAATGGTGCCTTCCTCACTACCTTAGATTTGTCGCTACTTGTGCAGATTCAACAGTCTCTCAACAGTGCCTCTGTTTGTTTATCAAGGCCAGGCCACCAGTAGCTCTCCCTTACCCTCGCCTTGGTGAGTTGGTGAGATTTCTGCCAAGGTATCCTTCATGGGCCAAATTCATAATTTTATCAACCCACTAGGTGGAACCAACTGATCTCCCCTGAACAACTTGCCATCAATGATACTCAACTCCTTCACTCCCCAAAATCTCTTCTCTTCCGACATAAGCTTTTGCTCAGGCCATCCTTCTACTACATATTTCTTCACTTCAACCCAAATCGAATCCTTGTCAAATTCCTAACCCTACTTCAGTTCATTCATAGCTGATTCCTTCACCCACATGATCGGAATTTCAGCTTCAGATAATACCTGTTCCTCCAAAGGGCGCCGGGAAAGACAATCTCCTGCAGCATATCGAATTCCTGGAAGATATTCAACTTGGAAATTATATTTCAGTACACTCTCCACCCATCTCCTAATCCTCGGAGTTACCTTTTCAGAACCCTTGCACGTAAACACCTGGAGCAGAGGTTTGTGGTCAGACCTTGGCGTGAAAGGCAAACCCCAAAGGAAAAACTTAAAATGATGGATGGCCCAGACACACGCAAGTGCCTCACGCTCAATGACAGAATATCTCTCCTGTGCCCCTTTTGAGGGAGCGTGAAGCAAATGCTTTGACTTTCTCTTCTCCATCCACAATATTGGCCAAAACTACTTCCATCCCCTTGTGACTGGTATCGGTAGTCAGTATTGTCCTTTTCATCACATCAAAGTGTCCTACATTTGGCATACTACCAGTCACCATATTCTTATTAGAAAAAGCTTCCTCGCACTCAGCTGACCATTCAAATGTAGCTCCTTTTTTCAACAGTGCCCTTAAAGACTGGGCAATTCCAGCAAATCCTTGTACAAATTTGGCATAGTATTCGGCCAATCCAAGGAATGACCGAACACAGTCTTTGTCAATAGGAGGTGGCACTTTGATGATAGACTACGTCAAACTCAATTTGGGTTTTATGCCTTCCTCAGAGATGGTATGACCCAGGTAGGACACAGTGCCCACCCTAAATTTGCATTTCTCTCGTTTCAATGCGAGTCCATTGTCTTTCAGTTTCCCCAAAACTTGATTTAAACTAACATCAAGGCTTGTCCTGTCCTTCCCAAAAACAAGAATATCATCTTGAGAGAATAACACATTACCGACACCCGCAAGAACCTTTTTCAATACTCTGTGAAAGCAAGCGGCAGCTGAAGCTAAATCAAAAGGCATCCTCTTAAATCTGTAAGCGCCTAATGGTGTCACAAAGATATGAGGTGACAGGAATCCTTATTCAACCCCATCTGGTGATAAGCTGCCGGCATATCCATGACACTAAATACATTGGCCCCATTTAACAGAGAAAGCGTCTGTTATGTTTGGAAGAGGGTGGCGGTCAACCCAGATACACTGGTTTAGGTTCCTGAAGTCCACACACATCCTCAACTTGGACCCATTGTCCTTTGGTGCGAGGAACACAGGGGCCAACCACTCCAAATCATTCTCCTCCACAACATCCAATGCTTTAAGCTTGTCCAGTTCATTTTTCAAAGGACCTGTCATATGATTGGGAACTTTGCGCAACCTATGCACTACCGGTCTGGCATTGCTTTTGAGGATGATTTTATGCTCAAAACCTCTCAGCAAACCCAAACCTTCCCTGAACACCTCTGGATAAGCTTTTACTATGTTCTCATCCTCACTGATATTCTCTGAGTATAACCTGATCTGTGGCATTGGGATTGATCGTGATTTCTAAATTCCTTTGATGGGGCCAGCCTAACAGGTTGTCACTTCGCTTAGCTACATATACTTTTCCTACCGTCTCACGACCCTTGAAGTTGATGTTCATTATAGTGTAGCCTATCGAGTCAATTTTAATACTACCATAGCTGTGATAGCTGAGAGATGTCTGGGGCACTCCATTTTATCTTGTGTTTTCCAAAAATGGTCTCCCAGTCTTTATCACCAATTAAAGTGAACTGGGAACCAGAATCAGCCAAGACAGTGACTTCCTTTCCATCCACAGTTATTTGGCACTCCGGCATCACCACCTGATCACTGTCCACCTCTCCATTCATCAGATTCACTTCTGATTCCTCCTTTTCGGATACACATAAAATGGCATGTTGATGTACATCTGGTTGATCATCTATGGACTGCACCTTACTATTTATACTTACCCGTACTAGATGACCCGTCTTACCACAATCCCTGCAAGTCAAGTTTCTGGCAAACAATTGGGGCTGTTGGAAAGGTGGTTGAGATTGCCACATCTATAACGTTGTATCTTAACACCGTCTTTGGTATCTTTGTATTTCCCTTGCTTCTGACATTTGTTGAATTTCCCTTGGAGTTGACAAAGGACCCACTTTATAAATTGCTGTGTTAGATTCATTGTCTTCCTCATTGTTTATACTGAGGTGAGCCACTCATCGTCATCAAAATATTTTATTCAACTCTTTCGAGCCATAAAAGTCACACCAGAAAGAAAATACGTTACAATACACAAAATAAGAGGCCGTAATAAATCATTTAAAATAGATAAGTGAAAGAGCAGCAATAATAACAAAACATGATTCAGTATTTAGATTGAATCCTTAATGCTCTTAAAATCTAATTCAGTACAGCATAAATAACAGTTTCACTTCCCAAGTGATGTAAATAAGCAAAGGCAGTTACGTGTGATCTGGACTCTAAAACTGGGTGAAGAAACTGCCTTCTTTGTGGGGTATAAAATGTGCAAAATAGAATAAAGTGCATAGTGCTTTGTTCTGCCGGAGCTTCACAATGACGGGGGAAAGGATGGGAACCAGGTGCCTTTAGTTGGGAAAGCAAACAAAAAATCTGTAGATTTAAGACAGAACCTGGTCAACAGGAACTCCTGCCTCTCCTTTGCAATTATCTGCAAGTAGAGTGTGGGCGTGCAGGTAATTGCCATGGGTTAACTCCCAACCCATTGCATCTGTCCTCCATTCATGCCAATTGAATGTGTTGATAAAAGAGCTCTTTTATTCTACTCGGAGAGATGTTAAGTAAGGTAGCTCGGTTAGAAAAATATATAGAGGTACCAAGCCTAGCAAAACTCATTTTGATATATTTAAACCATGGAATATCTAAGCAGTAATCCAAATTCATGCAATCAGTCAGGACTGCTCTGCATGATTGGGTTCTGGATTTGTTCAGATTCTGAGCCAAAGTAACAGAGGCTGCATTTTAATGATCTTGTAGGCGGTTCAGCCCAACCTCATCATGACAGAGGGACGTTACAGTGGATTGTGGGACTGCCAGCAGCCTTCTTATGAACTTATATTCCACAATTTGGAGAGTTCTCCAGTTGGCATGACCTCAGATACTGGCACCAAATGTAGCAACAGACACAAATTTACTTTAAAAAAAACAAAGCAGTTCATTGGTTGGTTTGTTCCCCAGCCTTTTAGAAAATCTAAAAACGGCATCAATCGCCCTTTGAAATTGCAGAACTCTTACATTCAATAAAAACTTCCAGTTAAAATCAACATCAATTGTACTCCCAGATAAGTAAAATGAGCGCTTTTTCTAAATATCTTCACCGCCAAGTAAAAATGTCTTAGATAATTTAGGGCCACATTTCATTACAAAAGATTTGGTGCGATTTGTCTTAAGTCCTAGGCTATCCATAAAACTGTTTAAAGCGTCTAGCAGGGATTGGAGGCCATTAGCTGTTCTTGCAATAAGAACAGCATCGTCTGCGTAGAGTAACACAAGAACTTGTTGTGAATTAACCTTTGGGATATCTTTTCAGATGCACTCCAAGGCCATTAATATAAATTAGAAAGAGAAGTGGTGCCAATACACACCCCTGTCTGACCCCTGCTACCAAGGGAAATTATGTAAAAAGTAAGGTCCCCACTTTACTATAACAGACACTGGCTGTAGTGTGTGCATGAAGCTTACAAAGCAGGGTAATAATTGCACTGTCAATACCTAGCTGTGACATTATTGACCATGGTTTGGGGCGGTCCACTGTGTGAAAGGCACATGTTAAGTTCATGGAGGCTAGATGGACACAGCCTTTTTTTGGCTTTGTATATTTTTGAACTATTAAAGATAGGCTCAGGGACTGCTCTACCGTTCCTAGGCCTGGACGGAATGCAAACTGAAGGTCCTAGAGCCCTTGGGTCTTGGTGGTCCAGGTTACCAGTTTGGCCAAAATTACCCTGCTTAAAATCTTGACCGTACTATCTAGGAGGCAAATTGGACAGTAACAATGGGGCTGACGCTTGTCACCCTCTTTAAAAATGGGGGCCATGAAAACCTCCTGCCATCTCTTAACTGAAGAGCCTACAATTGCATATCTTATTATGGTTGTTAGTGAAGGGACCCAAAATTATGGGAGGGATTTAAAAGGTCTGATGGAATTCTATCTGGTCCAGGGGCTTTCTCTTAGGGACTACTCTCAATGGCTAAGATGACACCTACGGGACCTCCACTGGCTCCCCGTCGAGAAGAGTCATTTTCAAGATACCCACCCACGCCTACAAATGCCTCTACAACACCGGACCCCAATACCTCAACGAGAGAATCTCCTTCCACGTACCCAAAAGAAACCTCCGATCCGCCAACCTCGCCGAAACCTCGCGCATCCACAGAGCCAGAACAGGAGGAAGAGCCTTCTCCCACATCGCGACCAAGGCCTGGAACGAGCTCCCGATCGACATCAGACGCCCCCCTCCCTGAGCATCTTCAGAAAGACACTCAAGACCTGGTTTTTCGGCTGAACGGAGCTGCTCAACCTCCCCCCCCCCCTCCCCAAGCGCCTTGAGACCCTCGCGGGTGAGTAGTGCGCTTACAATTCCCTGATTGATTGAGGCACCTTATTTGACCTACTCTGCTCCAAATCAGCATTCGAGTCACCAGGGGGTGCAATGTCAGTCGCATTTACATTCTGCGCCTTTGGACCAAATATTTTAGAAAAGTGATTCACCCAATCTTTGCTTGGGACAACACACTCGACTTTTGGCATATCCTCACCCAAAGATTTAGGGAGTTTACTACCTGCAAAAAGGCTTGGGAATCTTTCATCAAGCTTGCAGTTCCTTAATCTTCCCAAGCCTCTTCCCTTATTTCCACCTTCCTTTTTTGATGGCTTCTTTATACATTTTTCTGGCCATGGATACTTCCACCTGGTCTCTTGGTCGTTTGCTGAGAGAAAGCTTTAACAATTTATGGGCCTTGGAGCAGGTACTGTCAAACCACCTTGGGCTACTACTGGTTTTTGCGGCGTTTTTAGTTAGTCTTGCTGCCATATAATTATTTAAGGAGGTATAGGCATGTATAACATCTACTGGATCGAAGTTCTCCTGCAGGACCTTATCAATGTTATTTTGATTACATACAAAGAGGTCTCTATGGAAGGCTTCCTTACCAGTTTTCTCCCACTTAATGCTCATATCTTTGCTCCTGCTGTATTCAATCCTGTGTTGTGGGGTTTTATGGGTATTGCCGATTTAGATCCAAGTTAAGCTCCAATAATAAAGGGTTATGATCACTTATACAGGGGGCTATAACTTTACAGCTAATAAACTCCAGTAGCAATTCCTTAGAGATTAATATATGGTCAATGATGAGATTTGAGCCTGACCCCATATATGTCAGGATTTGTGCTGAACTCACAATACCACAATCTTGAGCAAATACCAAATTATTGGCAACAATCGCTCTATTCAGTGTATCCTCATACGGGGTATGCTTAAAATGAATGAGGGGTTGGTCAAATTCATAACAGACGCCACATGATGCAGAAACTCTACAATCACACATTTCAATATTAGAGTCTCCCGCCCACATGATTAAAAGTTCCTTTCCATGGTCATTCTGGATCTTAGGTAGGGCATCCTCTGATCCGTCCACAATCTTAGTTATCGAGGAATCAGATATGTTGTAATCAAAATTGACCAATACCAAATGAAAGGATTTCTGCAAAGTGGCCAAGAGTATGTGGTAATAAGGTGTAACAGTAATTTCGAGGAGCTTAATGTGCACCAAAGTCACTTATATAAAAGTAGCCAGGCCCTCTTTTTGCTCCGCCTCACTTGGAGGGGATAGCTGGGACATGATAAGTAACAAAGCTGCCTTATGTGTGGCGGGTCCATGATGCTATGTCTCATGGCAGCAAATTATAAAGTATTGTCTCACTAGATTTACCCAATCTGACGTCTCCTGCTTAGCACGCAAACCTTCTACAGTCCACGAGATTAAATCCAAGGCCCTATCCTGGGGCACTGTGGCATTAGTCGGCCATTGTTGAGGCATGGGGGGGGTTGAAAAATTGTGAGTTTCTTCTTTGGCATCCATTGTATGAGATAGTCTTTCCATCATGCTGGCAGGTTCCTCTTGCATTTAATTGACCCATCCTGTGGTTATAAGTAATTTTTCTTGTACTCTGGGATTATTCGTGTAACGCATCTGCTGGTCTCTTATTATCGAGTCAGTTAAGTCCATGAATTCACAAGTGCGTGCCAAACTGTTTAGTTATTGTAATTTCCTTCTTGTTCAGTTTTAGTCTGATCTCTCATGAAAATGTGTCTATCCATGATTACATTGATTCTTGGTCCACAGTGTTTTTCCAACATAGCCATGGACATCTCATAAACATCTGTGAACTCTCGCTCAGCATTCCCTATGGGTAACTCATCCAAACTGCCATACATATTGCAACTTTGAATCCCAAGATAATGCAATAAAGCACCCTGTTTCCTTACTGGGGAAAATTACCCCGCCACAAAACCCTCCCCTGCCCCAATTGCAATCCTGTAAGAATCAAAGAGTTTCTTCCACAGCAAAATGGGGTCACCTGCCTCAGAGAGGAATTGCGAAGGTGGAAGCATGCTTCCTGCTGACATGCTTCAGTCTTGGCACAAGATCAACCAATGTTTGTAAAAACAATTAAGTAATAAATCAACCTAAAATAATTATTTAAAATAATGAAATAATATAACAAGATGACACAAGAAACTAAAATAACAAACTTCAATCTGGTACTGTTTGCCCTGCGGCTGTGCTGAAATATAAAGGTGTCGTGCACACCGTTCCGATCTCAGAAACGTGAGCATAAATGTGTAGCTTGAACAATGTTCAAAACAGTACCTCAAAATATGTGGCTTGAAGCAAGCTCACAAAGTACCACAAGTACTCTGTGAGTACTTGTGGTACTCACACAAGTGAGTTTAAAATTAGGTTCAACACTACCTCAATACAGGCTTGCTCTCACGATAGCTTGAAGCATGGTTTCCAAAAGTACTAAATTTACTAAGCATGTACTTCTCCTTCGTGCTGGCTTCCTGGTTGTCAAAGGCTTTCACCTGAACACTAGAGGGCGTCTCCTGTTCACCGACAGAAGGCTTTCCACATGTGTGCATGCGCATGCTCGTTCAAAAGCATTGATGATTCAACGATAATCACGTTCCCAGGCTCCAGCAGGCAGCGTAGTAGGGGTGCCTACACAAACGGGCAGGGGCACAATCAACGTCTTGCGCTGAAGGCATGTTCCAGGACTCATGCTACAGATAGTTTGTAGTAAGCGGACGTACATTCATGCGATGAGGCACAGTCATGGTCTCGCGCTGAAGGCATGTACGAGGACTCGCGCTGCAGTAACAGCAGGTATGTGCAAGTGCTTCGGCGAACTACAATCTTCACAAAAGGGTTGCAAAGTTGTTAATAACACGCTGCCATATCATAAATGCAAGCTGCATAGAACGACTCCTTAAATGTCCCTAGCAGCCACTCGCCGCTTAACCGCATCCAGGAGGGTGTAAAGTGGGTGCGTTTACCACACAAGTCAGAGGAGTCACACCGAAAAGAACCACACCAATGTTAGAAAAATATGTACTATTTATTACACTACCAGTCTCAAACTAATTTGGTATGTCTCCAACCCGGAGATATGCATAGATAAGAAATACATCCGCAAAACAGGTAAGATAAAAACACACGGGCCCCTATGGGGGCGGGGGGGTGCAGCAAACCATAAACTAAGTAAGTGGAATGCGAAAGGGGTACCTAACCAAGGCTACTACCCAAGGATCTGTAGGCCAGGGGAAGCACGTAACCACCAAAGGTAAGTAACTAGGAGTCCCTAGGCGTCCAGGTGCAGAGGTGATAACCCGGGTCAGTGTCCATAGGATAAAATGAGAAAGTCACGGTTAGGATTTTCAAGATTCAGCACCCTTTTCAGAGGACCCCTGAGGAAACCCTTTGGAACCAGGGAGGTTGGAGAGCACTCCCACCCATGGATACCCAGAGAAGCAGGATACCTACACCAGGGAGTCCGGGTGCATAGGTGTGAAGTGGCGTCAGAACCGCCTGTTGAAGTCAGTGGGGATCTTCGAATGTCCAGCTGGTACCGTGACCAGTGAACCAGGGCGGTGGAACCCAGGCGTGGATTCCAGACGAGGAGCACCTGAGAATAGAGGAGACAGAGCCCAAGCCAGCCAGAGTCACCCAGGAGCACAATACCCACCCTTCTCAGGGTTACTTCACAGTAGGATGGAGGTCTTCGAGCTGCCGCTATGGAGATCAGGTGATGATGTAGGAACACAGGAGCCGTCCATGAGGTGTCCCATGATGGCCGACTAATTGCGGGAGGGTCAGTGGCCAGCAGGACCACCAACAAGCCTTGGCAAACACAACAGGGATGTTGCAAGTTGAAAATGTAGAGTTGCAGGCCAGCACGATCTGAGGGACTCACCCACCACAGGTAAGTCAGAGCCGGCCCACAGCAAGCAGGAGAGCCAGCAGGAATCGCAGGAGACCCCACAGAGATCCTCTGGCAACGCTCTGGCAGTTACAGGGAGACCTTAGCAGTACACTGAAGATGGAGGCCCACATTGCAGGAGATGCAGTGAGGATATTGCTATTGCAGCTGTGTGGTGCTTTTTGGAGCTTGAAGATCTTGGGATTGGAGATTCAATAAGCCTAGGCAATGACAGACAGACGCAGTGTACAGGGACGCAGCTCCACGAGGGATTACAGTCTTCAAAATTGCAGAGAAGACTGGCCAGGCCTCTGGAGAGCCACCGAACCTCTACCACATGTATTGCAGAGCCTGGGTGAGTCCCTGGGACAGCAGGATCCACCAGCCGGTCGTCGTTGTAGAGGTGCTTGTGGTTGCAGAGGAGTGGCTCCTTCACTCCAAGGGAGATTCCTTCTTGCAGTCCTTGATGCGCACAGAATCCTTGTGAATCAGGAGGATCCACGACCACAAATATTGCAGGATGGTTGCAAGCACTGAGACTAAGTTGCATTAGGAACCGTGGCGGTGCGTCCATTAGGGCGCTGGGGCGTTGCCGCACAAGCCGCCCGCGCCCGCAGCTCCCTCGGGGTCTCTAAACTTAAGTAAACTGACTCAGTTTACTTAAGTTCAGAGACGCCGAGGGTGAACTGTCTGACAATCATGTCAGTCAGCATGACGTCGGACCGCCCACCTCCTTCAGAGTCTGAAGGGGGTGGGCGGTCCGGCGTCATGCTGACTGACTGACATACAGACCAGGGGTGGCGCAGAGCGCACAGCAGGCAGCAGTGCGCATGCTGGGTGCAGGTCGGCGAATTTTTCTGACCAGCCCAGTCATGTGCACAAGTGTCTGCTGTGGCTGGCGGCTGCGCATTAGGAGAGCGAGGGTTGAGCAACGCCACAACCCTCGGTCTCCCCTAATGGGCAGGCGGGCGGTGAGTATGTTGTATTGTGCTTACTCTTCTGGCCAGGCTGGAACTGCACATCTCCACCAGGTACTGAAGGTTCCATGGTGATGTCATGGGCTCGGGGGTGACCGTTGACAGTTGGCGTCAGCTGTGTCTGGCAAAGCTGTCGTGTGGGGTTTCTCTCCTGACGATTAAACTCCTAGCAAAAGGAATCCATTGTTGTGTCCTCATTGAATGTACAACAATTTTGGCGACGATCGGCCAGACACAAGGCTGTGTCAGAGAGAGGAATAACCCCAACGACGAACCCAACTCGTCGAGTGAAGCAGCGGACGCGAGAAGTGACGGGCAGGGAAAGGTCGAAACGCGATGTCACCAAGTGAGGCGAAGACACGCGGAACACCCTGCCAGCTGTGAGAAGGGAGAAGCAGACGGAGGAGTCGTGACGAGAAGGAACGCGTGAGCCACCAACAACATGGCGTGCACTGCATCGTGATGAGAGGAAGGCTGCAGCGGTAAGGAGAGTACGGCGGGGCAGCAAGCAGTGCAGAGAAGAGGCGTGACAGCGCAGTGTGAGCAAGTGCAGTGAAGAGAGCGCTGCGGGCGTGGAAGAGACGCTGTGGCACTGAGGAGCGCGTAAGGAGAGGAGGCGTAAGTGACAGCGCAGAGTGACCAGCGCAGTGAAGAGAGTGCTGCGGGCGAGGAAGAGACGCCGTGACACTGAGGAGCGCGTAAGTCCGGAGAAGGAGTGCTGCGCATGGAAAACTGCACCAGTAAGGAGTGAACGTCGGGGCAGCGAGCAGGACAGTGGGTACAGAGGAGGCATAAACTGCGTAGGCGTGTGAAGAGAGTGGACGGAGGCGTAGGGCAAGAGACGGAGTGCAGCGCTGCATAACAATAGAAGCCACACTGGTAAGGAGAGAACGCCGGGGGGCAACAAGCAGGGCAGAGAGGAGGTGCGCAGTAGGCAGCAGTATGAAAAGAACTGCCTGTGAAAGACTGCAGTGACAGGGTGATACCAGAAGCACAAAAAGGCAAAGATTGAACAAAAACTTTACCGTGTGAGCAGAGCAGCAGACAACCAAAACTTGGTGTGGCAGGGCAGCATTGGAGTCCTCGTATGCTGTGTGGCAGGGCTGCTGAGTCGAGGAAGATCATTCGTAGATGGATGATGCACTGTGATTGGTTGCAATAAGTGTAAGGAAAAGTTTCCCATTGACAGGGCGATCTATTGGTGCTTGCTGCCATCTTGTGGAGAAAGATAAAATAGAAAAGTTAAAACATGGATGTAAGCACTGCCATAGTAACACCACCCCCGTTCCTTATGTCACCTGGGGAACCTACAATAGAGTGGGAGGACTGGATAGATTGCTTTGAGAATTATCTCATAGCTTTAGATGGCGAAAAGTTTCCAGAAACAAGGAAAAAGCATTGCTATTGGGTTCACTAGGCAAGGAAGGGCAACATATTTTCAAATATCTTCCACCTGTAGGGGATACACAAAGTGGAGAGACGGAGGATGTATACAAGGAGGCTGTCCTGAAACTTCAGATAAGGTTTGCAAAACAAGTCAATGTGGTCATGAGGCGGCATAAATTCTATACACAACCACAACGCACAAATGAGGCCATAGATGACTTTGTAGCAAGATTGAGGGAACTCTCTGCAAAATGTGAATTTGGAGGCATGCAGGAGGAAATGATAAGAGACCAATTGATTGTGCAGTGTAGCAGTAAGAAGATTCAAGAGAGGTTGTGGGCGTCAAGCAACCCCACTCTTAAAGATGCCATAGCTATCGCAAAGGTAGTGGAGGAATCGGAGAGGTGCATGCGCGAAATGAAGAGCAGTACGAGCTGCAATAAAGCAGAGTGAAGTGGCACTTTTGGATGACGACTCTGAGGGAGTCAATGTGGTCAAAAAAGTGCAGCCGACGGCAGGAGGAGGGAATAGAAACAAGTATCAAAAGGGGATGAGCAGCTCACAAGGGAAGCTTGGCGGTCGCCATTGCCTCAGGTGTGGGAGCAGCTACCACATGGCAGATTCAAAACAGTGTTATGCTGTTGCCAAAGACTGTCTCAAGTGTGGTAAGAGGGGGCATTTGGCACGCATGTGCAAACAACAAGAGAAGAAAGTGAGTTACGTGGAGGATGAACAGACAAGCTACCGAGTAGTAGTTGTAGAGGATAACGCAGAAGTAGCGGAGGTGGAAGGGAACGAAAAGAGACGGATACGACCCAAAGCAGACTTTGAAATCAATGGTCGACAAGTCTCACTAATGGTTGATACTGGATCACTGTACACAATCATCCCTTTGACTGTGTTTGAGAAAACTTGGCCAGGAGAGATTTTGACCAAGTCAGATGTCCTACTAAAGGGTTATCAAGGAGGCAACATCAGTGTAGTGGGGTGTATGGCAGCCAAGATAAAATTTGAAGGAAGACACACAGATGGGAAGGTATATGTGGCCAAGGAAGGTCCACCCATTCTAGGTTGGACACACCAATACGACTTGGATATTAGGGTAAATCCCAGGGCTGATGTGCCAGTCATGGTTGTAGATACATTGGATTTGAAGGAACTGCTTGAGGAGCATCGTAGCGTGTTCGAGACAAGGCTGGGGGAATTCAAGAACTATGAGCATGAAATAAAACTAAAAAAATTCAATACCGATAACGCATGTGGCAAGAAGGGTTCCCATGGCAGCCAGGGCAAAGGTGAAGGAGATCATCCAACAACTATTAGACGACAAGGTGATAGAACCTGTTGAGGCGAGCGAATGGTTATCTCCGGTCGTGATAACCAAGAAGGCTGATGGCTCTCTCAGGTTCTGTGTGGACTTGAGAAGTTTGAATGGAAATGTAATAATGGACAAATTTCCTTGCCAAATATAAATGAACTGGTACTAATGTTAGATGGTGCAAAAGTTTTCACGAAGTTGGATATGAGGAGTGCATATCACCAAGTTAAGCTTAGTGCAAAATCAAAACAGCTCACGTCTTTTATTACTGGTGAAGGCACCTTTCAGTTCAGCAGACTTCCTTTCGGGTTATGTTCTGCTGCAAGTGTTTTTCAGCGCTTAATGTCATCAGTTCTATCAGGGGTGGAAAAGGCTGTTGTGTTTCAAGACGACATCCTGGTATTCGGAAAGGATGTGTGTGAGCATAATCAAACGTTAGATAAGGTTTTGACTCGCATTGCCAAAGCAGGTTTGACATTGCGTAGAGAAAAGTGCAAATTCATGACGCAAGAGGTGGAGTATTTGGGGCATCTTGTTACAAGAGATGGTGTCAAACCAAAAGCCAATTTAATTAGTGCCATTGTGAATGCACAAGTGCCACACGATAGAGACACCCTGAGATCCTTTATGGGTCTTGTGGAGTATTATTCTAAATTTGTATATGATTTTGCTCACAAAACTGAACCCTTAAGAGTGTTACTAAGACGTGGGAAAAGGTTTGTGTGGGACGTATCACAACAGTGTGCCTTCAACATGATCAAGGAAGATATTGCACACGCAGAGGTGCTAACTCCATTTCAACAAGGGGGTAATACCATAGTTACTGTTGATGCCAGTGCGGTTGGGATTGGTGCTGTCCTAGCGCAGATGCATGGGCAGCAAGAGAAAACAGTTGCATTCGCTTCACGTTCCTTGAGTGAAGCGGAGCGTAACTACTCCGTAATTGAGAGGAGGCCTTGGCGGCGGCATGGGCTACAAATCATTTCAGAGTGTTTTTGTGGGGCGGTGCATTCAAATTGCGCACTGACCACAAGCCACTATTGAAGGTACTGGGCCCGGGTGGCATAAAAACTGTTCGGGGAGGCTGGCTAGACTTGCGGTCAGATTGCAAGAATTTGACTGCAAGGTCGAATATGTTCCTGGGTGGAGGAATAGGGTTGCAGACTGTTTGTCAAGGCTTCCGGATAAAGCAGCAGTTGTGTCAGAGTTAGCCACTGAGGAGGTGGTGGCAAATATTGATGACGCCATGGAAGGGTTTGCCAATGCCATTCCAAGACAAACATGGGTCAAGGAAATGGAAGCGGATGCAGCTTTGACTGGTGTCGTGCGATTGATGAAAGGCAGTATGAGGAGAGAAAGCAGTCTTCCGGAAGGGGTCAGACCGTTTTTGAAGGTGGTGGATGAACTATCCATAACTGATGATGGGATGATCATGCGGCAGGACAGATTTGTGCCACCCTCTGGCTTACATGCAAGACTGATTGGTTTGGCGCATGAAGGGCATTTGGGGCAGACCATGACCACAAAGAGATTGAGGGAGAACTATTGGTGGCCTTGCATGGATCGACAAGTCAAGGAATGGGTAGAGAGGTGTGAAGCTTGTAAGGAATCAGAAAAACGATTGAGGGTTGGTCTGGGATCCTCTAAGGAGTCACAGCACGTATCCTTAGCGGAGGAGGTTTGGGAGAAGGTGTGTTTGGATTTTATTGGGCCATTTGCATTTCTGCAAGAAAAAGAGAGGTATGCAGTTGTATTAGTTGATGCAAAGTCCAAGTGGGTTGAGGTTGCGTTCATGAGTAGTATTACCACTGCTGCAACCATTGGTGTCTTGCGTGAGGTGTTCAAGAGGGAAGGCCTTCCATCTGTACTCCTTACCGATAATAGTACTCAATTGACTTCCGGTGAAATGAAATGCTTCTTGGAATCTGTGGGAGTCAAGCATTCTTGTTGCTCATTGTACAACCCGCAGGGAAATGGATTGGTTGAGAGAATCAACAGAATGGTGAAAGGCACGATGCAATTAGCACATAGTGCGGGTTTGTCTGTGCAGGCTGCGGTTAGTGAAATGCTTTGGGCCTATCGCTCGACCTGCAATGTAAATTTGGGCAAGAGTCCATTTGAGTTGATGCGTGGAAGGGCAGCTGGTACTAAATTAGTGCCATCATGGATGCGCGGAACCTCGGTGTTGGGTAGTTTGGCGAAGAGTACGAATACTAAACATGACAGGCGTTTCATTGATGTAGGAGATTGGGTTAAAGTTAGGCCTGGAGGCAACAGCAAATTTTTGAGTAAGTTTAAGGGACCTTTCAAAGTCAAGGCTGTAGGAGGCAATTGGGTCAAGTTAGTAAATGGCCAAACATGGAATTTGAGGCGTGTTGCATTATATGAAAGGCAGGGATGTAATCAGGAAAGGAATTTAGAGCAGGAGAGTGAAGCTGGTGGGTGTTCACCGTGGTTGATGATGAGTGATGGTGAATTTTCAAGGGGGCAGTCTGATGTTTGTTTGCCATCTGGTGAGGGTGCTGGGAACGATGGCGAATTTGTGTCTGCCAGAGAGGGAGATGAGTTGGTGGGCTCATCTCGGGGCCTGAGGGAGGCCAGGGAAAGAAGAGCTCCGGCATATTTGGGTGATTATGTTGTTTGATTTGTTCATGTCTTCTTCTTTCGGTTCCTACTTCTCTTCTCTTTTTTTTTTTCTTTTCTTTTTCTGTTTTTACCTTTCATTGGTGTTCTCACTTTGAATTAGAGTAAGATGGGGAGATGTGTTGTATTGTGCTTACTCTTCTGGCCAGGCTGGAACTGCACATCTCCACCAGGTACTGAAGGTTCCATGGTGATGTCATGGGCTGGGGGGTGACCGTTGACAGTTGGCGTCAGCTGTGTCTGGCAAAGCTGTCGTGTGGGGTTTCTCTCCTGACGATTAAACTCCTAGCAAAAGGAATCCATCGTTGTGTCCTCATTGAATGTACAACAGAGTACCCCTGCTAAGCCAATCCTGGCGCTGCTGGAGCAGCGTCAGGATTGGCTTAGAGGGGTTGCCACTCAGTGCTGTTCCTTAGAAGAGGCGCCAACGGGACCCGGCCGAGAAGCAGAGGCGCCGCGCGGACCCAGTCTGGTAAGCTTTCTTTTTTAAATTTTAATCTCCCCCCTCCCACCCCGGTGACCCCCTCCCCCGCGAGTATTGCGAGTAGCGACTGACTGACACGACTACTGATAGCACCCTGGGGCGATAAAACGTAAGCAGGGGGCAGGTGCAGGCGATGTGCAGAGTTCATAAACTCACAGGTACATAAACCAGCAAAAAGACCAACGACTGAGGCCAGAGAGGAGAGACTGTCCGTTTGCTACCATGCTTTCCTGTAGCCAGTATCGTTCAAAACACATTGGGGAAGTGGTAGAGGCAGGCAGCACCGTGGTGTGCAGAAAGGGAGAACGGAGGCATGAGAGAGAGGTTGACAGGCCAAGTGAGAGAGGACTAGGAAGGGGAGGGAAGAGAAGCCATGAATGGGATGGTGAGAAAGAGAGCGAGAGATCGGAGCAAGCGGTGAGCAATACACAGAAAGGGTTGGCAGTTAGTAAAAGGCAGGCGCACCGCATGACACAAAGTGAGTGGGAGCCAACAAGAAAAGTCAGGGAAACTAGCACCAGGGTAGGGCACAGGCAGAAAGGCAGGTGTGCGGGATACGAATAAGCTAGAGCGATAGAAATAAACAGATAGCGGTGGGGGAGAGAGAGGTGAGGAGAGGTAGAGGCGAGGATAAACGGAAGCGCGTGCACCACACCAGGCTTGGCAGCTTTATCTCCCACCTTCGCGCCGAAGTGGTAAGCTAGCATCCAGGTTATGTTACCTTTCATGTTAATTGTGCTTGTGTGCAAGAGAGAGGAGTGGGAAGATCGACTGGGGGGTGTTGCGATGTGTTTCAAATAAAACTTGTTTATTTATATGGCGCATAAGGCGGATTGCAGGTTGTCAGTGCGCTTTGCAAAGCTCTAGAAATATGTCTATTTTTATCCTAAAAAACTGGCACATATTGGCTTGTCTTGGAAAGGATGAAAGGCGGAGTCACAGCACCGGACTCTAAGCCTGTGAACTGCAAATTGCACACAGATCTTTGCAGCAGATGTGTTTTTTAAATTTATTTTTTCAGTGAGGTTTGTTTCGTGTCAGAAGGGCAGTCTTGCGGCTCGCTTCAGAGGTTGAACAGCAGCCAACAAGTTCAGGGCATGGCACGGGGGTAACTCAAACGAAATCTAAGAGTGGCGTGGCAGCGCCATGGCACGGAAAGGCAAACTGCTGCCAACTTTACTCGCATGAACACTCTTTCTCCCGGCTACAGTGCAAGTGTTATTTATCAAGGGATGATGTGAGCCTTGCAAACAAAATGAAATAGGGGTTCCGGGCAGTCACGTCGACACATTTCATGCCTCGTCTTTGCACAGTACCTACATGTTGTATGTATCCCTGCTTTCTTCTTGACGCTATTGATTTCAGTCTTTTCTCGTTTTCGTTCTACTTCCCTCCATTGTTCGTTTTTTGATCCATTTTCCCAAAACGAAAGTCAGGTTTTGTGTCTAGCACTGGCCCACAAGGTTTGGTGTACAGCGTAGTTACACAAAAAAGTGTTGCCTCACTTTTCCTCGTGGACTAGCGCTGGACACCCCTGCATCTTAAATAAGTTAAATGTTATTCTCAGAGAGGCGACTCTGGTGCGAGCTGTTTTCGTTTGTGACCTAGCTGGGCCTTTGTGTGCCTCTGAGGGAGCCATCGCCTGTGTTTTTGTTAACACCACTGTGACAAAACACATGTTGAAAGAGCCCAGCCCCCATGGTCACAATTGTTTCAGTGCTGAAACGAATGTGGACAGAAATGTGGGCTTGGGAGTCCTAGCATGAGCTGTCCTGCGGGCTATACAGCCAAGATTTGATAAAGGTGCCCTTTGACAAATCGGAGTTGACCGAGATGCAGCTGGGATGAGGACGAGATAAAAGAAGTGGGCTGAGAGATGAAAAGCAAGAAGGAGATGTAGAAAAGGAATAGGGCAGCAGAGGCACAGAAGAAAAAATGTCAGTGAAAGAGTTGGCGACTGAGAAAAGTAGATGAAGAAACAAAATGGAAACATCATAGGGAGTGAGATGTTATAGGCAGAGTGGGGAAAGGAGGAACCGCTGTTGGTGTAATATGGACAGAGAGTTAAAATAAAAGCGTAAGAGGAGAGAGAGAGGGAAAGGAAGAGTGGGAAGGAGTAGCCACAAATCAAGAAATGGAAAGGGCGGGAGCAAAGGGGAGTGCAAAGAGTGACAATGAACGGAGGGGACAGGGAGTGCAGATGAGAGAGAGAGGTTCACAGAGAGGAGGGATGGACAGAGGGGAGTGCAAAGAGTGACAATGAGAGGAGAGTGACGGGGATGGAGTTGAGAGAGAGAAGTTCACAGAGAGGAGAAAGGGACAGAGGGGAGGGGAACGAGTGTCAATGAGAGGGGGTGACAGATGCAGATGCGAGAGATTTGCAGGGAGGGACAAAGGGAAGTGGAAAGAGGTACAGCAAGGAGAGTCACACGGATGGAGATAAAGAGCGTGTGATGAGGTTCATAAGGGCCAAATGAGAGTGGAATGAATGGCAATGAGCGGAGAGTGACAGAGATGGAGGTCAGAGAGAGAGGTTCACAGAGAGGAGGGAAGGGCAAAAGGGAGTTGAAAGAGTGACAGCAAGGAGAGAGTGACACGGATGGAGATGAAGAGCGTGAGATGAGATTCATAAGGGCCAAATGAGAGTGGAAAGAGTGGCAATGAGAGGAGAGTGACAGAGAGAGAGGTTCACAGAGAGGAGGGGGAGTGCAAAGGGGAGTGGAAAGAGTGACAGCAAGGAGAGAGTGAAAGGATGAACATGAAAGAGGGTGCAATTCAGGCAGAGCTGTATGGGGGAAAACAGGAGGTAGAAAGAGTGATGGGGGAGACCTAAAGGTGAGGGGGAAGTGCAGAGGGCAGCTGAGGAGAGGGTGGCAGAGATGGTGAAGGGTGTGAGACACAAAGACACCAAAACACAGAAATGAGTGGGAGGCAGAAAAAGGAAGGTGGTAATTTTTGAACACAGAAAGAAACTCGACTTACTGGGACAAGCACTCAGTATTTCCTCATCCAGCCCAGCACGTCTCCTGGAAGCTCCCAGAAAGGGGAAGGTGTGACCAGGGGTGCTTGTGAGGTGGCACCGGGCCCAGTATGTCTGGCTGCGGGTTTTGTGTTTGTCACTTTGTGAGTAAATCGAGTATTTCAATGTCTGCTTGCAGCTGCAGCAGTCTCTGTGTACTTTTTTGTGTACAGGTCTTTAAGCCTAAACAAATGTTTGTGACTCGTGCTTTATGTGTGTACTTGATAGTGTTTGAGTGTGTGTTTGTACTTGTGTTGGGGTGAAGTTGATGGATATAAGGATATTGTTACAGATCCTGTCATAACACTTTCGCAAGTGCTTTATCAACCTTCCTGCTTCCTCAAATTTGCTTGAAAATGCTCCATTTATCCACTCTTTTTTCAAAATTTTCTCGGGGAAGAACCCCCCGAACACCCTGTAGGTTGTTAGGGCTCGCTCGCCTCACTGCAGTACCACGATAACTTTACGCCCTACCACTTTCAAATCTCACCAGCCGCCACTGATTAGGAACCTTCTTACCAGAAGCAGTCTTCTCTTGAATCCAGCCCAGCCCAACAGCAGAGTCCAGTGTCCAGCAGCAGAAGAGTCTTGTGGGAGAATCCTGAAGACAAATCCTGCTGAGGAATCTTAGTCCATATGAATCTAAGGGCCTACTCTCCGGAGAGCCCTAAGTAACCCAGAAAGCGGGTTGGACAGCTTCTGTGGTGACCCACCAATCGTGGACTTACCAGTCATGCTCCCAGGGGCCTCTGCTTATCTTGCTTTCAAGATGGCAGAATCAAGGGGCCACCTCGTAGAGCTCTGGGCACCTCCCTGGTGCTGGACAGGGGGGTGGTCACTCCCCTGTCCTTTGTTCGTTTCGTGCCAGAGCGGGAGCCAAGGGCTCCTGCACTGGAGTAAACTGGTTTATGCAAGGAGTGCACCAAATGTGCCCTTCAAAGCAGTTTGGTGGCACTCAGAAACACTCCCACCCTAGCACAGAGACACCTGATTCTAAAGGAGAGGTGGTTACACCTCTCCTCTAGAGGAAATCCTTTGTTCTACCTTCCCCTGCCTGAGGTAGGCTCACCAGCAGAGGGCAGAACAGTGTCTGGGGTCAGCCGCAGCACTGGCTTGCACGCAGACCCTGCAAGGCTACACAGATACACATGGGGGGTATCCTCTAAGGAGCCCCCCAGTAAAAGGTATCATGCAACTAGCTCTGTAATCGGTGTAGTTGCATGATTCCAACATGTTTGATACCAACCATGATCAGGTTCTGTGAAGCCATCTTGTAGTTGGACGTCCTGAGTTTGCCAGTGTCCACTATGTACCTTAAAATGGCTTCTCCCCACTTACAAAGCCCAGAGAAGGAGTCCAGGGTTTGTAGAGGTGCCTCTGTTCATGCAGGGGAACACTCTCACTTAGAGCCATGCACCCTGCCCTTAGGCTGAAGGACCTACCTTAAGGGTGACTTATAGGTCTTGAGTGCAGTAAACATATCCGGGGTGAAAGGTGCCTGCACCATTTCACACAGGCTGCGATGGCAGACCTGCAGACACAGTTTGCATGTGCTGCATAATACATGCTGCAGCCCATGGGGAACCCTGGTGTACTAATGCCCTGGGTACCTTAGTACCATATACTAGGGACTTACAGGGCTACAGCAGTATGCCAATTGTGTGGTGTACAATGTACTTATCAGTCAATTTAGGGGAGAGAGCACTGACACTGGGGTCCTGGTTAGCAGGATCCCAATGTACTACAGTCTAAACACACTGACGCCAGGCAAAAAGTGGGAGCAACCATGTCAGAGATCCTACTTTCTTACACATGCTTCCCTCCTGGACATAAAAAGCAAAACGTTTTGTAGTGCTACTACAACCCTGCTGCACTGAGGTGAAAAATATTCAACTGCAAGAGCAATGACTACTATACATACTTTTGCAATCTAGAGCACACAGAAAATACAGTCGTTCACAATTTTGTCAGAAAAAAGTTGTTTATTTCCAGTCTTGGTGAAATGCATTTGTTTCTCACAATATTATGTTGGTTCTAAGTATTGGAACATACAACAAAAGACATTTTATAACAATTGTTCAATTTCAATGTTGACAAACAGGATGTAATATACTGAAAGAGGTAGTTTTCTAAGTTGGAAACAGCACAACCAACGCGTGTTTCGTCTGAAACAACTTCCTCAGGGCCGTTATTATGTGGCCACTGAGAGGCCCAAGGACTTGGCAGTGCCGTCAAAGGGCATGTCCATGAGGGAAGCCTGGACATCCACATAAAAGCCAGAAGTTCTCAGCCAGGCGTGGCGTTTAACAGCCACCGTCGATGACATCGCTCTGCCCAGTAGCCTTCTGTTTACGATATGGGAGTTCTGGTATTATCATTTGTTTGCTACAAAAACACCCCTTATCAAGAAGGTGCTCATGAATCATTGAAAATCCAGTCCCCCGCATGTGGAAATACTTCACCTTGGACTGATTGAATATTACATCTTTATCAATCAGTTATTATTTTTGTTGACTTACCCTCACATTATCCATGTACTCTTTTACCAATTGTCACGACATCCATGTGGTGTTCAACGCCACACCTGTCTGAGAACCTCTGGCTTTTATGGGGATGTCCAGGCTTCCCTCATGGACATGCCCTTTGATGGCACCGCCTCATCCCACGATCTAAGGCCAAGTCCTTGAGCCTCTCAGTGGTCACACGTCCCATATCTGCTTTTCACCCCTTTCGTGGCTACTCCCTCCCCTTCGAGACTACCCCTCCCTCCATGCCTCCAACCTACTACCGGCTGATGAAGGAACCTGGCTTTGCTTCAGGAGGAAATCATGACTCTCTTGGCCAAGGGAGCCATAGAGAGGATTCTGGCGCCAGAAGTAGGCTGTGGTAGTTATTCCCACTACTTTCTGGTCCCGAAGAACGAAAGAGGCCTGCGCCCTATCCTAGATCTGTAAACCCTCAACAAATTCCTCAAAAAGGAAAACTTCAAGATGCTTACTCCGGCTCAGGTCTTGTCTGCCCCAGACCCAGGAGACTGGATAGTAGCGTTGGGCTTGCAGGATGCCTATTTTCACGTTCCAGTCTTGCCGGCTCATCTGTGCTACCTTCGGTTTACGGTAGGCCATGAGCAATTTCAGTTCACAGTGCTGCCCTTTGGCCATAACAGCGGCCCTTGGGTGTTCACCAAGGTGATGGCGGTAGTCGCAGCTCATCTGCACAGATCAGGGGTGCCAGTCTTCCCCTACCTGGACAACTGGCTGTTGAAGGCGAGCTTACCCCAGGCTGTCATCTCCCACCTCCAGACTATGGCGAACCTTTTGCATTCACTGGGGTTCACCATCAACGTGCCGAAGTCACACCTGACTCCCTTTCATGTGAGCTGTTCTGGACACAGTGCAGTTTCGGGTCTATCCTCCCGAGCGGCAAGTCCAGGATGTTCAGGCTATGATACTGATGTTTCAGCCTCTATCCTGTATTTCGGAGAGAATAACCGTGAGGCTGCTGGGACTCATGGCCTACTGCATCCTGCTTGTGACACATGCCAGACGGCATATGCAGGCTCTGCATTGGAGCCTGAAGTTCCAGTGGGCTCAGCATCAGGGGAATCTCCCAGACATGGTCCAATTCTCGGAGGGAACTGCGCAGGACCTGCTGTGGTGTCTGACCAACTACTTCTGCAAGGAGACTGAGCGAATTGTAGGCTTTTTCATTCAAGCCTCCTTACCTGACCATCTTCCATGATAAGTTAGTGTTTTGTGCTAGGGCCTCTTTCTTAATGAAAGTGGTAACACCATCCCACGTGGGGAAATCAGTCACCTTGCCCACTTTGTACGCTCCTCCGCACCCCTCTAAAGGAGAGGAGCGACTCCATCGTCTAGACCACAAAAAAGCATTGTCGTTCTACCTTGACCGCGCTAAAGAGTTCCGGATGGACACCCAAATATTCGCGGGGTACGTTTGATCAAAGAAAGGTTGTGCGGTGCAGGAGAGGACTATCTTGCAATGGGTCGTCCTCTGCATCAAAATTTGCTACACTCTGGCCAAAAAGCAGCCTTCTGAAGGCTTAAGGGCTCATTTCATCAGAGCTAAGGCTGCTACCTTATCGTTGCAACATTGAGTAACAGTCCTCGACATTTGTCAGGCAGCTGCATGGGTATCACTTCACATGTTCACCAAGCACTACTGTCTGGACAGTCACGTCCTCAGGGACGCTCTTTTTAGCACTCTGTGCTGCAGGACTTCCTGGTCTAAACTTGTCCGCAGTCTCTCCTCCGGGGATGGTATTGCTTGGGTATCTATTCAAAGGTAAGCAATCTGCAGCTGGGTGTTTCTATCAGATGGACAAGTTACTTACCTTCGGTAACGCCTTATCTGTTAGAGACATGATCTAGCTGCAGATTCCTTACCTACCAATCCATCCTCCCCGCACTGCTGACTGGTTTTTAGGGCCAGGACTGATCCCTGTCAGGGCCCTACTTGTTCAAAACACACCATTGTCAGTGCACTTCATGGCTACTGGTGTGGAAAGTCATGAAAAGTAACTGATGTTAGCGTGCCGTGTGGCGCCTCTATAGGTGACGCAGACGTCACAATGGCAGAGATGATGCTGACGAGGTCATGCAGAGCCAACCAGTGTCACCTACTGGCGCACAAGGGTATTGCTCGAAGAAAAATCTTCCGGATCCAGTCTGACGCCTAGGAAATAAAAAGGTAAGGAATCTGCGGCTAGATCATGTCTCTACCAGATAAGGCGTTACCGAAGGTAACTTGTCCATTACGCACTTCATTTGGTAGCATCTCTTCTGTTCCTGCAAACATGCACAATATGGCCAATCCCAGAACAACCCAAACATTCCTGATTGGGAGCAAGACACTCCTTGCTATATGCATTGTGCTCTCAACTACATTTGTAGCACGTATTTCGCATGTACTTGTTCTTTGACCCATCATTTCCTTTGTCCCTAATGCTAACATAGTTCCTTCCCACATGCTAATTGTGTAACCTACAGTTATCTCCTGGTACAACATCTTTGTTTTCATTCCTTCTTGGAACAATGACCTATTAGCTCTGCTTTATGTAGATCATCATTACAGCTTTCAATTAATCCTCACCATTTACCCATAACCTATCCTGAATGTTAGAATTATTAGTGGGCATAATATTTTGGTCAAAAATGAATTTAACAAGTAGGGTACCAAAACTCCAATTTGTTAAGGGCTGTTACATAGCCACCTACATTATCATTTTTCACGTTTTCTCTCTGAAAAAAATTTGAAGTGTCAGCAGTATGTTCTTGGATGAGCCAAAAAAAAGCTCAAATTAAACATAGATAAACCAGAAATCCTAGTGGATCAAAGTCCTACATCGCTTTTGTAGTCGCTATGGCCTACTATTTGCAGCACCTGCGCTCCCTTCTCTGAATATTTCCAAAGCTTTTTGGGGAAAACTGATGCCACCCTTCAGATGGACCCCAGGTTGCATCAGTTGTTGTCTTACAACTTCCTTGTTGGCGATCTTCGCCCAATCTTGTCCTGAGAACAAGATTAAAGTGGTCTCTGGTTTGGTGGGCTCTAGACCTGACTATTGCACCAGCCTCTATCTCAATATCAAGACTTCTTTGTTAGAATGGCAGGAATCAATCTGAAATCAGGCAGCTAGAATAGCAGTAGAAGCTCCTAAATTTATTCTTGCCTCTAATATGTTGAAGTCCCTTCACAGGCTCCCCATCCGCACAGGCGTTATTGTTACGGCCTCGTGCACTAGTCTTCATTTAATATAATATTCATTTCTCATTGACTTGTCTGCTACATTCCAAATGAGACTCCTCGCTCATCATCATTTTCTGTTTTAGATTCCCTGATTTTCTAAGGTCTGGCTGAGCAACCACAGTTTCTCTTGCATTGCCCCTAAGCTCTGGCACAATCTTCCCAAACAAGTAAACTTCAGTGTTGCCTGCGGTTGACAGTTGCACTTTATAAAAGCATTTTAACATAACATGACATGTAAAAATATGTCTCTCTTTCCAGCTGGTCTCACTTTCTTTTCTATTTGGTTGTATACCTTTAAAACTCCGGGACTCACACAATGTAATCATCTTTAATTTTGCAGTCAAATCCTTATCTTCAAAAGTGGAGATACAGGTGATACGTACCTGCTTGTATTCTTCCCATTTCATTGTGGGCTCGCCTTGGGTGGGAAGGAATGCTTGGAGAGGAGCAAGATTCAATGATTAAAAGATTGGGAAGCACACGTTTTGCTGACCACAACATTCAAAAGAGGATAATCTGGTCTCACTCAAAACTTCTTCCAAAGGAGAATTCCTCTTATTGTGTCCTTGCATAGCACAACACTTACAAGACAAATATTTAATGATGTGGTGGAGAAAAAATTTCACACAATCAGCACAGTTACATTTCTTATTTTCTTTCCTAACAGTACTGTTTCCAGTAGAACAGGTACAGCACTGTGCCACAGTGAATACATTCCTGATGTCAATTTACAAGTCAGGAAAAGTTTATAGCTGATGTGCACTTACTTCAGGTATATTGCCCACTAAACAGTGAAGTGCATAGAGATATTGTCGGCTCAACAGGAGAAAAGATGTATACAAAGTCACCACAATAAATACAAATGTTACAGTAATATCCGAAGATAGAGGCAGACAAGGTCTTGATCGCGTGATGATGTGATACATCAGTGCTTCCAGTGTCTCCTGTCCTGCATGTGCACCCCATCTATTAAGGACACACAGGCAAAATTCTTCTTCGGCTAAAGATCACATGCCAGCAACGCTTTGAATTCTACAATACAGGCATGCAGAGAGGAGAAGATTGCACGTCGCTCACACTGCCAGGCCAAACAATCAGCATACAAAGACTCTCCCTCTAGTAGTCGTCTGCCACGTTCTTCCAGATTCCAACCATTCAATGGAAGACAGTACCTTGAGTATTTCAAAGATCCTCCAAATCAGTTTCCTGACTCGATCCAGAAGCACATCCTTATCCTTTGATGCAACATAAATCATGAGAAGTCCTACCCCTTTCTTCCTTGTTCCTGACTCCGCATGGGTTCTAGACACCCCTCCGTGGCTGCAAATAATACTTCAAAAAATGGGGGAGGGGGAACAAGGAGCTGGATCTACGTCCAGTGACTCGTGCTCCGGAAAAATAGAATCGTAGCTCGTGGGAGTCACAGTCCCTCTAAGCGAGAAGTAGACCAGAGAGTGGGAGGCTGAAGTCGTTCTCAAATTATAGTGTCTGGGGACAGTGTGTCCTTGTCTTGGTGCCCTCACACACCCCGAAGGATGTCATGCTTCATCATTGGGCAATGCTCCTCGTCTGGCCGGCGCTGCAATGCCCTACGGGTCCCCGAAGGGTCACTTTATCGGAGATCTTTTAAGTGATAAAGCCGTAAGGGTGTGTGCGGGTCTGAGTGGCAGTGGTGTCCTAGTGTAATGTGAATAGCTGTCCCGCATGAACCATCTGAAGGCTGGGATTTCTGTACCACGGTCTCAATTCTCACATGAACTGTCAGACAGTTTGAATTGCTTGCAGTTGACAATTAAGTGTTTAAATGCAGCCCAGGTAGGAAGTCATTCTGAACATATGTGTAAGTTATTGAAGGTAAAGATGGCTTTCCTATTTGTTAAATGCAGTATTGCTTTTTCCGCATGAAGCATATAAGTGAAGTCTCTTGAGTGAAGAATTTCTGCCCTTAAGAGGGTTGTACGGATTCTGCGCAAACACAGAACGATGCGCAGGAATATGGGACCATGGTGCATAGGGACTAGGTCTTCCTACCACCTTAGTACCCACAAACCCAGGACCGACTAGCTATTGTGTCTCACTTGCTCTCCTACTCACTCCCAGAGAAACAAATGATTAGACGCCCCAGAACCCAAGACTCCCAGATATCTCAGGAATTGCGGTAACAAGACACACCCTTTCGCTCACACTGTTGTACTTGTCCACAATAAGATCTAACAGAGACACAAAACAGTTTAAAATATTCATTTTAGCTAACGTGCCCTAACATGCAGTATACGTGCCACAACAAGCAGGAAAATGCATAGTACAAATATAGTCAGCATAGCAGCTAGTCCATATATCATGAAGGGAGATGTCATCATAGAAAGACAATGGACAAATTGTCATTGAAGGATTGTACACAGTAAAACAAATTGCACACTACAAGTGTAGGAACCTCGGGGTCAGCAAATTCCAGAGCTAAAACCAAAGCACGCAGCTCCGCCAATTGAGCTGTGCAATCACCCAGAGACTGTGTGTGTACCAAGGAGGATTTAAAATCCCCATCAACGATTTTCCCTGCCACATTTGCGCAGGCTGTGGAATAAGCATGTTTAGAACCAATGGCTGGCTGCGCAGATCCATCAGTTTAAATTATGCATTTGTACTGATCAAGAGGAAGTAAAGACAAAGGAGGAGAATGAACATGTTCATATTGTAAAAACTCCTGTGTTTGCAAAGAAGGATCAAAGATAAAGTTGCATCAGCCGACGTCAAAGAGCTAGCCCATTGTATCCATCGAGGATGCAAGGCTTTAGAATTCGGGACACTAGCCTTTGTTACTGCTTCTAAAGCCAGTACTGGCGAGACCATGAAAATGCGTTTACCCTGAGCCAAAAAGCGTTCTTTAAGAATTGCCATCTGGACAGCTGTCAAAATTTTTCTGTAGGAGAGAAAAGCATCTCAGCAGAAGTATACAAATGCGATTTATAAACAATGGGGACAGTGTCCCCGTCATTGAACGTCAAGTAATTAAAGCCTAACGCGCCTGGTACAATCCTTATTACCAAATTTGTAGAATTGTCTCTTGTTAACAAGAAGTTGGTCGCAAGCAGATCAGACTGCAAAGACCGAAGAATTGTGGTATGTTCCGGAAGCCAACTGGAAGAAGAAAAAGATGGTTGTATCAAAGAGTAAAGAGGTTTGATACGCTGGGCATAATCAGGAATGTATGTCCTCCCGAAATTCAAAAAAAGAAAACAGTAAAGATTGCAATTTTTTATGCGTAGATGGGGGTTTCAATTGAGCACATTTCTCAAGAAAGTGGGGGGCTAGGCCCCCACCTTCGTTATTGAGTTCATAACCAAGAAAAAGAACCGCCAAGAAGGCGATGTGAGACTTAGCAAAATTGAATTTGTAACCCAAGTTTGCAAAATGTGTGATAAAGCGGTCCACACGCAAAAGATGCAGCTGTAATTCATAATTCGTCAAGTATATGTCATCGACGTACGATAAGGCATCTGGGTCGATTTCATGTAAAAGGGACACTATGCGTGCCGCAAACACACCAGGGCTATTCTTCTATCCCATAGGCAATGTCGCATATCGGCGCTGATTGCCCAACGCACTGAATGAGGTCAAATCGCGGCTCTTAGGAGCCAGAGAGTGACTGAAAAATCCATTGGAAATATCCAAGGTGGTTTTGCATTTTTTGCAAACAATGTTATTCACTAACGCAGAGCTATGTGTGTTCTGAACCGCAAAGGTACGAACATGACTGTTCAAATGTCTGTAATCTAAAACAATACGATATGAACCGTCCGGTCTCAATATCGGAAAAAGAGGATTATTCATCGATGAAACACAGGGTTCAATCACACCCTGATATTCCAATTGTGTCAAGATTTTACTCACGGGCGCTTTAGCGTCTCGTTTGATTGGATATTGTGGTTGGGGCTGAGGCGTGGAATGTAAAGGAATCACATGAACCGGGGAACCCTCGCCCCAACCTGCCTGATTGCGATATAACGCTGGGGCCAAGAATAAAGCCCACTTCGAGGCGTAAGCCAAATTATCATTATCAGAAGCATATTATGAAAAACTTGATAAAATAACATCTTCCCCTCTAGAGGAAGCTAGGACAAAAGGGGGAGGTCAATCAACCTCCGCCAATAAAATGTCATAAGAAGAAGTGAGGTTTTCCCACAACACTGCTTTTACTGGGCATTTAATATCACCTTCAATTTGGAGGGTCACTTCGTAAAGTCTATCTGGAGGAGCGACTCGAGTATCAGCTGTCTCTACTGTAATAAAAGTGTCAGTTGCTTTCGCCTCCAGACGCTGATGGAATGTCTGCCGCTCTATGGTAACCTGCGCTGCGCTGTCCAGGAGGGTTACCGCCCAGCTCCTGTCTAGGAGCAGGGTTCTCACCGTCTGAGGCATACTTTGCAGTCAAAGCGGCAACTGTTTTCTTCTGAAAAGGTGCACAATATTGAGGTGGTTCCCCCTGCTTGACTTTCACATCAAACTGGCGCTATGGGTCACGTCTAGCATGCGTAGACTCACCTTCCCTGCGATCCTGACACCCTCCTCCACCGAATTGTTGATCCGATGATTCCTGAAAGGAACGAGGAGAACGAGGACCAGGAACCTGGAACCTCTCAAGTGTCTTAATTTTAAAGCGGTCACGCAAATCATATCTACGTTCAGAAGCGTCAGGTGTAGGCAAACCTGCACGAGAATCAGGCTTCTGTTGTTGCTACCGCTGATTCTTATTCCAAGCATTTTTAGGAAAGACTGGAGTTCCCTCCTTTTCAGGAGGGAGTTTGTTCCGTACCGGAGTAAAAAATCTTACTCCGAAACTATTGCGTCCCTACGAGGTATACACCTCTGCAATAATAATCAGCAACTGCTGCTACCGGGCCACGTCCGCCGCAGCCGAGAGGCGTTGGCGCACTTGTAAGCAAACTGCTTCCCCTTTGATGTTGGCCAGAATCATATCGGCGACTATGGGGAACATTCCCACTAATTTCATCCCCAATTCCAGGGCTGGACCAGCCCCGTGTTCATCCTGTACCTTCTTTAGAACGCTCGGTAGAATGCTCATGGAGGGGGTGCCAAAGCACAGTGTTTACACTGAAGCAAACACCATCCCCCAGGTGGTTCAATCAGCTAAAGCGGGAATAATACCACTCGGTAAACTCATTGTCAGGATCCTGCGTTTCTCAATAGGTGTTGTATGCGGAAAAACAGCTTCGAGTTGCTCAAATTTTTCAGCCAGCCAATATGGTAAATCATCTCTATTCTGAGGAGGTTTGCCCATCATTGAATTCACAATGACAGGACTTATGACAAGCCCACCGCCGAGTCCAGGCGGAGGAGGCGCAGCTTCAGCCGGAGCCACTTGAATCGCACATGACATAAACTGGATCACACTTCTGTGTAAATGAATCAGGGATATATGTAACTGACATAGCTCTGCGAGTCCAACATTAAGATAATTGGGATGTGGTGTAAAACCAGCCAAAACAGGCCAAGTGGCCCCATCGACCGATAAGGGGCCTAAACGGACCACTGAAACAGGGTGAGGAAGGGCGCCTTGAAACCAAATGGTATGCTCCCAGGCTGTCAACGGAACTTCAAGTAATGCATAAGGACGATAAGCCGCTGGAACTGCAGCCCACGTATATTCATGAAACAAATTATCATTCCCATCTACCGCCGGGAATGTAACCCAAGAGTAAAAGACCTCGAAGCGGTAACCCGCGTCCGCCTTGACAACAAAGATAAAGTACGCCCCCTGCATTGGGGACTCCACGTTGAGTCAAGAAAGCCGTAACCACCGCGCGGTTAGGTGCAGCAATAGCGACTGCCATATTAAAAGGATAAACCAGTAGAACGGTAGCGCAAAACCGGGTTGAGAAAGAGTAACAAAAACCTTTTAAATTTCAAGCTTGAAAAACCTATAAAACACAAATATAGGAGGCTAAGCCTTCACACCACAGACGTCTCCGTAAATTGGTGAGAGGGTATTATGGACAAGCACAAGCGCTACTCAGGGGTCTCGAGAAAAAGTACCAGACCAAACGGTGGTGCCATGTTGCAGGGATTCTGCACAAACACAGAACTATGCGCAGGCATATGGGACTATGGTGCATAGGGACTGGGTCTTCCTACCACCTTTATACCCACAAACCCAGGACCGACTAGCTATAGTGTCTCACTTGCTCTCCTACTCACTCCCAGAGAAACAAATGATTAGACACCCCAGAACACAACACTCCCAGATATCTCAGGAATCGCTGTAACAAGACACACCCTTTCGCTCACACTGTTGTGCTTGACCACAATAAGAGCTGGCAGAGACACGAAACAGTTTAAAATATTTATTTTAACTAACGTGCCCTAACATGCAGTATACGTGCCACAACAAGCAGGAAAATGCATAGTACAAATATAGTAAGCATAGCAGCTAGTCCATATATCATGAAGGGAGATGTCATCATAGAAATACAATGGAGAAAAGACTATAGTGCCTTAGCTTCCTCCCCTTGCTAAGAAAAAGTATAATTATATAATAGAAGATCTCTGGGCTTTGTCAGCAGACCCCATACCTTAGCCTATAGATTGTAGATCTACATCATGGGTGCTGTCTCGCTCTTCTCTCTGGAAACGTCCCTCTCCAAATGTGTGTGCTACCTATTCATGTATTCTAATAAAACCCAAGTACATTTGTCCAAACAGCAGCTGCATCGGTATGTTTTGCCTAAGGGCTAAGGTCTGGCCAGAACAAAATAACAAGGGGCATTATTGTTCGACCTTGCACATAATGTTCAGTCAAAATCCCAGGAACATGCAGAGAGTGAACACAGCGATGAGTTCTCATGTGAAAGCAATCATTGAAATATTGTAAAAATTAAGCCGTGTAGTAAAGTGTGCAAAAGCAGCAGGCAAGCTGCGACGTGCTCATGCAAACGTAATGAGAAACGACAATGTCCCTATGGGCCACGTGACAAGAGTACATTCTTAAAAGTGCTCCAGTCTGGGACCTTCTTACTACAATTCATTAGTGCAACTCTAACGTGAGACAAAGGAATTTCCAGAGTAATAAGGTAGTAGTAATAATTATACTTATCAGCTAGTTTAGTGGATCAAGACCTCATCAGTGAGATTTCTGTGCCTCTTGCATTTCAAAGGTTTGATACCTGGCAGGACAACTCGCCATTTAATCCTTTCAAGCTTAGATAATATTAACGCAAATAGGCCAAACTGTAGTAGCAAACATCACATAAATAAATGTTAAGATAATATAGGTTTTAATAATAACAGTGACAAAAATAAATGTTAGGATAATATAGATTTAATACTACATGCCACAAAGAAGATTTCATTCATGTTTTATTTAACAAAGCAACAAAATAGGCCATTGTTACATTTGGACATTTACGCCATCCTTGTTAACTCCAATATCCATAGTACATATTTCACCTCATCCCATGTATCCACCAAACGTGCCCGTAACACGCAACTCCAAAGTATCCTCACAGACAACAAACACTTGTAAAAAACATTATGATAATTTGAATATTTAACTACTAATGATAAATATGAGATTGATAATCAACTTTATTAGGAAAAATAATATCCTTTAAGATTACAGTATACAGTAGCTCACAAGGATATTGATTTAGAGAAGTGGATTTATGACACAAGCTCAAGACCTTAAAAAAGGCACAAAACACCAACATGTGTATTGTGCAAATCAAAGTAGCGACCAAAGATTTGGTATACCCATCTGTGGAGGAGCAACAGGTTGTTTCAATTACAAGCTCCATGAGAGCAATGGAGGGAGAAGAGACCATCTTGGTATGCAGGTTATTTATACTTTGTGCCACAAATACTCCTGGTAATTCAGGAAATGGAATTTTGTCAATAAAACAATCAAAATGTGTAATTTTGCAACAGGGGGTCATTTGTGTAGATTGTTCATGGTTTTCAAAAAGAAACTAATTATTGATATAAAAAATTATAAGTAGGAAAAAATAGCAATTGGTGACATCTATATTTTTTTGCCCTGGTGGCAAATTTACAAAAAAGACATACAGTTAAATCCAACAGACCCTTTTGGTTGCATGGATAATAAGTGTTTATTGACTGTCCAAAAACACATACTACCCAGACCCAACAACTGAGCTGCAGCTTATAATGATCTTTCATTGTTTACTGACCATGCAGCAATTTGTATGGTAAAATCTAATAAATCAAAAATGGTTATGAAGGAAATCTATGTATTTTTGAAATGCGCAAAGGATACTGAGTTTAGGAGCAGTGATTATCTGTACACCTCTGAATTTGGAGTTACCCATACTGTCGTGATTCAGCTGGCATTCTGCAAAATATGTTCTTTCTTGCATATTGGCTTACATTTGGAAACCAAAAATAGATACAATTCCAATTGGTAATTACAAATGTTCTACTAGTATGTGTTCCCAAACATTTCCCAATGCGCCAGTGACATCAAACACCCTAAAAGGCAATATTGAGACATCACATTTATTTGAGAAAAATGACAGTTTTTTGCGATGTTGGTAACCATGGCATTTGGGCCAGGGCTCAGCCGCTACCCAGGAAAACCTACTAGATCGAGACATTTCTGACAACTAGTCATCCAGAGTGGATCACGCTACCTTTTCCTACCCATAATGCCCTGCAAACCCCAAAATTTGGCTATTAATTGTCCTTCTATTTCTGTAAGAAAGTTCCAGAAGCTGTGGGGATTCATAAAATTCATACAATCCAGTATTCCTAGACTTCTCCCAATAAAAACGGTACTCCACTTAAGTAACTCACCCTAGTGCCCATGACACAAAAGGCCCCAAAAACCAACAGGGAAAGCTACTAGACCCAGACATTTCTGAAAACTATACACCTAGGGGAATCCAGGGTGGTGTGGCCTGCGTGGATCTGATTCTCTTTCTTACCCATGATGTCCTGCAAACCCCAAACTTTATCTATAAAATGTCCTCATTTCTGTGAGAGAAAGTTCTGGAAACAGGGTATCAACAAAATTCCTACCACCCTGTACTCCCACACTTTTCCCTTTAAACAGTACCCCACTTGTGTGACTTATCACTGCGAAATGGTCAAACCAGGGGCCATGCGAAGATGGTCCCTGGTGTGATCTGCTCTTGTTGCAGTGGTAGCCCATCCGCACAATTGGGATACAAATTATGACCTTTGTGAAAAAGTGTTCTGGCAAGTTCCCACATCAATTTTTTTCACTAAATCCAAAAGTTGAAGGACAATCAGGTGGGTCAACTGAAGAATCCTTACCAGTGAAACTATACACATATCCAGATATATTTTCACACAGCGTATGCAACTTAATGCCATAATGTACACTTATGCTGGGTATGTACTGTCTGAAAACCAAACAGCCATTGATTGTGACCAGAGACTCATCCACAGCTATATTTGACCTGGAATATAGATCTTTGATAAACGATCTAAGAAATGGTTAAGGACAGGCTGAATCTTGAAGAGACGGTCACATTCATGGTGAGCTTGAGGCAACATGCTAGCACTGCCCACAAAATGAGACATCCGCTTCAGAAGCAATTACTTATCTCTGCTCATGGTCGCTGGAAAAGAAGCATTTGCCATCAAGAGATTAGTAAAACAATATAATGACAATGATGACTTCCTTAGTATTCCTATCAAAAAGGTCAAACCCCAGAACTGCTTCATCTCATGAAGATTATTGGAAGTCCACCGAGTAGCTCTAGCATGGAGGTTTAGTGTGGCACTGTTGTCCCTAATAAACTGCCTACATATAAGTTTAGCTTCTCAACCATATAATCCAAAAATACACCATCAATAAAGAGTGTGAAGAAATTGATTGGCAAAAAGTTCTCTGTATTTACATCTTGCAACACAACTAAAGGCAGGCAAAACTGGCTGCACCATGTTAGGGACAACCCAGGGTTCAGCACTCACAGTGGGAATTGCTTCGGGCCCTGGCTGAAATCCCACTTGCTCACAATGCACAACAGGTCTTTCTATGTCCTCCTGTAATTAAGTCAATTTCATCTGCACTAGTATTGGATTCAACATCTGATAATTCCTCTTGGACAGACAATCAGCTGACAGATTCTTCTACTTGATCCTCTGCCTCAGATGCAGAGCCTGTCTCAAAGTCATGTTGAGAGGTAGATTCAAAAGCAAACGAACAACTTGCTAGGCAGTCATCCATAATGCTTACTAATAAAACTGTAAAAATGGGTGAGGTTCTGGGTTGGGAGGTCCCGCTCTCCCCCCAAACATTGCTCCCAGGAGTAATGGTGGGTATAGGCGGTACTAGAGCAGATAGGGCTTTCCTGGGTACTGCCACCATGTTTGCCAAAAGAGATATAGTGGCTAGATGGAAAAACCCCATCCCCCCTTCAATCTCCCAAAGGCGTAAAGGACTCGACTGGTGTGCCACGCAAGAACAGCCGGTGTATGAGTCCTGGAGATGTCCAACTAAATACAATAAAGTTTGGGGCAAATGGCTGGTGCTGTTGGGTTCATGAACAGGAGAGATGTATGGGGGTCCTGCTCCCCACGAGGGGTCTCTGATGTGTGGACAATTAAAATTACCGGAAAAGTGGGTCACCTTGAGTATGATAAATTAAGTGCGCCATGCTTGGCGACAATGCTACAATGAGTTGTTGTGTCTATTGGTTATCACCTGTGTTAAAACCCAATAAAATTGATTATCAAAAAAAAAAACTGTAAAAAAAATCTGACAACAAAGGAGTACACTGCTTCAAATTAAAAATCAAGCATCTGTTGATGTATCAAACAGTGAATATGACTATTGAAATATAAAGATATGGAAAGAAACTACCAATGCAAAGTACACAATGACCTTTCTACAACAGAAAAGATACCTCTAACTTTCCACAGACAACTAGACTGAGAACAATTGCACCTATTCTGCACACACTCAGCAAGCACCAAAGACATCCCACTAGAAAAAAAGAATTACCCACAGAGCAACACAGTAGTTTTTGCAAAAAGCTACAGATGAATTTTGAAGCACAATAAAATATATGCTAAATATGCTGAAAGCATTCAACAGTTAAAAAAAACATTCACGCAGGGCAATGAAACTCACTTGAAGTATACATTACAAAAAAATGTTCCTTACTAAACATATGCAACTACACTAACTGCAGATCTATTTATGCTGAAATCGCAAGCAGTATTCACAAACAGGGAAATCAAAAGCATTGCCCTACAATAAAAAGGAAAAAAATACTTTCACAAATAAATGCAAATTATGAGTGGAAGAAATAAAAAGAACTGGTGCCATTAAAAGAACACAGAAATAACAGAACCAATAATATTACAATGCAAAATAAAAGCAGATTAAAACACAAGAAATTACCAATGTGAACAAAGCACACGAAAAGCACAGGTATGCAGGACTCAATGAAAAGTACAATACTTGCCCTCTCTCATCCCACAGCCACATATTATATAAAGCAGTCTCAAAATGGCAGCCATGTACTACTTTCAGTGGAGTGACATTCAAAGGTGTCAACAGTGGTGCAGCCACTTCGAAAACAACTTGCACAAACCATCATTAAACAAAAACAACCATTCACCACACACCAGTGCTTAGGACAAAAAAAAATTCATTGAGAAGTTAACACCACAAATCATTGAAAGAAAAACACGGGTACAAAATAAACAACAACAAACATGCAAGATAAGTTGGAATTAAATGAATTTGTGAATTCCCAGCTACAGCATTTGCAAGAAAATCAAACAAGACATGGTAGCCAAAAACAAAGGCCTGTACGAACAAGCACACTATCCGCCTCCACAAAGGAATCAGAGGAAAGCAAATCCAAACTGAACTTTGAGTTGCGTAAATCCAGAAGCAGAGACGATGCCTCTGGGACGTCCGCTCCCGCATCTGGTGACGAATCCGAGGTCTCAGGCAGTGACTTTAAGCTATCCTAGCCACCATCCAGAAAAGCCTTTCCGCAATAGATGGTAAGATTGACTCCTTATCTTACAGAATGGACCGTATGTCTGAACGCCTCGATAAACACACGGAACGCCTCGGTATGTCTGAGCGGCGGATCACTGAGGTTGAGGAAGCACAGATGGTGGTAAACGGCACACAGAAGCAAATGGATAAAGCGTTAGCTATTCTTCAGGACAAGGCGGAGGACCTTGAAGCCAGGTCCAGGCGCAGTAACCTGCGCATTACGGGCCTTCTGGAATCGACCACCATTGGGGTTATGGAGGTGTTCGTGGAGAAACTCCTCAGAGACCTGCTGGGCGCTGAGACTTTTTCCCCTATGTTTATCGTGGAATGTGCACACCGCTCCCTGGGTCCTCGCTCCCCTCCAGGTGCCCCTCCGCGCCCCATTATTGCCAAGTTGCTCAACTACCGCGACAGGGATGCAGCTCTTAAGAAAGCCAGAGAATTAGGTGAATTACAGTTTGAAGGCTCTGCACTGTCTCTGTTTCCCGACTTTACGCTTAGGGTTCAGGAGGCTAGGAGGCTATTCGTCCCGATGAAGCGTAAGCTAAAGGAACTTAATATTGAATATGCTATGCTCTACCCAGCGAGACTCAGGGTTGTAGTTAATGGCTCCACGAAGATTTTTACTGACCCTAGGGCCCTTCAAAAAGCTCTCAAAGACTGGAAAATGGGGGAGCGGAATAAGAAGCCCTCGTGCTCTGGAGAAGTTGAGGCTGGCTCAAGTGGTAACCTGGACGATAACGACTAACTTTGTCTGATGACGCAAGTAACCCAGTGGCTTTTATTTCCTCCTGGTTTGTTGTCTATTTTCACACCAGTCGCTATTGTAATGGTGATGTTCTAGTTATATTCCTTTTATTGCACCCAAAGGCCATCCCACTAATTCTTGCAATGAGCCGCAGAATCGACCCATATAAGTACAATGTACACCAAGTAGAATAAGGTCATGCAAATATGGTTGTGGGTGGTCTTCTCCACGAGGTTGGGTAATATTTCTGTTTAGACAGCACTGCTTTTGTTGTTTGTTGAATACTACTATGTCTGGCCACATCTGCCTCCACGGGTTACCCCCAAGAAGTTTTATTGGCCTTTTTTTTTTGTTTCATGACTGTTCTTATTTGTTATTGTGCTATTTTGGATTATGTTGTTGTAGGGTGGGGACATGGTCGTACATGCCTAGTTGGGGAAGGCATTGCGTGGGTGGGGGAGGGTTGGGATTTTGTTCTGTATCTGCAGTTGGTGTACACGATCACGATGTCCGAGGAAATCACTCCGCAGTCCTATATAACTGCTCGCAGGAGTCAATATGAGTAGGCAGCGACAGTCGCTAGACAACACTCCCAGATATATGCCAGGGAAAGTTAGGCTCATCACCTGGAATATCCGGGGGCTAAATGATTTTAGGAAATTGCGCAAAATACAAGCGTATCTCAAACGTCACGAAATGGATATTGCATTATTGCAAGAAACTCATTTGGCCCCTAATAACTGCTTTCTTAATAACAAGAGGCTGCAAGGCACATTTCATGCTGCGGGGTTTACCTCTCACGCCAGGGGTGTCCTTACCTGGATCAATCCCAAATCAGGAATTTCCATGGCAGTGGTTAAAACTGATCCCAATAGTAGATACGCTGTTTCAAGGTGTCATGGCTCTGGGTTAGATATTCAAGTTGTTAACATATATGGCCCAAACTATGATGACCCTTCCTTTTATCAATCATTGTAAGCCCAGGTCTCCAGCGGCCCGACTATGACTCAGTTATGGGGCGGTGACTTTAATTGTATTCTGAATCCCATCCTAGACAAGTCAGGTGGACTAGGACGCCGCACTTCCGCTGCAGCCAAAGCCATCACTGATATAGCACTGCAGTTAGACCTGGTAGATGTCTGGAGAGCGAGGCACCCGGAGGCAGGTGGATTAACTCAAATACTCAGCCCCTCATGACACACACACTAGGATTGATTACATACTACTGGACAGGTCGCTATTCCCCCGTGTTCGTACCTGCGAAGACATGCCTCGCACTTTTTCAGATCACTCTCACATTATCTTAGAGGTTGAGACGCCGCCATGTGTTGTTGCTCCGTTTACATGGAGATTTCCCCCTTACTCCCTACCTGACACTGGGTTCAAAGGTGACCTAGCCACTGCTATCACTGATTTTTTTGCTATTAATATAGACTCACAGTCTGGGAGGCATTTAAAGTATACATAAGGGGGGGTCACCATTAGCAAGCATGCAGGAGTGTTGCGCTCGATCAGGGGTAGACTTTCCACATTAGAGAAAAAGCTTGTGGAGTTGGAATTGGCTCCTCAGGGGTGCAGTGATCCCCAGATAGCAAAGGCTACGAAAGAAACGCTTGAGGAATACAGCGCAGAGGCTGATGCAGAGGTTAGGCATATGGGGAAGTACGCCATCGCTAAATTTTATGGAGAGGGTGACAGGCCGGGTGCCGTAATGGCTGCGTTGGCCCGACGACAAAGGGACACAAGGGGGGTTTCTGACCTATAAAGGGGTGATGGTACCATCCTGACAGATCCTTTGGAAATAGTGCAAGCATTTCGTCAATACTATAGTGAGCTGTATAGTTCACGTATCATGGTTGATGAGCCTGCAGTTCTTGACTATTTGGAACATGTGCAATTGCCATGGCTTACAAACTCCCACAGAGAATATCTTATGAGGCCTCTTGACGCAACTGAAATTCGCATTGCCTTGAACTCTATGCGGGACGGTAGTGCCCCGGGTTTGGACGGGCTCACGGTTCCCTTTTATAAAACTTACATAGATCTTTGACTACCCCACCTTAGCAAATTATTTGAAGAAATTGCAGACACTGGTGTAATGCCGCAATCAATGAGGGAGGCGCTCATAGTTACCCTATTAAAACCTGAAAAACCCCCTCAATTGTGTGCATCCTATAGACCTCTCTCACTCCTAAATGTGGACACAAAAATATTTGCTAAGATTCTCGCCAATCGACTTTCTCCTCTTCTCCCTATACTGGTTGGCCCGGAGCAGGTGGGCTTTGTCCTGGGTCGTACGCTCACTCAAAACTTAAGGACCGTTTTTGGTGTCATACAACACGTTAAACCCAAACTTAAGGCTGCCGCCATTTTTTTAGACGCCGAAAAGGCTTTTGATTCTGTGGAGTGGACGTTTATGATGGCAGTGTTACGTAGGATGGGTTTGGGAAATAGTTTCATTGGTTTGATTTCGGTATTATATAATCAGCCGTCAGCAAGGGTTAAAATTAGTAATTGTATCTCACCTCCATTTTCCATATCCCGGGGTACGAGGCACGGCTGCCCCCTCTCTCCATTGTTGTATGGTATAGTTGCAGAGCCCTTAGCACGTGCATTGAGGGAATATCACGGGCATCGTGGTATCCATTTCCCTAACTATAATTTGATCATGTCTGCTTATGGGGACGATATGTTACTATATGCTCGGGATCCCGCTATCAACCTTCCCCCTTTAATCCGTGAAGTTATAAAATTCGGTGGTCTATCGGGATTAAAAATTAATTGGGATAAATCCATCATATTTCCACTCACTCCCTCGATGGTCCCGTTCAACTTAGACTTCCCTCTCAAATGGACCAATGAGTCGGTCCGATACTTAGGTATACAAATGCACACTAATTCCGAAGTGGTGATGCGTGTCAACTACGGTAGGGCAATCACTAAGCTGGAGAGCGATATTGAGAGGTGGATCAAGTTTTTCTCTGGTAGGCCGCGTATCTCTGATGAAGATGATAGTCTTGCCTAGACTGCTGTTCCTCTTCACTAACATACCTATGGTGATTCCTCGTAATCTTTTAAAAATCTCAAGGCTTTGATGGTTAGACTGGCATGGGCGGGGAAGTCCCCCAGGGTCAAGATGGACACACTCACAGTTCCCTACTCTATGGGAGGTCTGGGTGCCCCGGACCTAGAGCTTTACTACAGAGCTGCTCAGGGCTCGCATGCTTATCACTGGAGTCACAGACCGTACTCTCTCCCGCATCTTCTCATAGAGAGTATTGCCTCTAACCCATCCCCACTTCCCCAGCAACTCACTCAGCCTCCCAACAGACATTATGGTGTTCTTGACTCTGTAAATTCAGTTGTTCATGCCTGGAGTGAACTATTAAAAAGGCAGGCAGGCACTCTGCTTTACTCTCCACTACTTCCGTTGGATTGGTGTCAGTGGTTTTCTTTGGGCACTGAAACTGCTGTCAAGGTAGCGTTTAGAAGTGTCCGTATTACGAATATGGGTGACTTCTTTTCCGAAGGCAGAGCCCGGACGTGGGATGAGGTCGCCACTGTTGATCAGGGTGCTGGCTCCTTGGTGCAATTTCAATATTTCAGGGTACGACACGCCTTGAGGGCACTGTTGGGAGATGAATATTTAGAGCCTATGGCTCTCCCGTCTTTCACTTACCTTTTATGCGCCAAAACCCGTATAAGTTGATTTCTAACATATACACCATGTCCCAGGAATACTGCCGTGCCAATTACTCCCCGCCGAGAGCAGAGTGGCAGTCAGACTTAAAAGTTCCCATTGATGATAGTCTATGGAGGTACTGCTGCGAAGTCACCCAATCAGCATCCTTAAATGGGAGGCATAGATTGATACATTTTCAGTTCTTGAATAGAACGTATTATACACCCTCCCGCCTTCACCGGTATGGCTTATGTGAGTCTGACAGATGTGAGCGCTGCAGGGCCAGCGGTGCAGATTTCTTCCATATGGCATGGGCATACCCACGTATTGCTGCTTTTTGGGCACAGATATTTATGGAACTGGGGAATATTGTTGGTACTCCACTTACTCCGGACCCCTTATTAGCCATGTTGGGATACACTAAACCACACCCCATAGGGATCAGGAAGCTTCTGGTATTGGGCTTTCTTCTGGCCAAAAGGCGAATAGCTATGCGCTGGGCACGAGGACCTCCTCCCTCCAAATCAGAGTGGGAAAAAGATTTGATTTTCTGTAATACGCAGTCCGAAACATATAGTGAGTTAATGCCCCCACGGAGGCGCCCCAAGAATTTTTGGGGGCTGTACAAACAGTATTTGTTGTCACGGGATGATGCTGGAACAGGTAGTGTTTAAACTTTCACTATGCAGGAACATGTCTTCTAAATTGTGATATGTCATCGGAAATGTAAATGTAGGATATGTTTATATATATTTTTTTTAATTGGATTGATGTTTGTGGCTGGTATGCCCATGTCGGTAGAGTGTTATCAATAAGTGGCTGCTGTCTTCCCTACATATTGAAGGGATATTTTTTCTTGCACTGTTTATGCTCATTTATATCTGGCTGACTGCATGATATTTCTCATTGTTATAATGCTACTGACATTGTGTTATGTACCCTGCTGTGGATTGTTCAATAAACTCAAAAATAAAATAAAAAAAATTAAAAAAACTATTAGCATAATCAAGTGATTACGAATTTGGTGATTCCTTTTTAGAACTTTGAGCAGCGCACAATATCTCTTATGAAAGAATAGGAAAAAACACGACGGTTCAGTGGTGACCTATGAGCAACTTCCTTGAATAGTCTAGTGAGTGTTTCTGCCATTATTGTTTTATTGTATAATACTATGGCTGAATCTTGTTATCGTAGTCGACTCTCGTAATTTAATATTACTAATGTTCTTGTATTTCTTAAATATTAGACATTGTAAGGTCAATAGTGATCTCCTGCCAGTGAGTGACAGATATCAAGAAAAACAAAGTGAAGAATCTAATACCCCCATTCCATCCGAAAACGAGAGAGAGTTGTAACAGCCCACAGCATCCATCTTCTCTCTCTCTCACTCTCATCGCAACCCCATAGGTTAATCGCCAGCACTCATGATCATTGTGCTGCATGTTGAGGGTTAACCTGGAAGAGGGTGGGCAGGCTCTCTTCGCTCCCACAGAGCCTGGACTTCAGGTGAATAGACTTGATCAGAGCTTGACAACATCAGTTATTGTGTAGGGACCATCCATAGCTTTTTATTTTTTATTTTAGATATTACCTAGCTGCATGAGTAATGGAACGCTTCTCATGAATAAGAATTAAAATGCAAATTGAGAGATTTATAGAACAAATGGTGGAGCAAAGTTAGCCTTTGAGACCGAGTTTGATTAGATTTTCACATTTTTTACTGAAAAAGAGTAGGCTGGGTTAAGTCTGATATTCTACGGTAATCGGTGCAGATGCACAGCAGGAGAAGGCTTGGTTTACCATTCTGTATTTATTATTTTTGCAATTTTAAAGAGTAGTTAACAGTTGGGGAGCCACAGAGCAGCCAGGGCTGGTGTGTTTCCAATAATGTCAATTGGGATTTTTTGCCTCTGTTCTCCAGTGGGCTTCATTATTGTTGTACATAAAATTGAGCACCAAGTCCACACCTTTACCATTCTATCCTCAAGGGAGCATCTGTAGAATAATTGAAGGCAAACTCAGTAAGGTGAGGTCTGCTAGAATTTCAGATAAGCATACTCACAGCGGGTAATAAATTGAGGGCCAGTCAGTGCTTTGGCTTAAATGAGAAAAAGTGATTTAATCTCTACACATAACAAGCAAATACTGCATATATGTAAAAAAAATTAGGTCCTATACATCGTTTTTTCTAAATAAGAATTAACAACCCGGCTAGGCTAGCATCAACAAGAACCACTTTATGAAGCTTTAGATTGAAGTAGGCCATCTCAATAGCAGTTTCAATGGCTTCTTTGATTTTTTTGAAACTTCTCTCACATTTTTGTGACCACTTGAATGAAACATTTTTCTTCATTAACTCTCATAATGGAGAACTTATAGTAGCAAAGTTTTTTATGTATCTTGAACTGTAACTGGCCATGCCAAGAAATGAACTTATCATAGAAACATTTTGTTGGGGATGAGCATTTGACAGGGCTTGTACTTTTGCAGAATCAGGTGTCATACCCCCATCTGTAAAAGATATGGCCAAAGAACTTTAACTTTGCCATGTGAAACTCACACTTGTTGCCATTCAAAGTCAAACCTGCAACAGAAAGCACATGACATACTTGTGTGAGAGCTTTATCATGCTCCTTCTGTGTAGCTCCGATAATCAATGTCCTCACTATAATTGAATGCAGGCTGTAGGACACGTCAAATGACATCTTGGAGAAGTTCTGCAGCCGATGACACACCAAAACTGAGTCTCTTGTATCAAAACAGACCAACATGTGTAGAAAAGTTTATAATGTACCTGCGATCCTCTTTGAGTTCCAACTAATGATAACCTTTATTTAAATCAAAGCGAGAGACGACCTTTGCACCATTTAATTGCATTATCATGTCAGCAATGTGCGGACCTGAATGTCGTTCTCATTCAATTGCCTTGTTTGCTTGACGCATGTCAACGCATATGCGTACAGCTCCTTCACTGTTCCTTTTAGGCACTACCACTATGGGAGATACCCATGGCGTCGGACCAGTTGAACGCTTAATAATGTCCTGCTTAAGTAATGATTCAAGTTCTTTTTCAACAGCTTCTTGTAAATGAAAAGCAATTCATCTATGTCTCTGAGAACAGTTGGAAATCTTGATTAATACGCAACTTTACTTTCATAGTCTTAAGCTTTACTAAACCATGAAACAACGAAGGGAATTGACTTATTATTTCGTGATGAGCATTCATGTTGTAATTCACATAAATCAGTCCCATATCAACAGCTGTGCTGAAACTGAGCAGAGAGGCACTTGATGCTGTACCTTGAATCACATGAATGGGTGCTTGCACCTTCGTTTTCTTGTGTTTCATTGTTGCTACAAATGAACCTTTACTTTTTGTAGGTGTCAATGCAGCCCATGTGTACACTTTAATTTTCGATGGCATAAGTCATGGAAATGGAGATAATTCATTCTATTTCTCTTCAGGCATTATGTTTAGTGATGCACCACTGTCAATGATCAAAGGTATTGAGCAACTATTTAATTTCAATATAATCTTCGGACAATGTTTGTATGATTTTGGTGCTTTGGCAGGTCGACTTTTCTTTGACATTTTTCCTCACATGCAGCCAGTTTGACAGGAGCATGTTTCTCTGAGGTAAACATCGACATGGCACAACCATCTTCTTCAATTTCACTTGATATTGAAGCGGAAAAACTGTTTGACGATGATTTAGATGGCGATCGGCTTCATTCAGTATTAATTTGCCTCAATTGATGTTGTTGCTTGGCCTTGTGGGTGTGCGTCAAACGCGCTTCTGGAATGTTCGATGGACATTTTGTCTTCGTGCCATGACACACTTGCATTTTCCTTCGCTTTACAAACCATCACAAAATGGTCGTCTTTCCCACAGCCTTTACATAGCTGTCCAATGGCAAGACATTTACCATTGTGTGGAAACAAAAATCCATATCTAAAACATAACTTCTTTTTACGTGTAGACATCACTTTATGTCCTTCAGTCTTTTGCTTTGGCTTACTTGTTATACTCATGACTGATTCACTCTGGGCACCTCTAGCCTCCATATCAGCAGCTTGTCTTTCAGCATACTCCTCAGCTCTGGCAGCCATCAACATTGCTCCAGACTAAAAGTTTCTCTCAGCATTCGTCGTCTGAAAGAATCTGACAAGCATCCATCAATAACTCCAAGAAGGATAGCTTCTTCCTCATTAAATTCATTGAAGTTACAGTGTTTGATGAGTGTATCGAGTTCTCTCCACAAATTCCTCAACGGTTTCGCCAACATTTTGATGTTCTAGACTGAAAATGTATCTTTCGTAATCAACTATTAGTATTGGATTGAACTTAAAATACAATGTTTCTTTAATCTGATGGTATGTGATTTCTTTGTCAGTTCACTGCATTTACTTTATGACTTCTTTCACACCATCACCAGCAAGATTTATGAGATACTTGATAATCATTTTGTTATCAGTCAGTCAAAATAATTTATTTCGATCACACAGATCAATAAAGTAAAAAAATAAAAAATTTACAAAATACAGAATAAATAAAAACAGACCAGCTGCATATCATAAAACAAGTAAAAATATTAAAATAGAGCAGAATATTTCGTAGGCCGAACACATTTACAATTTGCAAAACACTCCACTGATTTCATTCCTAATATAGTTGCTCGGATAATAGGTACCCCATCTTAAAGGAACTTAAATCGCCTTATCCAGATTGCCATAAGGAATTTTGCGACACCAAAAACATGGGGCCTATGTGTATTGGCACTCGAAATTTTAAAACCAACCTGGTACCTCCTGGTACCAAGATTCTTACACAGTGGAACAATCCACTTTGCTCGTAAGCTACTGTACTGGGGGCAAAAGAACAATAAGTGTTGCAATGATTCTTTACCCCCCACATGCAGGACATAGGTCATCACCACCCTCATTCCCTGCAGACCAGTTGGAAGTAAAAGATTTAACCAGGAGGATACCATATCTAAACTGCAGATAAAGTTTACGTGCCAGAGAGGGGTCATTTTTATCAATACTTGCATCAAAACTCATATAAATGGTTTAAAATCAATAGTATACAGTGTAAGATTGCCTGTGCTCTTGGTCACTATATCCATAGCTACAGCTTCCCAATAAAGATTTGTAATCTTTTCTCTAGATAACTGGCACAATTGCTCTGGGAAAAGCCAGTAAACATTTAGATTCAACCTCTGTAAGAAGAGAGTTTTGATAGCATGAAACCAGGGAATTTTAACTGCACCCAGGTGGGTCATCAAATCTCTGACACCTTCACGATAGGATGCAAGCTCGACTATCGACCACAGATGGTACCAGAACAACATTATTCGGCATTCAATTTTATGCAATATCTTCCTCTGGGCAAGGTCTAAAAACGAGGGAACAAGAGGTGTGCTCATTGGAAGTGAGAGGATAGACCTCATAAACCTATTCTCAGCCATAGCAAGGCTATTATGGTTTGTGGAGCCCCATATTTCAGCGCCATACAGCACAGACTCAATAACTTTAACGTTATAAATCTCCAGAACAGGTGCCACCCATCTGGACGAAGGTCTATGCTGAACCTTCACCAGATTTACAGACTGTTGGGTAAGCGTCGAGTGGGCCTTTTCAATCTGCCGGGCCCAACTCAGATTAGGTGTCATCCGTACTCCTAAATAATCAAAGGAATACACACAATCCATAGTCTTGTTTCCCAGCAAAATATGTCTACAACAACGAAAGTCCCTGGCCCTAGAGAAAAATATGTATTTAATTTTGATACCGTTAAGCCCGAGGCCCCTCTCAGCACAGAATGAAGAAAAATATCAGTCTCTTCAAGTGCATCAATGAAATCATTAAACGTCTCTATCCAAGCAGTCCATCTATCGTCAATGGATGTATGACGGAACCACGCATTCCGTTGCAATACATGCCGTTACAACTCATCCATTACAATGCAAATGCCATTACCACGCTGTCATGAGGTGCCTGACCCTCTTTGGGACAACAACGATAGAGTAGTTGAAGAGGATCAATTACCCCTCATGTCGTACCTCTTTTTTGTTTACAGCCATATCACCAACTCACGGCTTCCCATCCGGATGACAAATACCGGCACAGTTCCTTTCAGAGTTGGGACTTCCGGGAGTGTAACCACTCCTACCAGAGTTACGTCACAGAAGCTGACGGACCAACCGGGTCTGTTCATCATCCGACATCTTGTTTAAACCCCGGAATGTCTCAGGAGTCCACACCCACGGAGACCAAGGTCAAGACACGCTGAGACAAGCTGAAGACCGAGAGCACTACGTCAAGGAATCTTGTAGAGCCAAGGAGAGAACAGGCACCGGGACGGGTGAAGGGCGGACCGAGAGCTTTCGCCTCCTGAGCCGAGACCTGAGCCGACGGAACACTCTGCGTCCGACGAAGGAGTCGGACAGAACGAAGGAAGCCAACGGTCCCACGTACAGTCCAGCCACGTTCCAGGAGGAGCATTGCTCTCCCAGGTATGGGACCGCTTGAGGGGGTCTGTTAGGGAGGAGGGAAGTAAAACCAGATAAAGCGTAGCTGGGGACTCAAAAAGAGAAGGTGCCATTCGGTCTCCAGTATGAGCACATTGGTGGAGGTTATTGCTTAAGGTGCACATTCCCCGTCACCATCCCACCTTTAAATATAGCTTCACAATAAGGAAAGAATACTTACCAGGGTCTCTATTCTTTTTGAGGCACTGCTGTCGTTGGGGACATCACAGAAGAAGATGACCCACACTGGAAGCTAGAAGTAAAAGAAAGAAGGAAAAGAGCATTGTTAAACTTCTTCCATGAGTAATTCACTATGAAATAAAATAGTGAAAGACTAAAAACATTTAAGCTGTCAGCATTCTTATTATCCCGCTAATTCCCTATCACATGCACAGACTTTACCACGCATGCTTTTTACAACACATATGCCTTTACAACGAATTTTGTTGTTAAGGCATGCGTGGTAAAGGTTTCACCAGTAAATATAAGTATTTAACTGCTAAGTATAAACCATATATATATATATATATATATATATTCACTGAAAAAACCATAGGTTTTAGGGACAGTTATAGTTAGTTGGACATTTCACTCGTACAAAACCATAGAAATTCCCCGTTATAGTTAGTTCAGCTAACTATAACTCTCGCCCCGCAATGCACTGCTGATGACGTCACATATTACATCACTCATGATATGGTCAGTGACATCACTGATGACATCACTGCTGACATCTCAAATGACATCACTGATGACATCATCCAGTGACTGTGTTTCTGTAAAGTTTAAATATGTTTAATATATATAGGGAAAGGCGTATTGAAGAATGAGTGGGTGTATAAGTGTCTGAATGGATGATTTAGTACGTGCGTGACTGACTCTACAAGTGAGTGATTAAAAGTATCTTACTGAATGCATGGGTTAGTGACTAAACTGTGTGAATGTTTGTATCCGTCTGTCTGTTGGTGTGTAAGTGGATGCATGGAATAGCTACATGAGTGTCTATATGGGTTATTGATTGGTTCTCTGAGTATCTGTATGGGTGCCTGAGTGTTTGTGTGGGTGGGGTGTGTGTGACTCTGTACATAGATGTGTGAGTGGGTGATTCACTGGGTGCATGGTTTCAAGAGTGCATCTGTGATGGACTGCTTGGGTGGGTGAGTGTGTGTATGGGTGTGTTAGTGAGTGAATGTATATCTCAGTGGTACATGTGTGAGTAACTACATATGTGAAAGGCAGTATATATGTGTGTTAGAGTATATAAATGGCTATAAGCGAGAGTGTGTGATTGTGAGAGTGGCTGTATGGATGAGTGTGTGCTTGTATCAGTGATTGTATAAAAGCGTAAGAATGTGCTAGTATTTGTATGAGTAAGTGAGCTGGTGTGTGTATAACTGTATAGGTGAGTAAATGGGAGTGTGATTAAATATTTGAATGACTGACTAGGTGTGTGAGTACCTCTATGGATGAGTGGCGGTGTGTGAGTGTCTATATAGGTGTATGAGTGCATATGATAGTCCTGTACTGTGTGACCGTAAGTATGAGAGACTGTATGGGTGAGTGAGTGGATGTGTGTGTAGACCTAAGAATCAGTGAGTGGGTATGTAGTTATTGGTGTTGGAGTGTCTATGGTTTTGAGAATGGCAGTCTGTAATTTAGAGTGGGTGTATCAAAGGTTATATTAGGGTGTGATAAGATACATCAAATTATCACATGGATGATGTCATCAGTGATGTCATTTGAGATGTCATCAGTGATGTCATCAGTGATGTCACTGACCATGTCATGAGTGATGTAATATGTGACGTCATCAGCAGTGCATTGCGAGGCGCGAGTTATAGTTAGCTGAACTAACTATAACGGGGAATTTCTATGGTTTTGTACGAGTGAAATGTCCAACTAACTATAACTGTCCCTAAAACCTATGGTTTTTTCAGTGAATATATATATATATGTATTATCTACTGGCGGTCGCCAGTAGTTAGTTATAGTTAGGACCTATTTTCAATAGGAAATTCACAACATTCTATTTCCATTAACTTTGGCGCCGGTTGACGAATCTTCGCAAAATTTTCAAAACTCGTGGGGCGCTCCGGTCCGCTCCTATCCTGAAAGTTTCGGAGTGATTCGGCAAGCGGGGGCCGAGAAAAAAGGGGGGTCCCAAAACGTGTTTTCCCCATGCAATTTTCCATAGGAAACTTTAGACACGGCTACAGCCCGAACTGCTGAACGGAATTACACCAAATTTGGCAAAGAGGTAGTTCTTGGTTCAGAAAGAACCCTTTTGTTAAATGGTGTAAATCCGTTCAGTAGTTGCTGAGAAAATCAAAAGTAAAAACACATATATATCTATGGCCGCGGAGGATCTGCGCACCCTCCCGATCACGAGCTGTATGCTAATTGGTGTCAACACTCCAAACCAGGAAATGTTGGCAGCCATCTTGTGCCTCGGTAGAACCGAGGCACAAGAAATCAGAGAAACAAGTGCGCAAAATGCAAAAAGGGGGCAGGGTAGAAACACCCTGACCCCCTAGGCCTGCTTAGGGGGTCCCACAAGGACCCCCAGGGCCAAAAACAAATTTTTCTTTTTTTTTAAAAATCGGCAAAACCCGCGCAGGGTGCGCGGATCCAGCCGAGAAAAAAAAACAACAATGAAGCGCGGGCTCCCGCGCTTCGTTAATATTCAGCCCCCAGGTGGGCCAAATCCCGGGGGCAATAGTAGTATTGGGATGGGGGCCCAAAGGGGCCCCCCAGCCCTCGGGACCGCCACCCCCGGGGCTTATCTTACATAATTGCGGGGGGGCTCACAGCCCCCCCAGCCCCGGGGACCGCCACCCCCGGGGCTTAAAAATACATGGGTGGGGGGGCTCAAAGGCCCCCCCAAGCCCCGGGGACCGCCACCCCTGGGGCTTTATGACAATATATGCGGGGGGCTCACGCCCCCCGCAGCCCCGGGGACCGCCACCCCTCGGGGTTTTAAATTTTAACATGGGGGGGCATCCAAGACCCCCCCAAGCCCCGGGGACCGCCACCCCCGGGGCTTTAAATAAATAATGGTGTAGCGGGGGCACACGGCCCCCGCTGCCCCGGGGACCACCACTGCTTGAGCCCCCCCACACGCCCCGGGGACCGCCACCTCCCCGGGGCACTAAGTCTTTAAATTTGGGGGTCCGTTATGGACCCCCAAGCCCCGGGGACCAATAGCCCCCGGGGCTTTGAAAATGTTGGGAGAGGGGCCGCGCGGCCCCCCTCCTGGAGCCCTTGACGGCCCTGGGGAACGCCACCCCCCAGAGCCGGCTCCTGCAGTGTCCCAGGGTGCCCACCCCCGGGACACTGTAGTTTGCTATGGCAGGGCGGGAGCCTCGCAGCTCCCGCCCTGCCATAGCAAACTGCTTTGGTTTTTGGAAGAGAGAGCAGGAAACCTGCTCTCTCTTCCAAAAACCAAAGACGATTGCTTTTCCACACGGGGAGCTGCATCTTAGCAGCTCCCCATGTGGAAAAGCAATGCCGGCTCCCGAGGGACGCGGGGAGTCGGCGGGACCGTGGGGGATTGGGGACCCCCCCACGGTCCCCAACGGAGAGGGCCAGCCCCGGGGGATGGTGTCCCCGGGGCTACAAGTGGCCCGGGAGGGGGGCCACGCGGCCCCCTTCCCCAAAATTTAAAGAAAAACCATAAATAATTAAAAAACAAAGGCCGGCCCCGGGGATGGGGTCCCCGGGGCCATAAGTGGCCTGAGGAGGGGGCAACGCAGCCCCCCCAAACATTTAAAAAAAAAAAAGGCCATACCCTGGGGATGGGGTCCCGGGGCCGATTAAGGCCTCGGGAGGAGGCCACGCGGCCCCCTTCCAAATTAAAAAAAAATATATATATATATATATATTAGGGGCAGGCCCTGGGGGATGGGGTCCCCAGGGCCAATAAATTAGAAAGAAGGGGGCCACACAGCCCCCTTCTTAAAAAATAAATAAATAAAAGACCGGCATCGCGCCGGAGGCCACGCATCCTCCTTGCAGCACTCTGCAAACGCGCCCTGGCGCGTTTGCAGATGGGGAACGAATTCCCCTTGAATACTGGGGGTCCCTGGGGGCCAACTAGCCAACCAGGTACCTCCAGTAAGCGCCACGGAGCTGCGTTGTAGAGTGTTGTAAAAAGGGTCGTGGCCTCTGAACACCTCTCTGCAACGCAGCTCTCTGGCGCATTCTGGAGGTACCTGGTGGGCTAGTTGGCCCCCAGGGACCCGCAGGATTGAGGAGGAATTAATTCTCCAACTTAAAACGCGCCACAGGGCGTGTTTACAGACATGTCACCTCAGGACACGCCCCCTTCCTTCACCATTGTGCAAACGCGCCCCGTGGCGAGTTGTAAGTTGGGGAATTAATTCTCTTTCAATACTGAGGGTCCCTGAGGGCCAACTAGCCCAACAGGTATCTCCAGTATGCGCCAGGGAGCTGCGTTGCAGAAAGGTGTTCAGAGGCCACGCCCTTTTTTACATCTCTCTGCAACGCAGCTCTGTGGCGCTTACTGGAGGTACCTGGTGGGCTAGTTGGCCCCCAGGGACCCTCAGAATTCAAGGGGACTTAATCTCCCAACTTAAAACGGCCACAGGGCGCGTTTACACAGTGGTGAAGGGAGGGGACGGGGCCTGAGGTGACGTGTGCAAACACGCTCTGTGGCGCCTTTTAAGTTGGGGAAATCATTCCACTTCAATCCTGAGGGACCCTGGGGGCCAACTAGTCCACCAGGTGCTTCCAGTAAGCTCCACTGCGCTGCGTTGCAGAGAGGTGGTCTAGGCCGTGCCCCTTTTTACACCTCTCTGCAATGCAGTTCTGTGGCGCTTACTGGAGGTACCTAGTGGGCTAGTTGGACCCCAGGGACCCTCATCATTCATCCATCATTAGGATAGAGCTTTTTCTGGCCCTGGGGGTCCTTGTGGGACCCCCTGAGCAGGATTAGGGGGTCAGGGTGTTTCTACCCTGCCCCCTTTTTGCGTTTTGCGCACTTGTTTCTACTGTTTTCTTGTGACTCGGTTGTCACAAGATGGCTGCCAACACTTCCTGGTTTGGAGTGTTGACAGCCAATTAGCATGCAGCTCGTGATCGGGAGGGTGCGCGGATCCTCCCTGCCATAGATATATGTGTTTTTACTTTTGATTTTCTCAGCAACTACTGAACGGATTTACACCATTTAAAAAAAAGGGTTCTTTCTGAACCAAGAACTACCTCTTTGCCAAATTTGGTGTAATTCCGTTCAGCAGTTCGGGCTGTAGCCATGTCTAAAGTTTCCTATGGAAAATTGCATGGGGAAAACACGTTTTGGGACCCCCCTTTTTTCTCGGTCCCCGCTTGCCGAATCACCCCGAAACTTTCAGGATAGGAGCGGACCGGAGCGGGCCATAAGTTTTGAGAATTTCGCGAAGATTCGTCAACTGGCGCCAAAGGTATTGGAAATAGAATGTTGCGAATTTCCTATGGAAAATAGGTCCTAACTATAACTATCTACTGGCGACCGCCAGTAGATAATATATATATATATATTATCTACTGGAGGTCGCCACAGGGCGTGTTTGCACACATGTCACCTCAGGCCCCGCCCCCTTCACCACTGTGCAAACGCGCCCCCTGGCAAGTTGTAAGTTGGGGAATTAATTGCCCTTGAATACTGAGGGTCCCTGGGGGCCAACTAGCCCACCAGGTACCTCCAGTATGCGCCAGGGAGCTGCGTTGCAGGTAGGTGTTCAGAGGCCATGCCCCTTTTTACACCTTTCTGCAACGCAGCTCTGTGGCGCTTACTGGAGGTACTTAGTGGGCTAGTTGGACCCCTGGGACCCTCAGGATTCAAGGGGACTTAATTTGCCAACTTAAAACGGCCACAGGGAGTGTTTACACAGTGGTGAAGGGAGGGGACGGGGCCTGAGGTGACGTGTGCAAACACGCCTTGTGGCGCGTTTTAAGTTGGGGAATTAATTCCCTTTCAATCATGAGGGCCCCTGGGGGCCAACAAGCCCACCAGGTGCTTCCAGTAAGCGCCACTGCGCTGCGTTGCAGAGAGGTGGTCCAGGCCATGCCCCTTTTTACACCTCTCTGCAATGCAACTCTGTGGCGCTTACTGGAGGTACCTGGTGGGCTAGTTGGACCTCAGGGACCCTTAGGATTCAAGGGGACTTTATCCCCCAACTTAAAACGGCCAGAGGGCGTGTTTGCACACATGTAACCTCAGGCCCCCCCTCCCTACACCAGTGTGCAAACGCGCCCCATGGCGCGTTTTAAGAGGTAGTTTTAATCCCCCTGCCCTATTATGTACTAGGGAGTTACAGAGGAGGTCATGCTAATCACAGGGGTACCCCAACGCATAGTGTTCCCTAGTGTATGTAGGTGTTTTAACTGTATTCTAAGTGTCTTTTAGCATACCACTGGCTCTAGGCCTGGTTAGTCAAAGTCAGTTAACACCAGTACCCGTCTGAAAAAGTTGTGGGCACAGGATGGTTTTGTAACAAGGCCTCTTTCTGCTCCTCTGTTGGTTCTTTGTGCACATGTCTTGATTCTTCCTGCACTTTTCTTCGTCTTTGAGGACTTCTGTTGCTTCTTTCTGCCTTTCTTTTTTTCTTTCTGTGCGTTTTTTCTTCTTTCTTCACATGTCCTACCTCTGTAGGCATAGTTAGAAACTAGCATTTAAAAACCTTTGAAATTCACTGAAAAAACCATAGGTTTTAGGGAAAGTTATAGTTAGTTGGACATTGCACTCGTACAAAACCCGTGAAATTCCCCGTTATAGTTAGTTCAGCTAACTATAACTCGCGCCCCCGCAATGCCCTGCTCATGACGTCACATATTACATCACTCATGACATGGTCAGTGACATCACTGATGACATCACTGATGACATCTCAAATGACATCACTGATGACATCATCCATGTGATAATTTCATGCATCTTCTCACACCCTAACATAACTTTAGATACACCCACTCTAAATTACAGACTGTCATTCTCAAAACCATAGACACTCCAACACCAATAACTACATACCCACTCACTGATTCTTAGGTCTACACACACATCCACTCACTCACCCGTACAGTCACTCATACTTATGGTCACTCAGTACAGGACTATCATATGCACTCATACACCTATATAGACATTCACACACCGCCACTCATCCATAGAGGTACTCACACACCTAGTCAGTCATAGAAATAATTATTCAAACTACCCTTTACTCACCTATACAGTTATACACACACCAGCTCACTTAGTCATACAAATACTAGCACATTCTTACGTTCTTATACAATCACTGATACAAGCTAACACTCATCCATGCAGCCACTCTCACAATCACACACTCTCACTTATAGACATTTATATACTCTAACACATATATACTGCCTTTTATATATGTAGTTACTTACACATGTACAAATAAGATATACATTCACTGACTAACACACCCATACACACACTCACCCACCCATACAGTCCATCACAGATGCACACTTCAAACTATGCACCCAGTGAATCACCCACTCACACATCTATGCACAGAGTCACACACACCCCACCCACACAAACACTCAGGCACCCATACAGATACTCAGACAACCAATCAATAACTCATATAGACACTTATGTAGTTATTCACAAACCCGTGCAGTCACTTACACACCAACAGACAGACGGATACAGAGATTCACACAGTTTAGTCACTAACCCATGCATTCACTAACATATGTTTAACCACTCACTTATAGAGTCAGTCTCGCACCTAGTAAAACATCCATTCAGACACTTATACACCCACTCATTCTTCAATACGCCTTTCCCTATATATATTAAACATATTTAAACTTTACAGAAACACACAGTCACTGGATGATGTCATCAGTGATGTCATTTCAGATGTCATCAGTGATGTCACTGACCATGTCATGAGTGATGTAATATGTGACGTCATCAGCAGTGCATTGTGGGGCGCGAGTTATAGTTAGCTGAACTAACTATAACGGGGGAATTTCACGGGTTTTGTACGAGTGCAATGTCCAACTAACTATAACTTTCCCTAAAACCTATGGTTTTTTCAGTGAATTTCTAAGGTTTTTTAAATGCTAATTTCTAACTATAACGTGCCTGAAACCTATGGTTTTTTCAGTGAATATATATATATATATATATATATATATATATATATATATATATATATATATATATATATATAAAATAAAGGACAATCAGACAGCATAGCATTACGCGTTTTGACCCTAACCAGGTCTTAGTCATATGCAGAGTACAAGGATCAGTTGCTCTTTGGATTTAAATACACTGAAAACATGAACAGTGAGGAAGGACTCAGAGTGCTGACACATCGTTGGCAAAATGTCAGTCACTTTAAAACTCAGCTGTTTTCTCGTTGTTGGGGATCAGAGGGTCCTTTAAATAAGTATTTTGACTTTCCTTTTACTCTTGCACTCCCTTCAGCAAAATTCGACTTAATTTACTGCTGATCCCAGTAACCATGTTTTGATAAAACTAAAGTGTCCATAATGCCTTGCAACTGTCAAATAGGCATCATTGTGTCCTTCCCTTTGCAAACAATAATTAAGGGCATTATGGATATTAAGGAGAGGCAATCCTCTCCAAATGCCTCAAAGGAATCAATTCCACGTAGGGCTGAGCGGTAAAGTACCTCAAATTTTCAATTCAGGGCACTCATCCTCGTACCTTCATTGTTGTGAATTCTCCATGCCAGTGCCTGCCGCTTTCCATCAAACGGTCTCGCAGTGCAAAGGTGAGTACCTCTGCAAACCCTGGCTGCCTTCAAGGTGCTTCAGAAATAATCAGCAGGCAGGCCTCCCGCTCGGTCAGTGGCAGAGCCTCCTGTTAGAGCAGTGACACCAGCTCTGCCAAGTCCTTCGTTTACATATCAAATGCAGCCGGCGGGCTGCATTTGATATGTATACATGTTCCAGAAGAGTTGCGACGAAGAAGGATGCCCATCCTAGCGGGTCGGGGCTTGAAGGCGACTTCACCGCCAAATAGATATATATAGATATATATATATACATATATACACACACACTGTCCCCCTTGTTACTCACAAGCAAAGTGTTGAATAGAACTGCTGAACACCAATCCTCCAGTAATTTGCATAGTTTTATGTCACGTTCAGCAAACACCAGCTTATGTATTTATGCATGAGTAACTATGTTAAAAAATACTTACACTCACTGGATGATGTCATCATTGATGTCATTTGAGATGTCATCAGTGATGTCACTGACCATGTCCTGAGTGATGTAATATGTGAGGTCATAAGCAGTGCATTGCGGGGGCGCAAGTTATAGTTAGCTCAGGTAACTATAACTGCTGAATTTCTATGGTTTTGTACGAGTGAAATCTGAGTCTAACTATAACATCCCTGTAACCTTTGCTTTTTTCAGTGAATTTCTAAGGTTTTTTAAATTCTATTTCCTAACTATAACATCCCTGTAACCTTTGGTTTTTTCAGTGAATTTCTATTGTTTTTTAACTAGTAGTTGCGCTTGCAGACTGGTGGAGAATGGGGGTGGATCCTCCAACCAGGTCTCAGGAATCCGGCTGTGTCTGACTTACTGGAGGCAACAGGAGGGCTTCTTGGTCCTCAAGGACCATCAGCAGCCAATAGGACTTCATCCACCAACCAGTATTTCACCAGGAGGTGTTTTTGCAGAGTGGTGGAGAAAGGGGGCTGGGCCTCCGATCAGCTCTCAGCAATCGCGCTGTGTGGAACTTACTGGAGGTAACTGGATGGGCTCTCCCCCCTCCTCAAAGACCATCAGCATCCAAGGGCACTTCATCACCCAACCAGTAGTGTGCCAGGAGGTGCGTTTGCAGAGTCGTGGAGAAAGGGGGCGGGCCTTCGACCAGCTCACAGCAATTCCACTGTGTGGAACTTACTGGGGGTAACAGGACAGGTTCTTGGCCCCCAAGGACCCTCAGCATCCAAGGGGACTTCATTCCCCAACCAGCAGTGCACTAAGAGGCACGTTTGCAGAGTGGTGGAGAAAGGGATATGGCTTCAGAAGACCTCTCAGCAATCCCGCTGTTTTGGACTTACTGGAGGTAACAGGAGGGGTAGTTGGCCCCCAAGAGCCCTCAGGAGCCAATGGGACTTCATCCTCCAACTACTAGTGCGCCAGGAGGTGCTTTTGCAGAGTGGTGGTGAAAGGGGGCGGAGCCTCCAGTGACTTGCTGGCCAGCTTTTGTTTTCTTTCTTTATTCTTTTATTACGGGAGGGGGGCCATGCAGCCCCCCTTCCATGGGCCTATTTGGCCCCCGGGACCCCATCCCCCAGGGCCAGGCCACGCAGCCCCCATCCCAGGGTGATTTCAGCCCAGGGAAACCCATGGCCTGGCCTTTTTAAAAAAAAATTATTTAGGGGAGGGGGCCCCCCTCCCCTGGCCGAATTCGGCCCCGGGGACCCCATCCCCAAGGGCCCAGGCATATCCAATGGGGACCGCAGGGGGAGCCTGAATGCCCCCGCGGTCCTTGCCAGCTCCCCGCTTCCTGCCAGACCCAGTATTCCTTTGACACACAGGGAGCTGCTAAACATGCAGCCCCCTGTGTGTCAAAGCAAATTTTCCACTTCCAGCAAGCAAGAGCATTTCTCCACTCTTGCTTGCTGAAAGCGGAGCTTTTGCTGTGGCTTGGCAGGAACGCTCCCACCGAGCCACAGCAAAGAGCTATGACATGTGGTGGGAACCCCGGTACATGGCAGGATTCGGCCCTGGGGGGGTGGCAGTCCCCAGGGCCATGTATGGCTCGAGGAGAGGGGCCCGCACGGCCCTCTCCTTTTTTAGTCGTAGGGCCTGCCCCGGGAAGTGGTGGTCCCCGGGGCCATATATGTCTTTTAATTTAGCCCCGGGGAGGTGGCGGTCCCCAGGGTGGGGGTTCCGCGCAGCCCCCCATTTGTTTGTATACAGCCCTGGGGAGGTGGCAGTCCCCAGTGCTGTGGGGGGTCCTTGTGGCCCCCGCATAATTTATTAATATTACCCCGGGGAGGTGGTGGTCCCCATGTGCTACCCTCCTTTATTTTTTACATGCCCCCTGGATTTGACCTACCTGGGGAATTCCTGAAAAAGACACACTTCTTTTTTTCAGTATTGCTGTGGATTCGAGGATCCACTCGCGAATATGCTGCAAAATTTAATTAAAGAATATGCTTTTAGCTCACACTGGGTCATTGTGGGACCCCGCCACCACTCCTGGGGAGTCATGGTATTTCTACCCTGCCCCCATTTCTTTCTTTTTTATGTTTTTTCAAGCCAAGTCAAAAGATGGCAGCCAATACTTCCTGGTTGAAGTGTTGCAGCCAATCAGATTACAGCACAGGGACTGATGGATCCGCGGGTAATTCGCGCCCGTAGATATACAAATTTGTTTTCCAGTCAAAATCTCCCAAACTACTGAATGGATTTACACCAAATCACAAAAAGCACGATCTGCGTACCAGCATCTAGCTTCCTGTCAGATTTGGTGTAATTCCGTCAAGCGGTTCGGGCTTTAGGCTTGTTCAAAGGTCCTATGGGAATTAACATGGGAAACGCACCTTTTTTTACCCCCATTTTTCTCGGCCCTCACTACAGAAAACACCCCAAACCTTTCCAGAATCCATTTGAAGCACTGGGCAAAGTTTTTGGGCAAATTTCCTGAAGTTTTATCAACCAGCGTCAAAGATATAGGCAACTGAAAATAACCTTTTCCTATGGAAAGTAGGTCCTAACTATAACTACCTACTGGCGACTGCCAGTAGGTAATATATAGTCCCAGCATGCCACATGGATTATCGCGCACTAAGCGCATGCACTATGCGAGACTCAGAAGAGTTGATAAGAGGATGCAGCCAATGGGAGAATCAAAGCGCCTCTTTGGACAATTGCATTTGAAGCTGCCTTTGAAGAAGAAGCTGTTCGCTTCGAAACGCATCAGGTCCAAGCAATGAAACTATGTGAGTGCGGACGCTGTGTTTTGCCTTTGAAAATAAACCGGATGGTTAAGTTGGAGTCGAGTGCGTCCTTAAGCTTTCGGGCATTTGGTTGAAAATGGATATCACGGCTGCCCTGCCGTGAAGGGCTGCACCATTTCGGACTGGATGAAAGGCTGCGGGTGGGAACTGTGTCGTCACCTGTATGCAGCACACCAACTTTGGCAAATACGAACCAGCGCCGCTCTCTGTGCCCTACTATAGGGAAGAATTATGCTTTGTTTAAAATGTAAATAGTCACACGAACTCACTTAGAGGAAATTAAACGCTTTGATGGGGACCACAAGTCCCAGCATGCCACATGGATTATCGCTCACTAAGCGCACGCACTAAGCGAGACTCAGGAGAGTTGATAAAAGGATGCAGCCAATGGGAGAATCAAAGCGCCTCGTTGGACATTTGCATTTGAAGCTGCCTTTGAAGAAGAAGCTGTTCGCTTCGAAACGCTTCAGGCTCAAGCAATTAAACTATGTTAGTGCGGACGCTGTGTTTTGCCTTTGAAAATAAACCGGATGGTTAATGTTGGAGTTGAGTGGGTCCTTAAGCTTTTGGGCAATTGGTTGAAAATAATTATATATATATATATATATATTATCTACTGGCGGTCGCCAGTAGATAGTTATAGTTAGGACCTATTTTCCATAGGAAATCCGCAACATTCTATTTGAAATAACGTTGGCGCCGGTTGACAAATCTTTGCGAAAGTTTCCAAGTTGTTGGGGCGCTCCGGTCCGCTCCTATCCTGAAAGTCTCGGGGTGATTCGTCAAGCGGGGGCCGAGAAAAAAGGGGGGTCCCAAAACGCGTTTTCCCCATCCATTTTTCCATAGGAACCTTTAGTCGCAGCTACAGCCCGAACTGCTGAACGGAATTACACCAAATTTGGCAAAGAGGTAGCCCTTGGTTCAGTGTCGTGCCTTTTGCTTAAATGGTGTAAATCCGTTCAGTAGTTTCTGAGAAAATCACAAATAAAATCACATATATATCTATGGCCGAGTAGGGTCCGCGTACCCTCCCGATCACGAGCTGCATGCTAATTGGCTGTCAACACTCCAAATCAGGAAGTGTTGGCAGCCATTTTGTCCCTCGGTAGAACCGAGAGACAGAAACAAGTGCGCAAAGCGCAAAAAGGGGGCAGGGTAGAAACACCCTGACCCCCTAGGTCTGCTCAGGGGGTCCCACAAGGACCCCCTGGGCAGAAAAAAGCATTTTTTTTTTTTTTTTTAAATCGGCGGGATGCGCTTAGGGTGCGCGGATCCCGCCGATTAAAAAAAAGAAACAAGTGCGCAAAACGCACAAAGGGGGCAGGGTAGAAACACCCTGACCCCCTAGGTCTGCTCAGGGGGTCCCACAAGGACCCCCTGGGCTGAAAAAAGCATTTAAAAAAAAAAAATCGGCGGGGTGCGCTTAGGGTGCGCGGATCCCGCCCAAAAAAAAAAAAAATGTTAATTTGCCCCCGGGTGGCCCAAGTCCCGGGGGCATACGGGGGTGGGTTTAGATTTTATGGGGGGGGCCTCTAAGGCTTCCAAGCCCCGGGGACTGCCACCCCCGGGGCTTTAAATACAAATGGTGCGGGAGGGCACTCTGCCCTCCCGCAGCCCCGGGACCGCCACCCCCGGGGCTTCTTTTTTATTTTTAATAACGTGTGGGGGCTCCAGCCCCCACACACCCCGGGACCGCCACCTCCCGGGGCACTTAGAAAATAAATGTGGGGGTCCGTTTCGGACCCCTGAAGCCCCGGGGACCACCACCTCCCGGGGCTTTGCAGATGGTGGGAGGGGGGCCACGCGGCCCCCCTCCTGGAGCCCTCCATGGCTCTGGGGATCACCACCCCCTAGGGCCGGCTCCTGCAGTGTCCCGGGGTGCCTACCCCCGGGACACTGTAGTTTGCAATGACAGGACGGGAGCCTCGCGGCTCCCGTCCTGTCATTGCAAACTGCTTGAATTTTGGAAGAGAGAGCAGGAAACCTGCTCTCTCTTCCAAAATTCAAAGCACATTGCTTTTCCACACGGGGAGCTGCATGTTAGCAGCTCCCCATGTGGAAAAGCAATGCCGGCTCCCGCAGGAGGCGGGGAGCCGGCAGAGGTCCGTGGGGGAGTTGGGGTCCCCCACGGACCCCAAAGGATAGGGCCAGCCCCGGGGATGGGGTCCCCGGGGCAAGTAGTGGCCCGGGAGGGGGCCACGCGGCCCCCCTCCCCAAATGTTATTTAAAAAAAAACAAAGGCCGGCCCCGGGGGATGGGGTCCCCGGGGCCATAAGTGGCCTGAGGAGGGGGGCAACGCAGCCCCCCTCCATAAGTTTTATTTAAAAAAAAAAAAAGGCCATGCCCCGGGGATGGGGTCCCCAGGGCCGATTAAGGCCTGGGGAGGGGGCCACGCGTCGCCCTTCCAAATTTTTTTTTTTAAAACAAAATATTAGGGGGCAGGTCCTGGGGGATGGGGTCCCCAGGGCCAAAAAATTTGAAAAAGAAGAGGGGCCACACAGCCCCCCTTCTTAAAAAACAAATAAACAAAAATACCGGCATCGAGTCGGAGGCCACGCCCCCTCCTTGGAGCACTCTGCAAACGCGCCCCCTGGCGCGTTTTCAGATGGGGAACGAATTCCCCTTGAATACTGGGGCCAACTAGCCCACCAGGAACCTTCCAGTATGCGCCAGGGGCTGCGTTGCAGAGAGGTGTACAGAGGCCACGCCCCTTTTACACCTCTCTGCAACGCAGCTCTGTGGCGCTTTTGGAGGTAAATGGTGGGCTAGTTGAACTCCAGGGACCCTCAGGATTCAAGGGGACTTAATCCCCCAACTTAAAACGCGCCACGGGCGCGTTTGCACAGTGGTGAAGGGAGGGGGCGGGGCTTCAGGTGACATGTGTGCAAACAGGCCCCGTGGCGCGTTTTAAGATGGGGAATTAAATCCCCTTCAATACTGAAGGTCCCTGGGGGCCAACTAGCCCACCAGGTACGTCCAGAAAGCGCCACAGAGCTGCATTGCAGAGAGGTGCAAAAAGGGCGTGGCCTCTGAACACCTCTCTGCAACGCAGCTCCTGGCGCATACTGGAGGTACAGGGTGGGCTACTTGGACTCCAGGGACCCTCATGATTCAAGGGGACTTAATCCCCCAACTTAAAACGCGCCACGGGGCGCGTTTGCACAGATGTCACCTCAGGCCCCGCCCCCTCCCTTAACCATTGTGCAAATATTCCTCTAAAATCAGCCGAAAGACGAATTCCGATTTACTCACCTGTTATCAGGAGAGAACCCAGTGCTGCATCTTTTAGCCCAGCACTGACCTTGAAAAGTAATTCTAACCGTACTTACCAGTAACTTGAATTTCCTTCCATAGGCTAACATTGACTGGTTTCACTTGGAAATTCTTCTAAGTGTGGAGTTTTGGAACTTTATAATATTCCTCTAAAATCAGCCGAACGACGAATTCCGATTTACTCACCTGTTATCAGGAGAGAACCCAGTGCTGCATCTTTTAGCCCAGCACTGACCTTGAAAAGTAATTCTAACTGTACTTACCAGTAACTTGAATTTCCTTCCATAGGCTAACATTGACTGGTTTCACTTGGAAATTCTTCTGTGTGTGGAGTTTTGGAACTTTATAATATTCCTCTAAAATCAGCCGAACGATGAATTCCGATTTACTCACCTGTTATCAGGAGAGAACCCAGTGCTGCATCTTTTAGCCCAGCACTGACCTTGAAAAGTAATTCTAACTGTACTTACCAGTAACTTGAATTTCCTTCCATAGGCTAACATTGACTGGTTTCACTTGGAAATTCTTCTGTGTGTGGAGTTTTGGAACTTTATAATATTCCTCTAAAATCAGCCGAACGATGAATTCCGATTTACTCACCTGTTATCAGGAGAGAACCCAGTGCTGCATCTTTTAGCCCAGCACTGACCTTGAAAAGTAATTCTAACTGTACTTACCAGTAACTTGAATTTCCTTCCATAGGGTAACATTGACTGGTTTCACTTAGAAATTCTTCTAAGTGTGGAGTTTTGGAACTTTATAATATTCCTCTAAAATCAGCCGAACTACGAATTCCGATTTACTCACCTGTTATCAGGAGAGAACCCAGTGCTGCATCTTTTAGCCCAGCACTGACCCTGAAAAAGTAATTCTAACCGTATTTACCAGTAACTTGTATTTCCTTCCATAGGAATCCATTGTCTGGTTTTCAGCAGAAAAGTTTGTGTCGATTTTCACAAACTACAAATATTCCTTAAAAATCGCCTGTATGACTTAAACGCATTCTTTCAACTGTTTACAGGAGATGCACCAGTGCTGGATCCAGGATCCACCACTGAGTAAGAAAAAGTAACGATAACACTACTTACCTGCTAAGTGAATTTCCTCCCATAGGATAACATTGGTGATTCTATGTGAAAAAGTTTCTAAGTGTCAACTTTTAAAATAGAATAATATTCCTTAAAAATCACTACTGTAACCAAAACGCTTTTACTCAACTGTTTACAGGAGATGTCCCAGGACTGAATCTAGGATCCAGTCCTGTGGTTAGAAAAGTAATCCATAAAGTAACTAATTGCATTTAACTAGAAATTCACATTGAGCTCAATGTTGCATTGTGTTTGAAATTGTGTTGCCCATTGCAACAACTGTAACTACTGTACTTAAAAGTCTATTGCCTATTTGCAAAGTATTTAAACTAAAGTAATTCATTCTGAGAAAGTATATTTTGTAATGTAATTGTTAGACCTGGCATCCTTGGTGTGGGTCTCCCTTCCATTTTTTCATAATGCCTCCACTGTTGCCGATATGTTTTTGCTGGACTAGATGCTCATGGGCACTTTGCCGCTGCTAATCAGTGCCAAAGTGCAAGTGCTCCCTATCGTCAATTGATATGTGTATTAGTGACTCCATGATTGGATGATTGGTTTACTTGTCAGTCCCTAGTACAGTGCACTCCTTGTGCCCAGGGCTTGTAAATCCAATGCCGCTGGTGGGCTTGCAGCACTAGTTGTGCCACCCACAGAAGCGGCTTGTAAAATGTGTCTCAGGCCTGCCATCGCAGAGCCTGTGTGCAGCCTAGGGCTGCCATGTCGACTTGGTGAGTACACCCACTTACCAGTCCCTAAACCTTCCCTTTACTGCATGTTGGTCACCCCTAAAGTGGGCCCTAGGGCAGGGTGCATTGTAAGTATAAGGTAGGACATGCCCTGGTGTGTGTGGCATGTCCTAATAGTGAATTACAGCCATTTTCGTTTTTCACTATTGCAAGGCTACCTGCTCCCCATAGGCCAGAATGGGCAGACTGACTATTACACCTTATAGTCAGAACTGACCCAGGGAACATGGTAGAAAAACGAATTTAGTATGCCTGAACTCAGGATGATAAAATACATCTTTTAGTGAAGTTGGTTTTAACATTCTGTGTTTGAAAATACCACTTTTAGAAAGTGGGTATTTTCTTGCCTAACTATCCAAGCCTGCCTCTGCTAGGTTGTGTATTCCTTGTCTGGAGATTGAGTGACAGGGGCTGGGGGTGGCTACAGGAGACAGGGTGAGTCAGCGCAGGGCTGAATAGAAAGATCTGCATCCAGAGTGGAGGGAGGAGTTGCACCTGGGTCTGAATAGGGCTGTGCCTGCCTTCCACAATGCTGGCTCCACCTCCTGCCGGGCGGCTGAGCACTCTGCCCCACATTCTGAAAGGAAAGAAGGAGTCAGAAAAACAAAGTGCTCCAGGACTGACCAGAACTGGTTTTGGACTAGGCAGAGGCCTCTCTGCCTTCAGAGAACAAAGAGAAACTGGGTATAAAAAGGGGACCCAGACCCCTAGGAAATTAGATCACTTTTGGGAACAAGAAGAAACCTTTGCTGAGGAGCGGAACCAAGAAGAAACTGAGGAGAGACTATCCCTAAGCCTGAAGTGCTGCTTGGGGGATTGGCCTGCAGTGGTTTGCCTGACTGCCAAAGAAAGGAGAAAGGAACTTTTGCTTTGCTGTGACTTTCATCAACTTGTGAAGGATCTCCAAGGGCTTGGAAGAGAGCTTGCCCCCTGACCGAAGTCCCAGGACCATTGGACTTCACCCCCTTTGTGAATTGCTGCTGGAAACTCTGTTTCAGTGGCTACAGAGGTAGGGAGCTGTGACCGACTCTCACGACCGACTCGGTGTCCTGTAAGCACCTGCCGTCTCGCCCTGCAACGCACGGCCCTGGTCTCACCGACTCCGTCAACGAGCCGCTGCCTGCACCGCCTCGAGGGACAACGCGTCCTGCAACGCTTCGCTACGCCGAATCGTACTGGTCCGACCGACACGGTCACTGCTGCTGAGTTCGAGTCCTGTGACCGCACCGGAGTTGGGCACCGCTCGCACGCTTTGCGACGCACCGCCCGACTCGCACCGCTGTCCGGACTGATCGACGCCAGCTCCTGAATCCGGCTCCGTCGCCGCACCGCAACCTGCCAGCACCGCATCGAAGCACCGTCTTGCCCTGCAACGCACGGCCCTGGTCTCACCGACTCCGTCTCGACGCCGTCAACGAGCCGCTGCCTGCACCGCATCGAGGGACAACGCGTCCTGCAACGCTTCCATTTTTGCATCGCGACCGCGACGACCAGCCATCCGGCTCGCACGCCCGTGCCTGCCGCTTCAAGTAAAGGTACTGTGACCGAGTCTGTCTACGCTGTGTTGGCCCGTCTCGACGCGGTCAGCTGGATTTGTTAGACTCTGTTTGTTCTCAACATCGCCGTAGCCGGAGGAGGCTACCGACTCGCACAGAACCTTGAATTAAGCCTTTTTGATCAGAACTAAGCATTCTTAACAGTATTGTGGATTATTTTTGTCGTTTATGGTCTTGTGATAAATCTATATAAAGTATACCTATTTTTATAAATATATAACCTGTGTGGTGTCCATTTGTAGTGTTGTCACTTGATTACTGTATGTGTTCACAAATGCTTTACACACTGCCTCTGAACTAAGCCTGTCTGCTCGTGCCAAGCTACCAAGAGGGTGAGCAGGGGTTATTTCAGGAGTGTACCTACTTTCCCTGACTAGACTCAAGGGTCCCTATTTGGACAAAGGTACCTACCTCTGCCAACTAGAGACCCCCAAATCTAACATTGGTGGTCAGCGGTGAGGATTCTGGACTTGCATTTGTGACTCATGTACAGTGATTGGTGAACACTACTTAGTGAGTGCAGACCAAAACGCAACCACATACTTTTATAGCATTTTTTCTGGGATTTCCTATTTTTGCAAATGCCAAGTTCAGTCACTATGGAGAAACCAGCATCAGTAGCCTCTGTTGAGTGTGATTGGGAAGAAGAGAGGCTAGAATGCTACACCCTTAAGCAGCTCAGGCAATTCTGCAAAAAGTTTAAAGTATCCATGACCGGGCTCTCCAGGAAGGAGGACCTCCAGAAGGCGCTTAGGGCCTGGGTCGAATCAAGGAGTGCCCCTGTGGAGGGGGCTGAGAATGCAGAAGGGCAGCTGGAGGGGCTATTGGGTCTAGGGGCTAGAAGACCACCTTCCCCAGTAGGTAGCAGTGTTTCTGCCAGAGGACTGTCTCCAGAGGAGTTGGAGGACAGGAAAGAGAGTAGGATGCACGAAATGGAGCTGACTAAGCTCAAGCTGAATGGGCAGTTAGAATTCGAAATGCAAACTAGGAAATTAGCCCTAGAGGAAAAGAAAATGCAGTTTGAACATGAGAAAGTTTTGAGGGAGTTGGAATTGAAGGCCAAAAGCTTAGAGATTACTCCCTCTGGTGGCAGTGTACCGCCTGTGCCTGTTGAAGCTAGGGTGTATATTCCCAAAGATGTGGTGAAGGAGTTTTTTAAAAATGATGACATTGGGCAGTGGTTCAAAGCCTATGAGGTAGCCATGTCTTCCCACCGGGTCCCTGAGAAGGATTGGGGAGCGGGGTTGTGGGGACGGTTCCTCAGTGAAGGGCGGGATACCTTGTTGGATTTACCCTCTGAAGTCTATAATTCGTACAGCCACATGAAGGATGCCTTAATGACTAGGTATGGTTTGACCCCTGAGCTTTATAGGCAAAGGTTCAGGAACTGTAGTAAGATTGAAAGCAGTACCTGGGTTGAATATGTGACCTTCTTTTGCAGAGCCTTGGATGGTTGGGTAAAGGGTAGCAAAGCGACTGATTTTCAGGCGCTCTTTGATTTGATTGCCTGGGAGCACTTGTCCGGTAATTGTTTTCCTGAGCTACGCCAGCACCTGATTGATAGTAAGCTGACTAACCCTAGGCAGCTTGCTGAGGAGGCGGACCGCTGGGTGAGTACCCGGGTCCACAAGGGTCACGTGGGAGACTCCGCCAAGGGTGGGCAGGGTCCCCAGCAGAAGAGTGGGGGGACAAGGGTAAACAGAAGGAGTTCCATAAAGGGCCCCAAAGTAGACCCCAAGGGAACCAAGGGAAAGGTTCCCAGCCTCCCCCTGAGAAGAAGCCAGTGGCCCTGACAGGCCCCCTGTTCACCAAGGACCACTGGTATGTTACAAGTGTGGCGCCCCTGGCCACAAGGCAAACGATCCTCGTTGCCCTTTGCATGGAAAACCAGCACCCACCAGTGCAGTCCCCCGGCAGTTGGCTAGTGTAGCCCTGGGGGAGGAGTTGGGTGCCCAAGGTGGGGGGATCCCACAGTGTTTTCCCTTGTCTCATTAGGAGACTCTGAGATGGTCCCTAGGACCCCGCTGCCTGAGAACACTAAGAAATACAGGCAGTGGGTGACCATCAATGGCCATAGGGTGGAGGCTCTGAGAGACACAGGAGCCAGTGTGACAGCTGTCAAGTGTCACCTGGTGTCTAAGGAGCAGGTTATCCCTGATGCATTCTATCCGGTTGTTGCCGCTGACAACACAGAGAGTCACTGCAAGGTGGCTCAGGTTCCCTTTGAGTGGGGGGTCTCGGGTACTCTTCAAGTAGCTGTGAGGCCAGCCATGCCTGTTGACTGTTTGTTAGGGAACGATTTGGAGAGCTCACCTTGGGCTAAGGTGGAGCGGAGTGCGCATTTAGAAATGTTGGGCTTGCCTGATTGGGCATGTGTGACCACCCGGTCAATGGCAGCTAAAGGTGTTCAAGAGGACCTGGAGCCTGAGAGGGAGGCCCAGGTGCCTGCCGGAGAGAGAGGAGGCAGGGGGCGCGGGAAACCGGCTCCCGAAGTTCCCACGGTCCAGGAGGAGGCAGACCCTGAGGGGGATGCCCTGGAGCCTACAGGGGAACAGGTAGCTGAACTGGGGGACCTACCTGAGCTGACCCATTGGCAGCAAGAAGGAGGACCCTCCAGGGAAGAGTTCTGCGAGGAGCAGAACACATGCCCTTCTCTCGTGGGTCTGAGGCAACAGGCCACAGACCAGGCAGCAGGTGATCAGTCTGGATCACATTGGATTTACTGGGAGAATGGTCTCCTGTATTCAGAGCCTAAGGTTGCTGAGCCTGGGTCAGCCCGTGTGCTGGTGGTACCCCAGCGCTTCAGAGCCTTCCTACTGGGGTTGGCTCATGATGTACCGTTAGCAGGACATCTGGGGGCAGGACAAGACCTTTGACAGGCTTGTTACCCATTTCTATTGGCCCCAGATGCGCAGGTGTGCCGCCACTCACTGCAGGACATGCCAGACTTGCCAGGCAAGTGGAAAGAGTGGGAGGAAGCACAAGGCTCCTCTCCAGCCATTTCCTGTGGTCAGCACCCCCTTTGAACGGGTGGGTATTGACATTGTGGGGCCACTGGACCCCAAGACAGCCATGGGCAACAGGTTTATCCTGGTCTTGGTGAACCATGCCACCCGGTACCCTGAAGCCATCCCTCTGAGGACAGTGACGGCCCCCGTGGTGGGACGGGCACTGATGGGAATTTTCTCACGTGTGGGATTCCCTCAAGAGGTGGTGTCTGACAGAGGTACCAACTTCGTGTCCAAGTACATGAAGTCCCTGTGGCAGGAGTGCGGTGTAACTTACAAGTTCACCACTCCTTATCACCCTCAAGGAAATGGGCTGGTTGAGAGATTCAACCGGACCCTCAAGGGCATGATTATGGGTCTGGAGGAACCCATGAGGCGTAAATGGGACGTCCTCTTACCATGCCTGTTGTTTGCATACCGGGAGGTGCCACAGAAGTCTCTAGGGTTCAGTCCCTTTGAGCTCCTCTATGGACACCCGGTGCGAGGACCTCTGAGTTTGGTCAAGGAAGGCTGGGAGCAATCTCCCAGGAAACCTCCCCAGGATGTATACAGTTACATGCTGGCCTTCAGGAACCAGACTAGGCGTTTCAGAGAACTTGCTGAGGCAAATCTGGAAGCTAGCCAGGAGGAGATGAAGCGGTGGTACGACCAGAATGCCACTCTGGTAGAGCTTCAGCCTGGTCAGAAAGTGTGGGTCATGGCCCCTGTGGAGCCCTGTGCGCTCCAGGACAGGTGGACCGGCCCTTTTACGGTGGTGGAGCGCAAGAGTCCAGTTACCTATGTGGTGGTCTTGCAGTCTCCCAGGAACCCCTTGCGGGTCCTACATGTGAACCGCCTGAAGCCCCACTTGGAGAGGTCCCAAGTGGGCATGCTCTTAGCTACAGATGATGGAATGGAGGAGGAGACCGAGCCTCTTCCTGACCTCCTGTCAGCCCGAGAGCAAGATGGATCAGTGGAGGGAGTAAACCTCTCTACCTCCCTGACACCTGAGCAGCAGGGTGACTGTCGCCAACTGTTGGGACAGTTCCCTGACCTGTTCTCCCTGGTTCCCAGTGTCACTCATTGGTGCGTCCATGATGTGGACACTGGGGACAGTCTTCCTGTGAAGCACAAGGCTTACAGGGTGACTGACAGGGTCAGAGCCTGCATCAAGGAGGAGGTCTCCAAGATGTTTGCGCTAGGGGTGATTGAGTCCTCTAACAGCCCTTGGGCCAGCCCAGTGGTCTTGGTTCCAAAGGCTGCCGCGCTTGGTGCCACACCAGAACTCCGGTTCTGTGTGGACTACAGGGGACTCAATTCCGTCACCAGGACTGACGCCCACCCCATCCCCAGAGCTGATGAGCTCATAGATCGGTTAGGGGCTGCGCGGTACCTCAGCACGTTTGACTTAACGTCTGGGTACTGGCAGATCGCCTTGACTGATGGGGCAAAGAGAGGTCAGCATTCTCCACACCAGATGGGCACTACCAGTTCCGGGTGATGCCCTTTGGGATGAAGAATGCCCCTGCCACCTTTCAGAGGTTGGTCAACCAGGTGTTGGTTGGACTGGAGGATTTCAGTGCCGCCTACCTGGATGACATCGCCGTGTTCAGTTCCAGTTGGGAAGAACATCTGCGTCACCTCTGGGAAGTGTTGATGGCGCTGCGGAGAGCAGGCCTCACAATCAAGGCGAGTAAGTGCCAGATTGGGCAGGGTTCTGTGGTGTACTTGGGACACCAGGTTGGGAGCGGCCAGGTGGCGCCCCTCCAACCGAAAATTGATACCATTCTGGCTTGGGAGCCCCCAAGACCCAGACAGAGGTGAGAGCCTTCCTAGGACTCACCGGGTATTACCGGAGATTCGTCAAGGGGTATGGCAGCATTGTTGCCCCCTTGACCGAGCTGACTTCCAAGAAGCAGCCCAGGAAAGTGATTTGGACTGACGCCTGTCAGAAAGCTTTTGACACCTTGAAGACTGCCATGTGCACGGCGCCTGTGCTCCAGGCACCCAACTTCTCCAATGAGTTCATTGTTCAGACCGACGCTTCAGATCATGGTGTAGGGGCTGTTCTATCACAGATCAATGAGGAGGGCCTAGACCAACCTGTAGCCTTCATCAGTAGGAGGTTACTTCCCCGGGAACAGAGATGGAGTGCTATCGAGCGTGAGGCATTTGCTGTGGTCTGGGCACTGAAGAAGCTGAGACCATACCTGTTTGGGACTCACTTCCGGGTTCAGACAGACCACAGGCCCCTCAGATGGTTGATGCAGATGAGGGTGAGAATCCAAAGCTGTTGAGGTGGTCCATTTCCCTACAGGGGATGGACTTTACGGTGGAACACCGCCCTGGTACAGAACACGCCAATGCTGATGGTCTGTCCAGATTTTTCCGCCTTAGCGATGAGAACTCCCTAGGGGTAAGATAGTTCTCCCCACATTTCAGCTGGAGGGGACACGTGTTAGACCTGGCATCCTTGGCGTGGGTCTCCCTTCCATTTTTCGTAATGCCTCCACTGTTGCCGATATGTTTTTGCTGGACTAGATGCTCATGGGCACTTTGCCGCTGCTAATCAGTGCCAAAGTGCAAGTGCTCCCTATCGTCAATTGATATGTGTATTAGTGACTCCATGATTGGATGATTGGTTTACTTGTCAGTCCCTAGTACAGTGCACTCAGTGTGCCCAGGGCTTGTAAATCCAATGCCGCTGGTGGGCTTGCAGCACTAGTTGTGCCACCCACAGAAGCGGCTTGTAAAATGTGTCTCAGGCCTGCCATCGCAGAGCCTGTGTGCAGCCTAGGGCTGCCATGTCGACTTGGTGAGTACACCCACTTACCAGTCCCTAAACCTTCCCTTTACTGCATGTTGGTCACCCCTAAAGTAGGCCCTAGGGCAGGGTGCATTGTAAGTATAAGGTAGGACATGCCCTGGTGTGTGTGGCATGTCCTAATAGTGAATTACAGCCATTTTCGTTTTTCACTATTGCAAGGCTACCTGCTCCCCATAGGCCAGAATGGGCAGACTGACTATTACACCTTATAGTCAGAACTGACCCAGGGAACATGGTAGAAAAACGAATTTAGTATGCCTGAACTCAGGATGATAAAATACATCTTTTAGTAAAGTTGGTTTTAACATTCTGTGTTTGAAAATACCACTTTTAGAAAGTGGGTATTTTCTTGCCTAACTATCCAAGCCTGCCTCTGCTAGGTTGTGTATTCCTTGTCTGGAGATTGAGTGACAGGGGCTGGGGGTGGCTCCAGGAGACAGGGTGAGTCAGCGCAGGGCTGAATAGAAAGATCTGCATCCAGAGTGGAGGGAGGAGTTGCACCTGGGTCTGAATAGGGCTGTGCCTGCCTTCCACAATGCTGGCTCCACCTCCTGCCGGGCGGCTGAGCACTCTGCCCCACATTCTGAAAGGAAAGAAGGAGTCAGAAAAACAAAGTGCTCCAGGACTGACCAGAACTGGTTTTGGACTAGGCAGAGGCCTCTCTGCCTTCAGAGAACAAAGAGAAACTGGGTATAAAAAGGGGACCCAGACCCCTAGGAAATTAGATCACTTTTGGGAACAAGAAGAAACCTTTGCTGAGGAGCGGAACCAAGAAGAAACTGAGGAGAGACTATCCCTAAGCCTGAAGTGCTGCTTGGGGGATTGGCCTGCAGTGGTTTGCCTGACTGCCAAAGAAAGGAGAAAGGAACTTTTGCTTTGCTGTGACTTTCATCAACTTGTGAAGGATCTCCAAGGGCTTGGAAGAGAGCTTGCCCCCTGACCGAAGTCCCAGGACCATTGGACTTCACCCCCTTTGTGAATTGCTGCTGGAAACTCTGTTTCAGTGGCTACAGAGGTAGGGAGCTGTGACCGACTCTCACGACCGACTCGGTGTCCTGTAAGCACCGTCTCGCCCTGCAACGCACGGCCCTGGTCTCACCGACTCCGTCAACGAGCCGCTGCCTGCACCGCCTCGAGGGACAACGCGTCCTGCAACGCTTCGCTACGCCGAATCGTACTGGTCCGACCGACACGGTCACTGCTGCTGAGTTCGAGTCCTGTGACCGCACCGGAGTTGGGCACCGCTCGCACGCTTTGCGACGCACCGCCCGACTCGCACCGCTGTCCGGACTGATCGACGCCAGCTCCTGAATCCGGCTCCGTCGCCGCACCGCAACCTGCCAGCACCGCATCGAAGCACCGTCTTGCCCTGCAACGCACGGCCCTGGTCTCACCGACTCCGTCTCGACGCCGTCAACGAGCCGCTGCCTGCACCGCATCGAGGGACAACGCGTCCTGCAACGCTTCCATTTTTGCATCGCGACCGCGACGACCAGCCATCCGGCTCGCACGCCCTTGCCTGCCGCTTCAAGTAAAAGGTACTGTGACCGAGTCTGTCTACGCTGTGTTGGCCCGTCTCGACGCGGTCAGCTGGATTTGTTAGACTCTGTTTGTTCTCAACATCGCCGTAGCCGGAGGAGGCTACCGACTCGCACAGAACCTTGAATTAAGCCTTTTTGATCAGAACGAAGCATTCTTAACAGTATTGTGGATTATTTTTGTCGTTTATGGTCTTGTGATAAATCTATATAAAGTATACCTATTTTTATAAATATATAACCTGTGTGGTTTCCATTTGTAGTGTTGTCACTTGATTACTGTATGTGTTCACAAATGCTTTACACAATGCCTCTGAACTAAGCCTGTCTGCTCGTGCCAAGCTACCAAGTGTACCTACTTTCCCTGACTAGACTCAAGGGTCCCTATTTGGACAAAGGTACCTACCTCTGCCAACTAGAGACCCCCAAATCTAACAGTAATGTATAATGTAATTACAATGTAATTTAAAAAATAAAATATGTAAAAATAAATAGTTTTAAAAAATGTAGTAAATCAGTATCAAAAAAATAAATATAACAATTAATACATTTAAAAATTGTCATTTACAAAACCTTTGAAATTCACTGAAAAAAACCATAGGTTTCAGACATGTTATAGTTGGGAATTAGCATTTAAAAAACCTTACAAATTCACTGAAAAAACCATAGGTTTCAAGCACGTTATAGTTAGAAATTAGCATTTAAAAAACCTTATAAATTCACTGAAAAAACCATAGGTTTTAGGGACAGTTATAGTTAGTTGGACATTGCACTCGTACAAAACCCGTGAAATTCCCCCGTTATAGTTAGTTCAGGTAACTATAACTCGCGCCCCGCAATGCACTGCTGATGACGTCACATATTACATCACTCATGACATGGTCAGTGACATCACTGATGACATCACTGATGACATCATCCATGTGATAATTTGATGCATCTTCTCACACCCTAATATAACTTTTGATACACCCACTGTAAATTACAGAGTGCCATTGTCAAAACCATAGACACTCCAACACCAATTACTATATACACACTCACTGATTCTTAGGTCTACACACACACATCTACTCACTCACCCGTACAGTCACTCATACTTATAGTCACTCAGTACAGGACTATTATATGCACTCATACACCTATATAAACACTCACACACCGCCACTCATCCATAGAGGTACTCACACACCTAGTCAGTCATGCAAAAAAATAAGCACACACCCATTTACTCACCTATACACTTATACACACACCAGCTCACTTACTCATACAAATACTAGCACATTCTTACGCTCTTATACAATCTCTGATACAAGCACACACTCATCCATACAGTCACTCTCACAATCACACACTCTAGCTTATAGCTATTTATATACTCCAACACACATATATACTGCCTTTCACATATGTAGTTACTCACACATGTACCACTGGGACATACATTCACTCACTAACACACCCATACACACACTCACCCACCCATACAGTCCATCACAGATGCACTCTTGAAACCATGCACCAAGTGAATCACCCACTCACACATCTATGCACAGAGTCACACACACCCCACCCACACAAACAATCAGGCACCCATACAGATACTCAAACAACCAAACAATAACTCATATAGACACTCATGTAGCTATTTACAAACCCATGCAGCCACTTACACACCAACAGACAGACGGATAAAGACATTCACACAGTTTAGTCACTAACCCATGCATTTAGTAAGATACGTTTAATCACTCACTTATAGAGTCAGTCACGCACCTACTAAATCATCCATCCACACACTTATACACCCACTCATTATTCAATACACCTTGGCATATATATTAAACATATATAAACTTTATAGAAACACACAGTCACTGCATGATGTCATCAGTGATGTCATTTGAGATGTCATCAGTGATGTCATCAGTGATGTCACTGACCATGTCATGAGTGATGTAATATGTGACGTCATCAGCAGTGCATTGCGGGGCGCGAGTTATAGTTACCTGAACTAACTATAACAGGGGAATTTCACGGGTTTTGTACGAGTGCAATGTCCAACTAACTATAACTGTCCCTAAAACCTATGGTTTTTTCAGTGAATATATATATATATATATATACATATATCAATATCAAAACAATACCCTTCCAGTGTAAATATAAACGTTTAATTCTTACCTAATACTTACATTTAAAAAGCAACCCATACCCACCCTAAACCCTAAAAATGCCCACCCTAAACCGTTTATGAAAAAACATACTTACCTAATACTTACAGTTAAAACGCATATGCCTTTACCATTCATGCCTTTACATTGAAATTTGTTGTAAAGGCATGCGTGGTAAAGGCATATGCATTGTAAAAATTTGTGTGGTAAAGGTTATGCATGGTAATGGTAACGCATGGTGACAGCCGCGTTGTAATGGCAATGCATGGTAACGGCCGCGTTCTAATGGCTGTTTCCCATAGTCAACGTTTTGCTTTTTGGTGGTATCGAACGTGGTGGTGGTTTCAGGAACGTACCAGCATTGTAGACCAGTGTGAAATTACTGACACCGCTGGTGGATCACTGTGACTTGGTTTAGGCAAATCATCTGTGAAACCTTGTGACATGCTGGCCTCTGAATCATCTTTAGTGATAGCTGAAAACGTGACTTTCTTCGCTACCATCTGAAAAATTTCACTATTCCGAGGGTTGCTCTTGCCTCTTTATTCTTCGAAGACCTGTGAAGTTGTTCTGAGCCTCACTCAGCAACTTTGTGAATGAACCGCTTTGGGTATGGGCGGCTCCGTAAGCACAACCTCGAGCACTTCTCTTTAAGCCAACTTCACCAAGTGATGTGGTACGATGACTCTCTTTAATGTATTCAGTAAGTCATTTATTTCTTCTTTTCTAAATGTCAGCTTGCATTTTCTGACACCTGGTTGATCTCTGCCTTGCAGTGCTTCTGTTCGCAGCATTATTTTGCAAGTTATGATTATCAGCGGCTGTGCTTCGTAAACCGTGTTGAATCCGCCTTCAGCATTAACACTCTGTATAATGTCCAACTTTATTTTCCGTAGCAGCGCGAGACCTTTATGTATGGCCTGACCAGCAGATTCTTGACCATCGACCTGTAAATTCTTTGCAACACTTAAGTTGTCTTCACCTGCTTTACAGTGGCTAGAGCTGCGCTTTTACTCCACATGCATGAAGCGTTGATGCCGTATTTCGACAGCGACACATGTGGCACAGACAAGCAGTTTGCTTGGACCACTGCAAACTCTCTAGGAGAGCACAGTCGTTGTCTGGGTTACTTATCCTCTATTTCGTCAGTTTTAGTGTCCTCCCCAGCGTGGGTACTTGCCAGTGACTATGCCACACACGGAGCTTAAACTTAAACGTCTTCATTCATCTGCGTGTAACTGCAAACCCAACATTCTAAAGCAAGCTTTCATTGCATTTTACTCTGACATCTACGTTACAGCTCTACGGAGTCCGTTAGGACACAAAAGGGTTCTGTTATCAAACACGCAAGACACTACAAAGGTATTACCTCAGTCAAGTCTTAAGTGACCTATCTGAGTCTCTAAGGAATATCCCCTGAACGTAAACAAAGCCAGTGCATATTTCAGTTGTACATTTGTGTTTTTAGTTACAGATAGTTTTCGCCTGCTATAGTCACTTTGCTGATATCCCTGGTTTTCTGCAGTTCTTGTGGCTCAGCTAATCTTTGCACTTCTACCCTCACCATCATTTACACCTCAGATGGAAGCTTGTGCATGGAGCGGATGCAGGGAGCAGGAGCGGTCACCAAGTATTGGGAGAAACAGTGCTGCTGTGGGCCGCCTCACAGGTTGCAACTCTCAGCACTGCTACATGACCTTTCACAAGAGCCACCCACGCTAGTCCAAAAATTCCACGACCAGAAACGAGTTCAGAGACCCCACCTACAAAGTCGAAGCGATCCTCAGTGAATGAGAAGTTTCGTGTGGGGACCACTCACCATGAACCATAGGCCCACTGCCTTGAATGCTTGATGTTCTTGAAATAAAGAGGAATTACAGCAGTTCAGGGCTGTGGTGCCGCGGACTGCGCCTAGTCAAGTTTCAATTAACGGAATGTCTGCAGTTAGGAGGGTGAATTCTGGTTTCTTTATGGGTATTATGATCCTTAACATCTGGCTACGTCGATAATACTCCTTCAGGTAACCCAAGAGGGGAAGAACTGAGCAGGGCTCTGGGGTCCAGAGGGCACACCGCGGTTCAAGGTGAAGGCTGGCTTACCCCAACACTGGGCAGGCCTGTTCTCCTGTGGGCTCCAACTATGCTGTTTGCATTCAGTTTCCTAGGCCTTCCTGCACAGTTCCTTTTTCCAGGAGGGACACTGGGCGGTGGATCCGTCTTCTATGCAACACTCTCCTGTAGAAATACCTCCAGCTCATCACGCAGGCTTCTTCCTTGTAGGTTTTTCTAGTAGAGCATCTAGTAGGATGCAGGACATCATATTTCTGCCAAGTCTGACAGGAGAGTTGACTGTCAAGGATGTCAGCCCTAGAACTCAGTAAGACTGTCTCCTCTGCATTGCTGTGTGGATTCTGGACACTAAAAGAGCCTAGAAATGTTTACTGGTATTTCTTTTCTCTCCTGTAATGGGGAGCTTACCTTACAAATAGCTGGAAAAACTGATAGGTAGGGCTTAGTGAATAGTGCTGCCATTATGAAGTAAAGTCTAGCTTCAAGCAGAAGACAGTGGAGATCTTTCATGATGGGAGTAATATTGTCTAACTTCTTGGCATCTTTGACAAGGGAGGCATCAGAGTGGAGGACCTTTCAGAGGGGTAAGGGACAGGGTTGGACTGGCCTATAGGGCAATCAGGCAGTGACTGAAGGGCTGGTCTGACAAGCCAGGTTTTTGCCAGTTGTGGGCCTGTTGTATGGACTGCAGGGCCAGTTTTTACTATTGATTTCCCTGATATTAAAATAAACATTGCCTGCAGCAAGCTCAACCCCATGCAGTCTTCCATACCTTTCAAAACACTTATACAGGTGTTTTTACAAGTTCAAAACTGCCCCATTTTGCAAACATGGGCACTTTTAGCTTTCTAATTCACTATTGGGGGACTTTTATATTGGTGCCTGGGCCTGTTTTCTGTCCCAGTCCGAACCTGCTAAGGGACATTGTTGGGAGCCCAGCTAGTAATGCATTGCCACCATCTAGGTGTGAGAGACTCCTGGCTTCAGATCAGACATGGAGTCCGAGAAAGTAACTATAGTTTGAGTTTTCTGAGTAGGTGAAACTGGAATTAGGTGTTTTTGCAAATTTTGAGATATTTGGTATAATAGTTTTGTGCCGATGATGAAGCCTTGTGGTTTGAAGGATGGGACATATGTGGGTGGGATGCCGATGTCAGTGAGATTTTCCAACCAGATCTGGACTGGAGGTGAGATTCTCCAGAGCAAAGTGGGAGGTATTCCCTTTTTGTGGGATTCAGTTTTAAGGTAAAAGCATTCACTCATTTTGCAATATTTTCTAGCTATATTCTTAGGTTTCAATTTTTATATAAGGCACCATATGGAAAGTTCAAACATAACTTTGTTATAGAAACAGTTGTTTAGACATGACAACTCTGTATAGTTCAAGTTAGAGTCCCATTCCTCTACCTAAGACCATGCCCTAAAACCACACAGTACTTGCTCAGGGTAGAGGGTCTTTGACGTCACCAACAGATTCTCTAAAATGGACTTGGTGGTCTGGACATACGTTATCTGGACTTACGAGGATGAACTGTTTTGGATGAAAGTCCACTTTCAGCTTCACAGAAAGCATCACTGATGCAGCGAGCCCATTTCCACCAACTCATTCTTGATCCCTGGTGGAGCCTATTTCCTGGCCAAAATGGACAGGTTCACATCCAGGAAAATCAGGATATAACCGTCACCTAAAAACATAGGATTTTTAGGACTTGCTACACACAGATTTAGCAGTCTGGAACACCTAATGTCTTCTATTCTTGAAACAATACAAAAGGAATTCAGAGGGAGAGAGTGAGCTTTGAGCCAATGGCTTTCACGTGTTTTTCATGATTTGCTGTTGCTCAAATGGATTGTCCATCAAGGTCTTTGCGTTTTATGGATGGTGACATTGACCCATTGTATTTCCGGTAGGTTTTAGTGATGGACCATCAAGTAGTGCTTTTGGAGAATAAGAGCTAGTCTGTGTTGCATGATTAATTTAATTTGCTGGCGTATTACTTTTTTGTTTAGGATGTATATGTCGGTTGAATGCCTTAGGATGTAATAAAGATGCATTACTCTTCAGTAAGTACCCTTGCACATTCATTTGTTTTACTTTGCTTTCATGAAAGCAAACTGTTCAATTTACAACCTTTTTTGTTCACAAAGTAATGGTGTATTCACACTTAGGCTTTGCCTTTCTTAAAGATGCAATGAAAATGTTGGCCATCATGTCAAAACTATCTACTATGCAATACTTTGCTATGTATGCATCTTAGGTTTACTATCTATAAAGCAACCCTAATCACCTGACTCCTTTCCACGACTTTCTTGTTTGAGGATGCAGATTAGCTCTGCTAATACAGTCTGCACAGCAAAAGGTCCCATCTCCTAGCTCCCATATTGTTGAAACTAGGTTGCTTCTTTATGGGATTTTCTTTCTAGGACCTCTAGGGGCAACACACTCAGTCACCCAGCTATTACTATCATACTTAACAAAAGGCCAGCCCTACTGGCTTAGCCAATGCTTGTTTCATATTGCTGTGCATAATGATATATTACTCCATTCCACTTAATTTAGCTCCACCATCAATGTTGTACTAAGTTAGTGTCCTTCATCAAGTTTCTTAGGGATTGACTGCCTGCATGCTCACTTCAGGGAGCGAACCAATTGGGGCCTTTGGTTGTACTCTCAGTGATCTGAAAAAAGAATCTCTCCTTAGAGTGTCAAGAAGTTCACTGTAGATTTAAAACTTGGTTTGAAAGAGTTTTACCATCATCATGATGGAGCAGTCCTTGAAAGTGGCTATCTCTGCCATTACCAAGTTAGATTCTACGGTACAGTTTTCAAGTACCTGCTCTTTACCAGTTTTTTCTGGCTGTTGATCCACTTCTTATACCCGGCCTATCAACCGCGCAGCTTCTCTTTCACAGCAAATGCAGTGTTCTGTGTATCTTGATTAAGCTCTGTGTGTAATGCATTAATGGATTACAGCCGGGTATGCTTGACCTGTGTTAATTCAGCTTCTTCTATTGAGACCTTGGCTGCTTTCTTATGCCCCTTCCTAGGTTAGCAGCACTCATCCTGTGAAACTGCTCCTTTTGCATCGGTTTCTCTGCCCTTGTGATCCTCTACATAGTACTCCTCGCCACTACAGAACAGTAGCTTCTGGTACACCATGCATCCGGAGATCTGGAAAGGGGGTGAATGGTGGTGGGAGCACTTGTATGTAAGCTGTTGTCACCCAGGGCCTTGTGTAGGGTGGAAGGTCCACACACCAGACCAAGATGGAGCAGACCCAGTAGCCCTGATGGAGGAGAGGGCCATGTAAAGCTCCCCGGAGGCTAATCTTGTTTTCTCACCTGACCAAGACTCAGGCCCAGGCGCCTGGCCTGGTGTAGGAGGATCAATCTACGCCCTGGTTAAGCACAATGAGGCCGTGTTTCAACCCTACCAACCCTGTTACTCTGTGTTCAATGGTGTTTGTTAAACTGCCAACAAACACAGTATGCACACGCGGTCTAAACACCTTAAAACCATTTGATGTGTATTTGTACTCACTAGTATTAACAATTGTTTTTGTTTCGGACTAGAACCCTCACCCACCATAAGATGTCCTGCTTATTCATAGGTTTACGCTTGTTAGACTGCATCAGAATTTCCTCTCTAAGAGGGGTGAGATGTGAGATCACCACCATAGACTCCATCGGATATTGACAAAGCAGACACTATTACTCATTGCCCTCTTTTTAGGCAGGAAGTTTATTTACTGCATAACATTGTCCGGTCATATGCTCTTCGTAGAGTTTTGATATAAGAAGCTAAACATCTTCAAATCCCGGTTCAGTCTTGCTTGTTGCTGCAATTAGGCCTTTATAGCACTTTGGGCTAATTTCTAGAATACTCTTCCACTTGACCTTTGGAAACTTATGAATAATTAATTTTTAAAGAAGGCTCTAAAAGGTTTGTTGAACTAGATTTCATCTATGTTATCTTAATTCCAAGAATCAGTATACATACATGTACACAATCACATACTGCCCACAACGATGTATCTTAATGACAGCCATTTTAGTTTTAACTATATCCAACTTCTCCCATTCTTGGTTTCCAGTTTTCTATGTCAAACTGTGTACAAGACTCATTTTCGAGAAGGTCGCCCTATGCCGCTGCAGGGTTGCTGCACTCTAGTCCTCCCTTGGTTTTCACTGGCTCTTGCAGTGTCTCTTTTCAGCAGATTGTTAACAGTGTCATCACTGCCCTGCAGTATCTACAGCCCCTTCTGTGCATAGTGCTCTTCATGGCTACTAGTAAGACTCCCAGCCACGAGAAATGGGACCACCCAGCAAGACAAGTGGGATGGGGTGGGGCAATAGAGGGCGCCAAGTATGGTGACCACTGTGCACTGAGTCAAAGTCTCCACACTGCAGGTAAGATAATAGTAACTCCTACCTCTGTGAAACCACCCATCACTCAAGGTGTGACCAAGCATTCACCCCACTTTCCCCCACGGGGCACACTACCACCAACACTCAGCGGCTGCCGGCACAGATCGGAGGTAGGGGGGCGGGACACAGGGAGAAGCGGGTATTAAAAAATAAAATAGAAAGAAAAAACATACCTTCTCGCCGCTTCCTTGCCGCGTCTCTCCTCCATAGTCCTCCCTCGTTGGCCTGAACAGGAAACACACCCAGCCTCCCAGTCAGCCAATCATAACGCTGCCTTAGCAGCGTTGTGATTGGTCTAAGCGCAGTGGTTCGGCGCTCAGACACTGACTGGGAGCCTTGGCATGTTCTCCATGCAGGCTTTAATACAGCCTGCATGGAGAACATGGGAAGTGCGCGTGACTGTTTGGCCGGCCCGACAGGGCCGGCCAAACAGTCATTGCGCACTTAGGAGTGGGCTACCACTCCTCCCCTGCCCTGCTCTGTGAGCAGAGCATCCCCGCAAAGCTGCAGCAGTAGCACAAAATAAAATAATAATAACGCAAGTTATTATCATTTTATTTTCCCTTTATTCCACCTCTTAAAAAGCACTGGGGGCGACGCTCCTCTGCCTTACCGGAGGAGCCGCCACTACCCCCACTTCTTTTTCATGTGTTTTATGCAAGTCTCAGTTGAGTAGTGCAGGCAGAGGATGTCAGTCTATGGTATGTTCTTTTACAGCTTTACAAACGCTCCACTTGGCCTCTACAATTTATGTAATGATAAAAAAAGAAAATCTTCAACTGCTAGACAAACCCAAAGAAGATTGGGAAAGGGAACTAAGCTATGCTATCCCTTCAATATACCTGTTATCGTTAGGAAAAAAATCTGTTGGCGCTATTTCTGAAAGTCTGACATGTTAGAAATAAAGCGCCTAAGGCTGGGTCGTGGACAGAGTTGTCCTCAAGAATCGGTGTGGAAATGTGTCCCTCAAGATAAGATTTATTACAGAATTTCAAATGGAAAACCTTAAGAATTAGCCATGACTAAAAGAGGCTCGAGTTTAGTAATTTAGAAACCACGAAGGTTTATTAAATATTAAAGTGCAATGCAGAAGGCAAAAATTTACCAAAACCAATCAAGATGCATAATATTTCAAAAGTATAAAGCTCAGAAATTCAGTGCTTAATTTGAACCAGTGGTCGCAGGTGCAGCACCCGGCACTCATTTTTGGACATCATAGGTGCTAAAGTGTCTAAGGTCTAAGTGAGACCAGATGATAAAGATGGAGACTGTTGATATCATCCTGGAGAGGGGCCTCCTAAAGCAACAGTGAACAGAAAACCAGGGACACCAACGAAAAGGGCATGTGGCTACCATGGAGGTGAATCTCATCTGCTCAAATCATGCCTGCCATATGTAAATACAAAACCCAACTGCAGGTGAAAACACGTCACACATGCCTTTAGAAGCACAGGAAGAGATCACAATACCTAAGGGTACCCAGTGCTGAATAAAGCATGAACATTGGCCACTGAAGACAACAAATGGGCTCAAATGCCACTGACCATTCCTGATTAGCCCAAAGCAGGAGATGAAAAGGAAGAGATATTCATAACATCATTCATAGACAGGATTTTAAAACTCCGGACCACCCCAAGTGCTGAGTCCTAGTACAAGGCTTAAAAGTCTTGGGGATAATTGACAACAGGGCATCAGTGAACGTTATGAATACAAACTAATTCCTTTGTCTCAAACTTTGCCTCAAGCTCACAGGGACAAAGACGTGCATCAGTTATGCCGTGGAGTCAAAATGGATCTCCCTCAGGCTGTAATCAGCGGATCACAGCAGTCTTCCTGCACTTGGATTGGCACAGTGTTGCAGGCGTGTGCCAGTTTGTCCCAGCATGCATATGCTGCACCCTCTGGACGTCACTCTATACCCTCTCTGTACATTCTTCTGCCTACAGTGGCAATGACCACCACATTAGCTGAATTTCCTTTTCAGCCTATGTCTATAAAATCTTTCTTTCACGAGATCGCTCCTATTCAAAGCTTCCTTGAAGAAACCGGAAGTGACATATTTGCTTCCTCTCAAGCCGTCACAGTCACCTCTGGAATCTGTTTTGTTGTCACGCCCCAATGTATTATGGCTGCACTAATTCCTGTATGTCAGTTCCTGCTTCCTTTTTCACCTACTTCCTATTCCACCCTATTGAAGGAGCTGGAACTCTCAGTCCTATGCGGCACAAATGATCCATGAAATCTGCTGATGAGTTTTCCCCCTGGTTACTTGCACGTGGTTTCCTATGTAGCCTTACTCAATTTCCTTGCTGTACCTCCTAGAACCCTGCTCCCTCTCCTGGAATCCTACTCCTGCTGAATCCGGTGCTCATCTACTCCAGTCCCAGTTTTGTGAGTGTCATGGTCCTCAACAATACTCTACTTTGTATATCCGTCTGCCTGGAGCTTTTTATGCTGCATGACTTTTTCCTTCAATCAGTAACTCTTCTAGGAGACACCTGTTGCTTCCATGTGTTATTCCTAACTCTGTAGCAACACAGTGGCTACCAGAATGAGCCCTTATTTCGGACAACTTCAACAAGAGAAGAGGGTGCAACCATTGTGTCCAGTGTTTGTCTGTATGTAAGCATATGGTGGCCTCAAACCATTTCCTCTTGGAATCCTTTTTCAGATGACATTCCAACACGAAGACAGACATATTTAGATTAAAGTTTATGTGACTGAATGAGTCACAGCAACGCTGCTAAACTGCAGAAATGTAGAAGATCTCTGCTTAATTCAGTTCACTAGGAGAATCAACATGTGCGAACTGAAAGATATTATGACAGAGTTCCAAAACCTGTTTAAGGTTTAGGGTGTCTGAAGCGGGTAGAGCATCAGATATACCCGACAGTACACACAGTGGCTCTGACGCAAAAATATATACCCATCCACTTCCTTTTGCAAGACGAGGTTGAGCTGTGCATGCTTGAAGAGGAAGAGATCATCAACAAAGGTTCAGGTCCAAAGCACTGTATGTCTCTAATGGTTGTCACCAATAAGCTGAAAAAATCATGAGCGGTCAGGATATGCATTGACTTGACACTCCCAAACCAGGTGATATACAAGACACTTAGCACCAACAATAGACAATATCCTGGCTCGTCTAAAAAATGTAAATGCTTCGGGAAGAAGGATCTGAATGCAGGCAACAACAAACTGCAACTGGAAGAGTCCTGAACAGTGCTCCTTTGGTCATTTTGGGGTGAGCCTCAAGAATCACCCAGCGCAATGTATCTGGTGAGAGTCTTGCTTGGTCAAAGTGTGTGCACATCCTGGTGTTCACTCTATGGCACCTAATGTTACTCCTATGTTCTGTGATGCGAGTTTTGATCATCCTTGTAGTCATGCCAATGTAACGTAAGCTACAAGGGCAGGTGATCATATATACCATCATGTATATATACAGTTGGAGATATTGCAGTTAGTGTGCTTTCTTAGCTCCCATTTAAACATGTTGGAGAACACAATTTCCTTGGTAATCTCCGTAAGGGGACACACTGTGCAGGTTCCACACGGAAATGTCCCTTAACAGGTGGAAGATCCAAAAGTTGTCTGTGGGTTGGGATAAGGAGTTTTAGGTCTAGTGTGGATAAGCATATCCTTTAAGTTTCTTGTACGCTTGAATGCAAATCTAGGTATTGGTAGGTCAAGCGTGCCAGTTTGTAGGATCCCCCATTGTTTCCTGATATTTCTGATTCAGTTGGAATCGGGGGTGTAGGTGGTGACGCAAGTTAGGGACTCAGTGGTATCTTTTTGTTTGATTTCTAGTAGGGCTTCACGATGGTTATTCCTGGCCCTTTTCATAGAGAGTGCAATACTGCGGTGTGGATAGTCACGTTTGCTAAGGTTGTTAGCAAGACTAGCTGCCTCTACTTTGTAATCCTCTACAGAGCTACAGTTTCTCCTGATTCGGAGAAATTGTCCGAAAGGGAGGTTTTCTTTTAATGCTCTAGGATGGTGGCTGCTGAACAAGAGGAGACTGTTGCTTGAGTGTTATAGAGGATGCCCTCAATAGTACCAACTGGGACTCCCCTACACCAGTGCCCTTTGTTCTGGAATGTGCCACGCTGGCCCTGACTGAGAATTTCTTCGAGTACAGTAACCAACTTTACCACCAGACCCAGAGTGCTTCCATGGGGAGCACTTTTGCCCCCAGTGTGGCGTGCCTCTACATGGCCGCATTCGAAGAAAGACTGATCTTTGACATCTCTAACCCCTACACTTCCAACCTACTGTTGTGGAAAAGATTTATAGATGACATCTTAATCTTTTGGAAGGGTGAGAGGATGACCTGTGAGGAATTCTGCAACTGGATCAATACCCTCAATCCTTATCTACATTTCACAAGCACAATCTCAGAGACCAACATTCCATTCCTTGACTTAAGCATTAGACTAACAGAGGGCCAACTTAGCACAACCTTGTATAGAAAACCAACAGACAGCAACAGTCTCCTCTTGTTCAGCAGCCACCATCCTAGAGCATTAAAAGAAAACCTCCCTTTCGGACAATTTCTCAGAATCAGGAGAAACTGTAGCTCTGTAGAGGATTACAAGGTTGAGGCAGGTAGTCTTGCTAACAACCTTAGCAAACGTGACTATCCACACCGCAGTATTGCACTCTCTATGAAAAGGGCCAGGAATAACAATTGTGAAGCCCTACTAGAAATCAAACAAAAAGATACCACTGAGTCCCTAACTTGCGTCACCACCTACACCCCAGATTCCAACTGAATCAGAAATATCATCAGGAAACAATGGGGGATCCTACAAACTGGCACGCTTGACCTACAATACCCAGATTTGCATTCAAGCGTACAAGAAACTTAAAGGATATGCTTATCCACACTAGACCTAAAACTCCTTATCCCAACCCACAGACAACTTTTGGATCTTCCACCTGTTAAGGGACATTTCCCGTGTGGAACCTGCACAGTGTGTCCCCTTACGGAGATTACCAAGGAAATTGTGTTCTCCAACATAGCCCCCTTAAACACACAGCACCAAACGCATGGAATAAAAGATCTCCGCCAAAGAGCCCCTCATAGGGAGCCCGTCAGGTATTGCAGCTCTGACCTGATGAGGAGCACACCTTATGATGAAGCATGACACCCAGCTGGGTGTGTGAGGGCCCTAATTCCAAAAGGAGGAATTCCCCTTTCCTCCTACTATTAAGTAAGGACATATGACCACCTAGTTGACCTGTCTCCCCTTTACCAGTTAGGAACTGCATACCTTTTTTGGATTGATTGCATCATGATATTCTCCACTCTTAGAAGGATGTGGAGCTACTTCAGGCTTACCTTTGGGATATTGTCGGACTGAAAGTTCTTCCAGAACGCAATAAATTAAACCTTTGATTATCTAAAAGGCACTTGGAATGGGAGTAATAATGTACTTATCTATGCAACAAACCATAAGGACCACCCCAAAGGAGGAGGGCTGTCCTCCAGAGAATTTTCGGCTGTGGTCTTGCGCTCCACAAACAAATGTGGGTTTTTCTGAAGTTCACTTTTCAATTCTTCAGTTATATGTTCTCAGAGCAGAGAGTCAGTGCAGATCCCCAATAGGGACATCAAAACTGTGACCCATCCCAGAAGATCACAGGGTCTGTCTGGTCCACCACAGAACATCACAGAATCACAGATTATCCGGGCATAACCACTTACTGTGGCAGGGAATGGCCAATTAATGCAACAGGTTCATTTCCAACTTGTCACCACCACTTCATCAAGGAATGGTGAAGATCAAATCAAGGCTCCAGGAAAAAGTGTAGTTTCCTGGGTTGAATGAGATAGTAGAAGATGCAATAAATACCTCAAACGCACAATGGAAGGATGATTACAATAATTTTAACCGTTGCCATTTGCTCGGGGCAGCATTCCAACCCACTGTTCTTTTGCCCACAATGCCACCTCTGTTTGGACCCAGCCATTTGCAAATCAGTCTTGACCCTGCTCCAAGAGGAATAGCCCAGCCCGAACTGCCAGGCCAGGACCTCCTGATTCAGAACACAAACAACCCAAGACCGGTTTCGCCCTGGTTGGGTCTTGTCAGTTGGGTATAGCTTGGTTCCAGTGGCATAGTGAGCAAGGGACCCACATCTGGGCATACCCTTGGCCACAAAGGGTGTTACACTCTGCAACGCAGCTCCGTGGCGCTTACTGGAGGTACCTGGTGGGCTAGTTGGCCCCCAGGGACCCTCAGGATTGAAGAGGATTTAATTCCCCATCTTAAAACGCGCCACGGGGCCTGTTTGCACACATGTCACCTGAAGCCCCGCCCCCTCCCTTCACCACTGTGCAAACGCGACCCGTTGCGCGTTTTAAGTTGGGGGATTAAGTCCCCTTGAATCCTGAGGGTCCCTGGAGTCCAACTAGCCCACCATGTACCTCCAAAAAGCGCCACAGAGCTGCGTTGCAGAGAGGTGTAAAAAGGGGCTTGGCCTCTGTACACCTCTCTGCAACGCAGCCCCCTGGCGCATACTGGAGGTTCCTGGTGGGCTAGTTGGCCCCCAGGGACCCCAGTATTCAAGGAGAATTCGTTCCTCATCTGCAAACGCGCCAGGGGGCGCGTTTGCAGACTGCTGCAGAGAGGGGCGGGGCCTCCGGCACGATGCCGGTCTTTTTATTTATTTTTTTGTATGGGAGGGGGCTGCGTGGCCCCCTTCCCTTGGACACTTTTGGCCCCGGGGACCCCATCCCCGGGGCCTGATGATTATTATTTTTTTTTTTAAACAAAACGGGAAGGGGGCCGTGTGGCCCCCTTCCCTGGGCCTCTATTGGCCCCGGGGACCCCATCCCCGGGGCATGCCCTCTTTTTTATAATTAAAATATTTGGAGGGGGGCTGCGTGGCCCCCCTCCTCAGGCCATTTAAGGCCCGGGGACCCCATCCCCCGGGGCCGGCCTTCACCTTTTTTTTTTTATTTTTTATTATTGGGGAGGGGGGCTGCGTGGCCCCCCTCCCAGGCCACTAATAGCCCCGGGGACCCCATCCCCCGGGGCCTGGCCACTCGTTGGGGACCGTGGGGGGGTCCCCAATCCCCGCACGGTCCCGCCGGCTCCCCGCGTCCTGCGGGAGCCGGCATTGCTTTTCCATAAGGGGAGCTGCTGACATGCAGCTCCCCTTGTGGAAAAGCAATCTGCTTTGCTTCATTGAAGCTAGAGCAGGTTTCCCTGCTCTCGCTTCAATGAAGCAAAGCAAGTTTGCAATGACAGGACGGGAGCCGCGAGGCTCCCGTCCTGCCATTGCAAACAGCAGTGTCCCGGGTAGGCACCCGGGACACTGCAGGAGCCGGCCCTGGGGGTGGCGGTCCCCAGGGCCACCACAGGCTCCAGGAGGGGGGCCGCCACGGCCCCCCTCCCCACTTCTGCAAAGCCCCGGGGAGGTGGTGGTCCCCGGGGCTTCGCCCATTTTAAATTTTTTAGTGCCCCGGGGAGGTGGCGGTCCCTGGGGTGTGTGGGGGGGGGCTGGAGCCCCCCCACACTGGTATTTAAAATTTAAAAAAAGAAGCCCCGGGGGGTGGCGGTCCCGGGCTGCGGGAGGGCACAGTGCCCATCCGCACCATTTTTATTACAAAAAGCCCCGGGGGGTGGCGGTCCCCGGGGCTTGGGTGGCCTTAGAGGCCCCCCCATTAACTATAAACCCCACCCCCCGCATGCCCCCAGGACTTGGCCCACCCAGGGGCAAAATAGCATCGAAGCGCGGGAGACCGCGCTTCGATTTTTTTTTTTTACGGCAGGATTCGCATCCCGCCGATTTTTTTTTTTTTTTTAATGCTTTTTTCTGCCCAGGGGGTCCTTGTGGGACCCCCTGAGCAGACCTAGGGGGTCAGGGTGTTTCTACCCTGCCCCCTTTGTGCGTTTGCGCACTTGCAATTATTTTTTTTTATCGGCGGGATTCGCGCAACCTAAGCGCATCCCGCCGATTTAAAAAAAAAAATGCTTTTTCTGCTCAGGGGTTCTTGTGGGACCCCTGAGCAGACCTAGGGGTCAGGGTGTTTCTACCCTGCCCCCTTTGTGCGTTTTGCGCACTTGTTTCTCTGCCTCGGTTCTACCGAGGGATAAAATGGCTGCCAACACTTCCTGATTTGGAGTGTTGACAGCCAATTAGCATGCAGCTCGTGATCGGGAGGGTACGCGGACCCTACGCGGCCATAGATATGTGATTTTGATTTTCTCAGCAACTACTGAACGGATTTACACCATTTAACAAAAAGGGTTCTTTCTGAACCAAGAACTACCTCTTTGCCAAATTTGGTGTAATTCCGTTCAGCAGTTCGGGCTGTAGCCGTGGCTAAAGTTTCCTAAGGGAAAATGAATGGGGAAAACACGTTTTGGGACCCCCTTTTTCTCGGCCCCGCTTGACGAATCACCCCGAAACTTTCAGGGTAGGAGCGGACCGGAGCGGGCCATAAAGTTTGAAACTTTCGCGAAGATTCGTCAACCGACGCAAGAGTTATTTCAAATAGAATGTTGCGGATTTCCTATGGAAAATAGGTCCTAACTATAACTATCTACTGGCGACCGCCAGTAGATAATATACATACATATATTTGTGTTTGCACTATAAGTATACAAATACATATGCATATACATACACATGCTCTCTGCTCAGCAGTGGTGATGGCACCATTCTATAGGTCAGCACAGATTTACCTATGGCTGATGATGTGTGACTCAGTCCACCTAAATGTGAAATTTGGAACAGCAACAGAACACTTAGGGATGTCTAATAGTGTTGGTTCTAAAGTCCCTGTTTAGGACAGTAAGGTGCCGCCAGGGTACTAGCACCCTCTGAACATCCCAGGGCAGGGAGGAACTGAAAATGGTGGGCTGAAATACCTGTTTATTCAAAGGGCAGTTTTGGCAATGAAGCATATGTTTAGCACAAGCCAGGCATTACTAGAAGTGCTGTGACTAGAGTACTACATATTCCCAGGAGAGTGGAGAACAGTGTGAGTAGTATAACCACTTTACATCTGGGACTTTGGCGCATAGGTGTCCTTATGGACATCCTCAGGACTGGCCTTTGAGTGCCCATGGTGTTCCTCAAACGTTGAGCATGTCTTGGGGTCTGCACAGACAGACAGGACTATGTACAGACCTGTTCCTGCTCCTCTGCTCTATTTTAGCAAATGTTGAGAGGCCTGCATACGGGTTGCAAACCTGCCCTTCCAATCAATGTGTGTGATAATACTGAGGCACACACAGGTAAACTGGAGTATGTAAAAACTTGACCTATCTCTTCCTGTTAGTAGATGTACTGAGGCCTGCAACGGCAGATTACACTGCGTAGAAAGTTATCCTTCAACTTGTTTTCAAATCCTTTGAATTGGGCATTTGTCATGTAAAACACCAGCCTTTTGTCACCCTAGACCTCTTGAAGCCCCGGCAGAGGAAGAAAGGGGAAGGAAGGAACTTTCCAGACCCAGATGTGGGGGTGGACTAGAGGCTTCCCCCACTTCAAAGTGTGGCGCCAGGTATAAATATTGGACTTTCTAAGACACTCATCAGTACACTCTTGGACCTGTGAACTTACAGAAGAAGGACTGCCTTGTTCCCCAGAGGACTGCCCTGCTGCTTGAGGCCTGCCTTGTTCCCCAGAGGACTGTCCTGCTGTTCAAGGCCTGCCTTGTTCTGTAGATGACTGCCCTGCTGCTACCAGAGGACTGCCGTGCTGCTGGAGGCCTGCCTTGTTTTTCAGAGGACTGCCCTGCTGCTGGAGGCCTTCCCTGCTCTCTGAGAAGGAAGGCTGCACCTGTACCTTCACCCAGGCTAACCTCAGTGACTCCAAGGGTCAGTTGGCTGACCTCCTGTTCTGAGCTACAGGGACATACCAAGCTCCAGAGACCCCCCTGCATCTACCCAGCTGACCTGCTGCAACTGGTCCTGTCTAGACCTGCAACTGGACCTGCCTGGTCCTGCGCCTGAACCTGCCTGAGCTCTACTGGCCTCTGCCGGACTGGGTTCCTAGTACCCAAAAGGTCCTCCCGAGGTCCTGGACCCTTGGCTGGCATCAGTTGAGCTCCTCCAGTAAAATTCTGAAGTATTGAACTCTGCACTCCTGACTTTGAGAAGGTAACTTTTTCAGCAGGACTAACCTGATTCCTGCATCTGGCTCACACTTCATCATGATTGGCCTGAACTTGTGACTTTGTCCCGATCAAGGGCAACCGAATACCCACAGTTAACGTTTTTTGCTTCTTAGCACTATTTTTACTAAAACATTTAAAATTGCATATCTCCCTTTCAATTGTTTGGCTTTTTTTGTTCTGGTCTCATTTTATTTATTAAGATGTATACAATTTTTCTAAATTGATTTGGGATTTTTATTGGGTTGTTTTAGTGGGTCAATACTGTTTGTGTGTTGCATAAATACCACAGTGTCTCTAAATTAAGCCTGAAAGCTTTTGTGCCAAGCTACCAGCAGGTTAAGTACAGGTTAATTTAGTGATTTTTGTTGTTCACCCTGACAAGGTTTGCAATTTTTTCTTGAGAATGGCCTTTACCCCCCCTCCTCAATCGGAAACCCAATTTCTTACAAACACCATAACACATTAAAAACAACAACCTTGGTGCTGTGGCCAGTATACAGCCTGGTCCTGGTGAAGTAAGCACGATGAATTTTAAATGGATCACCCTGAACCCATCTCGGATTGCAACCTCCGCAGGGTATCTGCACACCACCCCCCAATCATCATCCTCCAGTCTGCCCAGGTCACCTTCTCATTCCTCCCTCAGTGCCATCAGGATGGGTTGACTGTTATTAAGCAGTGTGGTGTAGATCTGAGAAACTGCATGCCTGTGCTATTTCCTGGGACTTATAAATATAGCTGGCCAGGATCTATCTAACCTGGAGGTAGCGCAAGAATTAGCTCCCCACCAGATCATGTTGCCTCTGTAGTAGCACAAAGGTCAGCCACTGTTTTTTTCCAGATATTACCCAGTTTGGAGATGCCAAGTATATCCCACTGTCTATAACCTGCAACACCACGCAGGTACACCAGGGGCTCCTAGTCCCATAGAGATGTCTCTAATGTTATTTTGTTTTTCCATCCCAATTTTTGTGCAGCTCTTCTCCAAGTCTTAACTAAGTCTGGGCGGTGAACTCCGCTCCGCTCGCGGAGGTTGCGGAGTTTTCCGCACTCCACGTTACGCAGAGCTCACGGAGTTCCACAAAAACTCCACTCCACGTAGCAGAGTGGAGTTTTTTTCCTCGCTCGCGCTCGTCAACAGCAAGTTGGTGAGCACGAGCGAGGAAAATCCACCCCCTGGCGAGATTTTTCCTCGTTTGCGATCATCAACGTCAAGTTGGTGAGCGCAAGCATGGAAAATCAACCTCCCAGCGAGATTTCTCAACGCGGGCGGTTGGATTTCTCATTGCGAGTGGTCGCGTATGCTCGTGACCACTCACATTGAGAAACAGTCCGTTCGCGTTGAGAAAGCTGCAACTTGAGTAAAAAATCTACTCGAGCAGCAGAAAGGAAGCAGCCCCCGCTTGCGCTGTGCATGGTGCCGTTTGCGATGATTGCACCCGGCGCTGAAAATCACAGCGAATGGCATTTATCTAACACACTCTACCACTTGCGGAGCTCCGAGTAGCGCAGCAGAGTTTTTTTGCACTTTGCGGAGTTCCACGTTGCAGAACTCCGCGAACTCCGCCCAGGCTTATTCTTAACCGTGATAGTCGTTGGTGCCAGGAGGTCAGTAAGGCTCCCCCTACCATATAATTGCCTAAGGTAGCCCCACGGGTCCATGGCTAGCCTGTCTGCCTTTAGGGAGGGCCCCCACTGGGCTGCAAAGGACCAGTCATTAACCACCAAAAGTTGGGTCGCCCAGTAATGCAAACACAAGGCTGGGAGTACTATGCCCCCCTCTGCCGCCTTTCTGGTCATTCCCAACAACAGTTTAATCTCAGCCCCTACTGACTATTATCCTCCTACTTCTCAGCAGAAGTACAGGCATCTGAAGTTGTACAAGTATTACCTCCCTGTGACTGAGTTATATCTGTGTAGTAAGCTGCAGCTTTACATCGGATGACAGGGGGGAGGATATACACAATCTGCATGCGTTCTACCTTTGCTGACATTAGGGGGGAATTTGACACAATCTCCTAGCCACCTAAGATGAAACACAGGTTTACACCCTCGACTTGCATTCCTGCTCACTCACTACCAGAGGGCCAATACGGACTCTTGTGGCCTTCACCTCACACATATCACCAGGACTGCAAGATACTATGTTAGTACTATATGGGCATCACTTCAGGCCATAATCAACAAGCATTGAAAATGCAATAGGTCTCGCTTTGATTAAGTTAAAGCCATTTTATATAGCAAAGCAAATGGCTTTAACTTAATCAAAGGCGAGACCTATTGCATTTTCAATGCTTGTTTTCTTTCCCAGGTGGCGTCCGTCAGTCTGCGTGAGCCCGAAAAAAAAGGGCTGGGGTGATCAAGGGCGGGGACACCAAAGTATCCTGATGTGACCATTGTATTGGTCACAGTGGGGGCAGGCAGCGTCCTCACTAAATGAGGTGTGAATCACGGGCTCCACGCAGCAGCAGGGCCATCAGAGTTAGCCGTTTTCGCGCTATGCTAAGACTGATGACCCTTTCAGTGTCACTTTGCAGGCCCCTAGACACAGAGGGGAAGGGGAGGAGGTCGGGCGCACTGCAGAGGCCTTCCTCGATGTGCACGGTGCACCACACAGGCTGAAAAATAAAGTTGTCATTTTAAAGTAGGGCTATTCCTGCAGTCCCGGTACGCTTTTTTAAAACAAAGAAGTAGGGGAACGGACTAACATAATTTTTAAAAGTAGGGGCACGCCGTGCCCTTCCGATCCCGCCCACTTCTAACACTGAATACAACAAGTAACAACATTACACCCACAAAACAGGACTATTGGCTTTGTCAATGGTTGTTAGTTGCATAGAATAAATAAGTAACAACTAAGCCTTCGTTATTTATACGAATGCTTCAGTTCTGAAATGATGAGACCATAAAACAACTATAACCAGTCTCTTCGAAGTTACCTCAAAGGCAGTGAAGGAAGGCACTTCTGCAGAATTAAGATTTTATTTCACCCTGTTGGTGAGCGCCAAAATGAGAGCCCAATAGGGACCCGTCTCAGCGCCTGCTTTTTAAGACTGCCGGTGCCGACCGGCAGGACCCGGCCCACTTAAAGCCCTTCTTTCAAATAGGAAAGAATGAAATCCCTGCGCCTCAGGCTGTGAATAAATGTGTGATCTGTGGCAGCAGAGAGAGCAGGACTCTGAGCCTTAACGCTGATCACCGATTTCCCCATTGATAATAAGTCTTTCGTGGTGAAGTTTTTAATATTTCATGGTCTGGCCATAATTGCAGTATTACATATATTCTTAATAAATGCGGATGCGCACAGTCTAATATGGTTTTGATTATCAATGTTAAGCGTTGGGAGGGGCAAGGGGCCGAGGGCCATTTGGTCCTGAAGCCAGGAGTTCAGAGCCCGGTCCAGCTTAAACCAGAGATGCAGGTTTGCCTGCTTTACTCCATTCTCAATATTTTTCATGAATATGTAATTGGTACATGTAACATAGGTAGCTCTCACCCTGAGTAACCGTAGGAGCTTTACGGACTGTCCCTGCTACCCTGTTACTCTGAATTTGTCATGTAACGCTCTCCGCTCTATTGTAAAGCGCTCTGACACTTCTCTGGGTGATGTCGGCGCTATAAATACATTCTTGGGCTCCCCTGCTGCACTCTCTCCCCTCCCACCCCCTTCAGGGTCCCCCCTCCGGCCCTCCGTCCCCATCTCTACCCCCACTTGTGGTCTACAAGAGAGGGGTTTTATCCTTTGCAAGCAAACAGAACAGACAGAGCCAGCTGTGCAAGCAAAGGGGCGCAGATTAAACAAACCCGGGGGGAGGAGGGGGGAGTAGAGAGGGGTGAGGAGGGGAGGGAGGGGACGACAGGGAGAGGTGGGGGGGTCAATCAGTGCGACAGAATGGAGAGGACAGCAGGACACTGCTCTACCCCAGGGCAGCACCGGCCATTCTAGGAATACCTTGGGCTTACTTGGGAGAGAGGGCTGGAGGTGTGTGTGTGTGTGTGTGTGTGTGGGGGGGGGGGTCACCCGCGCCCTCCCCATAGAAAAAATAGAAGAAAACGATGCCGTTGAGTAGTCATTGCGTCCTGTATTATCACTCAGGCTTTCAAGCAGGGCTTTAAGTGGGATGAAAAAACTGGAGGGGTCTCTCAAGGGGCGTGGCCAATGTAATTAAGGGCGTGGCTTAAAAACACGTAGGCTAGAAACCTGTGCTTCGCCGTAGTGTGCTGCCCCACTGGTATTTTGCTGCTTCTGTCATTGCTCCAGATAAATAATACAACAAGTAACAACATTACACCCATAAAACAGGACTATTGGCTTTGTCAATGGTTGTTAGTTGCATAGAATAAATAAGTAACAACTAAGCCTTCGTTATTTATACGAATGCTTCAGTTCTGAAATGATGAGACCATAAAACAACTATAACCAGTCTCTTCGAAGTTACCTCAAAGGCAGTGAAGGAAGGCACTGCTGCAGATTTAAGATTTTATTTCACCCTGATGGTGAGCGCCAAAATGAGAGCCCGATAGGGACCCGTCTCAGCGCCTGCTTTTTAAGACTGCCGGTGCTGACCGGCAGGACCCGGCCCACTTAAAGCCCTTCTTTCAAATAGAAAAGAATGAAATCCCGGCGCTTCAGGCTGTGAATAAATGTGTGATCTGTGGCAGCAGAGAGAGCAGGACTCTGAGCCTTAACGCTGATCACCGATTTCCCCATTGATAATAAGTCTTTCGTTGTGAAGTTTTTAATATTTCATGGTCTGGCCATAATTGCAGTATTACATATATTCTTAATAAATGCGGATGCACACAGTCTAATATGGTTTTGATTATCAATGTTAAGCGTTGGGAGGGGCAACGAGTCAAGATGACCCCCCCCCCTCAGTGGCATTAAGTGGAATATTATACTCTGTGCATCTGACTACCTGGGGTATTTTTACAAACCCGTCAGCTAAGCTGGGCGGCACGTGAAGCTGTTTTTATTATTCTTACATCGCCATGAAATCTGCATTTGTTTCTCGTTGTAAACGGCTTCTGTGCTGCGTCCAAAAGAGCCACCCCGACGCGACTTCTCTCCCTGCACACCCGGCCTCGGCTCCTGCGGGGTCTCTTCGGGTCTGCCCTGTATAACAGAAGGGGTTGAACCCCGGCCGGGGTGCAAGGGGTTTGGAGGCCTCTCACCTGGGAGCGGGGGCACTTTATTTATTTCTCACCTAGGCTTGTCGTCAGGGACAGTAAACCGAATATAACCCTTGCGCTACAGTATTAAATGTGTGGATGAATATGTGTTATTAGCGTCGGTGCTGGGTCATGGCTCTAAAGAAACAAGCATTTGAAGGCACGAATGGGGGAGGGGGGGCGGCCGGCGAGCTGCGACGTCATGGCTCTAAAGAAACAAGCATTTGAAGGCACGAATGGGGAGGGGGGGCGGCGACCGAGCGAGAAGGCATCGGACTGCGGGAGGGGGGGGAGGGACGGGAAGAAATTGCCTCGCGCGAAACTGAAACGAGCTTGCCTCAAAGTAAAAAAAAAAAACAAGTACAACTGCGCAGCCGGGAGGAGGGACAGTGACGTCTCTATGGAGAGAATGCGGCGTGAAGGCAGCGTGATTTGTAATACATGCCCAATCACAGAGCCGGACTGGCGCGTGCAGGCAGCGTGACAGAGAGCCGTTGTGAAGACTTTTCTTATCTGCTTGTTAAATAAACAAGCAGATAAGAAAAGTCTTCACGACAGCCGTGAATCAGGCGACCCAGTCCGGCAAAAAGCCAAAGGGAGGCAACGAAAAACCCTCCTTTCCAATGGGAAGCCAGCGTTTACCATAAACGCTGACGCTACCCAATGGAAATGAGGGGCGGGGCTCGAGTCCCCTGTCCCCTTCTCGAAACTGACTTGTTTACTATAGCTCTCGCAGGCGAGGAGCGCATGCGCGCTCCAACGCCAGGCGAGACGTAAAAATGAAGTGGCAGTGCAGCATATTTCATCTGCAGCTGGAGTCCACCCAATAGTGTGGCCCACTGTTCGCTTTTCGGTGAGTTTGTTCTTCTAATGAGTCGTCTATTCCACTGCCTACAAGGAGCCAGTCACAGGACAAGAAAGGAAGGACGATTGGAGCTACCAGGTGGGACACCTCATATCCAACTCTAACTCTTTAACCCCAAATGAGCTGTAAAGGAGGTGCCCGTCACTGCTCGGAGGGAGGAGCTGCAGCACAGGAGTCGCCCTACACAAGACAGCTTCAGGATCACATTCAGCTCTCAAGATGCAAAAAAGGAAAGTGTCACATACTGTTAAACAGCCCTGAATATTGGAAAGAAAACCATGCTGGCGTCCAGTGCAGAGTATATACCTTTGGTGTTTATTTCTTCCTTTAAGCCTATTTCAGAGTGCTCCATGTTGTCTAGTTGACAGAAACACAGGGAGAGTATGATTTTCCTAAGATCGAACAGTTTGTTAAAGTTGGAGCACTGAGACTGCAACACACTGTTACTTGCTCCAGTGCCTATAAATGAACTGTAACATTGCAGTTTGGAGATTATACCATATGATTGGGCACTGACCCCTTCCCCAAGGTACTTTCATTGCAGTGTTTTTAGTTTGATTGATTTTAAATACTCATAATCTCTAAGGGTGGGCGTAGTTCGCGAAGTAATGCTTCGCGAAGCTACGCAAAGTGCAGTTCGCGCTACGCAAGCTTCGCGTAGCACTACGCGAACTGCGTAGCGCACTGTTCGCAATGATTGCACAGTGCCGGATGCTTGTCCGCACTGTGCAATCATTGAAAACGGCAACTTGCACAGTGCGAGCTGTCTTTTACTGCCGCTCGAGTAGATTTTTACTCGAGCGGCAGCTTTCTCAACGCGGACTGGTAGTTTCTCATCGCGAGCGGTCGCAAGCATACGCGACCACTCGCAATGAGAAACCTGACCTCCCGCGTTGAGAATCTCGCCGGGAGGTTTATTTTCCACGCTCGCGATCGGCAACTTGATGTTGCTGATCGCGAACGAGGAAAAAGTCTCGCCGGGATGTCATTTTGCTTGCTCGCGGTCGCCAACTTGACGTTGAGGACCGCGAGCAAGCAAAAATGACCAGCGGCACTACGCTACGCTACGCTACGCGTGTTCGCACTGTGCTACGTGCAATTCGCGTTGTGCGAAGTAGCGCAAACTTCGCAAACTACGCGAGCGTAGCGTAGCACTTCGCCCAGGGTTAATAATCTCTCGAAAAAAGCAGCATAGGATTAAGATCAAAAAGTGATTGCCCGAGAGCTCACACCTAATGGGGAGGCTGGTTTAAAAACCAAAAGAATTATTAGCTCACTAGATTGGACCTGGAGTGGCAGTGATTCTGATAGCACCGCCCAGGGACTACCCTTCCCAGGGAAATGTCACTGCATTGTGGGTCAAGCAGATTTAGAACACAGTGTTTGTTAATAGCATATTGATGTGAAGTGGTAAAGACAAGAATAGATGTCAAGTCACCTAGTTCTGTGACTAAAACATACCCCTGGACCACACCTAGGGGCCTATTAAGATGTTGAGCGGACACCGTATTGGAAATGGGACCTACCGACCTCCGGTCGGCGGTACCGACCGCCTCATCATGATGCGACCGAACACTGTTGCATACTCCCATTCCTCTATGGGAGCTCGTGTTCCTGTAGAAGAATAGGAGTCTGTGTTCATCCCTGCACCGTGTGGCAGTGGTGCCTGCCACAGAGTGCAGGGATGAACAGGGGGAAACATAGGTACCCCCTCTGCCCCCAACCGGAGGCCGCAGAGGCAAGGGGGCCCTGCTAGGGACCCCCATACTCGCTCTCCGGCAGGCTTTCCATGTTGGAGAGCCCGACATTGAAAACCTGCCGGAGACCGAGTATCGTAATCCCAGGGCAGAAAGGCCGCCCTTTGGGATTACGGGCCGGCCTCCGACTTGCCGACGGGCTCCTTGAGCCCGTCGGAAGCCAGCCGGAATGACCGGCCGATTTAATTTCCGACAGCCAGCATTGTAATGCGGCGGTAGGAGATTAAAATGAGATGCAGCCCGGAAAGACTCCGACCGACAGTTTCAATTAGAAAGGATTATGCATGCTACTTCCTGGAACCCTGGTGCCTTATTGAGCTGCTCGGTGTACTAAGAAACAACCACTGCTAGCTGTGGAGAAAAACGTACATTGATTAAACCACATAAGGACCCAAAGACGATCCTATGATTTGGAGTACAAAGATCTCTCAAGGTGCCCAAGGTAAGGCATGATTAATCAGAATGGCAGCAAACGGAAGTATGAATTTAAAGTACAAATATTTTATAATTCTGTTTGGTCACCGCCTGCCAACCCACTATATAGTCCAGTGCTCAAGTCACCTCTGATGTCATAGTTACCTTTCTCTGAGCAGTGTGCCCTCATCTATCCACATCCATAATTCAGAGAACCACCTTTGGTCTCTGCCCACATAACTTGATTTAAATGGACAAAACGCGCCACCGTGCTCCGAGGGTTTGACCTCACAACAAGACAGCCAACTCTTCTAGAATCCAGAACATTCGGACAGACTTATATTACTACATGTTGTATAATCATGAACTGCTGCAGAACTCAAAGAAGCCAAATCCCCTATGGAGGATGAACAGCTGTGCCCAGCGTGTGGGGCTTCTAAGGAGACTCCAGAACATGTATTGTTCTTCGGCCCAGTCTACCTAAATAGTAGGTGGTGCTGTATTCTACCACTTTGTCGGAATCTGGTGGTCAGAGAGCATAAGTGTGCCCTAGGGATACCAAAACTTGACCTTAGTAAACCACTGGTTTTTGCATTCGCCCGCTATCTGTTGACTTTGTGGAAAACCAGGGACAAATTCAGTATCTCTAACGGTTAAATATCTGATGCTATTGTGTTAATGTGCGCAAATGTAACAAAATGTGCATTTTTAAAAGTTGTATTTTTTTATCTTGAGTTCTATTTTTCTGTACACACGTTCATTTTAACTCTGTTTTTAGGTGTATTTGCTTTTAATATATGTATTTATTGAATTCGAATTACTAATGTTTCATTATTGTTTACCTGCGTGCTTTTATGGCCTCGAGCCGAAATAAAGGTTTTTGAATGAACGAATTGCGGTACAAAATTCAGTGCATGAATGGGACAACACTTAAGCATGTGCATTAGAATAATCTGTGGTGAGTGACACTGGGCAGGACTGCCTGTCAAGGTTTCTATATAGCGCTCGCTACATGTATTGAGAGTGTTGCTAAGCAACCCCAATATTTTTATACAATGCAAAAAGACATAAGTAGATTACAAGACTTTTTCTTTGGGTCTATGGCAGAAGTTTATTAGGCAATCTCTTTGATGGAGACTGATATTAATCATTGGTATTTCAGGGCTTAAGACAATTTCATTCCACTTGCATAACAGATTTATTCATGCAGCAAACTTGTCTCTTAAATGTGGTAGAAGCGAGAAGTTCTAGCTTATTTCAGGAGGTAGTAAAGGGACTAGAATTCAAATACAGTATGACATAGTGATCACACTTGATAAGCTAAATACCCGGACAAGTTATCTCTTTAATAATGTCTGATTTAAAGGAGGGGGTTGAGTAATGAAATCCCAAAATTATGATCCATGACCCCCTAGCCTCACAGCCCCAACAAACTTCTTCTGATGTATCAGTTCATGCGCACGGTGTCCAACAAAGTGATAATGGGAAGTTTGTGACACTAGAATAGTAAAACAAGCTTTATATCACAGGATATATAACTCCAGTCGCCTTGTCACAGACAGATAATCTTCAACCCACCAAAGAGCACTCCTACCCATCCCCCCTGTCAGGGCACAAGTCCTAAAATAAGAAGTGGGGGGACGCTCCAAGTTAGGTGGTGTCACCGGAAGTGACGTCACGACAGGAAGTGATGTCACGAAAGTTGATGGGGGCAGGCTGCCAGCAGCAAACCTCGGCGTTATCATCACACTTCCTTCCTATTCCAAACCCGGGCCCCTTGTGAGCGCGCGCCGTTTCCTCTCTTGCTTTATTTGGTGGTGTGCTGGGATTTTTTGATTTCCTCGTGAAGCCTTAAATGCGGCCAGCTTTTGGGCAGGGGGGATGGCGTCCACCCGGTAAAATAAGTGGGGGGACGCCGTCCACCCGCGTGGTACCCCGACTCGAGCCCTGCCCCCTGTCCTTCCCCTGCTGCAGTCAATCAAGTTCTTCCTTTCCATTCATCGATATAAAAGTCGAGAGGCTTTGGGGTCACCACTCATTCATTCCTGCTTTTAATAACACTCAAAACAGGAAGCAAATGTAATCGCTGTATGAAAGAGTTGTGATGTTGGGGTAGAAAAAGGTTGTTTGCATGGCTTGGGAGAGAGTGCACCTCTGCCTCAAATTTACTCTAGCAATCTGTATTAGTTTTAATCGCTACCTCAGCACGCGTGACAATCACGGGAGTGCACTGAGGCCTTCTGTAACATTGAGTGAGAACCATGGCGAGACTCTGAAGTCAGAAGGGCACATCAAGAACACCCTCCTTTGCAACTACCACTACTGTCTGCTCTCTAGCAGTGGTGGCTCCTGCCAATCTAAAGTGATGGGGCGGCGCAGGGGTGGGGGGGTGTAGGGGAATAAAAATAAATAAAAAGATATACCTGCCGCTGATGGCCACCTCGGTGCTCCTCTCTTCCCAGCAGTCTATGGGCCACAAAGCGGGGAGGGGGGTGTTAGGGCAATAAAAATAAATGTAAACACTTACCTGACGCTGCCAGCCACCTCAGTGCTCCTCTCCTCCCGACAGCCACAAAGCACAGGCTCCCCACCCAATCCAGATGCTACTCTCATGCAATACCTAGCATGAGGGAAGCGCTGGTATTGGCCTGAGTGGGCTGGTCTGATGCTTACTCAGGCACAGGGAGCCTGTGCCTTTTCTCCACCCGGCGGTGCAACACAGCTGGGTTGGAGAAATATAAGTGCGCATGTTGGCTTGGCCGTCCTAAGACGGCTGGCCAAACCGACATGCTCACTTACAGTGCCCACCACTCCTCCTTCCTGCCATGGCCCAGCCAAGACTCCATCGGTTTCGGCTCAGTCAGACAGTGATAAATAAAAGGATAATAACATTGTTTTATTATTATTTTATTTATTATCTGCTGGCTCTGAGCAGTGGGGCAACGGTCTTTCGCCATTATGGAGTAGCCACGTCTGCTCTCTAGGCTATAAGGATTGACAGTGGTGGCAGAGATACCAATTTTAGTCAGCAGGATAGGCCTTTTTATCTGTTGCTTGCTAGAGAGCAGGCCTACAGGCAGCTCTCCTTTTTAGGTCTCGCCTGAGCCAGCGCGCATGCGCTGCTCTGCGAGGCTTCTAGTAATCACTTTCAACTCGGACCACATGCTCGTGCGTGTGCTTTTTTTTGTTGCTCACACGCTATTGGCCTTTGCGTGCGTCTTTCTAAGAAAGACAACAATGGCTCTGTCGGGGGAGCGCCAATCACTTTGTTAATAAGTACAAATCATTAAGAGTATGGAAACTTATGTATACTTAAAGAGTCCAATAGAATGAATTAGCGCGCGCAACACAGGAAAAACAAAGACACCTCAGATAAATATGAAGGACTCAAAAGTATTTGCAAAACATTTTTGTTATTAGATTTTTCAAAGGTTATTTTAACAAAAATATATACATATAGTTAGGCTGTCCACATAAAAAATTGAGAAGTGTTACACAGTGACAAAAGTGCTCAGTGCTCGTGACAAGGTGCATATATACAAGTGTGGAATTATATACAAAAATATACAATTTACAATGATGGTCAGAGAAATAATTTGGCAAGTCTCTCTGGTCAAGACAAAATTATTCAAAAAATGAGACACAGAGATACTTAAAAGCTGAACCAAGGTTAAGCGTCGACGTTTCGACCCTGACAACGCATAATTGATATGTCGCGGCGGGTCTTCATCAGGACAAGGGACAGCCTACGATAGATAAGACATAAAGTAAGGGGAGGGGGGGGAAAAGTGTCTGGAAATCCATCCAATTGAACTAATGATGACCATTACTCACCACAGATCCAAGGAGGCTTTTGGCAATGTCGGGGCAGCCAGATAGATCTGAGAAAAATTAGGGATAAGTTACCATGTTCTTAAGTAGACTTGGTAAATTAAAAGGGGTGCGCAACTAAAGGGAAACAGGTCTTACCTGCCAAAGTCAAGAATACGCAACCGCAACAATGCGTGCAGAATGAAAACATCCAGGAGAAGCTTTTGCAATAAAGCAAATGTCCTGAAAGAAAGGGGCGAATAAACGAGTTGGGATACGGTAGTGTAAATTATTTACAAAAATTCATTGCAGCCACAATGGTGATCGAATCTTACCTATGACTCGGAAAAATCTGGGACAATTCAAGTTTGCTCGGGAAATTCTGGATAATTCCAGTTAGGAAACGGATGAATTAATCAAGGCCAGCGACCCCATAAAAAGGATTCAATTGTCCTGAAAGAAAGGGGCGAATATACAAGTAGAGATGTGATAAAGTTAATTATAAAAATTATTTACAAAAAATTCTATTGGCCACAGTGATAATTGAATCTTACCTATGGCTCAGGGAAATACTGGAACAATTCCAGTCAAAAAAACAGCACAAATTATTCAAGGCCAGCGACCCTGTAAAGAGGGGCCAATATGTCAAGTTTTAACCAGTCAATTATTAGTTAAATTATATCAGCCACAAGGTAATAAAATCTTACCTGTGGCTCGGTAAGGAGTCTGAATAAGGCCAACTGATTTAAGAAGAAGGGTGATCCAGGCAATGAGTCCTGGAAAGTTAAAGACGGATCATTAGGCTATTCTTGTTCTAAAGTTAAAACACACTCCAGATCACAGTGTGACTAACAAATCATGGTTACGCTTACCGTGGACACCAGGAACCGCTCTGCAGTCTTGAAGCAGAATGCGAGCTCCGGTTCTAAATACCCACGCCAGCGTGCACGAGGACGTGTGACGTCGTGCAGCAGCTGGCTGCTGTCGGCCTCGCTGAGGATAACTATGACGTGACAACACTTGCAGAGTGCAAGGAACAGTTCAATGGGCCAAAAAGGGAAAGAAAAACAGTGGCAAGGCAATGTTCGGCTTTGCTGTTGATAAAAAACAGACGTGTATGCATACGCGGTTTGTTTTGTTTCAAAAGGACCTATATTCGATTATATTTCTTAAAGGGACTAGTCGGTCGGAAAAGAAGCGTCTCTACACACACAATTGTGTGTAAGATTTTGGGTCAAACACATAACCTATTTAAAACCTAAGGTACATATATCCTGGAGAGAATACTATAACCAGAATAGTACTTTTAAGCGATGTATTACCCAGCGCCCTATTCAGATCATGTATAAAAATTACACATATATAGATTACAACATATATTGACCCTTAAGGTTACAATGGGTCATAATGAGGTATATATCCCCTACAGAGAACTATATTGTCTAGTTAAATCATTCATGCATAAGTAGTTAAACATACATTCACAGGCTGATACAACATAAGGGATAAGAGGAAAAAACTTTTTTGTGAATTACAGGTGGACATCACAAAGAAATTTTTAAAAGATGTTGTACAGTTGTTGCACTGAAACAGTCACAGTATAGGAAAAACAGTAATAATGGGCTTTTACCCAGTACTGGGGGTTGGTCTCTACGGAAATTGGTATTACGCAAGATCCCATCTTTGCGTTTAAGAGAGGAAGGAATGTGAAAGATGTAGTAGTAAAAGCCTATCTAGAACCATCTAAGCCACCAGACATTAGGAACCAATTGGGATTATCTCCTCTGATTGGGCACCATAGGTGTGGTCATTGCAAGGCCTGCCCCTTAACTGTCACAGGATCATCTTTCACACATGAGGGTATGTTTTTCCTATACTGTGACTGTTTCAATTCAACAACTGTACAACATCTTTTAAAAATTTCTTTGTGATGTCCACCTGTAATTCACAAAAAAGTTTTTTCCTCTTATCCCTTATGTTGTATCAGCCTGTGAATGTATGTTTAACTACTTATGCTTGAATGATTTAACTAGACAATATAGTTCTCTGTAGGGGATATATACCTCAATATGACCCATTGTAACCTTAAGGGTCAATATATGTTGTAATCTATATATGTGTAATTTTTATACATGATCTGAATAGGGCGCTGGGTAATACATCGCTTAAAAGTACTATTCTGGTTATAGTATTCTCTCCAGGATATATGTACCTTAGGCTTTAAATAGGTTATGTGTTTGACCCAAAATCTTACACACAATTGTGTGTGTAGAGGCGCTTCTTTTCCGACCGACTAGTCCCTTTAAGAAATATAATCGAATATAGGTCCTTTTGAAACAAAACAAACCGCGTATGCATACACGTCTGTTTTTTATCAACAGCAAAGCCGAACATTGCCTTGCCACTGTTTTTCTTTCCCTTTTTGGCCCATTGAACTGTTCCTTGCACTCTGCAAGTGTTGTCACGTCATAGTTATCCTCAGCGAGGCCGACAGCAGCCAGCTGCTGCACGACGTCACGCGTCCTCGTGCACGCTGGCGTGGGTATTTAGAACCGGAGCTCGCATTCTGCTTCAAGACTGCAGAGCGGTTCCTGGTGTCCACGGTAAGCGTAACCATGATTTGTTAGTCACACTGTGATCTGGAGTGTGTTTTAACTTTAGAACAAGAATAGCCTAATGATCCGTCTTTAACTTTCCAGGACTCATTGCCTGGATCACCCTTCTTCTTAAATCAGTTGGCCTTATTCAGACTCCTTACCGAGCCACAGGTAAGATTTTATTACCTTGTGGCTGATATAATTTAACTAATAATTGACTGGTTAAAACTTGACATATTGGCCCCTCTTTTACAGGGTCGCTGGCCTTGAATAATTTGTGCTGTTTTTTTGACTGGAATTGTTCCAGTATTTCCCTGAGCCTTAGGTAAGATTTAATTATCACTGTGGCCAATAGAATATTTTGTAAATAATTTATATAATTAACTTTATCACATCTCTACTCATATATTCGCCCCTTTCTTTCAGGACAATTGAATCCTTTTTATGGGGTCGCTGGCCTTGATTAATTCATCCGTTTCCTAACTGGAATTATCCAGAATTTCCAGAGCAAACTTGAATTGTCCCAGAATTTTCCGAGTCATAGGTAAGATTCGATCACCATTGTAGCTGCAATTAATTTTTGTAAATAATTTACTCTACCGTACCCCAACTCGTTTATTCGCCCCTTTCTTTCAGGACATTTGCTTTATTCCAAAAGCTTCTCCTGGATGTTTTCATTCTGCACGCATTGTTGCGGTTGCGTATTCTTGACTTTGGCAGGTAAGACCTGTTTCCCTTTAGTTGCGCACCCCTTTTAATTTACCAAGTCTACTTAAGAACATGGTAACTTATCCCTAATTTTTCTCAGATCTATCTGGCTGCCCCGACATTGCCAAAAGCCTCCTTGGATCTGTGGTGAGTAATGGTCATCATTAGTTCAATTGGATGGATTTCCAGACACTTTTCCCCCCCCTCCCCTTACTTTATGTCTTATCTATCGTAGGCTGTCCCTTGTCCTGATGAAGACCCGCGCGACATATCAATTATGCGTTGTCAGGGTCGAAGCGTCGACGCTTAACCTTGGTTCAGCTTTCAAGTATCTCTGTGTCTCATTTTTTGAATAATTTTGTCTTGACCAGAGAGACTTGCCAAATTATTTCTCTGACCATCATTGTAAATTGTATATTTTTGTATATAATTCCACACTTGTATATATGCACCTTGTCACGAGCACTGAGCACTTTTGTCACTGTGTAACACTTCTCAATTTTTATGTGGACAGCCTAACTATATGTATATATTTTTGTTAAAATAACCTTTGAAAAATCTAATAACAAAAATGTTTTGCAAATACTTTTGAGTCCTTCATATTTATCTGAGGTGTCTTTGTTTTTCCTGTGTTGCGCGCGCTAATTCATTCTATTGGACTCTTTAAGTATACATAAGTTTCCATACTCTTAATGATTTGTACTTATTAACAAAGTGATTGGCGCTCCCCGACAGAGCCATTGTTGTTTGTTATGTATTTACCCAGGCTCTGAGGGACACTGGGTTACCCCATTGTGTCAAACCTTTCTAAGAAAGACAGCACGCAATTGGCCAAAGGCAGGTGCATGTCCCGCCTTCGCTCTCCCCTGGCCTAGGGAGCTCTGGAGCGAGCAGCGGCCCCCCACTGTGCCTGCTGCATTCCTGGCACCATCTGTTTCCAATTATGACCACACTGTCGCGCTTTGATGTGGCTGCAATCTGCACTTGTTGTGATATTCATTATCCGAAGGAACAAGGTCGGCCGTTTGAACTTGAGCACTTGAGGAAAAGCTGTGAATAGGTTAGTCTGCGCCCTGCTGCTACGTATACACTACCCGATGCCACGCATTCCTCCAGGGGGGCATCCATTGCTAATCCCTTTCAAGCGTGTATTCCGAACACCTTGCAGCTGTTATTGGCATGCCCCCATTGTCATTCACAGTCCCCCTACACTTCCCCAGTGTGTTACCAAACAAAGGCCCGGGCCCTCCCCTTCCACAGAACTGCGTGCCTACGGCCAAAAATGCGCCGCCCCGAGGTCTCATTGTAAGTGTGGTGCACGCAGACACACGTTTGCTACCAGTGCCGTAAAGACCCATGTCACGTGCCGTAGTAAGAGCAAGGAAACCCCGGGTCTCTGACTGCAGTTTGGGCAGCGAAATGCAGGAACAATCAGGGCCGGGTAGGGCTATAAGCCCACTATGCCTCGGTGCCACTGCTCCTGCTGCACTACTGGTCGCCACGCCCCTGCTTATGACCGCAGGAATAGATTACTTTAAAGAGGCGTCCTAAAGGGACCTTGTCAATGGATATTTACATTTTGGAACCCCTCTGGAAGGGCAGGGCATATGCAGATCGACTGAGAGCTCTCTAGTTAAGTCAAACGAATAGGCATAACGGGATTTGATAACATAAATACAATTTAAGTGTTTTATCTCACGACAAATGACATTTGAGGACGCTGTTATCTGAACAGGTATTTCAGGCAAACAGTACTGTGGATACGAATCCGCGCCAAGAGGCGCTTTAGTCTGTGCGCTGATGGTAAATATAGCCTCATGCTGTTTCTCGCGCACTCTCTCATTTTGCTTTTCTCGTTCCCGTCTTTCTAATCAATTCTCTCTTCATCTCTTCATCTTCCTTTCTGTCCCCTCTCACTCTCTCTTCCTCCTCGCTCTCTCCAGCTGCCTGTGCCTCCGTCTTGTCTCTCGCCTTCTGTTCTCTCTCTCTCCCTTCACCCTCTCTCTCTTTTTCGCCTCTCTCTCACTCCCTCTCTCTAGTGAGAAGAGACACCTGGTCATTCATTGGTTCATTATCGTCCATTAATGGCCTCGGAGCCAGGTTTTTTGTGACATAACAAATGCCAAAGATCACCAGAACATGGCAATGCCTTTATTGGACCATAAGACATGAGTTACTCGTGTTTTTCTTTATATTTCATGGTTTATTTGGAACGGCATGCAACATCTTTTTTTTCTGCAACATAAGAAATATTTATTGACATAGCAAATTGAATACTGCAATGAACTGTTTGTATCATTACCCAAAAAAACCTATGGCGTTTTAATAAAAATTTTTTTTTTTTTTTTTTTTTTTTTTTTAAAGAGTGTTGCTTGCAGGAGTGAGGGCTTTTACTCTTTCTATGGTCAGCTAACAAGACTCGCTGATTGTTCTGTTTTCATTGTTCAAAGACTTTGTCAAATGACTGAGAAGCATATCACACTGAGAACCTCATAGGCAGGGCCACTGGAATTATGCGGCAGGAGAGGGCCAAATTATGCAGCAGGGTTGAGTAAATTATGTGGCAAGAAAAGGCAAATTATGTGGCATAATGCAGCACATTCTGTGATAGAATTACTTTATTATTTTGCCATTTGCCATGGAAAAAAAAACTAGAACACATTCTTTGTGTTAATTCTGTTTTTATTAGGGTAGTTCAGTTGTATATAATGTTTTATTGGTTATATATAGGGTGACAAAAAAGGTTATAACACTTTTTTTATTATGACTTTTCAACATGCTGCACAACATTCACAATGCTCTACAACACAGCTTAAAGAAATTAACAAATGCAATAGCTCTGTCTAAACACTTATAAGGTCCAAAAGGCGAGACCTATTGGCTATGCCAATGCTTGTTTAAATTGTCTGCCAGTCCCTTGCAACCAGGAACTTTGCCCATCCATGCAAGACATGGACACTGAATAGGTGCCTGTGGTCGTAGCCACACTGGCTTCCACTATGTGTGATACAAAGTACAAGTGGTACCTAAAATAGAGGACTGAGGAGAGGTGAGGCAGCAGATGCGAATTACAGGACTCTGCTCAGACATTCCAGAAGGCCGCACAGTAGGTCATACTGAAGCGCTTTGGAGAGGAGACACTGGGTCCCTTTGAAGCAAGGGAATTTCCCCCTGCTTTTTCCTGACCCATTTATCCTTGAAAGGGCTTCCATCCACAGGCTGACAGATAGTTGAGAGGGACAGCATGCAAATCTTTTAGGCCCTTATTGTGGGTTTCTACTGCCTGGAAACTCCCTTCTCCATCCCACCGCCATTCTTATACTTGGGACAAAGACAATGGTTGCACCTGTCTGCTTCAAAACAACCGAAGTGCTGTACTACCCAGAAGTGGTCACAGAACAAACTGAACTACAGGAATACACAAAGTATGTCTGCAACTTGGATAGAAAGAGGGGACAGAAACTTCCAGTAGGAACGGAAACCAGTAGAATCAATAGGGTTAGATTGACTACCACCAACTCTCTTTGTACAGATCCGAATCAGGAGCCTGGAAAATGTACTAGTCTGCCAGAAGGGGCTGCCTGGACCCTACTTCGAGTGGCAAGTAGTAGTAAAGGTAAGTTTATTTACACCAATGGTTTGTTAAACTATGCAATATATACAATACATAATGTTATACATTCACACTTAGAAGCCCCCACCCCACCACAGAGCCAATAAAAATCTACCCACTGCACATGTTACATCCCAAAAATTCATTTTATATTCAAGTCTTATTGCCTCGGCCCATCTCACAATCCCATAGTTCCTAAAACGTGGTTTTAAAAAACAACGTCTTGAGGATAAAAAATATGTATACAATCAATTAAAATATAGTCTGTAGAACAATGCATTCCTAGCCCACAATTACAAATCCCTTCTTCTGTCCATAAGCTTAACTCTCTCACATGTCCAAAGTAAACAGGATTTAACTCCACCCGAAATCTTAACACTGCAGGGAGCATAGCAGGGTTGGGTAGCCCAGAGAGGTAGGAAAAGGCTGACTTGTGAGCACAGGAGTCTTTCAGATAATCAGTAGACCTCTTGGTACTTAATTACTCCAAATCTCTGGCCTTGGATACAAGTCCTCCCTTTTCCCTTAAATCCTTTCGATAGGGGAAGTGGTTACCGCACTTTATAATTCTGTATTCAAACAAGCCTGTCATCTTTACCAACTGATTTCTTACCTGCCTCGCCCAGCTTAGCTCACTAATGCATATTTCTTTGGCATATAGCGTCAACACTTTTGTGTTGTTTGCCAACATCGGTTTATCCCAGAAGCATAGGCAAAGGTTCAAAGCATTAATATTACAATAATTTACCTTTATTTTCCAATCTAATAGCCTGGATCATGGAGCACAAGGGGTGATGAAGGAGTTTTTTGAGACACGCTCCTTCCAGTTTCTACCAAGCATGCCCATACCCAAGCCCAATAATCTCTGCTCCATTCAGCAATTGTGGGGGGAACCATTGCCTTATACGCCGTGATGACTGGTTCTAAAGAGTGTCCACTTTGAGTCGCTTTTACATTTCTTCAGCTAGCCCCTACCGTGATTAATGCATTGGTTTTCAGCACACCCAGATGCGTCTTTCACTGTAATGTGCTATTAAACATTACCCCTAAATATTTATAGGACGAAACCTCCTTCACCGAAACACCTCCAAATTTCCAATAAGAATGCTTACAATCCTTCACAAATTTCAGGGTATTCGTTTTTCCAATATTAATGGTGAGTTTGTTCTTCTGGCAATATTTATCAAAAGCACCTAATTTTGACTGCAAAACCACCTGAGTTAAATCTACAATAACCAGATCGTCAGCATAAGGAAGACAAGGTTTATGTCATCCACATATCAGGGGGGACAACGAGTGGGTTGTTTGTAAGACTACTGGTAGATCAGCGAGAAACAAGGCAAACAAGGTTGGTGCAAGTATGCACCCTTAGAGGTCGATTCCGATTCGGGCCGGAAAAAGCACCGACCGACTCGGAGCCGGAAAAATTACCGACCGACACGTACCAGTGGCGCCCGACACGCCAAGTACGATGCAAGCCGCGATAAATCCGACCGACACGTCAGGAAACCAAGCCGACCGACCGAGCCGCTCGGAAAATAGCAATCCGGCCGGAAAAACACGCGAATCCAACCGACCGAAACGCACCCGGAACAAATCCGACCGAATCGTACCCGCCAACTCCAACCCGCAAAGTACGATGCAAGGCGCGAAAAACACAACCGAGTCGGACGGAGGACAAGCCGTACGACCGACACGCATACAAAACCGAGCCGAAGCAACACAATACACCGCGACCGACGCGTACGCAGCATACAAAACTGCACAAACACAGCGTGAACGAAACGGAAAACACCGTACGAGACCAATGCAGGGTCCGACTCGGTCACAAGAACGTTTCCAACATACACAAACAGCACAAAGGAAAAATCAACCAAAAAAGGCCAAACAAGCAATTACCAAGCCAATAAATACTGGGGGGGGTGGGGACAGAGAACAAAGACACACCCACAACTCCACCTATATAAAGGACACAAATCACTACCATGAGCCTTTGCAAATGCCATTCCACTGCCAGCACCCAAGAGAAAGCAACCACACACCCACAGCTCATCCCTCACACAAGCCACACACCAGCAGCACACCAACAAATACCTACCTCACATACACCCAGCACAACACACACCCACACACCCTCACCTGCACACCAACACACACATCACCCACCATCACCACCCATCACCATGCCCCCCAAGAAGAATCACAAGTTCCTAGATTGTGAATTGGAAGTCCTGGTAGACGAGATCCTCAGGGTAGAGCCACAGCTGTTTGGCACATTGGTCCAACAGACCCCCATGTCGCAGAAAACCAAGATGTGGGAGAGGATCATCAACAGGGTGAACGCCCAATCACCATGTCGGCGCACAAAGACCGACATCCAGAACAGGTGGTATGACGTGCGCAGGAGGGTACGGAAACTGCTGAAGCAAGACTACATCAACAGCCAACACACCGGCAGTGGCCCTCCTGCCAAGCCAATATACCTCAGGCCCTGGGAGGAGAAGGTGCGGGCCATCCTACCGCCAGTGAGCATATATGGACTAGAGGACATCCCAGAGCCTGGTGAGTACACAACAAATGTACACAATATACTGCCACAAAACACACACATCACTGTCAAGGGGAGAGTCAAACCATGCACTCATAGCAATTACACAGCAACTAGAACAGAATCATCCCAAAATGTGTATGTCAGTCAGATAAACACAACACATGCCATCAAAAAAGTCACATCCAACTGTGCCAACACATGTACAAACACAACCACAACTACAGCTAGGCAGTGGCACAAATAGAACTAACACACACATCCACACATGTAGCCACCACAACAACACCAACACACAGTGAAGACCACTCAAAGGAAGGAATTCTGTGTATGCTGGCCAAGTCAGTGTAGCCAATAGCATCATGGGAGTCGCAGTCACACATATTGCCCCCCCACAACTGTCCCATCAACACCACCATGAACCATGCGCACATCACAGGGAGTGGAGAAGGACGCACAAGATGGCTGACACTGGCTACTGCTGTGAGGAGCACAAGGCCCTGCTGGCAACTGTGCACCAACAAACAGCAGGACACCACTGACTGACATCCTGAGAGACAACTTCCACTCCCTGCAATGCAAGCACAGTCCATGGTGGGATATCTGGCTGGCTGGGTGGGAAGGGGGACTTGCAGCACTGACCATAGTCACCAGCACCTCCCCTCACCCCCCCCAACACAAACTCCACAGTACCCACCTGGTAGAATGCAATGCCCTCCATCCTAACACAAGATCCCACAAAGCACCACCACCCTGGGTTATGTTGTGTGAAGCACAGGGACACTCTTGGGACTCTTAGCCAAACAACTGCCAGGACAACACTCCCAGCCATCCTGTCAGCACAGCCAGCCCACCCCACAGGGAAGCAGAGTCAAAAGGAAGGAAGCATGGGCATGCTGGGAAGGGGGTGGAGGCAATAGCATGATGGGAGTCGTAGTCACAGACATTGCTCAGCCTCACAACTGGCCCATCAACACCACCCTGAACCATGCTCACATCACAGGGAGTGGAGAAGGACTCACAAGATGGCTGACACTGGCTACTGCTGTGGGGAGCACAAGGCCCTGCTGCCAACTGTGCACCAACAAACAGCAGGACACCACTGACTGACATCCTGAGAGACAACTTACACTCCCTGCAATGCAAGCACGTTCCATGGTGGGATATCTGGCTGGCTGGGTGGGAAGGGGGACTTGCAGCACTGACCATAGTCACCAGCACCTCCCCTCACCCCCCCCAACACAAACTCCACAGTACCCACCTGGTAGAATGCAATGCCCTCCATCCTAACACAAGATCCCACAAAGCACCACCACCCTGGGTTATGTTGTGTGAAGCACAGGGACACTCTTGGGACTCTTAGCCAAACGACTGCCAGGACAACACTCCCAGCCATCCTGTCAGCACAGCCAGCCCACCCCACAGGGAAGCAGAGTCAAAAGGAAGGAAGCATGGGCATGCTGGGAAGGGGGTGGAGGCAATAGCATGATGGGAGTCGTAGTCACAGACATTGCTCAGCCTCACAACTGGCCCATCAACACCACCCTGAACCATGCTCACATCACAGGGAGTGGAGAAGGACTCACAAGATGGCTGACACTGGCTACTGCTGTGGGGAGCACAAGGCCCTGCTGCCAACTGTGCACCAACAAACAGCAGGACACCACTGACTGACATCCTGAGAGACAACTTACACTCCCTGCAATGCAAGCACGTTCCATGGTGGGATATCTGGCTGGCTGGGTGGGAAGGGGGACTTGCAGCACTGACCATAGTCACCAGCACCTCCCCTCACCCCCCCAACACAAACTCCACAGTACCCACCTGGTAGAATGCAATGCCCTCCATCCTAACACAAGATCCCACAAAGCACCACCACCCTGGGTTATGTTGTGTGAAGCACAGGGACACTCTTGGGACTCTTAGCCAAACAACTGCCAGGACAACACTCCCAGCCATCCTGTCAGCACAGCCAGCCCACCCCACAGGGAAGCAGAGTCAAAAGGAAGGAAGCATGGGCATGCTGGGAAGGGGGTGGAGGCAATAGCATGATGGGAGTCGTAGTCACAGACATTGCTCAGCCTCACAACTGGCCCATCAACACCACCCTGAACCATGCTCACATCACAGGGAGTGGAGAAGGACTCACAAGATGGCTGACACTGGCTACTGCTGTGGGGAGCACAAGGCCCTGCTGCCAACTGTGCACCAACAAACAGCAGGACACCACTGACTGACATCCTGAGAGACAACTTCCACTCCCTGCAATGCAAGCACGTTCCATGGTGGGATATCTGGCTGGCTGGGTGGGAAGGGGGACTTGCAGCACTGACCATAGTCACCAGCACCTCCCCTCACCCCCCCCAACACAAACTCCACAGTACCCACCTGGTAGAATGCAATGCCCTCCATCCTAACACAAGATCCCACAAAGCACCACCACCCTGGGTTATGTTGTGTGAAGCACAGGGACACTCTTGGGACTCTTAGCCAAACAACTGCCAGGACAACACTCCCAGCCATCCTGTCAGCACAGCCAGCCCACCCCACAGGGAAGCAGAGTCAAAAGGAAGGAAGCATGGGCATGCTGGGAAGGGGGTGGAGGCAATAGCATGATGGGAGTTGTAGTCACAGACATTGCTCAGCCTCACAACTGGCCCATCAACACCACCCTGAACCATGCTCACATCACAGGGAGTGGAGAAGGACTCACAAGATGGCTGACACTGGCTACTGCTGTGGGGAGCACAAGGCCCTGCTGCCAACTGTGCACCAACAAACAGCAGGACACCACTGACTGACATCCTGAGAGACAACTTACACTCCCTGCAATGCAAGCACGTTCCATGGTGGGATATCTGGCTGGCTGGGTGGGAAGGGGGACTTGCAGCACTGACCATAGTCACCAGCACCTCCCCTCACCCCCCCCCAACACAAACTCCACAGTACCCACCTGGTAGAATGCAATGCCCTCCATCCTAACACAAGATCCCACAAAGCACCACCACCCTGGGTTATGTTGTGTGAAGCACAGGGACACTCTTGGGACTCTTAGCCAAACAACTGCCAGGACAACACTCCCAGCCATCCTGTCAGCACAGCCAGCCCACCCCACAGGGAAGCAGAGTCAAAAGGAAGGAAGCATGGGCATGCTGGGAAGGGGGTGGAGGCAATAGCATGATGGGAGTCGTAGTCACAGACATTGCTCAGCCTCACAACTGGCCCATCAACACCACCCTGAACCATGCTCACATCACAGGGAGTGGAGAAGGACTCACAAGATGGCTGACACTGGCTACTGCTGTGGGGAGCACAAGGCCCTGCTGCCAACTGTGCACCAACAAACAGCAGGACACCACTGACTGACATCCTGAGAGACAACTTACACTCCCTGCAATGCAAGCACGTTCCATGGTGGGATATCTGGCTGGCTGGGTGGGAAGGGGGACTTGCAGCACTGACCATAGTCACCAGCACCTCCCCTCACCCCCCCCAACACAAACTCCACAGTACCCACCTGGTAGAATGCAATGCCCTCCATCCTAACACAAGATCCCACAAAGCACCACCACCCTGGGTTATGTTGTGTGAAGCACAGGGACACTCTTGGGACTCTTAGCCAAACAACTGCCAGGACAACACTCCCAGCCATCCTGTCAGCACAGCCAGCCCACCCCACAGGGAAGCAGAGTCAAAAGGAAGGAAGCATGGGCATGCTGGGAAGGGGGGTGGAGGCAATAGCATGATGGGAGTCGTAGTCACAGACATTGCTCAGCCTCACAACTGGCCCATCAACACCACCCTGAACCATGCTCACATCACAGGGAGTGGAGAAGGACTCACAAGATGGCTGACACTGGCTACTGCTGTGGGGAGCACAAGGCCCTGCTGCCAACTGTGCACCAACAAACAGCAGGACACCACTGACTGACATCCTGAGAGACAACTCACACTCCCTGCAATGCAAGCACGTTCCATGGTGGGATAACTGACTGGGTGGGTGGGTGGGTGGGAAGGAGGTCTGGCTGTCAACCAAACACAATCAATGCAGACCATGTTCACACCCCAGAGAATACATAGAAATGCCCAAATAATGCAGGACAATGTGCCACACCAATATCAACCCCTGACTGTGACGACTTAGGACAATACAATGTACAGGCCCGCACCCCGAGGCACAGTCACAACTGTCAGGTGTGTCAACCACTGATGCCTGCAGAAACATGACATACATTGTTTGTGTCTCCCAAAAACAGGTGATGATAGGGACACAGCAGCAGACGCTGAGGAGTCCCAGTCCCAGGCTCAAGAGGATGCCGAGCTCACTGGCGTCGTACAGCCTCTGTCCTCCTCGGACGATGAAGAACAACCTGGCACATCCGGTGCAAGTCAACATGCTGCACCAGCAGGACCACCAGCTGCAGCATCAGCAGGTCCACCAGCTGCACCCCTGCACCCACCCCTCCAACGACTGTCACCACGAATACCATCCCTGCCGACATGGACAGAATAAGGAACAACACCAGCGCAGTGACCCTGGACCAACCTGGGGCCATGGACACCACCACCACCACCAACCCCCAAGGTGGACCAGGGTTATCTGTGCGTGCAACTGCACACACTGCACATGTCAGCAGGGGTGGTGGGAGGGGTGGGAGACAGAGGTCGCTGCTTGCAGACGTTGCTGGTGTGCATGAAGACCCACAACTGGTACGCATAGCTGATGCGTACCAGTCCAGCACCGGAGAGCTCAGCCAGGTAGTGGGGCTCCTCAGAGACATCAAACAGCAGCAGGCTGCCCATCATGCCCGCTTGGACTCCCACATGTCCCACGTGGAGTCACACATGTCACGTGTGGACTCCCACATGTCACGTGTGGACTCCCACATGACCCGCGTGGAGTCCAAGTGGGATGTACTACATGAGATGACGGCGGTGCACAGGGACATTTTACAATGCCTCCGCCAGATGAACAGCAACCAGTCCACACCTCCCTGTGTGCCAACAACATCTGGTACCGAACAAACTGCAACTGCCACAGGGAGGGAGGAGGACTCTGGCGGAGAGTCCCCTGCACCGCAGCAGCCTGCACTTGAGGGCCCCCCCAAGAAGAGGGGTCGTCCGAGGAGGGGAAAGTGAGAGGCTGATGGCCAAGCGCAACTCCCAGGAAGCCTGAACCTGTTCTGGATTTTCGCCTTTGTGCACAGACTGTTCACCCTGTTGATGGCAACACTACTCCCACACATTGCATGGGGAGTACAAGTTGGAACAATGTGTCAGACAACTGTGGCCCCGATACTGGGGATCCTGTCTACCTGGACTTTCTATTCATCTAGGAACTTGGGATTGCAAGATTCATGTACAGCACAATCCATCCTATGCACTATTATCACAGATGTATCACAATAAACACAATAATACACCATACTTGCCTCTGTCGTGATTCCAACGTGGGTGCTGTTATGGGGATGATGAACAGCAAAATTACACTGTGTATGCGAACTGCAACAGCAAGGACAACACAGGCATGTGAGTACAGGCAACGTGACACATATGAGGGAGACACACCACCAGGGCTACACAACACATACACACCTAGGCCATCTGACTCATTGCCTACACTGATGTTGCCAGGGAAGACGGTGCAATGCACAGACACCACACCCATTCCCAGTTGTAGTCAAGTAGCCCACAGGTGCAGTAAGCAAATGGCAGTCAAATGTGTGACCACAGACAACGCACATCACTAAGTGAAGCACAGGTTTATTACACAGTAGCAACATGCCGTAACCACTACAGATGCAAGGTAACCCCACCTGGTAGCGGGCACACAGTCAACAACTGTAGACAGAAGGAAGTCCATGGGTGTGGCGCACATCACCTGTAGGGACACAACAGCTACCAGCCTGGATGTGCAATCACGTCGTCGGTGGACACAGTTGACCAAACGAATCTGAAAGTACCCTGTGAAGGACAGAAATGACACACAGTCAAAAGCAATGGAGTACAGGACAGAACAGCAAAACTCATGCACAATACATGTTACAAGATACCCACCCAGAACCAAGTTAGCATGTGAACACTGTTGGGGAGTACAGCCCACCTGTAAGCACACATCGCAACACACATCCAGTCAAGTAGCCCATGGACACACTCCAACAGCACCAGAGCACCACCCACACATCATGCCAACTCACATCATTGACATGACACCTCAGGATACTCACATTCAGCTAAAGAAGTTGGTGATGAGCTGTGTGCGGACATCACCATCACCATCATCATCATCATCGTCACTGGCATCGTGGTCCAGGCCAGGATCCTCCACAGGTGGCGGATGTTGGTCATCGTCATCCTGGATGAGAGGCAACTCCTTCCGCACTGCCAGGTTGTGGAGCATGCAGCAGACGATGATAATCTTGCACACTTTCGCAGGGGCATATGGGAGGGACCCTCCGGTCTTGTCCAGGCAGCGGAAGCGGCTCTTCAGGAGACCAAAGGTCCGCTCAATCACTCTCCTGGTCCGACCATGTGCCTCATTGTAGCGCATCTGGGCAGGTGTCACAGGGTTCCTGAGGGGTGTCAGCAACCACGGCATGTTGGGGTATCCCGAGTCACCTACGGACAGACAAGTGCACATCAGCTGACTTGGAAAAGTGGGCGGAATACTACAGATCAGATCACACACAATGGCACAAAGTCAGTACACACCGACAAGCCAGGCACGCTGGTTCTGCATCTGTGCCATCAACCTGGGGATGCGACTACTCCTCATCACAAAGGCATCGTGTGCTGAACCAGGGAAACGGGCACACACGTGTGTGATGGTCATGTCTGCAAGACACACCACCAGTGCATTGACCGAGTGGTAGTGCTTGCGGTTCCTGTAGGCCTGCTCCTGGGCCTGTGGTGGTACCAAAGCCACATGTGTCCCATCAATGGAGCCAATGACATGCGGCATCCTCCCCAGGGCATAAAAGTCACTCTTCACGTCAGTGAGTCGTCGCAGTCTAGGGAAATAGATGTACCGGTTCAGGAAGAGCAACATTGCCGCCAAGAAATCGCGGAGCACACGGCTGAACATGGTCTGTGACATCCCACCAGCAGACGCCACAGTATGTTGGAAGGTACCGGTGGCAAAGAAGTGTAGGGCTGCCATCACCTTCACCTTGGGGGTCAGCGCTGTAGGATACGGCCGGCCAGGCTGCAAATGTGGGGACAACTGCACTGCCAAATCCTCAATCAGCTGCCTGGTGAAGCGGTACCGTCGGATGCTGTCCCGTTCCACCATCGTTGCCAGGTCTGGGAATGGCCGATGGACAGCAGGAGCCCTGCAGTGCAGAGGAGAAGTAAGCAAGATCGTCAGTCACCCCACATATGCGGCATTGAGCACACTCAAGATCCCAACATACATCATCATGAGGCACAACTACATGAAGTGTGCAGTACCGGAACGACATGTATGGTACATACATGGCCAACATCTGTCAACACGGTCCTACAGGTGGCATCAATTTGTCCCAGGTTGGCCCATTGGATATCATGATGCTGTGTCACAGTCACCCCCCAGTGACATGTGAGGACAGATGTGCCCCAGGCACCACAGCTCAACGACAGGCACATTCCCAGGGACCCTGTAATGCCACATGGACACTGGCATCACCTGGAGTATCATGTGTACACCACAACAAAACAAACATGACCCCCACAGGTAGTGGCCACACTTGCCATGGCAGGAGAGCCATGGACGTCTGTGACACACACGCACAACATCAGAGTCCATGCACACACAACGTGGATGTGGAGACTGTCTCCCATTGTGCACATGAAATCAGAGACATTGTAAACACTACATGCACAAAGACTGTGGAGGGCCATCACTATTGTGCCACTGGGACACCCTGGCTCAAACATACCGTCCCACATGGGACTCACGGGGTATGTGACATGACATACACAAACACCACTGTGAAATGTGACCATGGCACATGCACAGATATGAACAGTTGCACATCACAGTGGTCACGTACACGTAACACCCAGGATCCTGTCCCCATTAACACGTGCACAGCCTGGGGGTGGCTGCCCACAGGTGACACCCACAGGACAACATGTACACCAACATACACACAATAGGAAATGCAGCCTTACATGCCTTATGATAAGGTTTGGACAGGCTGTCGTGATGTAGGTGTGCCCCTCACTCCCTGGGAGCTATCTGTGGCTGGCATATGTCCATCTGAGATAGGCATGCTGACATATGCCAGTCACATGTACAGTGATGCGTTGAACAGCAATGGACCGATCGGTGTCTCCGGCCGGCCCATTGCTTTCAATGTGTGCGGGTACGCGTTGTACCCCTGTGCGCGTTGTACTGCAATGGACCGATCGGTGCCTCCGGCCGGCCCATTGCATTCAATGTGTGCGGGTACGCGTTGTACCCCTGTGCGCGTTGTACTGCAATGGACCGATCGGTGCCTCCGGCCGGCCCATTGCATTCAATGTGTGCGGGTACGCGTTGTACCCCTGTGCGCGTTGAACAGCAATGGACCGATCGGTGCCTCCGGCCGGCCCATTGCATTCAATGTGTGCGGGTACGCGTTGTACCCCTGTGCGCGTTGTACTGCAATGGACCGATCGGTGCCTCCGGCCGGCCCATTGCATTCAATGTGTGCGGGTACGCGTTGTACCCCTGTGCGCGTTGTACTGCAATGGACCGATCGGTGCCTCCGGCCGGCCCATTGCTTTCAATGTGTGCGGGTACGCGTTGTACCCCTGTGCGCGTTGTACTGCAATGGACCGATCGGTGCCTCCGGCCGGCCCATTGCATTCAATGTGTGCGGGTACGCGTTGTACCCCTGTGCGCGTTGTACTGCAATGGACCGATCGGTGCCTCCGGCCGGCCCATTGCTTTCAATGTGTGCGGGTACGCGTTGTACCCCTGTGCGCGTTGAACAGCAATGGACCGATCGGTGCCTCCGGCCGGCCCATTGCATTCAATGTGTGCGGGTACGCGTTGTACCCCTGTGCGCGTTGTACTGCAATGGACCGATCGGTGCCTCCGGCCGGCCCATTGCATTCAATGTGTGCGGGTACGCGTTGTACCCCTGTGCGCGTTGAACTGCAATGGACCGATCGGTGCCTCCGGCCGGCCCATTGCTTTCAATGTGTGCGGGTACGCGTTGTACCCCTGTGCGCGTTGTACTGCAATGGACCGATCGGTGCCTCCGGCCGGCCCATTGCATTCAATGTGTGCAGGTACGCGTTGTACCCCTGTGCGCGTTGTACTGCAATGGACCGATCGGTGCCTCCGGCCGGCCCATTGCATTCAATGTGTGCGGGTACGCGTTGTACCCCTGTGCGCGTTGTACTGCAATGGACCGATCGGTGCCTCCGGCCGGCCCATTGCTTTCAATGTGTGCGGGTACGCGTTGTACCCCTGTGCGCGTTGTACTGCAATGGACCGATCGGTGCGCACCCATTGACAATGGGCTTGCCTGGCAACGGACGCGTTTTCGAATATTCGAACGAGTCGGTTGCTGGAAAATCAGTTGGTCACCCACAACAATGTTGCAAAATCATGTATGTCATGAAGTTGAAATTTTGAAGGATGCTGTGGGCGTGTTTTGGTGCTGCTATTCCATGGATTGGCCAGATTCAGAAGATGCAAACGACTTGGACCTATCACTTTGGACACAAGGGACAGTATCTGCCTCTCCAGCACATATATATTGCTGCATGTTCCCCTGAGAGCCCACTTGCCTGCACTACATGCTCCAGGACGACATCTGCCACTGCACTGCTGCTGTCTCTGCCCCTCTGGACCCTGCAATGGCACGTACTGTGGAGAGAGCCCCAGCCTTCAGCCTTGAAGAGAACCAGGCCCTGCTGGACAGCCTACTTCCACAGTACAGCAAGCTGTATGGGACACCAGGGGAGCAGGTGAGTGTTCTGTGCACTGCCTTTCTGAATGTGCATTTTGTCTGACTAGCAAGGCTGAGAGTCAGCACACCACTGGCTAGCAGGCTCACTGAGTAGTTGTCACCCCCCATAGTGTGTAGTGACTTGCACTGGACAGGTATGGTGCAGTGACAGTGCTTCTGAACAGGGTTTTACTCCCCATGCAATGATACCATGTAGTGACTTCTGGAAAACTGTCCATGGGCAGCCGTGCACTGCCTGGGTACACCATGTGCCCCTGTGATTGCGACATGTATATGCAACTGTGTCATGCACGGATATGTTGCATGTGTAGTAATGGCCTGATCACTTTGTCATCCTGACAGGCTTCTGCCCATCGGAAGCATGAGATCTGGAAGGACATCGTCCGGGCTGTCCGGTCCGTGGGGGTCTACAAGCGCCGGATCCGCAACTGCCAAAAGAGGTGGCAGGACCTTCGGGGCTGGACCCGGAGGATTGCACGGGTCCAGCTGAAGCTGTCGCCTCCTCGCAGGAGGGCGGAACACGGACCCTGACCCCCCACATGCTCAGGATCCTGGCGGTGGTCTTTCCAGACCTGGATGGGCAGCTGAAGGCCAGAGAGCAGCAAGGAGGGGGTGAGTCAAAGACTGCACTGTGTACTCTGTCTAACATGCTATGTGCCCTCCTCGGGCCAGGTTGAACTGCCACAGTACAGCAGTCATGTTGTCCAGGAGCCATGTCCCTCTATTGTGCACTGCCCACTCCTCATCTGATACCCAGGTGTGGCCCTTACATGCAGGGAATTCTGTCACTTAGGACTGTGTCCTTGCAGTTTGCTTGACTCAAGGTGGGAGACAGCATCTGTTTCCCTGACTCTGTGGTGGGCATCATGGGTGGGTCCATTGCTTACACAATGCCTGTATTCTGACATGTATTCAGCGTGTTACTTTGATCTGTGGTCCAATTGCTGAGCTGATCCACCACATGTGGCTGGGGTACCTGGCACACACCCATGCTGCGGGTGGGAACAATGTTTGGGCCCCAGGAGTATGTATATGACGTGTGTCACACATACTTAGCCAGCTGCCTACAGTCCAGGGCTCATCCCTCATTCATGTGGGGCTGGACAGTCATGCCTACTCCAGGCCATACAATACACTCTGTACTCCCACTCCCGTGTATCAGAGGACACATTGTGCACAGTGATTTGACCCCTCAGGTGTCTGCCTCTGTGTCAGTGTGCTGTGGATTAGTCGCCAGGACTGCTGTGGAGTTTCTTGGTAGGGGCTCAGCATGCCACTGGAGATGTGACCATAGGAGACGATACTTGTGTGACACATAGGTGTCTGATCAGCTGCCCATGCAGACTGGGGCATGTAAATGTGAAGTTCAGGCAGCTGTTCCCCATGCACAGCAGAGTGTGAGGGGCTCAGGTTCAGAGGGTAGTGTCACAGGTCTCCCATATGTCCAATAGGTATGACCTGGACAGATGAGGGTTAAGAGGATGTGTTGTGTGGGGGATGTACATGTGCACTTGTGCAGCTCCAGGACTTGCATTCCCCATGACCTACTATTGTGACACAGTGCAGAGTGTTGTTGTCTGGCTGCAAAGTCATACATCACTGAGACAGTGATGTATGACTTTGCAGTCATGCCTCCGCCATGGCATGTGTCTACTGATTGGTGATCCTGCAGGGGAGTGACATGTGCTACATGCACACCATAGTGGCGCTGGCTATCAGGACATGGGTGCATCATGGTGTCTGTCGCTGGTATGCATCACATGCATTTCCTATTTGACTCTGGGCATCCCTTACATCCGTAAACCTGTACTGACTCAGTGGCAAGAGCTGTGATGTGTCCACACCGTGTCCTCTGCACTGTCCAACTACTATGTACTTGGTGCATGTGTCAACACTGGGGTGTTGCAATCCAACAGACACCAGACAGATGGGTGCAAGGCCATGTGGGATGTGAGTGCCATGCTTGGCATCAGACTGACAATTGACTTCTCCTGTTCAATTAGGGCACTTTTAGCAATGTACAACTAATGATGCCAGGGCTTGCTCTGTAATGTGCTGTGCTCACAGTGGTGTGTGCGTTTGGTGCAGGTGACTGATGTCTGTCTGTTTCCCCATTGTTTGCAGATACATCCACGGCCACGGAAGGGGACAGCTCCACGGACCAGGAGGAGCCGGAGAGCCAGACTGGGTCAGCAGCCGAGGAGTGGTCGGAGGGACCCAGTGGCACGGAGGGCGAGGGGAGCCACACCGAGGAGTCCTCAGCAGCATCCACCTCAGCTGAGGACCAGAGCAACTCGGAGGATGACTCCCTTGTGGAGGCGGGTGTCAGCAGCCACCACACCCCAGCTAGTGTTGCTGTCCCCGCCACCACCAGCACCACCACCGCCCTCCCATCGGCTCCCATTCCCCAGGTCCGTGGAGGCTCCCATGTCCGGGAGCGTGTCTCCTTTGGGCCAGGCACCGCACCCCCTGCCCCTGTGTCCCCTGCTGCCCTGAGTGAGGAGTCTGTGTACCTCCTTCGCCAGCTCCATGTAGGGCAGACAGCCATGCTGAGTGTCCTCCATGCGCACACCGCGCTGTTGACTCAGCTGGTGTCGTTCATGGAGGGCATCTCATCGGGCATGTCTGACCTACAGAGGGGCAATAGGTCCATGGACTCCTCCCTGACGGCAGCAGTGTCCCTCCTCAAACGGTCCCTCACCCCTCCTGCCTCTGCTCCATCCACACTCCCCAGCACCTTACCCATCCCAGGCACACACACACCGGCACAGGCACACACCAGCACACACACATCCAGCACACTGACACACACGCCAATGACAAAACGCACACGCACGCACATTCAGGGGACTGAAGCCAGACTCACAGGGGATGGGGCCCTGGAACACACACACGCATCCACATGCACTGCGCAGTCCTCAGTTCCCTCTCCCTCCAAAGCACCCTCCCTTGCCTCACCTGCAACCCCAAAGTCACAGCAGCTCTTCCTCTGTGACCTCGGCCTCTTCCCCACCGATGAAGCTGCTCCAGCATCCCGGGGGAAGAGGAAGCCCACCCACACGGAGCAGAGTGCCCCTCGCCCCCGGACACCCTCCCCCAGGCGCAGACGGACTGAGGCCCCCACCCGCAAGTCCCCCGGAGTGCTAAGAGCAAGACCCCGCCACCGCCCTGCAGCTCAGGCACAAGGTCTCCGTCCTCCATCCCTCAGGCCCCCACTGCACAGGTGCCCCCACCACACCCTGCCCCAGGTTCCCCCACCCACAGATATACCATCCCCAAGATGCTCCGGCCTTCTCCCCCTGCCACTTGCTCTCCCAGCACCACACCCCCACTGCGCTTGTCTGTGCCACTGATGTGGTGAGGGTGTCCTCCCCCTCTGTCCAACCCACCTTGCCTGTTCCCCATTCTCCTCCCCTGGAGGTAGGCACTGCAGTGGAGTCCACTACCGCCCTGTCTGACTTGGGCACTGCAGTGGCGGACCTGTCCACCCCATCTGCAGGGTCCACTGCAGTTGTGCCGGCACCCACGACATCTGTGTCATGCCCCCCAGTTGTGCCGGCACACACCATGTCAGACACCTCCACTGCAGTTGTCAGTGGCTCTCCAGCACCCACCACCCCTTCCCTGACTCCCCCTGGTGAGCCCTGATCCTGTCCCTGCGGTGCCTGGCCTGCCCCCCGGTTGCCCCTCCTAGTGGATTGTCCCTGGTATTGTGCAGGCATGCGTAGGGTGACATCTGCCAGTGTCACCCTGTTTGAACTTTGACAATGGACTGGCCATTGGCCTTTGCTCTAATTTCTTCTGGACGTCGTTATCAAACAACACATATGCTGAATAAAGCAACTTTCTTTTCTCTAGTGCTCATGCTTCAGATGTACATGTTGTTGGTGCAGCTAACCATGCCCTTGCTGCAGTGATGGTGATATCTGGTCTCATGATTATGAAGTGTTACTGTGCAGGAACCCATGTGGTCCAGGGGGAATGTGTCCTATCATGTGGTGTATCCATGTCATCAATAGCAGCATCTGAGGGTGTCATGTGTTCAGTATTTGGCAATGGGTTTCCTACTTACATTGGCAATTTCATATCTGTGGCTTCCACCCCTGCACATCTGTTGTGCCTGCCATCGTTGCATTTGTCTACTTCCCTGACCGTGTTGCCATCTCCAGTGGACATGCAGGTTTGGGCATCAATGGGGAGGGACTCATCCGTGTAGTCAGTGCAACATTGCCATACAAGTGTGTTGGATCTGTGCTGATGATTCCGTTGGCACATCCATGACCAGGCTGATGTGATGGGAGCCCTCATTTGGTGCTAATTGTTGATTGTGTGACCAAGTGCTCAGCTGACATGATGGGGCCCTACTGAGGCAACATATGGCACAGCTTTCCTCACACAGGAGTGGAGTCCCCTCATGGCAGTGTGTACACGTGTGACATTGCCTGCGCCCAAGGTGTGTGTTGTATGTGCATGTCTGTGTGTTCACTTCCATTCATCTGCGCATGCTGTGATCCCTAGTGTTGTACCTGTTTGTGATGCTTGCTGACTTGAGCTATGTTCCCCCAAAGTCTTCTCCCTGTGTTCTCTGTGATGTGGGTGCATGGCACATTACTGGTCATCAGGGTGTCACCCATAGGTGTGTTTGCTGTCAGGGCAGAGTTTGTGTGCAGACGCAGATGGGTCACAGTCAGGTTTCCCTTTGGCACTTGTTGTTTGCCCCTGTCATGTGATTTCCAGTTTGTGTTATCTTTCAGTGATTGTGACACGTTGTGTGTGTGACTGCTGGCACTCCTTAGGGTCCGGGCTGCAATGTTGGTTGTTGTCTATGTGTGTTCTTTGTGGGTGACCTTGGCTTCTTCATTGGTGTGTGACTGTGGCTGGGATCCCATTGGTCGGTGTGGTATTGCCGTCATGTCCATGTACAGCGTAGTGTGCAGTGTGTCAGACATTCAGGACTCTTGTTGAGTGTCCATGTGTGATGTGTTTCTACACCTTGGTTCCCACCCACCACCCTGGAATAGTCATGGGTGCATGTGCAATGTCACCAGTGCATGTGTACTTCACTGCTGCACATTGTTGGAGGTCGAGGGGTGTGGTCTTGAGTGTGTGCAGATGAGAGTTGTTGCCCGGCTAGGCCCCTGCCTCCATGTTGGCCTTGGCTTACTGGCCATGCTGATTGATTTGTGCTTGTGTAGGTGTGATGGTAGTTAGTTGCTCAGGACACCTGACTGTGGTTCACAGTGTGATCGACATTTAGCTTTGTCATCACAGTGGTATTTTTATTCAGCCCAGGGTCACCACATTGTGGGGGCCCTGGGGGTGGTGCTGTGGTGTGTCTGTGACTTGCTGTGTCAGTTGTTGTTCCTACGTGCCTGTGTGACATGTGTGTTTTGTGCTCCCTCTCACCTGTCAATGCCTGCTTGCCTACATAGAGGATTTGGATCCATGAGTTACCTTAGTGTGGCAGTGTATGCACATCTGTATGATTGGTATTCAGCTCTCCTCATGTGTTGTGTTGTTGCCTGGGGACACTGGCACCCCCACCCCTCACCTGCTGTGTATGATGACAGTGTTGGTCTGCCTGTTTGTGTTTGTGCATCTGCACCACTGCATTGGCATATCTTGGGTGTGCCATTGGCTGTATGTTGTTTGGTGTGTTTCCCCTGCTGTCCCTGGGACTCCTAGGTCATCGGTCAGCACAGTGATCATGGTTTGTGTGTCCCATTGCTGCCATGGTATGGTATCTGTTCACCTCACATCTGCTGTCTCCACAGGGTATCTGCATTTGTGTGCCCATTGGTGCAAATATGTGGTTCTGCATTCTGATGGTCACTTCTGTCATTGTGTCATTGATGACTGTTGACGGTCTCAGCCCCCATGGGTGTTGTTTGTCTGCACATGGCCAAAGGAATGTTTCATTTGCACTGCAGTATTTGGCTCCCCCAATTTATGTTGCAATGGGACACATACACTACTTTGCCACAGATGAGTTTTTGGTTCTGTGACCAGGAATGATCCATGCAGTTTGGCAGTTGCAGCTCTTTCTTTGTCAACAATTACCTTTTGGTCACTGTGATGATGAGGGTGTAGACCCCATTGCCACAATGGTCAAAATGTGCTTCAGCTATGGACCCCACACTTACCTTTTGGTCACTGTGATGATGGGGGTTTAGACCCCATTGCCACAATGGTCAAAATGTGCTTCAGCTATGGACCCCACACTTGCCTTTTGGTCACTGTGATGATGGGGGTTTAGACCCCATTGCCACAATGGTCAAAATGTGCTTCAGCTATGGACCCCACACTTGCCTTTTGGTCACTGTGATGATGGGGGTTTAGACCCCATTGCCACAATGGTCAAAATGTGCTTCAGCTATGGACCCCACACTTGCCTTTTGGTCACTGTGATGATGGGGGTTTAGACCCCATTGCCACAATGGTCAAAATGTGCTGCAGCTATGGACCCCACACTTGCCTTTTGGTCACTGTGATGATGGGGGTTTAGGCCCCATTGCCACAATGGTCATGGGCTGCTTGCATTGTGGGTGCCACACACATATATGTGTGGCACATGTGCTAGGGGGTCACATTGTATGTTCAAAGTCATGTTCGGTGTTGTAGGCATTTGACACAGCCTGCTCACACGCTTGTCATGGTGGTGGGGGGATGTCTTAATCTTGCATTCCCTAGGTTGTGGTGTGCTTGTTGTGTCATGCATTGTCCATCCTATGAGTGGGGGTGGTAGTAGTGGTAGGCATCCAGCCCCCCTGGCTAAGGGTGGTAGTAGTGGTAGGCATCCTGCCCCCCTGGGTGAGGGTGGTAGTAGTGGTGGGCATCCTGCCCCCTGGCTAAGGGTGGTAGTAGTTGTGGGCATCCTGCCCCCCTGGGTGAGGGTGGTAGTAGTGGTAGGCATCCTGCCCCCCGTGGGTGAGGGTGGTAGTAGTGGTGGGCATCCTGCCCCCGTGGGTGAGGGTGGTAGTAGTGGTAGGCATCCTGCCCCCTGGCTAAGGGTGGTAGTAGTGGTAGGCATCCAGCCCCCCTGGCTAAGGGTGGTAGTAGTGGTGGGCATCCTGCCCCCCTGGGTGAGGGTGGTAGTAGTGGTGGGCATCCTGCCCCCTGGCTAAGGGTGGTAGTAGTTGTGGGCATCCTGCCCCCCTGGGTGAGGGTGGTAGTAGTGGTAGGCATCCTGCCCCCCGTGGGTGAGGGTGGTAGTAGTGGTAGGCATCCTGCCCCCTGGCTAAGGGTGGTAGTAGTGGTAGGCTTCCTGCCCCCTGGCTAAGGGTGGTAGTAGTGGTGGGCATCCTGCCCCCCTGGGTGAGGGTGGTAGTAGTGGTGGGCATCCTGCCCCCCTGGCTAAGGGTGGTAGTAGTGGTGGGCATCCTGCCCCCCTGGCTAAGGGTGGTAGTAGTGGTAGGCATCCTGCCCCCTGGCTACGGGTGGTAGTAGTGGTAGGCATCCAGCCCCCTGGCTAAGGGTGGTAGTAGTGGTGGGCTTCCTGCCCCCTGGCTAAGGGTGGTAGTAGTGGTGGGCATCCTGCCCCCCTGGGTGAGGGTGGTAGTAGTGGTGGGCATCCTGCCCCCTGGCTAAGGGTGGTAGTAGTGGTGGGCATCCTGCCCCCCTGGCTAAGGGTGGTAGTAGTGGTAGGCATCCTGCCCCCTGGCTACGGGTGGTAGTAGTGGTAGGCATCCAGCCCCCCTGGCTAAGGGTGGTAGTAGTGGTGGGCTTCCTGCCCCCTGGCTAAGGGTGGTAGTAGTGGTGGGCATCCTGCCCCCCTGGGTGAGGGTGGTAGTAGTGGTAGGCATCCAGCCCCCTGGCTACGGGTGGTAGTAGTGGTAGGCATCCAGCCCCCTGGCTAAGGGTGGTAGTAGTGGTGGGCATCCTGCCCCCCTGGGTGAGGGTGGTAGTAGTGGTGGGCATCCTGCCCCCTGGCTAAGGGTGGTAGTAGTTGTGGGCATCCTGCCCCCCTGGGTGAGGGTGGTAGTAGTGGTAGGCATCCTGCCCCCCGTGGGTGAGGGTGGTAGTAGTGGTAGGCATCCTGCCCCCTGGCTAAGGGTGGTAGTAGTGGTAGGCTTCCTGCCCCCCTGGCTAAGGGTGGTAGTAGTGGTGGGCATCCTGCCCCCCTGGGTGAGGGTGGTAGTAGTGGTAGGCATCCTGCCCCCTGGCTACGGGTGGTAGTAGTGGTAGGCATCCTGCCCCCTGGGTGAGGGTGGTAGTAGTGGTAGACATCCTGCCCCCGTGGGTGAGGGTGGTAGTAGTGGTAGGCATCCTGCCCCCCTGGCTAAGGGTGGTAGTAGTTGTGGGCATCCTGCCCCCCTGGGTGAGGGTGGTAGTAGTGGTAGGCATCCTGCCCCCGTGGGTGAGGCTGGTAGTAGTGGTAGGCATCCTGCCCCCTGGCTAAGGGTGGTAGTAGTGGTGGGCATCCTGCCCCCCTGGGTGGGGGTGGTAGTAGTGGTAGGCATCCTGCCCCCTGGCTAAGGGTGGTAGTAGTGGTGGGCATCCTGCCCCCTGGCTAAGGGTGGTAGTAGTGGTAGGCATCCTGCCCCCTGGCTAAGGGTGGTAGTAGTGGTAGGCATCCTGCCCCCGTGGGTGAGGGTGGTAGTAGTGGTAGGCATCCTGCCCCCCTGGCTAAGGGTGGTAGTAGTGGTAGGCATCCAGCCCCCTGGCTAAGGGTGGTAGTAGTGGTGGGCATCCTGCCCCCACTGGGTGAGGGTGGTAGTAGTGGTAGGCATCCAGCCCCCTGGCTAAGGGTGGTAGTAGTGGTGGGCATCCTGCCCCCCTGGGTGAGGGTGGTAGTAGTGGTGGGCATCCTGCCCCCTGGCTAAGGGTGGTAGTAGTGGTGGGCATCCTGCCCCCCTGGGTGAGGGTGGTAGTAGTGGTAGACATCCTGCCCCCCGTGGGTGAGGGTGGTAGTAGTGGTAGGCATCCAGCCCCCCTGGCTAAGGGTGGTAGTAGTGGTAGGCATCCAGCCCCCCTGGCTAAGGGTGGTAGTAGTGGTAGGCATCCAGCCCCCCTGGGTTGGGGTGGTGGCGCGCATTCAGGCCCCTGTGTGCATATGTGGCATTGGTGATGGGCATCCCGCCCCTATGGTGCTGCTGTTGCTGGTGTAAGTATATTCAGATTCCCAGTGTATGTGTGTGATGTGTCGTGTACGTGTTGTATGTGTTTTGTGGTTGGTGTCTGACTTACCTTCTGCGCCGTACGCGTCCGTGCCTGTTCCGGTAGTAGATGTAGAATATTGGTATGATCGGGACGAAGGGATTCATGGTTGGTTCGTGTCGTTCGTCCTTCTCGTTGCTTCGCGTCGTCCTCGTCGCTTGGCTTCGTCCTCGTCGCTTCGCTTCGTCCTCGTCGCTCCGCGTCGTCCTCGTCGGTGCTGTGTTCGTCTCGTAGCCGTGGATCGTGTTGTGGCGCGATTCGGAGCTTATGTGCGCCTCTCCCGGATGCTTTGACGTGCCGTGCGTAGCGACGGGTTCGGCGCGTACGGAAAGCGCATCGTACTTGTCCGGCCGGACGGGGCTGCATTTTCCCTTCCGTGCGACTCGATTCGGCGTTTCCGGATTCGCCTCGGTCGGAGAACAGGACCTGGTTTGGGTGAGTACGGCTCGGCCGGAATTTTTGCTGTTGTGCGCATCGTACTTGCTCGTTCGGTGTGCTGTACGGATCGGTCGGGAAACTGGCTTTCGCATGGCTTTTTTCCCGACCGAATAGTATTGGGTGCGCCTCCGACCGAGATCGGAATCGGCCCCTTAGTGGAGTCCATTACTAATGGAGATACTATGGGAAAGCATACCATTCTCATTTAAAACCACCCTAGCCCAGTTCTCTTCATGCAAAGCCTTTAGAACTGCCTGTAGGGACCTGGGGATGATCATCTTACTCAATTTACCCCACAGAATAGTTCGATCCACTAATTCAAGTGCCGTCTGAAAGTCTACAAAGCAGCAGAAAAGTTTGCCACTTATCTCAATTACTTTCTGGGCTGTGGCCCAGAGGCTAAAGAAATGATCCATCGTCGAGTGACCTTCTTTAAAAAACCCTTGCTCAATGGGTACTTACACATGATTATCAATCCAGCTCTTCAAATAGGTCAAAATAGCCTTTGAATAAATGTTAACCCCTACATCTGGTAGGCTTATAAAGAGGTAATTTTTAGGATTGGCTGCATCATCCCTTTTGAAAATAGGCCTTATAATGGCACCTCTCCAACTTCTAGGGTAGCAACTTGTTGTTGTAAAAGCATTAAAATCTAAACTAAAAAAGCTTGCCCACCACTCGATATTAGTTTTAAATACTATAGCCAACAAATTATCTGGACCAGCTGCCCTTGTCAGATGAACTGTTGAAATTAATTACTTTATAGACTTTGCAGATAGTTAAGACAGCAGTTAGTCATCATGCGGGACTAGTTCCCTAACTGAAGTATCTGACTCAGCATCATATAGTGCAGACAAATAATTCATCCAGTCACCCTCAGGGACCAAAGATGCCGGTTGTGAGAAATTGGGTTGTTGGTTGAATGGGGGATGACCCCTGTTCAACCCTCAGCCACAATCCTTGTTGGGATGAAACACAAAAGTCACTAAATTATCCTGTGCTTACCCTCTGGTAGCTTGGCACAAAAGCAGTCAGGCTCCACTTATAGGCAATGTGGAAAGTATTTATGCAGCAAACAAACAGCAACATAGTGAAAATAGAACACAAGAAAAATACCACATCAATTTAGAAAAAAATAAAGTAAATTTTAAAAAAATTATTCAACACCAAAATGACAAAATTTATTTAGTAGAACCAGAGTTATGAATTTTTAAAGTTTGAAGTAAAAACTGATGCCTAGAAGTTCGAAGCGCCAACCGTAGACATCTAGTCGCATGAGACTGGATCAAAGTCGAAAAATATGGCCACCTCGATGGAGTGCGAGTCGGATACAAGAGGTGGATTGGGCCCAGTCAGCGCTTATCTTGGGACTTAGAAGAAATTCTGAGAAAAATTTTCTTAGAAGGGAACATTCAGCAGGGCACAGCTGCAAGCGGTTTTCGAGGAGGAGCTGTCGTCGCCGGGAAGCTGCTGCCAAGAGTCGCAGTGAAGATTTCTATGTTCGGACTTAGTCTCTTTTTGGGAAGTCGAAAATCTCCACCGTGGCGTAGCTGGAGGCTGTAGCCGGTGAGAGTTCCGGGAGGAAGGATACCCCTTTGGCGAATACCCGCTGAATAGGATTTGCTGCTGCAGAGAAGAACGTAGCAGGAGCTACTGAGAAGTCAGGCTGACCGGCGATGCTCCTTGGGTGGATAGATGTGCAGGTTGATCCCGGTCTCTTCTCATTTCTCAGAGCAGTTTGTAGCCACAACATTTTTAAGACCCAAGTTTTGGATTTTGGCTGTCTGGGCAACTTTAACACCACAACCAAGTATCCATGACTGGAGGGACACCACTTGGGGGTTCGGGACTCACTCAGGCTGAGTCCAGGTGCGGGTTCAAGATAGTTGGAGCCTTTTCTGTCCCTGAGGCTCTGATCAAGAGGCCAGCCAACCAGCCCTTAGAGTCACTCTGGTAGTCCAGGGTTCAAGTGATGAAATAGGGCTCAAGCAGCGGGGCAGGCCTCCGAGGGTCCTACGCAAGCTCCAGGCAGCAAAACAGTCTTTCCAGGCAGAGCAAAGCAGTCTTGTGGAGTACACAGCTGGCCACACCAGCAGGCAGTCCTCTGAGAGGCCTTTAACAGGTCTAGAAAGTAAACCAAAGAGGTGGTCTAAGGGTCCGGTTTATATACCTGGGGCCTTCTTTGAAGTAGGAGAGGTTTCTAGAGAATTCCCTTTGAGGTACTTGAAGGTTCCTGACTCCCCTGACCTGGCTCCAAACTGGCTGCATGAACAATGCAGCGGTGACAACTCCTTTGTGTGAATGAAGAGCACAGCCTATTCATTTGCAAGTGGGGCTCAGCTCCGCTCCACCATCCTGCCAGTTGATGGCCCATCCAGGCACACCTAAACCCTTTATTGTGTGGTTGTCCAGGAGGAATAAACAAATTCCAACTGCCAACTACACTGGTCATGTGACCTAAGACAGGCTACAGGCACCAAACAGGGCAGAAAAATTCCAGCTTTCTAAACGTGGCATTTTCAAAATTGTAATTTATAATCCAACTTTACCATTAAAGAGGATTTTTAATTGCAAGTTCTCAGACACTAAGCATGAAATGTTTTCCTGTTCCGAATCAAAAGTTAGCACTTATTAAATGTAATAAGGCAATCCAATGTAATCCTTTGGGAGGGGTAGGCCTCACAGTAGTTAAAAACTAATTTAGATGTTCTTCACTACCAGGCCATGTAAAACTTAAAAGTACATGTCCAAACATTCAATTATAATGCACCCTGGACTATGGGCTACCTAGGGCCTACCTTAGGGTGACTTATATGCAATAAAAGGGGAGTTTAAGCCTTGGCAAGGGGGTTATATTTCTAAGTCGAATTGGCAGTTTATAACTGCATTCAGGCTACAATGGGACATGTTTTAAGGGGCTACTTATGTAGGTGGCGCAATAAGTGCTGCAAGCCCAATAGTAGCATTTAATTTACTGGCCCTGGGTATATGGTATACCACTCTGGAACGGACTAATAAGTAAATTAAATATGCCAATCTGGTGTATGCTAATTTTAACATGATTAAAGGAGAGAGTGCAAGCATTTTATCTCTGGTTAGCTGCAGTAAAGTGCACAGAGTCCTAGAGCCAGCAAAAATGAATTTCAGCAAAAAGTGGAGTGTAAAGGCAAAAAGTTTGGTGGTGACCCTGCATGGAAGGCCAAGTCCAACAGTCATACTATGTCATTATTGTGTGTCCCCTTCTGCACCAGAAGCCAAAACCTTTTCTTGTCTTTCGATCCCAATACAGAACACATTTCTTCCCAATTACGCTTATACTGGAGGCTCTTATTCCCTTCCAATTAAGGCAATATATTCTGCCTTAGTTCTGCAAAACTTTGCCGTACAGTCTGCATTCCACACCACGTTTTTAGTTTGTCTCATTTTCATCAATTGCTTCTCCAAGACCTGACACTTCAAATTGAACCACCCAGCAGTCTTAACCTCATTTCCTCCTTTCAATGTCTTAGCAGACTGGTTGCTTTTCATAAAGACTAATAAGCAATCAGCCTCTCTTTTTAATATGGAGGAATACCAGTCTGGGGATACAAACTGCTTCCCAGTCACCTTCTCCAGTTCTATTGAAATTTGGAATTGTGCTGAGAGGGCCAGCTGTTTTTCATCAATGAGAATAGTTCTTTGTTTGTGGGCACGAATTTACAACAATAGAGTTTGTTTTCTTATCAACATACACAGACGCAGCTCTACCGATTGAAGCCAGTGGTCACTTTCTACCAAATCTAACACCTGGAAGTTTTTACATTTCTCAAAATTCCAGACTGGCCTGAAAATGTCATCAATTGGCCCCTTTAAATTACCATATTGGAAAGTTTGTTTTGCAGACCTATCCAAGGTCATGCACCCATTGAGACAAATATAACCCCCTTATTCTAGTGTTTTTTTCATTTCTTGCACTATTTTCATATTACTACATTTTGGAAAATCAGCGAGTGGTATATTGTAAGGATTTAACATATCTCCTAGAATCATATCATCCCAACGGGGTGACAAACACATATTAAGAGTTCCCATTATCAAATCTGGACCATGACCATACATTACTTCTAAATTGGGATGGTCTGAGTTAAATTTATGCAATTAGTTGAAATAGCCCACCTTTCCGTCAAGTTCCACATACACATTCACCACCAAAATTCTTTCCCAGAATGCAGAATTTGAGTGAGTTTTTTTTGCTTGAGCCCCGTCGCTCTCGATTCTCAATCGTTCAATGTGTTATGCAAGCCTGGTTGAGGCTAGAGTCAAGAGCCCTCCGAGGGACGCCCAGTGCCCTATCTTTGAGAATTTTTTCTGGACTGAACAAAACCATCTATAACAATACTTTCCCCAGACACCAAAGTCTCCTGAAAACAAATTATGACATAATCCACTGACACTTTTTTAAAGCACTCTAATTTGATAATCTTCTTAAGCCAAGAGCTGTCCAAGTGAGGTTGTCTGGGGTATACTTATCCTAATCTATACCACTGAGATTATACCAACCTTCATCCTGCAATTTACTAAGGGGGGTAAAAAGATTGTAGTCCCTTAAGAGATGATATTTTTTGCCCACTTCATAATGGGGGACAGAGATTCTTAGGTTACCACTTTTAAATCCTACTATACAATCCTCCTTCATCTTGGCAGCTACAGCTGGTACAAGATATTTATTTGACCATTCCTCAATCCAGCCTGATTATTAAGAAACACTTTTGGTACATATGACTCCAATTTGCCTTTCCACATTAATCTCAGGCCCTGCTCCTTTAGCTCATTTCCAGCATTCACAATAACCTCATGTACCACCAAAGAATAAAAACTCACTTTTGTGACCTCTCTGCCATCCTTCTTATTTATAAACTCTTCTTGTTTTAAATTCTCTGAAGATAAGGCATACAAAGGGGGGCAGTTGTGATATACAGATACAAGTTTAGATTTATTTAAGGGCCACAGTTTGACAGATTTTTTGCCTTTCCTTAACCTGTCAAAAAATAAAAACCTGTTGGGAACTTTCAACCCAATGGTACACGTTTTTCCGCCCCCATAAGGAGCGCTTTGACTTCCTTCCTTCTGCCTGTTTACGGGGAATGTCCGACTCCCTAGAGTTTTTCTTTAATCAGCCATACATGAAATTTCCCCCTTCAGTAATTTCTGTGGCAAATCTGGGGAGTTCCCTGATGGACTGCGTATACCCTTGCAGCACGTTAAATGCTCCACTGTAGACTTTGCATCTACCTCTTGTCTCCTGTGAGGGAGAACGCACTTAATACTAGCTTTCCTTTTTTGACCAACTGCGGGAATCATATACCATTTATTAACGAAACCTAGGGGGAGATTTGCGAAAAAGTAGCGCAACACAGCGCAGCCCCCCGCGAGGCTGCGCTGCGTTGCGCGACAGGGAGGGAGCAGGGGAGCTCCATATCTTCAAAGATATGGCTCTCTCCTCCCCTTTCCCTTGCGCCAGCGCTGATTTCAGCAGCCGTGTGCCATGCACACACCTTAACGCCGCAGCGCTAAGGTGTGTGCATGAGTGTAGCATAGGTTTTGTGCAGGAAGGGTACCCTTCCTGTACAAAATACTATGCTAGGCACAAGGGAAAGCTATTCCCACTTTGCATGCGTGCTGCACAGTGCAGCACGCATGCAAAGTCGGAAAAGGAAGGAGAAATGAAAGTATTTCTCCTTCCTTGTGCCTAGGTGAAAAGGGCGCAGCTTTCTCACGTTAAACTCAATCTACTGTTTTTAGTAAATTGGGTTTAGCGTGAGAAACCTTGGGTGGTTGCATGGGAACGCCCATGCACCACCCTTGGCACACCCCATGGCGCAAAGTAATGCAAAGCAGCGCAATGCGCTGCTTCGCATTACTTTTACGTTATTTCCAGCGCTAAACAAGTTTAGCGCTAGAAAGTTGATTAGGAAAAAAAGATTTTGCGCCGTTTTGCGTCACTTTTATGACGCAAACTCCGCGCAAAATCTTAGTAAATCTCCCCCTAGTCTCTTTGACCCATAACGCGCTCCTCTTCTTTTTATTAACATTTGAACCTTTGAAACATAAACCAAGGGTACCAAACTACTGTTATCCTAACTGGCTTACTTTGGGCTTTTCCCTCTGCTTCACCACAAGCTACATGTCGCACTACAGAGAGCATTCGAGTTAATTTGGCTCAATTCTGGGGCAATTTGACTTAATAAACCTGATTGCGTTTTCGGTTTATTATTATTTAAAACCACTGCTTCTCAAATACCATGCAATTTTCTCTACCTTAAAAATAAAACATCCAACATCAACGACAAGACTGCGGGAGCAGATTCAAAAATAGATAACTGGTGGCCTTGAGGATCCAAGGCAAGGACATCCTCTAGCCTGCCTACTCCTGGCACAGCTAGACCATCACCGTCTCTTGGCTGCTCACTACTTGCGGCCACCCTTCCCTCATGTGAAATAGACCCTTCAGAAAACGTGGGGGTTAAAACCCCATATTGAGAAATCTTGGGGGAGGATGAAAGACACGGTGCAGGTATGTCCAAAAGGAAGTCGACCTGGATGCCCACGGGGCCTTCATCCCCGGATATTAAGATTTCCACTGTTGTGTCATAACCCTCCTTAAATTGTTCATGGGGTGGTGGAGGTACTAGAAGAATACTCCCCATTTGGGCGTGGCCTGCTAAGATGGCCCAGTAGACGTGTCTACCGGCGCTCCCGTCAGCAGCAGGGAAATCCGTCAGAATCCTGCGGTGTCTCACTGGCACCGACCCCACAAAATACATCAAGAAATTGGCAATTCTCTTCTGACATCCTGAGACAGCGACGACGGCCTTCAGGAATGGCAGCCAAGCTCCTGGAAAGCAGAGGCACATCTTAAATACTGTGTGGGGAGCGATACGCGAGGGCATCGATGGCCTGCGTCGCCATGGACGCCTAAAAGACAGAAGACATTGAAGGAAATGAAACACAGCGGAGAGGGCGGCCTGCGGTGAAGAAACAAATGGGGCTATGGTGTGCCTCTGGAGCGAACTCCCCGGAGAGAGTAGAGGCCCTCCCCCGCATGGAGGGTGGCAGCGGAATCAAAGGAGGGCCCGGGAAAAGCTGAAGACGCGAAGCCGAGGGCCGCGGTCGGAGGTGAGGGGAGACCCGGAGGCCCTTCTGGCTCCCGAGGGAGTGATCGGACCGTGCAAGAGGGTCCATGGAGAAACTGGCAGCCAGCTGGAAATGAGAAACGGGGACCCGCCACGAGGGGCTGTGTTGAGCCTCTGAAGCGCTGTGCCGCTGCGGCCTGTGGTGGTGGGGGGCCGCGGTTTCTCCGCTGATGCGAACCATGAGAGAGCAGCAAAGGAGCTCTGAATTCGTCCCCACTCATATGACACAGGACAACACCCGTGGAGAAAGGCTGACCAGCTGCGCCCTAGCCGCGCAAGGGCAGCGGCTCCAAGAAAATCGATCCCGGTGCTGGCAGAGTGTGTAGCTGCAGTTGAGAGGAGAAGAGTGTCTGTCGCACTGGGACAAAGTGCTTGGTCTCCATGCCTGGGGAGAAACACAGCAGCCAAACTGAATTGGGGACATCTCCGGAGGTGGAGTAGGGGACGGGGCAAAGAACTCCAGTCCCATAGAGAGATAAAAGACGCACCAAACGACTGAGCTGAGGGAGGCCTAGGAATGAGTGGATGCCCCCTGGGATCCCTAGATTGAAAGTGGTGGTGTCTTACCCGAAGTACTGTTGAAGGGCCTCCTGATAGGTGTCTATTTGTTGGAGAAGCCACCATGATGAAAGGCAAAGGGAAAAAGGTGCAAGCCAATAAAATCCTGAACTATGCGGAGCCCTTCCCCCAGGGCCCTGAAGCACAGGAAATAAACTCGGAAAAATCGGGGAAGGGGGCAATGCGATCCATAGAACCGAACTCCACTCTAGCAGATATACTGGTGGCGATACAGACCACTTGGGACAAAATGGTGCACAGAATCGACGCTGTAGCTATTGACGTCAACTTGCTGCAATGTGACCTGTGTAAGGTATCCAACAGAGTAACTACCAACTAAAGGAATGTGGATATACTGCAGACGGAGGTTCGCTTCCTTAGGAAAACAGTCATTGATCTGCAGAAAAAAGTGGTGAAACTCGACGACAGAGCAGAAGAATCAGAAGGAAGATCACAGAGGAATAATTTAAGATTTGTGGGGTTCCCTGAGAGAGCCGAGGGGCCTTCCACCGAACTGTTCTTGGAGAACTGGATTGTCCACGACCTAGCCCCTAAACGACTCTCCAAGTTTTTTAATGTGGGGAGAGCCCATAGAGCGCTGGTCCCTCCACCTCGACCCTTTACATCGCCGCAGCCGATTATAGCCTGATTTTTTAATTGCCACAGACAGAGACGCTATCCTGCAAACTACCTGTGCTAGAGGACTGCTATTGTTTGAAGGCCACCCCATAGCAATTTACCCTGACTATACACAGCGGGTGCAAGATCAACGGAAGACATTCCTGGAAGCTAAGCGACGGCTGCGAGACATCGGCGTAAAGTATAGCCTCCTCTTCCCGGCCAAGCAACTTGTTGATCACAACAGAAAAATCCTGTTCTTTTTCTCTGCGGCATAAGTCAGCAACTGGTTGGATGCCACTGGGCACCAATACGCCTGCCTGGTACCCCCCGCGGGGTCACCCAGATCATCGGCTTTGGGCGGCCCCGCACGGGGTCGAAGGCTTCAGAATCAGAAGAAATTCTGTGATGGCACTGGAAGCCTGGGCGGATCAAGGTACGCCCTAATGGGACACTACAGGTTGCAGAGGTCGTTTCAGACTCAGAAGGAGCAATCCAGGACGTAATCATAGACTCCAATGTATCAAAAGACACCACTTGCTGAATGTGGAGGAGCACGGCTGTGCCTGAGTGATCCAGATAAGTGCATTGTAGAATGTCCGGGGCATGGCAGCGTTAGAAAAACGAAAGGAGTATTTGCTTATCCGAAAAGAAATAGAGCGTCAATTGCATGCCTACAGGAAACACACGTGTGGGGTGACTCACTACCTTGCATAAGACGGAGATGGAGAGGGCAGTTATATGCAACCTCTTATTCAGGCTTCGCACGGGGGCTCTCATATGTGTGGCACCTGGGTACCCTTTCAACTTTTGCATCATGTAACAGACCCAGAGGGAAGATATGTGATATTACATGGTAAATTGGAGGGACGGGAAATATGTTTTATTAAGGTATAGGCCCCCAACTCGGACTGTCCTACCTTCTTTCCCACCGTGTTGCCGGCGGTGACCCCATGCTTGGGAGCAGCCGTAATTATGATGGGAGACGTTAACTGCGTCCTCGACGGAACGCTGGACCGTGAGCCCCCCCTACACTAAACCTTGAATGAGAGGGACCCTCAAAGATATTCTACAGGGCATGCAGTTTCGTGATATTTGGACGAAACGCTACCCTGTACAGAGGTCTTTCTTTTGTCACACCCCGGCATCCAATACGTTTAGTCGACTAGACTATTGCTTCCTTTCATTGGAATTGGCTCCTGAAGTGGAAGGGATAACATATTTGCCCAGGTACCTCTCAGATCATTCGCCCGTTCTGCTCAGTTTTGGGGGACCACAGCCATGTCCGGCAATACCCATGTGGAGGCTTTGGGCTGAAGCGTTGTCGGATCCACCCTTCGCCGCAGCAGCCTCGGACGTTCTGTCCCGATATTTTGAGGAGAATTGGGGTTCGGCCTCTAATCGGGCCCTCAAGTTGGAGGCCATGAGGTTGTCCTTCGAGGGGTCTGCATAAAGACAACATATGTGGTGAGGCGTCAATTAGAGCAGGATATACGAACGCAGGAGTGAAAGTTGGGCAAACTGGAGGTGGATCTCCCTACAGCGCCCTAAATAATGGGGGAGTGTTGCGCTGTCCGTGAAGAATTATTAGAGTCTTGACTCAGACTGGAAAAGTTCACTTATACTGTGTATCGGCAACATTTACATTGGGGGTTAAAACAGGTGCCTTGCTTGCCCGGTTGGTAAGAAGAGAGACACCCACGACACCTATATTACAAATTCAGGATGGTAATGGAGATTTAGTATACAACCAAAAGGCGATCCTTGAAATACTCGCCAAACACTTGGTCAATGTCTATAAGAAACAAATCTCCCCACTACAGGAAGCAATCCGGGATTTCTTGGCTTCGATAGAAATGTCTCAATACGACCAAGAAACAAAAGAGACGTTTAGAGCCCCGATCACTAAAGAGGAACTACTGGCCACTATCCAACATCACAGGACAGCTAAGAGCCCGGAAAGCGACGGTTTCCCTGCGGAGTTTTATCAACGGTTTGCTCCTTTGCTGGCAGATCACCTCCTGGAGGTATATAATGAGGCCTTGGAGGTACAGTCTCTGCCGGCCTCCATGAGGGAAGTGGTAGTAACCATGATACCAAAACCGGACAGGGACCCCCAACTGACGAGTTCCTACCGACCGATTTCGCTTTTGAACCTAGACGTGAAACTGCTGAGCGGGACTTTGGTGTCCCGGCTCCTCCCTCACATGCCCCACCTGCTCCACCCGGACCAGGCTGGATTTATACCAAAACGTAGTACCACTCATAATCTACGTCATGTGGCACATATTTGGCATTCCCCATGCCTCGTGAAAGGGGACTATGCCCCCGCACTGCTTGATATAGAGTAGGCCTTCGACTCAGTGGATTGGTCCTATGTCTGGTCAGTTTTACAACAGATGGGAGTGGGGCCGGGGTTCCTTAAATGGGTTCAATTGCTTTATATGGCCCCATCGCCCGAATTCGTGCTGGGGGTATGGTGTCGGAAGCAGTCCCATTAAGATGAGGCACTTGTCATGGTTGCCCATTGTCGCCGCTCATATTTGCGGCGGCTATGGAACCTTTGGTGGCAACCGTGAGAGAACGGCTGAGTGTATGGGGGATATCCCTAGGGAATACTAATCATGTAGTTTCCTTATATGCCGACGACACCCTTGTATATACCTGACAGCCGATGCAGTCAATACCTGTTCTTCTCGGAGTACTGCAGAGCTTGGCAACATTGCAGAGAGTGTTGGAAAGCCGGGGTTGGAGGTACCCTGTTTGGAATTCTATTATATGGCCTTTCAGCTTCAGCACACGATCCACTGGCTAGGCGAGCACAATAACTGGAAAAACTACTCCTAGCAGGCACGCATGGGGATAGTTACCTACCGGAACTACTGATGCTCGGTGCGAGGATTCCCTCTTTTTACCCCTACAATAAACAGCATGTAGCAGAGGTGTGGGAGACCATAATTAGAAAGGTGCACCCTATGCCCCGGATATGTCACCATGGGTGGTACAGCCCTTCTGCAAATTAGTGGAATCTATGTCGGTACGGAGATGGAAGGAGAGCGGCTGCCTTACAATGGAAGACCTGTATGAAAATAGTCAATTTATAATGCGGGAAGCTGCAGAGACTTCCTTTGTGTTGGGGAGGGGGCTGTTTCTGCAATATGAAAAGATCTCGCAGGTGGCCCGAGAGGTGTTGCCACCCCCATCACAAAAGTACTGCAAGCGATGCTTTACATGGCCCAAGGACGGCGCTTCATTTCTCACTTATACTGGGCTATCCGGAGTGACCTCCCGGGTGGGGTTCTTCCGGTGCAAACAAGGTGGGATGATGTGTTAGGAGAACCCCTGACAGAGCAGGAAAGGGTGAAAATTCATGAGGGAGTCAAAAGGGTGAGTTTGAATGCACGATGATTCAAATTGGTTCAATACAACTTTGTGCATCGAACCTACCACACCCCAAAAACATTATGCAGAATATATCCAGATCGTTCAAGTGAGTGCCCCCGCTGTAAAGAGACGGAGGCGGCATTCCTACACATGGTGTGGACTTGCCCAGGGTTAACCCCTTACTGGGAAGATATATTAATGAATCTAAAGGACGCCACAGGATGGACGGTGCCCAGAGAGATTTGCTCGGTATTGCTGGGGTTTGCTCCCTACACCTAATAAAAAAGAAACTAAGCAGAAGGTTCATCCTTCTGGGGTTGGTGTTAGCAAAACAACAAATTGCCATAGCATGGTTAAGCCCCACCCCTCTGTGGATCTTGAGGCATGGACGAGGGATGTCTGAGAATGGGCAACTTCGGAGACGGTTCGTATGAAACAGGTCCAATGGGACGACAAACTCGAAGATGATTTCTGGACGGTGGTCCGATATGATAAAGGACGTGCAGGGCCCTGGGATGCCTGAGACGCCTGAGAAGGTGTAACGTCAGAGACGAGACTGATCCCCAGATACTAAACAAACGTGGAGACTGTTGGTCGGGTAATGTGGACACCAGGGACTACTAGACACCCCCCGGACATAATAGGAAAGGATAGGCACTGGCACTCTGACACGGAGGGATGGAGGGGTGGGAGGGAAGGGGAGGGGGTAGTTTTCGGGTTTATATTGGCATAAGACGTATGGGATAGTGACATGAGAACCAAAATGTGTTAATTGATGAATGTAATCAGATAGATGTTGTCTGCTATCATGGGGAATAGGAAAAGGGGAGGGGGGGAATCGTCCCATTGTCACCTTTTTTCCTTGATTTAACAAAAGCTTTATAAGAACTGTAAATGCCTATAAAGTTATATTAATTTAAAAAAAAAAAAACACCCCTCCAAAAAAAAGAATGCTCCCCATTTGGGTTTAAAAACTGTCCAAGGGGGCGTGGCCGTGACATTCATCAAGATGGCCGCATCTCCGTGAAGCTCCTACAATGGCGGCTCAAATCAGCCTGCAACCGCCACCAAATACTGCCTGAAATACGGCGTGTGGGCCAAAATATGTGTGAGGAGAACTCGGGCAGCCTGGACGCTCCAGGAATCGGGAGGGGACCACACCTGCTGCACTGAACCTCGAGGAGGGAGAGAGAGCGCCCAACACGGTCTCGGAGGCCCCGCGGCGACAGGATCCGTGGGCGAGCCTGAGTCCGGGATCGCACGATTCCGTCGGGTTGGATGCCGCCCCCAGCTAGCACTCCCTCCCTGCGATGCCACCCCACCGCTCCAGCTGCAACTGGCTGTGTGGCGCTATTGGAGATGCTCCCTCGTTAGGGATAAATAGCCGCATGGGAGTGCGTGGTCTATGGCCGCAGCTACCTGACGTGCAGCCCAGAAGGAAGATCGCATCACTGCCACTGGGCCACGGACATGATCGGGGCTCCATGTCCACACCGCGGCACCAGACACACCGCGGTGACGCCCTGCTGGGGCACTGATAGCCTGAGACGAGGAGGGGAGGCACCGCTGGACCCTGAGAGTAGATGTGTTGAGAGTGGACCCGGTGCGGTAAGTCCCATACCCCCGCGCACCCGCTCATGCGAATAAACTTTCCAATGAACTCCTGCACAGGCGTGCATGCTGGGTGTGGACCCCATCCTGCGAGCGCGAGTCTGCACGTCATCACGCAGGGGTGCCGCCTTGCCACAGAGGCCTGCTGTCAGAAACCACAGGCCCCTGGGGAGAAACGGACATAATATACCTGAGAAACCCTCCTCCCCCCAATACCAGCCACCACCTTGGAGCCCACCTACCATTGCACAACCCACGCAAGCATGTGGTCACTAAAGAGATGGGACCGGCCACAGCTCTGAGGGTGGCTAAACGGCCATTGGCGTAACTAACACCTGGCCCATGCGGCACCGGAGGGAACACGTGGGCCCATTCAATTAAACTGCGACAAGGAAGCAGCAGCGGGAGCACCACCACCTCCTGACACCGGTCCACAACCTTGGAGGGGAGATCACTGCATGTCGCAGCCACGCCATGAGCAGAACAGACCCTAAGCAGAGACGGCTAACTTTCGATCGCGCGAGGCCCCTGGAAGGCAGAGACGCACACTCAGACATGGATGAGGCCACAGGCTCGGGCCCGGAAATAACCATCACAGATAACATGAGCACTATCAGGGCAGAACTAAAAGCAGGATTTAGCTCAATGGATGCACGAATTGACACACTAACGGGTTGCATTGACAGGTTATGCGAATGGCTGGACAACCACGGAATACGACTAGAGGGCAGGATATCGGGCCTGAAAGATGCCTCTGCTAATACACAGAAACGCATGGAAAAAATGGAGCGAGTGCTTAAACAGGTAGCCATAAAAAATGAGGACCTTGAAGCTAGATCACGCCAGAATAACATCCGCATAGCAGGTATCGCAGAGACAACAAACACGGGTCGCCCTGAGGTATTTGTGGAACAACAACTAATTGTACTTTTTGAAAGATCCAGCTTCTCCATCACGTTCGCGGTGGAAAGGGCATATCGGTCCTTGGGCCCTAGGCCACCAGAGGGCACCCCACCACGATACATCATAGCGCGCCTGCTCAACTACAGTGACACAGACACTGCCCTCCAGCTAGCACGTGAAAAAGGCCCACTCAGGTATCAAGACGCCAATGTTTCATTATTCCCGGACTTCACCCCCATGGGACAAGAGGCCAGACGTAAATTCGCTGACGTCAAGAATTCCCTGCGCAAACTGGGCATTAAATACGCCATGCTGTACCCAGCATGCCTGCGAATAGAACATAAAGGGCGCATAAAAATTATGGATACACCAGCAGAGGTGGCGGCCTTCTGCAAGGAGATCAGGGCAAAGTCTCCGCCGACGCAGCACTCACCATCCCCACACCTAGGAAAAGGCTGCTCGGGACATTCCTCCCCAGCAAAACAGGACATCGTTCACACTGCATAGAATCTGGAAGAACCATGTACACGTCATTAACGGAACTAACTTCTTTGTCTTTACGTACTCTACATCCTGTAACTCCTCATTAGATGCCAGTAACTATTCCACCACCAGTGGCTGCATGAACACCGTATTGAAATCTCACTTTCAGAGGAGCCGCCGTGACTGGAGCGCCGTCGCGCCCCCATGGTAATCACCGCTCCTTTCAAACTGATAATTTTTTTGTGTAGATATTTTGTTTATGTGACTAGGATTCACTGGATGATGTTCATTCTATTATGGGTGGGAGTTATTAAGTTAATTTTCTCTTGTTGCTTTGTGAAGTGGCATACTCTCTTCCTCATAAGCCATCTCATAACATTCTCCGCCAAGCATGTTCCTATTCCAGTTTACTTACGAAACCTATGCCGCTTAAGGGACTAGAACTCACCTGTATGACTTGGAATATTTGTGGTATCAACAACCCATGAAAATTCAAACAGGTGCTCTCTTACCTACAGAGACACAATATTAAAATTGCTATCCTACAGGAAACGCACCTATCCCCCCAAAAAGACCAAACCCTCGCTAAGCATTAGGGTTCCCACCGTTACTTCTCCTGCTACAGCTTGTACTCCCGAGGCACATGTATACTTGTCCATAGAAGTTTTCCGTTCATTCAACACGCACACCATGCAGACCCAAATGGGCGCTACACAATACTTCAAGGTAACCTGGTGGACCAAAGAGTCCTATTAGTAAATATCTACGCACCTAATGTAGATGATCCCGACTTTTTCCTAGACTTCCTGGATAGCTTCGAAGCAGACCATGTACTCATGGGGGGGGGAGACCCCAACATGCCACACTGTTTGCATGCAGACTCAACCAGTACCCAACCCACCGATAAACCTTGCGCCAGAGGAGCATTCCGACACATAACTGACACATACTCTTTGATAGATATCTGGCACACTCGTCACCAGCACTCACCCGGACACACATTCTACTCTTCCCCCCTCTATATGGACCCGATTAGACTATTAGTTCCTACCCAAAAGTGCCGCCCTATGGGTATCCAATGTCTCGGTTCTCCCCCGTACATTATCAGACCACAGTCCTGTTACACTCACATTAGAAATCCCATATGAGTGCCCAGCGGTATTCAGTTGGCGATTCCAAGGAGACAAAGGCACCCACAGGAAAGTCTTCCTCCACTAATGCAGGAAATATCACGATACGGAGACCTATCAGGACTCCATATCAATTTGAACACGTTGGAACTCTTCCCAGTGAAGGACACCACCGAGGCGCCACCTGTGGATCTCCCCCTCCAGTGGGCTGCAGATGGCACTAAATACCTCGGTGTACACATACACAGGGACAGGGAACAGATTCTGCAACGCAATTATGGCCTGCCCATGGCCTCCCTTATGGCACAAGTGGATCGATGGATCAAACTACCCCTCTCCATGGCAGGACGTATAGCCATAATCAAAATGGTGGTACTCCCTAAGTTCCTATACTTATTCACGGCCATTCCCATCCCACTGCCGCAGACATTTTTCCATACTTTACGCAGCATTCTACAATGCTTGGTATGGGCAGGGGGGTAACCCACGAATTCGATGGGTCACCCTCAGGCTTCACTATGACCGAGGGGGATTTGGGGTCACGGATTTCCGTTTCTACTAGCTGGCCGCCCAGTGCCATTATACTTACTGGTGGTACCACCCTGATGCACGCATCCCATACACCCAGAGCGCGCGCAACTAGAAGGATTACTCCATTTACAGATTCTACCTAAGGGCTTAAAGCTGGAGACTTGAGATATCCAGCCTGTCTCCACGACATGCTGGGCATGGGGCAGAATGTGACGATTACTGGGTGGGGGCCCTTTATACTCTGGAGGTCTCTCTCTTCCCAACAACCCGTGGCTCCCCCTCACTAAGGAGACTCTGGTCAAACGCATGCTAGAATGTTACTCATTGCATACAAAAGGTGACCTACTCCCAAATGGCCATGTCCTACACTTAACCGATACCATAATAGCACAAGATATCCCTTATATGAATCTGTTCGTCTTTAGGAGACTGCACAACACCATACGCTCCCTCATGCCCACTTACCCACTACCACCGGACGACTTCTCACCCCTGCACATGCTGGACACGACCGCTGATGGAAGTCATATGACATCTAGACTTTACCGTTCCTGCATGGCGTTGAGACAGGACACCACTGCACGGGTCCGGGGCAAGTGGGAAAGAGAACCAGGGGCGCAACTCACGGACCAAATATGGAGCTACTGCTGCAAACAAATCAAGAATATTTCTATCAGTCAGAGGCACAAGTTACTACACTTCAAATACTTACACAGGTATTACCTCTCCCCAACCGATATCGTTAAATTTGACCCCTCCAGATCTGATCGATGTAAAAAATGCAACGCCCCGGTGCGGATTTTGCACATCTAACCTGGACATGTCCAGCAGTGGCCATTTACTGGACGACGATATACTCCCATATCTCGGCTATGTCCGCCCATATCATGTCTCCAGATCCCCTGACGGCCCTGCTGGGGTACACCCAGAATGTCCCACACGCAAAACGACGTCTAGTCTCCATGGCGCTACTGCTGGGCAAAAGGGAGATAGTTCTACACTGGGGTAGCGCCAGACCACCCATTGTATCGGATTGGCTGGAGAGCATGAGCCACTGCGAATGCATGGGGGAAGACTATGCCAATTTACAACCTCCCACATCCTGCCCCAGGGACATCTGGACACCCTTCAGCACAAATCTCCAAACCCTCACACAAGATACCTCTACTCCGTCCTCCTCCCTGAAGCACCACACGAGGGTAATTACCCCCCACATCTCTTAACGGATCCCCCGTGACATAACACGACACCACATCAACTCGTCTAACTGTACATTTTATAGAGCTGGCTCATATAGTACACGTTAACTATCTTTTCGTTTCTCCTTTCTTAAAGGAATTAATGTTGTGAATTGCTGATAGATGCAACTGTAAACTGCTTCACTGTTTACATTTTAAAACGCAATAAAGACAATAAAAAAAAAACTGTCCACAAACTCTCTTACAGAGGAGGTGTAATGAGTAACTGAGGTTTGATTCTGGCCCAGACTTTCCCCATTTAGAAGGGAAAAAGAAGAGGAGGACCTAGGCAAATTCTAAGGATCTTCCAATTCCTTCTTTTCTTTGTTGTTCCTTGTTACCAGCATTAACATTCCCAGAGAGGCCTAGACTTCTGCCTCGTCTCTTTCGCAGGACCGGCATCCTTTTACCACAGCTCCAGCAACTTAGACGAAGAATACTAAGCCCTATAAATCAGTTACCCCAAAGAAGTTGTGACACCACGAATGTCCTCAAATGACTAGACTCAAAATGAATATGTTACAGGAGCTCCAGAACACAGCCCCAGGCAGGTGCTGACCACAAGGCAGAGTTAACTTGGGCTAAATAAAAACAAAAGTGAATTAAAAGGGATGACAGTGCTTGCCTCAACCCTCTAGGTTGAACGCAGACACACCGCAGCCACCACCTCCACCTATCCTGCAATGACCTGCTGCTCCGAGAGGCTCCAAATTTCTCGATACTTCTTCATACTGCTAGGACTATTGCCTCTCTTGGGCTTTCCAGACTTTGTCGTCCCTTAGTTCCTCTCACCTTTCCCACCACCTAAGCATTCTCTCCAACTTCCTGGGGAGACCTAACACTGGGCAGGGGGTGCGGCTAACTGGGAGGTTCGAACAACAAGAACGTCCGTAATCTGAAAACATTCCACCACTGGCAGCCTCAGACTGCTCGGGGTCTGGTAGGAAGCCCATATGCGGGGAGCCTGGCTGGGGTCCCCCCCCCCCGTGCGGCCTAAAATTAGCTGCAAGCATTTCAACTGGAGATCCTCATCCTGCTCCTGGTGCTGATGACCATGTGTGGCGGGAACAAGCACGGCTTGCGCTCTACTGCACTACTGCTCGTCAGGGCCGGACTGGGAACCGAAACCGGCCCTGGCAAACTGCTCGGCCGGCCCCCCTGGGGGGGAGAGGGGGAGAGCTGCTGAGCGGTTTGTTAGGGCCGGTTTCGGGCGAATCTTGTTACAGGGGGCCAATATTGCCAGCCCCCAGTAACAAAAACGGCCTCCCAGGGGCCCAAAACCGGCCCCCACCATGGCAGCCCACTGGGGAAACACCCGGTGCCCGCTACGGCCAGTCCGGCCCTGCTGCTCATCGGCGGTCTGGCTCAACGAGAGGTGAGGAGCTGTCTTAAGCATACACTTGGCATTCTCCTGGTTTGTAGTGTTGAGAAGCAAGAGCTGACCAACTGCTGAGGAGGTGCACAGCAGCTGCCCGTGCACAAGGAAGACACTACTCTGTCGAATAAGCACTGGCACAGCCAATAGGTCTTGTTTTCGGGATCTTATAAGAGTTTAGCCACGCACCAAATTATTCTGGGTTGCTAAATTATAGCTTAATTCCTGAACATGTTTAGGGTTATATCAAGCCCAAATTGCATCCATTTAAAAAAAATTAATACACTGCACACAAAATAAAAAGTGTATGCCAAATTGCAGGCACACAATGTGTGAAGCAAAGTAAACAAGTCTCATGAAGATGAAGGTAACACCCATCCCACCCTGGGACAGGCCTGGGAATGGGGAATTGCTCCTTTTAATAAGAAGAAGTATGTCACAAGGCCTAGGAGGGGGACCAGAGTGGACTAGGAAGGGGGCTACCATGAAAGAACCAGGGACTGTGTATCAGTAGAGAGCTGAAGCTTGTATACGTCACAACTAGGAGGAGTATGTCCAAGGAACCACAGAGGGCATATAAAAGGAGGCATGGGTAAATAAACCTGACAGTCAGGAGTATATATTAAAAGCGGTCAATGTTCAAAGGGGGGCAGAGGCAGCATGTAAAAGGGGGCTGGGGAGCACACAAAAGTGAGAAAGGTGTATTTAAATAAGGAACCAGGAAGAATAAGTTCATAAGAAGTGACTAGGTGGGGTATGTAAATGTGGCAGTATTGAGCCCATATATAACAAGGATGGGCTTCTGTGCTATTTAATGAAAATATGATAAAGTCTCTCCAAAATTCGAAATAGTGTATTTCTGTAACAAAGAATCTTTAACACTAATAGGCACATTATAGCGTTGCATTGAGAAGTACTTCTTAAAGTGCTTCTTTGTGTACAACTGGTAGTCTGAACTTATATACCTGGAAGTGCTTTCCTACGTGATGAAGAAAAAAAGGGTTTTAGTGAAATGAGATATAACAGAGGCACGTTAAACCATAACATATTAAATACCCTAAAGCATTACAAACTAATCAATCATATTGATTAAACTCTTTAAAAAATCAACAAATAAAACGCCTCAAAAACCTATTTAACATGCACAAAATGGAGAAACACTGTTGATACTGTATTTTAAACAGTAAAGTAACTTTGGAGATGTGCATGAGCAAATTAAGAGTTGTTCCTTTCATTGCAAAACAAATTTGCTGAATAAAACAGCAGAAATGTTTGCCTGTACTGAAATCATTTCCTTCTGGTGCCTGTTGTTTTTTAATAAATTGAAGGCTGAACTTCAGCTCAGCTTCTTTTTTTGCCCTTACTCGTTGTTAATCACACTATCTGTCTGTACAAAAGGCCATGTCAGTGTGTGCTACAATACTGTGATGTCACTTTAGAAAATAACACCAGCAGCAGTCCGTGCAGGTAAGCGCAGTGGGGGGTGGGTATGTCGACATACGACGGAATAGGAATTATTTATTTATTTAATTTTCCTTATTCCGTTGTCTGTCGACTTCCCCTGCCCCGCCCCCCACACCCACCGCCGCGCTTACCTGCAGGGGCCGCCGCTGAATAACACCCCTTATCAGCAGGTATGGGAAAGTAGTGAAACCCTATGGGGAAAATAACGTGCTTCCGAAGACACAAACTATAAGAAGGAGACAAAGTTAGGCTCGACCTAAAAACAGTCACCGTATACAACATCAATTTCCCTATACAACAGACTAAGGCAGACCTGCATCTCACTCATATCAGAACTCATCACGTGGTCTCCTACCGGGCGAAGACACAGTGAACACAGAGAAACACTATGGGGCAGATTTACAAGCCCCTTGCGCCACTTTTGCGTCATTTTTAACATGGGAAAAGTGACGCAAAAGTGGTGCAAGGGGCTTGTAAATCTGCCCCTATGTTTCCAGCTCCATTCTGCTGCAAATGGAGGCTGAGCACTCTGATTGGCCCAGCATCAGACTGAACTGGGTTTCGAAAATATCGGCTACTGAAATAGTAGAAAAGGCCACTGATGAGACAATACGAACCCTAAGGTAATTACAAGTTACTACCACCAGCCACATGGACTTCAGCCTCCATTTTTATCACCAACAGATTCAGGAGAAACAGCAATTTATGGCTGGAAGCGAGGAGGGCAGATGGAATGGCTTAAATATGCCTGAATACCATAAGAAAGCAAACATGTTAATTCTCCAAGATGAACTAACAATCTCTCTTCACGTAACAACCTAAGGTTCCAAAATCAATTTCGTACTTTTGAATCAAAAAATTACATCTTGCTTCATTGATTTTTTGCTTCAGTGCTCAAATGGATATTTCTCTGAAAAACAAGCCAAACACTTCTCCATGTGTCTCCTAAACCATGTTTAGTTAGGTGTCAGAAGGTCAGAAGAAGAGATATTTACGAAGAAAGTATGTCATACACGTCCTAAATGCTGGCATGTAGAGCCCAAACTGTGCTCCTCTATGTGGCATAGTATCAGCCTGAAGTTGGCGGATGATGTTAGGGGAAGGCCTGACCAGGTGGCACAGAGAATGACCTGGGCAGATGACATGCTCAGTGGTTTCCTCTTGCAATACTTAGTGACTCAACAAGGGGGAGTGGCACTTGGGTGATACACGTGGCCACAGAAACCTCTGATATTTGAATATGATTCCATGCAGAGAGAGTAAGTTCCAGGAGGGATGAATAGAAAACAGATGTTTTTAGAGGACTAATTTGTGTCTTTGTATTTATATCAAACCATTTATAAAGCAATCGACACACCGGATTGATCCATTAGGAGAGACAGCGTCGTCCGTATTGCATCTAAATGACAAAAACATATACCAAGTTTCTAGGATTTGTGCCTAATGTTAAACGTTTGTGGCCACTCTCTCCACAAATGACCCCACCTCCCAGGCTCTGTGTTGCATCCAGAGATAGTGGGGCTGGAAGAGAAACACTCTGGACCATTGGGTCAGAAGATTTTAACTTACAGGGGAAAAGAGAGAGGAGGGTGGGGAAACAGAAGAAGTAGCACGGGTTTTAAGACAACGTTTATTAACTTTTTGAAGGAGAATGAACAGATACGTCTTTGACAGTAGTGTAACAGTGGGAGGATTTGTATGCAAACACTTACTTTGAATGTGGTTGTATAACGGGGCACGTGTCTCAATGTCAATTTGCATATGGCCACGCTGTCGCTTTTCAAACAGAATCGAACGAAATTTCGTTTTTCTCGTTGATTACACAGTAATGTAGAAATATGTTCAGCCTCGAAACTCGGCTCACTCACCAGACATTGAATTTCATTTTGTGGCCTAAATTCTACAACACAAATCAGCACTTCCTGAGTCTTAGTAAATAAAACACAAGTGTTGTGACCTTTAAACATTGCTGCTTATTGTGAACAGGCCACTTGGACCCATGACTGAGTCTCAGCTTCCAGACTTGTTCTTCTGCCTGTGCTCCCCGTTGTCTATGGCTCTTCGGCCCTCAGCTCTGTTGGTTTGAGCTTGGAGGAGCTTCAGTAATCACTGCTTTGTTTCCACCACAAAGGAAACTGCGCTTGCTGTCAGTCTATAAGACTTTCAGACCCAATGCCTATCAAAGGAATGATAACAACCTAAACAATAAACGTATCTTCTTTCTTACTTCATGCTGAAGCATATAGTCCCCAATAAAAATTAAACGCTGTCGCTGATGTTTTGCGCTTGAGAGAGAATTTCTGAATATGTTTTCCACAGCCCATGCTGTCATTTTAAAACACAATTTTGAAACCATCTGAAAAGATGGTAGGTGGTGCGGCCAACCAACAAGACTGTGATCAAGCCAAAAATAGAAATGTGAAAAGTAACCTGGTGCAATTGTAAAGCGCTGCAGTGTCCTTGGTCCGATTTCGCGCTATTTAGAAACTAGATGGAGATAATGCCTCGGTACTTTGCAGAAATGTCAGCATTATGAAGGAAATAAACAAGGCACACCTACCGCCATTAGTGAAGGCTACTGTAAGAGCCAGGCAGCCATCACGTTCTTGGTCTTTTCCCATTTTTAGCCTGGCGATGCTGGTGGGGAAGACGTCACCCTGTGAATGTCAACAATGTAGCAATTGAGGAGCGGGCGGAAGGCTGCAGCCCGCGACCAACAACAGGGGAGGAGTACCAGCCGCATCTCTGCTGCCTCCCTCTCACAGGATGGGACGGAGCATCTGAGGGCAGAGCACACACCCCAAGGCTGTAGACAGTGGTGGCTGCTACAGAACGGGGGTGGTGGGGCTAAAAAAAATAAAAAAAGATCACTTACTTAATTATGACTGCCGCTTCTCCTCCATCCTCTTCTCTTCCTGGCTCCCAACAGCAAACAGGCTCCCCTAAGCCAATCACCACTCTGCTGTCACCAGCATGAAAGCAGTGTCATGATTGGTCTGAACGGCCTGTTTGGCTGCTCAGACAGTGCCTGAGAGCCTTGGGACTGTTCTCCACCCGGCTGTGCAACACAGCCAGGTGGAGAAATGCTAAGCGCGCATGGCTGTTTGGCCGGCCCAAGACGGCTGGCCAAACTGTAATGTGTACTTATGGTGCATACATATTTCCTCCTCCCTGTGGCCCCAGCTTCACCCCACCTAACCTGGTTCCGTAGCCTGTACTAAAAATGAACTACTAATAACGTTGTGTTATTATCATTTTATTTTTCCTTTTTCCACTGCTCTGAGAGCAGTGGGGCGATGCTACTCCGCCTTAGCAGAGGACTTGCCACTGGCTTTAGAGGGCATGCTCACGCACAAACACATACTGCCATGTTCTGTGCTGATAAGATAAAAGGCGCACAATGGTGAAACATCAAAGCAGGCGCCGTGCTGCTAAAAGAAACAGATGTTAAATTGGTATCTAGTGGATTTACATTGTACTTGGTCCCTGCTCTCGGGGAGGGATAAACACTGGAAGAGGCATGACAAATGCATGCCATCAACAAATAGAATGAAAGAATAGAAGAGTGACAATGATGCCACCAAATAGCAAGCCTATGGGTAAGATGAAAGTCCACAGAGTGAATACAGCATGTCTCGAGAGACAGCGCATGTGCTGCCTAGGCTCGACCTAAAAAGGACTGTGAAGGAGCCCAGGTTGGATGAATAGCCACACACTCAAGGAGACCTGCACTGCTGGGAAGTGGGTAAGGTTGGAGGCTCCGGAAGTGTCTTCAGCACAGACAGCTACTTGAACCCCGAAATTGGAGGAAGCTGGGGAACATACATTTGCAAGTTCTGTGGTCCAGCGTCTAGCACATAGAAGCAGATGAACATTAAGAAAGTTGACTGCTGCCAAAGGATGATTAAAGACCAATAATTGACAAGCCTTGTAAACAGGGCCGGCTCTAGGGCGGTGCGATCGGTGCCACTGCACCACGCGCTGACTTGGGGTGGGGGCGTCATTTTTGCAAGTATACTATCATTTAAAGAGCACCTGCTGGCGCGTTCCTGGCCTCCAGCAATTTTCAGGCATCGATTAAAATGTCAAGATGACTCCGGTGATTAATCGTCTTCGTGCAAAGAGACCGGAGGTTTGTTTAGTGGAAGGTTTGACTAATCCTAAGGTAGCGCAGAGGGTTAAAATGCCTGCTGCTAAGAAAGTGTACCACGCAGCTAACAAACTGCATATAATGTAAATAGGTCAGTGGGTTACTGCTTCTGTAAGAGAGCTCCTTTTTATTACTTGTTGTTTATGAGTCAAAATTCTACTATAGAACATTGAGCTATTAACTGTCTTCAAAGAGCTGCATGCAAACTGCAAGGTATATGTTAGAGCTGTATGTTTTTTTGCCCAAGCTTTCATTATCCTGATCTTTCCAATAGGGTTCATTTGGGTAGAAAACAATTCTTATTATTAAAGAGAACCCCTAACAATGGTGTTACGTTTTAAATTCTGAATTTGTGCTTTAAAGAATAAGGACTCTTAAACTATATTGCCTACCAGTATTGTTGACATGACACTCCTACATTACACCTTGTAGTCCTGTCTGATGTAACATTTCCTATACACTGATTTACACACATATGATTGTCTCTGTGCAATGTGTGTGTGATGCAAAGTGCTCCGACACCTTACACTGGTATCAGTGGTGCTAGAAAACTAAATTAATCTGAGAGACAGTGGATATGGAGACTTGAGGGGCACTGTTAAAGGGTGCTAATGAGGGAATCCGTGGCAGAGGTAGTCATTAGGGGGGGGCGCCAACAGACATTGTTGCACAGGGCGCCACCTGTGTTAAAGCCGGCCCTGCTAGTAAAGAAACTGCACGAGCACGAAGACATCACTCCTGTGACCCGGGATGAGCACCTAGATTGTTTGGGCATGAGTTGTGACTGAACTCCCAAGGAAGAACCCACACAGCCAAACTCATTTTTGTTCTGACAAGCTGAATAAACATCACAACACTACTCGGAGTGCAGTTCTGTGATCTTAATTTTGCAGAAGTAACGTTGGAGATATATATATTCACGATACCATAATTGTCTCTATTTGCATCAGGCAACCACCCACTCAGGCCACCCATAAATGCATCTGCCCAAAATATATGTGTGAACTACGTTTTTCTGAAATGAGGGATAAATATATCTGATGTTCACCTTCACTGCCTAATAAAGATTTATGTGAAGTTGGAAATACCCCATGAAGTAAATAGGAGTCCATTTACAGTGTAAACTATAGCACATAAGATCAAGTTCACTAAAAAGACATGAGGTCTCCTTTAGAACACATGGTTAAGGTGTTCTCAATAGACAAGGACTGGATAAAGAAATATTGCAAAGAATGGCATAAAGCACCATTAAACTTGCACATGCCTGTCCCGAAGAGATCTCATTTGATACAACAATGGTAGAACACATGGCCACTTACCTACAAAGCAAATTCAGGGGAAGTAAACTAGAGAAAAGGAAAACCACACTAGGCCTATGGAAGGTCTTTTCTGAAACAAATATGAGAGAGTCAAAGGTAAAGTCTCAGAACACCCCTTTGGCTCCTCCACCTCTCTACCAAGATGTGCAATTAAGTTTAGATTGTGCAAAGGTACGGGGCATGTACACAATGCAACCTGATGAACTGCACCCACTACCAGCTTCTTCACATTCCCCTGCTGTGGAATATACAGACCCTGAGTATAGCCCACCATCAGAATCTTCTTCTAAACATGGAGAGCACATTCGTATATCTCCATGTCCTAGAATGGCTAGTACACCACAGGAGATGTTGGGTGGGGACAGTACTAAATACATAGGGATGATAGACACCACATTTACACCTCATTTGGAGGATGAGATGTCCCCCACTAGGAAGGATGGGGGTGGACTTAATGAAGGGTCAAGGGACACACAGAGAATGGGTGGTGCTAGAAAACAGGATGAGTTTCTGAAAAAAACAAATCCCAACAGTAAAAATGAGACAAGAAGGGTAGCCTTCACTCCAGAACCTCCTCCCACAGGGTGCTGGAGGTTCAGGCACTTAGGAGCAGAGGAGAATGGTGTAGGCAAGTGGGTCAAAATGCAGGAGGGTGGACAGCAGACCATAGAGCAACTCAGGAAAGGGAAGAAGGGCCCCTGGGACTGTTTAGGGCCCCAAATGGGCCATATATGACTGAACAAAGAGGACCAGAGGACACAGTCCTTACTCATAGAATCCTAGAGGAAGAAGAAATGGGATCAGAAATATCCTACGAAGGATCAGAGGTGCCATTAGATTACATCACTGAACATACGAATGCCCCTTCTTGAGGAACGTAACAGGGAACAGGCACAGTATGCCTGTGAGGGAGAAGAAACCAATAAGGCAAGACAAGCTTTACAAAGAGGGCAACGGGAACTAAGGAGATTAGCACTCAATGGTGTGCATGCACGCGCATATGGGAGAAAGGTAACATTTGGCATAGCAGCCAAGATGACACTGAGGAAAGATCTGGCACGTATACTCCTGTGTGTCCAGGCAATGATTTGACACCCAATGAAATAGTAGCCCAACATGAGAATAGTTGGCGTAATGTTGTCCCTTTTACTGACAACCTAGCCGGTTGGACAGAAGGATTGACATTACAGATTACACCATGGCCGCGAGAGGGTTCCTTTGAACCCTGAGACATGGCAAATGCAGGAAAGTGCATTTCTCAGGTCATAGGGGATCCTTACTTGGACTATCCCTATATGCAAGAAAGTCTCCGAGTGTGGCAGAGGTGTGCTCATAAGTATGACTCTCGTCACCCTACTGGCCATAGGATTATAGTCCTGACACAATTGCCCTTGATATTTGAAGGCCATGGCCCCAGATGGACAAAGAAAATCTTTAAAAACAGTTGCCACCGCTCACTGAAAGCACTGGGAAATGGATAGTGGCTTTAGAAAAACATACCTTAGGGATTACTCTTGAAATAGGGGACATTAAAAGCTTGCTAAGTTCCCTTATATGAGATAAGACAGACACACTGTTTGCAAAGGCAGGCGTAAAGGATGTGACATTGACCAACCCAAAATGTGATGGGGTACCCTTTAACAGAGTAAGGGGAATTGTTTGGAGACAATTGAGAAAAATATATCCAGACAGGCCAGGCATTGTGTCTCTTAGGACACAGACAATGCAGCCAAATGAGGATCCAGCCCAATTCCTCAGCAGAAGGAAAAATGGACAAAAGAAGTAGGGGAGAGTTGGGACGTGACTGGACAGAAAGCAATACTGTTTTATAACATAGTGAAAAAGGGTCTACCAGCTGAAGTGCAGGACAAACTAGATAACATAGTGGCCTTTGATGCCAATCCATGAACAGAGATACAGGCACACATAATACATTTCTGTAAGAAGAGACAGGAAAAAGAAAAAAGTGAGAAGGACAAAATAGAGAAAGCAGCAGTCAAATTGGTCCAGCAGAAGTTGACCAAGAAAACAGAGGGAGGAATTGCCACTGCCACCACCCAGCGTGCTGCAGTGTCCCTGGGTACACCCTTTCTGGGCACCCCAATGCCACCCAACCAGTATGCCTAGAGAAGCAATAACAGGAATAATGAAAGAGGAGTGCGTGGAAGGTTTCTGGGAAATAGAGTAAACACATTCTAGAGTGGACAGATGTGCCACTATTGCAAGATGCCAGGACATTTCATTAGAGATTGTAGGTTCAAAAAGGAAGATGAACTTAACAACCAGACAAGGGCGACATATGGCCAACAAATGGCACCACCTGGTGGTATTCTGGCACAACCTGCCACGAGTCCCCAGGTGATATACCTCCCTCAGCCCCAAATGCAATTGCTGCCTCAACTACAGATACAGCCCCAGCAGTTACAGCAACCCGTGCCCCAAATGCAGTACGGGCCACAACAGACAGTGCAGCCCACCTTGAAGCACCAGGATTCACAAGTAGGGGTAACTGTCAGGGGAGGGAACCTATTCCAGCAAAATTACATAGGAGGAGATGTCCTATGAAGGTGCCCGGGGAATAGTCTCATGTGTCCAGTCTTATCGGTAACCCACAGGCCAGACGAGGAATCCACTGTGACGGCAGCCATAAATGACAAAGAGTACACCTTTCTCAACAACACTGGGGCCACTAGTTCCTGTATCCATGAGAAGGGGCTCCCATTGTCAAATTCATCAATGGACACAGGGGCTCTCCGGGGCTGTGATGAGGGTTCCTTTCATTAAACCTGTAGAGATAGAAATAGGGGGGAGGTATGTTGATGGCTGTCTCTTATTCTCCCCAAATGCACCAGCTAACTTGCTAGGACGTGATCTCATGGCAAAGTTAAACATGACTATTCGCTTTGAAGAGAAGGGATCTATGATATGTTCAACTAACAGGAGTATCTCGTACACGCATCATGACTATGGTCACACACCTCTTAGGCTGTGACCAGGTTAGGGCTAGACCCACAGACCTTTTAGCCTACACTAGAGCAGTGTACATTATCATAGAAGACTCACCGGATTTGACAGGGAAATTAGTTGATTTACCTAAGAAATTTCTCTTCCGACGTCAGGGCCCCTATTCTGAAGCAGTAGGCAAAGACTTCAATCTGGAAATAGAGGCTCTGAAAGTGTCTCTCACCTATGGGACACTGATGGCAAGTGACCACACCGGTGCGATGTGGGCATGTGTCATCTTTCATGATCCCAACATGCAGGTGGGAGACATATCAGATGACCAGTTGTTTGTTGATGACCCCAGAAGAACAGAGATTGTTTTCCAAGACAGTATACCCCTACTCGCCACACTGGAGACAAGGCCTGCGGTACCAAGAAATTTCTCCAGTCCTATCAAAGACAATTACCTTGCGCAAGTACCCTCTAATTTGTGGACAAAAGGCCCCCATGATGTAGGCCTTATCCGCACAGCAGTACCATTTAGAATAACTCTGTAGGAAGGAGCAGTACTGCCAAGAGTGAGACAATACCCTCTATCTAAAGAAGCTGAGGAGGGCATTGGACCCGTTATACAGGCCCTGGTGGAGCTCGGAGTCATATACCCAGGTGTATTGCCCTGCAACACCCCAATTTACCCCGTCAAGAAGGCCATGGTCAACTTGTGACGTATGATTCAAGACCTGTGCCCCCTTAATGACATATTGATACCAGAATTCCTTGTAGGGCCCAATCCTTCTGTCATCCACACCAATGTATCCCAAGATGCTAAATACTTTTCAGTCATAGACTTAAATAATGCATTCTTTAGCGTTCCCCTGCACCCAGGCAGTCACTATTTGATCACATTTTCCTATCTCGGTTCTCAGTACCTCCATTCTCGATTACCTCAAGGGTACTGCAAGTCCCCTAGCATCTTTAAAAGGATGACGTTACTAATTTTCAGTGTGACAGCACAGTGTAGCAGTATGTTTATAACCTACTGATCTGTAGTCCGACAGAAGAGCAGTGAAGAAAAGACACTCTGTCCCTGTTGTGCACCCTTGCTCAACGAGGATACAAGGTGGACAGGGACAAATTGCAGTACTGTCAGGAAAAAGTCCAATACTTGGGACAACTGCTGTCAGCCTCTGGCTGCAGAGTTATGCCTGAAAGAGCAGCATCCATTCAACAGATGACAGAGCCTGAGATAGTGAAAGGAATGCTGAAGTTCCTGGGGTTATGTAATTATGTCAGACAATGGGTTTTTGATTACAGTACTTTAATATCCCCATTGCTTGCATCTATTAAACAGGCTAAAACACAGAAAGACAGGATACCATGGACTAAAGAGATGAAAAAAACATTAAGCAAGTTAAAAGCAGAGATAACAAATGCACCAGTGTTAGGAACACAAGACTACAAAAAAGAGTTTTTCCTTTTTTGCCACTGTAATGGCCAGGTGATGACGACTGTCCTCACCCAAAAGTGTCCTTTAGGCCACAAGCCAATTGCGTATTTTAGTGACCTACTTGATTCTGTCATGAAAGGTCATTACCCTTGTGAGCAAGCGCTAGCTACAGCATCCTTTGCAATCGAGAAAAGTGCCTTTATTGTCATGGGTGCACCTCTGACACTGTACGCTGAACATGCAGTGTTTGCAATAATTCAGAAAGCTAAAATGACACTGACAACACAGAGTATTTGACTATGAAATAATATTATAATTTCCATCCCTGAAGATATTTAAATGTCACACAGTCAACCCTGCTACCTTCTTTGCACACCCCATTTCAGACACAGACGATGATGTCCATGACTGTGCCACATACACTCCAGATGAGTGTAGCCAAGCAACAGAAGAACCCATTCTGGGTAGCATTGTGGATGGGTCTTCAACAATAGACCAGGATGCAGGAGTAAGACATACAGGTGCTGCAGTGGTCAGAGCGATGCAGCATGGCTTTTCAGACACACTACAGATAACAGAACAGACAGCTGTGTCACCCCAGTATTCAGTCCAGGCTGTGGAATTAGTAGCTTCAGTGGCGGCCCTCAAACAAAGGGAAGGAAAAACAATAACAGTATACTCTGATTCAGCCTATGTTACCACAACAGTGCACTCTAGCATCATGCTGTGGAGCAGACGCAGATTCCTCAAGTCTGCTGGAAGTCCCATCATGCACCGTCCCATCTTGAAGGACTTGATACAAACCTTAACACTGCCACTTGCAGTCGAAGTGATGAAGTGTGCAGCCCATACTAGTGCTCGGGATTTTGTATCCTGTGGAAACGCCCTGGATGATTGGGCAGCCAAAGATGCAGCAAACCACCCCCTTAGTGACACACACACCACAATTTTGGTAGCTAGTGAAACCGACACCATCAGACCCTTTGGGTGCATCAAGACATTACATTGAGACAGCTTACCTGCACCTTAGAGAGATACAAGAAAGTGCCCCAGAGCATGAAAAACAGTTGTGGGAAGCTAGAGGATGCACACGGACAGGAACAAATGTAATATATAGACAGATATCAACAGAAAAGCCTGTCATGCCCCAAGTATTGTTACTGATAGCTCTAAACCAGTTACATCTTCCTTCACATACTGTCAGAGACATGTCCCTCCAAATAAGCCAGGATTGGTTTGTCCCCAACCTACATGAGATGATTCCAATGTACATACCCTCCTGTATGGTGTGCCAGCAGTATTCACCAAGTCCCACCATTATGGTAATAACTTTCGCAATACCCCGACCACAAGGACTGTTTAAGGAACAGATTGATATGATTGACAGATGCAATAATTATCACTACCTCATAGTTGTAGTCTACCCATTCTCTAGGTGGATCGAAGCAGGACCTTGTGTCCACTGTGATGCCAAGTCTGCTGCTAATTTTCTGATCCACAAGGTAATACCCTGGTGGGGCATTTCTGATGGGATTAGATCCGACAATGGCACCCACTTTTTCAATAATATCTTCTCTCACCTCACCACTTTGTTGGGAATAATGCACAAACTGTCCTCAGCTTATCACCCCCAAAGCAATGGTATTGTGGAGTGCCTTAATGGCCTCTTCAAGAATAAAATAAGTAAACTATGTACGACATTGTAAAAGAAATGGTTGTACTGTCTCCCACTAGCACTGTTTGCCTTGAGAAACACCCCAGGATCAGATCACCATTTGACTCCTCATCAAATCGTGAAAGGCAGAACAATGAGCACATTTGTACCATCAACTAGGCTTAAGTTGGAGACTGAGAGTTCACCTAAAGTTATACAAACTGAAATGAATGTATATATGTTTGAGTTAACAAAGTTTGCAAAGTTCTTCTCTAACCAGGTCACACGTACAGCTGACAATCGCTTCCACGCACCTCCTGTAAATGACCAACAGACACCATTGCCATTGGGAACATTAGTTTACATCTGAACATTTGGGTGCAAGTGGAAAGATAGCAGATTTAATGGACCCTTCCCTGTGACTGAAAGCAGGATTACAGAGGTGAAAGTCCAAGACCACAAACCATGGATCCATCTGATGAACATCCCCCTAGCCCTGACCATGCCATCGATCCCTTCAGATACCAAGCAGGAAAAAGAGGGGGGGAGAACAGGAGAAGCAACCGGAGTAAAGTCTCCCTCTATTGTTCCAACAATTGACAATACTTCTTTCAGGTTATATATTTCATGTTTGTTTTTCCTTCTCGGTGCAGTAATACTGCTATTCTTAGCCCCAGTGCATTTTTATTCCTTTGATTCTACATCAACTATTGCATGCATGAGCAGAACTGTTGATAATGAAACTGACCATCACTCTCTCCATACTGCTTTATTTGAGAATATGTAGTACCAGCACAAGCATAGTATAGGCACATCCATATCCAACACCAGCTGTTGTGTATGCTCCCTCATCACCCATGCGGCTGCAGTGGGCAGATTGCATCTCCCTAAAGAGGTATCCCCAAATATTACACGCAGTCTCCTGCACCTCTTTTTATGAAGAATAAAAGCACAGCTACAACCAACTCATGTTAGCCCTAAAACTGCATGAGTTAACACAACTAGATTTGACACCACCCCTGAAGTCCTACAAGTCCTGACAGAAAAACAAGAGCTAATGGAAAAGATATCGACAATGAAGCAGGCAGGGCAAAAGAGGGTTCACACAGAGTGGGAAAAAGGGTATTACACCGAGGCATTTTTGGAAGGTCTTACCAATCGTCCAAATGTAGTAACTATTTAGCTAACCCTCTACCCCCTGATTGTGGAAGCAGACCAGGTCTTAGCATTAAAGGGTCAGTATTTGCCCATGACAAATGATACACTGTAGCCAAGTTCACATGTAGAACAATATCATTATGGGATGGTACCAAGACAGACGATCACCTAAGATTTGATAAGATAATAGGCCAGTGTCAAGAAATATGGGATGCAAACATACAGAGATATACATGGACAGGAATTACCACGCACCCTAGAATAGCAATGAAATTAATACAGTGTTCTCTTTGTTTCAGAGGAAATGTGACAGTAAGGGTGGGAAGCAACCTCAACTGCAAGATCACCACCTACAACGCTGATATGCAGGGTGGCACCTCTAGCCTAATGGATCACTATTGGATGTGTGAGGCCCAGTTCCACATGCAACTACCCCCGAACTGGATTGGCCTCTGCTCCCTCGTGACTCTATACACCCACTCCCTGATGATACCAGGTGTGAACATCTCCCAGTTACATGACCATCCCATGGGCTGTCCAACAACCTTGCTTCACCAGCACCGGACAAAAAGAACTGCGGAATACTATGGTACTGAAGTTTGGAAAGAAAAGGTCCCACAGGAGTATAGACTATTCAATAATGCCCAGCTTTTTTTTGGGAGCATCCTACCTTTTGTTCAGGAAAAAGAAACTGCCCGCTAGCACCAAGTGACGCGATGGGAGAGAATGAAGACAATCAATGCAACTGAAGATGGATTTAATGCTATCAAGGAAGAACTCCGAGCCCTTAGACTGATGGTAATGCAGCACAGATATGTATTGGACTTAATGACGGCCATGGAAGGAGGGGGGTGTAGGAAGATTGGGTCGGCCTGCTATACTTATGTGCCGGACAATGATGCGGACAATGGGACTTTAACTGAGGCCATTCAGACATTGCATGACCTATACAAGAAAATCGTCAATGAAGGGGATGCCCCTGATGGGTGGTTTGAGGGCTGGTTTGAATGGGTACCGTGCTAGATGTCGGGGTTAAGGCCTTGTTGCCTTTTATCATGATATTGCTCTTGACGTGTCTTATTTTTCAGGTAATAATAGCATGTTGTAAAAGGATGACATCTAAAATGGGAGCAGACTTTTTGGTTAGGAAAAGCACTAAGGATGTCAAAGGATAGAGTAGTGAGCATAAGGTGATCCCCCTAGTAGATGGGAAGGTGGGAAAAATAGTTGAAGTATCAACTAGAGAGAGGACTGATGCAGGGAAATAATAGGAATACATTTTATATACACATACACACAAATATAAAATTCCAAACCCCAATACAAATATTTCAGGCGAGGGATAATTTTAAACCTATGTAAGTAATGAACCGGCCTACTGTGGCGGTGCGTTGCGTTGCCCCACTAAGCCACATGGACGACCGTCACGCTAAAATTTAATTCAACTAAAGTAAAACAAACGTTATCTGGCAGCGCAGTCTCGCTACCGGGACAAGCCCGACTCAATCGGACGGGCCGGCGCTGAAGTGGGTGGGGGCGGGGCTGCGGCAGCTTGAGTGAGCGCGGCAATAATAGCACAGCAGTGCAGCAGCAGTGCGCATGTCCGTATTTGGGCTGGTCATTTTTATAACCAGCCAGAACATGCGCACAGTATTACCTTCCCTTACAGTTGCAACTGGCGAGGGACCCGAGGGTGCTGCTTCATACCGCAGCCCCTCGGGTCTCACAATGGGCGGGGAGTAACCCTGCTCATAGCCAATCCTGGCGCTGCTAATGCAGCGCCAGGGTTGGCTGAGAGTGCGCAGCCTGTATGTATGGGTGCCGCGCGTGGGTGGTGGCACTGCCGCACTTGTATGGCCAATCACTGTGGCTTATGTGAAGCCATGCAGTAGTGATTGGCCATACTCGCAGACGCAGCGCAGTCCGGCACGTCACAGCGTTGCGGCCACACGAGTCACGAGTCGCGCCACCACACAGACCTCATGCCTGGCTGTGACTGTCGGTGTGTCTACAGTCTACTGCTCGTGGTCGACGTCGTGGCTATTTGGCTAATAATCTGTTGTTGTTCGTGAACCGTGACATTGGCTTGGAATCAAAACAACAAGTAAGAGTCTGGCGGGGGCCCCCTCTGTGACCCGGGCCGGCGCAGCCTCTGGCCGGCCCTCGTATTAATGTACACGTGATGATCACTGACTGATAAATAATTTCGTGATATAATGGTCTGGTCTCTTACTCTCTTTGATTAACGATGGGCGGGGACTGCAGTGCTATTATAAGTCTGCATTACGTTCGCTGGCACTTTGTTTTCTTCCTTGGACCTTCGGTATTATTTCTAGTACTATTTTTGAAAATATTGCGGTTTGGGGAGGGGGGGTGGGGGGGCTGCCGGCTCAGCTCCTCGACGCTGTGGCCTTGGACCTCTGGCAAGAGTGTCAGCCCCTCAGCTGAATGTTCGGCACATTTTTGCGGAGGTCGGATTGCACTCGAAGAGGCGGAGGCCAGATTGCACTCGAAGAGGCGGAGGCCAGGGTTGCGTCAGTTCACTCCCTCCCATCACAGTGGGTTTTCACCATTTTCAGACCTATGCTTTCTGCATGTGGTGAAATAACAAAATCAGGTTTATTTCTTCAGAGCTTCAGCTTGGCACTGCAGTCAGTTAAGAGAATGTCAGTACGGACTCCCTGTCCAGGATGCATGCAGGACGCGTGCAGACATGCCAGGGCACACTGCTCAGGGTCACAGAGAGAGGACGCATGCGCCGGGATGTGCATGAGTGGCGTGCATGGGCACACACAACCTACACAGTTCACCCGCGGGGAATCATTCCCAAATGCACACGTGCAGAGGGGCTCAAGATTTATTTAACACTTAAAGTTTAATATGTACTTATTTTTGTGACTCTGTATAGCGGTGGGCATGGCCCAGAGGCTTCAGAGCGCTTTACAGGAGCACAGTTACCACTCACTGCAGGAGTAGATGAGAGATACAAACTAGGAAACCGTAAGAGCAGATACTTAAAAGTAGGTGGGAGGCAGGCTGTGCACGAGGACTGGACCCGAACAAGTTATCACAGGAGTGCATCTGACATACAACATGTGAAACATTAAAAGCAGACCTTCTACAGCGATAGGATAAAAATGATTTAACCAGAGATTCTCAAAGAAAAGCGCTCTGAGAATGTTCCGAAGGTAGCATGGCATGCAGTCACACAGAGGGCCAGGGCACAAGTCCTAAAAATTGAAGTGGGGGGCCTAACCTAGTTAGGCAGTATGCAAGTGACATCATGGCGCGCGACATCACGGCGCATGACATCACACATGGCATCACAAGAATTGACATCATAGAAAGTAGCATCACAAGCCACGACTTTACAGGAAGTGACATCAGATCTAAAGCCCTCACATATATGTTTAGCAGGTCTATCATGTGTACGTTTGAGCGCATTGCGAGGATAATAGCACAGTGAGCTATGGAAGATGATATGTGACTGCTACACCTTGCAACCCCCCAGTTTTATGCAACACATCCTGTACATTCATTTACAAACTTATATAAAATATTGTACATGTAATATGCACTTCTGATCTAAAGCGCTCTGACAGCCTGCATTGGAATGAGTAGGGCTATACAAGAAAAAATAGTGGTGCGCAATATCCAAAGTCACAAAAATATCCCCTTCTGCACTGGCCCTTTTAAAAATAAAAAAAAAGTGCCAGGAACAACGGGGGTACCGCAAAGAACACTTTAAAGCAGCGGAGTCTGGAACATCTTGCTTTTCATAACACATTTCCTGAATCAAGCATAAAAGCATCAACGTACTGATAGCCATTATTAAAGAGTCTTTAATAATGGCTATCAGAAGACATTGCTGTTCCTGTGTAATTAAGGTGCTAATTGAATTAAATGGCTGCGGTAATGAGCAGATGAGCAGCATAAAAAGTTAAAAGCCAGATGAGATAGGCCAATTAACGGAAGAGCTCAGCATAATTATAACATTTGAAATACATGCAGCTCTGTTCCGTGCCCTGTCACCAGTACTCACAAAACACGTTGTGCAAGTTACAGCCTGCTGTGTGAGCGCAGGGAAGTACTCAGCTCCCAAGCACTTCCTCAACTTAAGTTATTGGCAGGAAACAACCTGGGGTAACTCGAGGCATTAAGTAATGTCCACTCAGCTTGTCATCCTAGCACACTCAAGCGTTCCATTAAGTTATGATGGCCCTTATTCAGAACTTTTTCTCAAAGCGCTTTAGCAAGCGGCCTCCTGACGAGAGACAATAAAAATGTCATGATAACGCTGATGGTTAATGTTTTTCCTAGAGAGAGATCAGAGTTTTGTCTAGTGGAAGTTTAAACTTTTGACTCATGGAAAGGTAGCGCAGAAGGTTAATGTGCCTGCAGCAAAGAACATGTACCTGATGCAGATCACAAAATGCACATGATGTAAATAGGTCAGTGAGTCACTGCTTTTGTCAGAGAGATCCTTTTGTTACTTGCAGTTTGTAAGTTAAAATCCTAACAAACAACAGTGAGCTATTAACTGTCATCTAAGAGCTGCATGCAAACTGCAAGGTAAAAATTGGAGCGTTATGTTTTTTCCCCCACAGTCTTTGTTTGATTACCCTAATGTTTCAAAAATAAATTGTTATATTTTTATTTTCAGCACCTGGTAAAGCCTGACAACCTGAACCATTACCTAATTTTTGGGCAATTTTTGGACGAAGAACAAGAGGCCCCAACCTCCTTTGCTGCTCTTTCACCCCGGCTACGACCCAGCAAACACCAGTGTTAAAGGTAAGGAAACTGATGATATTTTTTTTTAGATTGGCGTTAGGGCTATGTATGTGGTCACCAGTACTGGTGGTCACTCTACATGGTGGTTGGGGTGGGTGCACATTCTGAACATTGTACCCTCAGTGGATGGAATTTACTAATACTGAGCCTTAGCCCTGTGCTTTTGGCAATAACGGTTGTTAAAGGCACTATCTATTCCTTGCCTTGTTCAAGGCCCTCACGCAGTGTCTGTTTCAGTGCCTTCAGCAACCAGTGCGGCACACAGAGGCAGCAGGCAGTAAGGCTGTATTTTTAGCAGTCATGTTGTCCAAAGGGGAGCTGTTGGAGATATATTGCGATAATGCACAAGATATATGTATTTATACTGAAATTTGATATTATTGCACCAAATCTTATACGTTGTACTTTGACTATTGACAGGTTTCTTTCATATTGGTAAGGACAGCATCGACATGATGAATACAGTAGAACAACTAATTACACTGTCATTCCATGCACGGCCACTAGAACAGAAACTACATATAAAGAGATTAGGACCTGATCGGCCTGACCTACAACTACAACAAGTTACCCAGGACAGAGGAAAATCTTGCAAACGTACATTCTCAAACACCTGGTACACAAAAGCTGATTGGCTTACAGGGTGCCCGTCAAGAAACAAACTGTTCTGCTTCCCCTGCTTGCTGTTTAAAGGTGAATTTTCTTGAACAAGAGAAGGAGTGATAGACTTGAAGCATTTGTCTGAAAAAATAAAGAAGCATGCACACACAAGAAAGCATATGGAAAACCTGACGAAACTGGGAATGTTGGGAGACACACCGATTGAGCAGCAGATAAACGATGCATACCGCCAAACAATACAGAAACACAATGAAGAAGTTGATAGGAATAGACACATACTATCAAAAATAATTTATTGCATTCGTTTCTGTGGTGCTTTCGAACTGGCATTGCGAGGCCATGATGAATCAGAAGGTTCCCCAAATCCTGGAATATTCAGAGGCCTTGTGGATTTAATAGCAAGCATAGACAAGGAAATGGAAGCACATTTAGCAAGTGCTACAGTCTTTAAGGGCACCTCTAAAACGATACAAAATGAACTGCTTGAGTGTATGCTAGAAATTATGAGAAGCCATATTGTCCAAGGGTTGCAAAACACAGACTTCGTCCATCATCCCCTTTGGTATCGCTTTGTGGCTATTCAGGCTGATGACACCACTGATGTGGCCACACAACACATTCCGTATTAGTCTTTCGGTACCTGGACAATGACAATAATGTTGTGGAGAGGTTCTATGGCTTCACACATTTAAGAGACTCTAGTGCAGAAACCATTACTGCAGCTATACTGCGTCAACTGAGCTTAATTTTTCCAGAGGTGCCTCAAAAAAAAAAACTTATCGCACAAAGCTATGATGGTGCGTCCGTAATGAGTGGAAGCCTTGGTGGAGTACAGAAAAGAATTAGAGATGTATACCCTAATGCTCATTATGTACACTGTTATGCCCACCAACTTAATCTTATTATGCAACAGGCAGTATCAAAGATCTCAGAGACACAAATTTTCTTTCGGGATGTAGGAGGCATGGCAGCATTCTTCTCACGTTCCCCAAAAAGAACGGAAGCACTTCAGGAGATTGTGGACAAAAGGGTTCCAAGGGGATCCTCAACTCGTTGGAACTTTAACATACGTACAGTCAAACTAATATATCAATATAGGGAGGACCTTGTGAAATGTTTTGAAGCCATAGAAGCCAATGAAACCTTTGATTTCAAAACTCACAGTGAAGCCTGTGGCTTTGCTAGAGCACTAAAAGACAGAGAGTTTCAGTTCTTTCTGTTTTTATTTCATGACAATGTTAGCTGTCAAGAATTTATACAACCAGTTACAAGCACGAGAGATAGATACTGTCTCTGTGAAAAGATATACCACTATGTTTGTCAAAAGCATAAGCAAAGTGAGAGATGAGATTGACAATTTAGACAGCAAACTGCCAGAGGCTTCTACTTTTGCAAACCACAGGAAAAACATCACCAGTCTGGTCCGAAATGCAAAGGAGATATGTGACATTGTAATTGTGCATGCACAAGAACGTTTTGCTTTCACAAAACATTTGGTGAGTGCCGCATTATTGGAAAGTGAAAACTTTGCAAAATATGATGAATCCTTCCCTGAGCATGCTCTGAATGAGGCTGTGGAAGCTTATCCTATGCTCAACCAAGAGGACCTGAAAACTGAGTTGACTGTACTGTACTCAATGCCTGTGTACCGGAAAGCCAAAGGTGCCAGGTCTTTGCTGGCTTTAATTCATAAACTTAATATGGAAAAGTCACTTACAGAGACAGTGGCTTTACTAAAAATTGTCAATACCACTCCTATGACAACAGCAGAGTCAGAACGATGTTTTTCCACCTTAAAGAGGATTAAGACATTCCTGAGGAACACCATGCTTGAGGAAAGACTAAATGCTTTGGCAATGCTCTCTATAGAGAGCAAGCTAGTTAAAAAAAATCCCAGACTTTAACGTTCAAGTTATTGAAAAGTTTGCTGCTCTTAAAGACAGACGTGCTGATTTTAGATACAAAAAGTAAACAATATGTTGAATGCTGCTAGTTTGCGACCTGTTTAGTTGTTTGTTAAATAAAAAACATCTGTGAGGTACTCAGAAATGCATTATATCTCAAAGTCTGTTATGAAGCTCTATGGTTATACTGAATAAGCAGCTACCTATGTTATATGACATCTCTTTATTAATGTAATAACTGCACTTTCACAATTGCTTTATTAACCTTCCTGCTTTCTCAAATTTGCTTGAAAATGCACCATTTTTCCACTCTTTTTTCAAAATGTTCTCACTTAGGGTGTTCGGGCTCGCTCGCTACGCTCGCTCGCTACGGTGCAGTATGACAATCATTTTACACCCCACCACTTTCAAATGTCACCGTCCGCTCATAATGGATGTGCTGAAAAAGATAACTGTGGGTTCCGCAGAAATACATGGGTCATGGTACACATTAGTTTAGGAAACACACATAAATGTTGCATGGTTGATTAAGCTGTGCTAAAACATAACTAGATTATATTTTTTTGCAGATTCAAACTTGACAGGACATCAACAATTAGTACAGATGTCACAGAAAAGGCCACCATATTTCTATCTCTTAAACAAACACAACAAGAGAAATTGTTTTTGCATTGTCCTGGAACATTGAGCACAGGTTGTAAACAAGGATGAATTCTGCCTTAGCGCAAGCCTGTTGAGAATATGTTAAAGTCAGATAGGCTGGGCTGGTCCCAGTGAAGTAAAACAAGAGATAATCACTAGCTATGCAGAAAAACTAAAATGTTTTTCTATGATTATCTCACCCTTATTCTGAGAACTAAAAGAAAAACCCACAAGAGGGGCTTCTGCTAAACATGGACATGTACACAATTTTTGGAAATGTTTAAGTATGTTGACAATATCTTATCTGCCCAGCTTGCTATTTGCGTCATTTAGCAATTTGTAACCCAGGTTTTTGTGGCTTTTACAGTATTCATACCCACTGCTTGTAATCCAGAACTTTGAACTTCAGACTTTGGTCTCTTTTTGAGACTGGCTGATTTTCCCAATTGATTGATTGATTGATTAAAACCATATTATTGTGCAAAATTGTTCTGTCTTACTTTATTAATAGATTTTCCTTCAACAGTACTCCATGGGGTGAGGTACAGGGAGAGGTAAAAAGAGAGTTGAGTAAGAAAGAGGTAGATGCAGAAAGAAAAAGAGGTAGGCAAGTAGAAACGTGAGGTATTGGAAGATATAGCAATATGTATTAGAATTATAAAGTGGTGTGGTGTACAGAGACAGGCAAAAAGAGAAGTGGTATAGAAAGACAGGTTAGGTATAGAAAGTAAGAGGCTGGGAGAAAGGTAGAAATGGCTGAACGATAAAAATAGAAATATATTGTACAGACAAAAAAGGAGAAGAGAAAATGGATGAGGTGGAGAAAGAGGTGAGGATGATATACATGTCTAGAGAGGGTGTACAGAGAGAGCTGTGAGGTAGTGAGAAAGGCAGAGACAAAGAAGTGAGGTAGAGAGATGTATGAAGACAGAGTAGAACAGAGAAGCAAGATAGGGAGGGTGAGATAAAACAGAAAACAAGATGCCGAGACATATTAGCAAAAGAAAGGCGATAAAAGAGAACAAAAAGGAAAGTAAGAGTAGGAAACCTAGTTAGAAAGAAGTAAAGCAGAGAGAGGTGAGATGGAGGGAACAGAGATAGAACACGCATTGACAAAGGCAAGAGGTCTGGCGTTGGCCACTAGCCTTTCAGCAATTCCTGTTTTGTGACGGTTTTTGCAAACCTTTATTGTCTGGATAGCTGCCCTCATCAATCTAATGAAAAACATTAGCTAAAGGCAAATATGTTGTTTTGTTCTAAAAAACATACACATTGCCATAGTATTCCCTGGCACGGAAGGGGATTACCTTATGTGTTGACTTGCTCTTTGTGAAAGGGCGGCAAGCCATAACTCCTAGTGAAGTCTGCCAATGGCTGAAGCGGACTGACACTTTGCCCCTTAATGAATGCTGGAGTGGGTGGAAGAAAAAAGTAGCTGACAGAACCACAGACTAATGGACGAACCCTAGCTGAAACCCTCTATTGGTAAAATCAATTAGCTAACACAGACTTAAAATAACTAAATGGTCTGGCATTGGCTAAGGAAGAAAGGAAGGATGAAAGAAAAAGAAAAAAAAGAAAGAAAGAGAAGGAAACAAACAAACAAACTAGCAAAGAAAAAAGGAAATGAATGAAAAAAGAAAGGCAGGAAAGAAAGAAGGAAAGAAAGAAGGAAAGGAAGAAAGAAAGAAAGAAAGAAAGAAAGAAGGAAAGAATGAAGAAAAGGAGGAAAGAAAGAAGGAAAGAAAGAAAGAAAGTAAAAGGAAAAAGGAAAGAATAGACGAAGGAAAGTAAAAGGAAAAAGAAGAAAAGAATAGAAGAAAGAATGGAAATAAGGAAAGACAAAGATAGAAGAAAAGAAAGAAGGCAAGAAACAGGGATGGAAAGAATTAAAGGATAGGGAAACAATTGAGATAAATGAGGAAAGAAAGCAAGAAGTAGGAAAGAAGGAATGAAAGGAGAAAGGAGGAAAAAGGAATGAAAAAAGGATGAAGGAACGAATCGAAGAAAGAAAGGAGGAAGAAAGAAAGAATTAAGGAAAGAGAGAAGAACAAAGGAAAGAAAGAAAGAGAAAGAAAGAAAGAAAGTATGAAGATAGAAAGAGGAGAGAAGGAAGAAGCAAAGAAAGGGGGAAAGAAGAAAGGAAAGAAGGAAGGAAAGAAGGACGGAAAGAAGGACAGAAAGAAAGAAGAAAATAGGAATGTAAAGAAGCAATGAAAGAAAGGAAATAAGAAAGGAAGAAAAAAGAAGGAAAGAGGAAGGCAAGAAAGAAAAGAAGGAAGGGAAGAAAGACAGAAAAAAGGAATTATAGACAGACAGTTAGGGTTGCAAATATAGAGCACCCTCATGAGCTTATTTTCAGAGTACATCTGAGCTGCTGGTATGGTGTGAAAAAGCAGCTGCCAGATAAAGGAATTTGCAACAGCACTGGCAGGAGACAGGAACTGATAAAGCGGGAATGTGCCCTGTGAACTCATCTGGTAGAAAGCCTCCTGCTATCACATCAGGCTCTACAATCAAAAGCAACACTCACTGGCACTGAATGGGAACTAACTTGTGTGTGAATGTACACATTGTGAAAGGGCTAAATACAGTCATTCTAAGTGAAGTTAGCCAGAAGCTTAGATAGGCTGATCCATTGCCCATTGTTATATGCTGTAGTAAAATGTGAATGACACAGACAAATGGATGAACATTGGTGGCTGAAAGTCCCGTTATGTAAGTATATTATACATATACTTTTGGTGAAATCAAAAGGTCTTTCTTGGCTAACACCAGACCTAAAAAGCAAGAGGGCAAGTTGTAAGGTGAGGTAGAGAATGAATGATGAGGTAAAAAAGAGGGTAGGTAGTTAGAGGGGGAGCAAGAGGTGTGGTAGTGAATGATGAGATAAAGAGAGAAATCAGGTAAAGCCGGAGATGAGGTAAACAGTGTTGATGTAGAAAGGGCTGAAAGAGAGGTAGAGAGAGATGAGGTAAAGAGAGGTGGACATGAGCGGTAAATAGCAAGATGAGTTTTGGAGAGGCAAGATACATGGTTGTGAGATGGAAGCAGAACATTGAGGTGCAGAGGAGTAAGTGACAGAGTTAGCACTGAGGTACAGTGAGAAGGGAGGAGATAGTGATGTAGAGGAAGGCCGAGAGAGTGGTAGAGATGGAGGTGAGGGAGAAAAAGGTGTACTGAGAAAGACACAAGGTTGATATAGGTGAGGTTGAGAGAGCTGAGATAGAGAAATGAGTCGAAATATAGAGATGTAGAAATAGAGAGATACGTAAATAGGAAGAAATGAGGTAGAAAAATTGAAGTAAAGAGAGAGACATGAGGCAGAAAGATTCGTTTTCAGTGTATTTCCTACAAACTGCCTGTGAGTGCAGAGTTAAGCGTTTGCTTGCCCAGCTGTCAAAATAAAAAAAACGGTTTTTTAAAAATTGGATTTACTGTTTTTTCTGATCACTTTACAAAGGGCCTCTTTGAAGGTGGTGCCCACTTTGTCCATGCCTTAAAATGTCTCTGAACACCAGTAGTATGTGGCCTGGAACCACCAGATCTGGGTCAAGAAACCCCAGACGTCTCCAGGACTTCTAAAAAAGTTGACACATTCAAAATTTTATTTTCTTAAATAAAAAAGGTTAAAGCTGACTGCAGTGGCTTACTGGAGTTAACAGAATACTAATTAAGAGGGAACTACTACCCCTTTTCAGATTGGTTGTTGCTATTAATGTAAAAACTAAGCGATGACATAATTTGTTCAAATGGTTAAAGTGCCAATTTTGAACGTGCGTAATAGAGTTCAAATTCGACCTGCACTTTTTTTAATGTAATCCTAGACAGGGCTTTAAATGGGAAGAAAAAAGTAGGGGGTCTCTAAAAGGGGTGTATTCTATGTAGTTATATGCGTGACTTAAACATGTAAAATACATTTCTGTGATTCCCATGGTGCGCAACTTAACTGGTATTTCGGTGTCCCTCTGACCTTACTGTTATTGCAACCAGATTTAAAAACACAATAGCTGACATACACCGATAATTAGCCTGGACTATTGGCTTTGTCAATGGTTGTCTGTTGGATTAACTGACCATGTATTCTGAACACCTTTTTGACCAACTGACAGGCGCTTCCAGAAACTCTCACTGCCTTCAGCCTCAACTCCAAAGCTCTCAATTGTGGCGGTTATGGGGCATGGTCTGGCGCGAGCCAAGATGACCGCATAAAGAAGGAGCTCCGGAGTGGCCCTCCAGCGAGTCCTACCATCTGACAGTAATCCGCCCAATTCTGTGCTTCAACCACCGTGGAGGTGCCCGCACGAGGGCATCCCACATCGGGGTAGGCGAAATCCCGGATCCGGAGGCCCGCTGCGGACGGGAACGGCGGGCTTGCCAGAGGCCTACCGAGGATCCTGGAATGCGGCCTACTAGAACGCTGTAAGGCCCCAGGCCGGAAGTGAGCGGTGGTGGAGGCCCGGTCCGGGGGAGACGGGCTCGGGAGTCTTTCTCTCCCCCCTTCGCCCCTCTGCGCATGAGAACAGACGCGTGGGACGCGCCCACAGGAGGTCGGGCTGCCTCGACGGGGACGGCCTGAGCGGGACCGGGCGTGAGTGGGTGCTTGGACCTGCGCCCGGCAGCAGCGCGCTCGGACACGCCTAGGGTCATCCCAGCGCAACCCGTGGGCAGCTTGGAGCGAGAGCTGGCACAGGGGAGGCCCGGACCGAAAGTGAGAAACCTCACAGCTGAGCAGTGCGAGAGGCCAGGGGGAACGTGAAGTGAGGCGGAAAAAGCAGGCCCCTAATCACACTGTCCACAGTGCCCCGATGTGAGCAGTGAGTGCCGCGGTGGCGGCTACCCCAGAAACCGGTGACATAGAAGACACTCATCAGTCGTGGAGCGGACAAGTAATCCAGTGCCCCCGCAGTAAGTGACCAAGATCCGGATTAATTGGCTGGCGCGGGGGACGAGCAGAGGAATCTGGCAATCACGATAAAGAGGGCCATACCGGGTACAACCCAAAACTGCGCTGAACTGTGGGTGCAGCTGCTGTAGTTGCTGAGACCACAGGGTAGAAGTTGGTGGGTGCCTGTGCAAACCTCCACAAGAATTAGGGCGGGGGCCGGGGCAGGAACGAAGAGAGGGAGCAGACCCCTAATACCATACGCCAAGGACGATATGCGGCCCAAGGGTAGCCTGCCTACACAGACCAACAAGCTGGACAAATACGCGGTGCCCAGGCAGCTGCAGACAGAGGGCGCCGCGGCAGCGGACCCACAAGAAATGACTGAACCGTCCATGGGTGCTATCATGGCCGCTTTCAGGGACCTTGGTACCAAGTTAGAGACTAAAATAGACAAGGTCACTATCGAAGTGACACTGTTGCGGGTGGACATGAATAAGACCGCCGAGAAGGTTGCAGTGGCGGAAACGAACATCAGCGAGCTGCAATCCGCGCAGAAGAAAATGGGGGAGCGGATACAAAAGCTCATACATCACCAACAGACTATGGCGGCGAAACTGGAAGACCAGGAGGGTAGGGCCCGCAGAAATAATGTACGGGTGGTGGGAGTTCCCGAGGGGGCGGAGAGCCCCAGTGTGGACCTATTTCTGGAAGACTTCATCCTGAACCACATACAACACTCAGGGTGCTGGTCAATGGTAAATCCTGGTACTTCCCAGGCCAGAAATAAAATGAGTAAAACTATACTTGCATGAATATTCGATGGGACGAGACCTGGGCTGTAGTTGCCCCCTGAGCCTCAAAATGGGGTAATGGAGATGTTACATATGCTGTAATGATGAATGACTCGTATCAGAAAAGGGTAAAAAGGAATCGAGTGGGAGGGCCGTCAGCAGCACGCTGGCTGTAACGCTAACCAACCCCGAGTTATAGATAAAAGGTTCTTCTTGGGCGACAGGCGCTCTGCACATTGGGGATGTGGGTAGTTCTGAACCTACAATGCAGGGTAGCAGGGAGGGGGGTAACTATGAGGGGGATTGTTTCCGTTAGTTATGTAGTTTTGTGTATTCAATGTTTTTTGCAATCCACAATTGAGACATCATGCTTTATGTTCTGTGTTAGGCAATTCCTAAAGGGTAAGGTAGAGGGGTGGGTCAACGAGGGAGGGGGCTGGGGGAGGAATACCCAACAGCTGCCATAACACCTCATCATACTGATACATTGGAAATTATGACGTGGAACGTCAATGGGCTGGGAGACAAAATAAAACGGACCATGGTCCTGCAGTACCTGCGCAGGCACTCCCCGGATCTGGTTTTCTTACAGGAGACGCACTTACAGGGCAATCACTACCTTGCACTCAATAGACTTGGGTACACACTCTGGGCACACGTCGAATTCACATCGGGCTCCCAGGGGGTTGCAATACTATCTAAAAATACTGCACCCATCTTAATATAGCATACATGGCATGATCCGCTGGGGCGTTATGTGGCGGTGTCTGGGAAGTGGGAAGGTTGGGACCTGAACCTGTGCTCTGTCTATATTCCGCCGAAGCTCCAGGTGGAAACCTTCCCCGCACTCAGCAAAACACTACTAGAAATGCCATCAGGCCTCCTTATCATGGGGGAGATATGAATACAGCGATGTCCCCGGACGCCGACAGGACTACCAGGGCAGAGAGCGATGGGAGACCCTCCCCTCTACGGTCGTTCGCGGAGGCGATGGGCCTCTCGGACCTCTGGCGTTTACATAACCCATCTAGTACTCAATATACACACGTCTCAGCAGCGCATGGAAGTGGGGCGAGGCTAGGTTACCTTTTTACACAATCCATACACATGGGACACTTCCGTGGGGCCCAGCTGATAGCTAGGGGGATATCCGATCACTCGCCGGTTGTGGTACACTTCCAGGGCCCTACTAGGGACTGCTCCATGGCACCGCGTCTGCCCTCTTGGTATTTTAAAGATAATGAAGTGCAGGAACGCTTTAGGGAGCGGACGCAACTGTACTTCAGCGAAAATTCAGGGTTGGTGGCCTCAGAGAGTGTTCTTTGGGAAGCGTACAAGGCAGTGGCCAGAGGATATGTACAAGCTGAGGTGGGTGGTCAAAGGAAGAAGAAACGAGCCACAAGTGAGAAAATAGAGCGGGACATCGAGGCACTAGAGAGAGCCCCACTCAGTAATGGAGAACTAGACCCCGGAGTGAGGCATAAGTTACGCCTCAAACAAAAGGAGCTGAGGGACATGGAGGAAGAGATGGCACGCAAACTGGCGGTGGCCACCCAGCGCCGGATCTATGATCTGGGCGATAAGGCAAACAAACTCATAGCATGGCTGGAAAGGAGAGATAGGGACAGAAATTGGGTGGCTGAGATTCGGGATACTGAGGGTCGAGTTAGGAAGTCCGGCAGGGACATAGTGGAGGCCTTCGCGCTCGATTACGAGGATCTATACCAATCGGTAACGACCAGGACAGGACTGCGCTGAATTGCTTAGAGACCTCTCCCTACTAACTCTCCCCCAGGAGGACAGCGACGCTCTTGAACAAGATTTGACTAAGGAAGGGATAGAGGGGGCTGTGCAGGACCTACAGTCAGGGAAAGCTGCGGGTCCGAACGGACTTCCTGCAGAATTGTTCAAATGTGTAGCATCAGTGGTGGCGCAGCCAATGCTGGATATGTTCAATGCCGCGTTGAAAGAGGGCAGTCTATCTGAGGATCTCAGAATGACCACGATAGTGGTCATCCCAAAGAAGGATAAGCCACAGGACAAATGCGACTCCTACCGGCCCATCTCCTTATTGAATTTTGAAACAAAAATCCTCGCAAAGGTGCTTTCGAATCGTCTCAACCCCATCATTTCCTCCATAATCCACCCCGATCAGACTGGCTTTATGCCCCACAGGAGTACCAGGCTTAACCTCCGACGCCTGTACGGCGTTATGCAAGAGGCGACATCGTCCGGGACGGAACCCACGGTGGTGCTGTCATTGGACGCCTGTAATGGCATTCGATAGTATTGAATAGACCTACTTACTGGAGGTTCTAACCCGTCTGGGCTTCGGCCCCAAATTCCAAGCCTGGATTCGCCTGCTGTACCATGCGCCACTGGCGAGAGTGCGGGTAAATTGGTCTGTGTCAAGGACATTTATGTTCCTATGATTTTCGCAATGATGCTGGAACCACTTGCGGCATGGGTCCGGAGGGACCCGCTGATTAGAGGCATCGATATGGGGGGGCGAATGGGAAGAACGCATCTCCCTATACGCGGATGATGTATTGTTGTATGTAAGTAGGCCCAGACAGACGATCCATAGGGCTATAAATATACTCCGCCTATTCTGTACTTACTCAGGGTACCAGGTTAACTGGGATAAGTCGCTCCTTTTTAGTTTGGCTGGCGAGGTCCCTCAGCTCACCTCAGAATGTAGGGACTTGATACGCTGGGACCAATTTAAATACCTAGGGATCTGGATCACCAAATCGGACTCGGACTTTCTGAATCTAAACTTACAGGCCCAGCTGTCGAGACTCCGTGAGGACATCTCACACTGGCGTAGGCTGCCCATATCCCTTATGGGCAGGGCCGTTTTATTTAAAATGATGGCCCTCCCGAGGCTGCTATATGTGTTGCAGAACACCCCCTACCCTATACCGGAGAAGGTCTTCCGGATTATTGAGGGAGAACAGCGCAACCTTCTATGAGAAGGTGGCGCCCCGCGTATCGCGTTGCGGAAGCTGCAGCGGGGGGTGTACGAGGGCGGCCTGGCTGTCCCGGATTTACGGAACTGTTACAGGGCGGCACACCTTATCAATATTAATGGATGGGTGTTCGCACCTCTCTCTGAGCCCGCCTACCGGGCTGACCGATACCAAAGGGGATGATGGACGGAGCGTTTGAGCAAATCAAACACTCACCCCCAGTCAACTGATCTGGGTTTAATCCATCATCATTCTTTAGCTCACTCCACCACCCCAGTTCAGACATGGCCATATGGTAATCAACCTGACCCTGTGCCTCATGGGAACAGTCCAGCCCGAACTGCCAAGCCATGTCTTCCCTGGCCCGGAAACAAGCATCCTGGGACCGGTTTCTGGCTAATCAGCCGTCATCAGCCAGGTGAAACCCCGAAACCGGTCCTAAGATGCTTGTTTCCGGTCCAGGGAGGACCTGGCTTGGCAGTTCGGGCTGGACTGTTCCCATGAGGCACAGGGTCAAGACTGATTTGCATATGGCCAGGTCTAAACTGGGGTGGCATGGTGAGCAAAAGAATGATGGATTTAACCCAGATCTCTTGACTGGGGGTGAATGTTTTGATTTGTTCTGCATTCCGTCCATCAATTGTGTGTCTTTTGCTACCAGGCTGACCGGCGTGCGATGTTGACTGGAGGATATGCCTCAATTCTATATCAAAACCACCGAATGAAATCGCTACCAATACATACACAGGTGGTGGTGCGGGCTTGGCAATCTGTCATGAAGGTGTTGGGATGGGGCTCGCGCCTGACCCAGCAGACCCCGCTCTGGCACAGTGATGCCCTGAAGGAAGTGGGAGGCCTGCGGGGCTTTTGAAGTTGGAGCTTAATTGGCATAGACAACCTTGGGGATATTTGGAGAAAGGGGGCCATGCTGACCTTTAGCGAGCTCCAGGCCGAATATCACATGGCTGACAGGGAACAGTTCCGGTTCTTGCAATTGAAGCTCGCGGTGGGGCGCTATGTCCCAAAGGGAGAGACCCTGCCTGAGTACTCCCCATTAGAGGACCGACTACTGTTGGACCCTATGCTAGATAAGGCAATCTCCCTCACATATCGTAAAATAATGAACAACCTCCCGGATCCACTGGGCCTGCTTCGAGAGGCGTGGGAGACTGATGCGGGCCTTCTAGAAGATGACGATTGGCAAGAGGTGCTTCAATGTCCCAGGGAAGTGGCAATACGCGCAAGGTCCAGGCTAATCCAGATCCGAGTACTACTTAGGGCGTACGCTCCCAGGACGCTCCGGTGAAAGCTGGGCAGATGCGATACGGGGCTGTGCGTCAGGGGCTGTGGAGAGACGGGCACATTCTTTCATATTATTTGGGCATGCCCAAAAATTCAATGATACTGGGCGGCAGTAGTGGGAGTGATGTCTGAGGTAGCTGGTGGACCAGTGCAACTGGACGCTAGGTGGCACCTACTGGGGGTCATGGGAGAGGACAGATGGCCCAAACACATCAGGACTTGGCTTCTATTGGCAGCTTTGATAGCCAAACGAAATATTGCAAGACTCTGGGGGGCGGCAAATGTGCTGAGGGTGACCGACTGGGAAAAGGACCTGTACTGGTGCTGTCTAGCTGAGAAAGCAGTATACGAAAGCAGGGTGTGCCCCAAAAAATGGGAAAAAATCTGGAGCCCGTGGGATACCCATCAGACATGATGTGAGAGTGGGTGAGAGGGTGGGCCGAGCTGGGGTGGAGGGCAGGTGGGAAGGAATTGGTTTTCTACCCGGGAAATGAAGCAATGTACTGCAAGACTATATATACTCCATTCCTGTAATAGTGTTGCTTATTAACTACTGTCTGTACTGATGGATTGCACTGTTTTAATAAACAGAAGTTTAAAAAAAATTGTGGCGGTTATAAACACCTGGAGGCGTCGGAGTTCAAAATTAGCACTGCATAAGTGTAATTGCTGCACGAAAAAAGTACAAAAACACAACATCCTGTGAACAGCTAACACTCTAATGTAGCGAAAGATTCAGTAAAACCTGAAATATAAATGGGAACTAAATCAATGACGGGGATTACCTAAACATTTATTTCATTAATTGTTCAGAAATCACTGTTTCCCAGTAAAGTTAAGGATATGATTATAAGGGTCGATAGGGAACTGTTTCAATATCTGCTCTAAAATACTACCGGGTGTGAGGCCCGGAGAGACCTGGCCCACTTAAAGCCTAGATCCTAGACAAAATCTCTGTGCCTCAACTATAAATATATGAAATGCAAACGTAATTCAAACATATACACTCCTAGATACATACAATCTTGCATCAATTGTTTCCTAAAATTTCACCAACTCGTCCCACCATTAATAGAGGGTGATGGACCAGGATTTAGCGAAAGAAACCTGCTCAACTGAATACCCCTATAATACGTACTAACAGTAAGTAGAGTTAGAATGATTAATGTGCACAATTACACTACACGCGGGAAGATTGCTTTGTAAATTGCATGAACTAAATGAAATTAATACTTAAATAACTGGAAGTGTAATAATCTTGTGTTTAGAGTAAATTAAGAAGGTTTGCATGGCAAGGCCGCAGGTGTATTTAGTAAAAAGCATGACGTGTGTTGCTGTATCCTAATTAATAATGCCGCTTTTCTGCTTATGCTATGCTAGGCTAACCATTAACATGAAGTAGAGTTAAGATGAGGGGTAAACAGTGAAAATGCATTATCACATAATTAATAAATGTTTGTTTTCTGTTCTTTAGTAATGGAAGAGTTTTCCATGATGTTAAGTTAGCCTCAGTAAGGGCGGGTGAAATTGAGAGCGAGCGGGAACCATGTGACTACATGACTGAACTGCTGTGCAAAGCTGAAAAAAGAAACGTGACCTGGTGAAGGACATGAACATTGACAAGCGGCCAATGCCAGTGTCATCGTGGGAACGGAAACGAAGTTGTTGAATTTAATAAAGTGTTCAAAATAATGTTACATATGTACCCATGAGAGAGAAGGGGTATTGATGACTATGAAAAAATGTGTGGAACAATGGCGTAGTCTAAAGAAAAATGATTTCATGGTGGGGTGACATCCCACCCCCAGAACTCAACCAATCCCTTAGCTAGAAATTGTGAACTTAGCAACTATTGTGGGATGGACATGTTGTTTTTAGGGTATAAGAATAGGTGCTTTAGGGGTGAGGTTTAGCTGCTGCTGCTGTCGCTATTGAGGGTCGCTTAGGCTGAAGGTCCGAGTGAAGGGTGCACCGCTGTTCGTCGGGTTGCAGAGAGGCCTAGCTGTTCCTGTCCTGTCCCTGTCCTGATTACCTGAGTCTTTGATCCCTGACTCTTGGTCCAGGGGTCCCCCACTACTACCTAGGCCTGGGTGGTAGTTTTCCCATTACAGATCCCTTGGGTTTGTATTTGATCTAATCAGTATTGCAGAATTATTATTTTTTTGCAGTCTTATTTCATGTCTTTGTACCTTCTATCTCTTCATCTATCCCTCCGAATTATCAGTTTAAACAAATATTATTTTACTTGCATCTAATGTCTCTACATCTGTCCACTCTTTGCAACGTATATTTGAAATAATTGTTTTGATATTGCTATGATTAGATTTTACTCTCTCTCTCATGAGGTTTCCAGTATTTGAATTTATGAAGTAATCGATATGAGCATTTATTATTACTAGATAAAATGTATTAAATCTCACCGAGAGTCTGTGGTTATTTTAGCCAGTTTATTGATTAAATGTTTCTTTAATAATTCCATTGCCATCAACTCTTCAACTAATTGGTCCATCGACCAAGTAGATGAAAAGTCGATTATTAGTTATTCAGACGTGAATATTCAGTATGATTAAAGTTTGAACCTGAATAATCAAGAGTAAAATTAAGGCAAGTTAACAAACTTGACACCAGCGCATCAGGGATTAGGGTGAATGAGTATGGGCCAAAATACGTAATGTCATTGAATATTTATCCCTGATCAAGTTATTTGGGTTCGTGCTGGATCAGTTTCTTGGTAGCAGAGTGACGGTTTTAATTATTGATTCGTTTGTTAATGGTTATTGATTATTGATTATATGTTCTTAACATGAGGAGTTAGTGTCATGTTCTATGTTGTCTAGAAGTACAGGTACGGAGTTGCCTGAGGAATCCCGGGAAGGAATTAGCCTGAAGTAGACAGAAGAGTGTGGTAAAGAAATCACACTGCAGAAGTACTTTGTTGGAAATAATACTGAAAAGCTACGTAGGGCTGTCAGTGTTATAACTAGGGAAATTTTGTATGTAAGTAGAGTGTCTGAAATAGTGAAGGGTCCACTTTTGAAACTCTGGCAGTAATTCTCGAGGGAGTAACAGGACACCTTTTTAATGCCGAGAAAGTCCTCTTGTGAAACTTCGGCTTTATCCCTAGAGGAGTAACAGGTTTCCCCGTAGCTTGTTAGAAAAGTGAAGATAACGCTGGTCGTTATTGTTACTTGCAGTGTAAGGATCTCTTGGAAAAAGTGAAGACTATGGGGCCGATTCCGATTCGGGCCGGGATTCTCTCCGACCGAGCCGGACCCGGAGAGAATTCCGACCGAATCGGACCCTAGCAGTCCGACCGAACGAGTACGATGCGTTCGCATGCTATCGGACTTGATTCGGTCGGACTCCCATTGAAGTCAATGGGAGCCTGTTGTACGACGCGTACGCGGGCTCCCATTGACTCAATAGGTGCGAGGCGGTCAAGGGCGCCCCCTACAGCGTGTACGCGTCCATGCGCATCGCGGCGTACATGCACAGGTAGGGGGACCCACGGGTCCCCCTGTGTGCGACTCGCGTGCCTACGCGTACAGGGGGTCCGACGCGGACCCCCAAAGTCCGGCTCCGACAGCTTTTTTGAGCCGGACGGCGCAAGTCGATCGGAGTGGTCGCGGCGTGCATCGTACTTACCCGGCCGGGAAACGTCTCCATAGCGCGGTGCGAGTCGTGTCCATGCGAGTCGGTCGGAGCGTGTTGAAGCCGCGTTCGAGTCGGTCGGAGATTTCGCGGGTGCCTGCATCGTACTCGCTCGGCCGGACCCGCGTACGATTCGGTCGGGCAACAGGGCTCCGAATCGGATCCGGTAAATCCGAATCCGATTCGGAGCACTACCGGCCGAGATCGGAATCGGCCCCTATCTCTTTATTTAGCGGAACAGACAAGGTAGCATTGTCTTTTTATGTTGTTACTAACAGAATTTTGATTAAGAAAACTCAGAAAAATATTGCCGTAAGATTTTGTGAAGGAGGGGTCAGTAGAAGGAGTGATACTTACGTCACAAAGTGCAGCGCTGGCATTGGACAAAGCAGTTGGCGTGTAGCGAGAACAGATTGTAAAGGGAGGGTCAGTAGAAGGAGTAAAAACTGACGTCACAAAAGACCGCGCTGGCATTGGTCAGACAGCGGGTGTGTACAAGGCTCTGATTGGTTATCTGGCGTAAATCGCGCTAACACTGTTTGAGACTTTAGTTACGTAAGGAACTGTGATTGGTTGGTTGGTGCGAGTCACGCTGGTATAGGATAGAACTTAGCAAATAGGGAAAGGAGAATTACGGAAAGAATTTTGATATCCTGTTTGTATAGAAATACTAATAGAAGAGTCTGAAGATGGGTTTGATAAAGACAATAAAGAATTTCTTTAAGAAAGACAAACAAATTGTGACGAGATAGGGAATCCCACTTCCACCTCCAAAAACGCCTGCCTCTTATATGATGATGGAGCGAGGTTATCATACATGTGTTTGGTTAGAAAACTGGATGAAATATACGAAAGATGGTGGGATGTTAGCTTTTCCTGAGTTTGGAACATTTAATGTGAGAATTTTACAGAATTTGAGAGCTAGGATGAACATGCTAGAGCCAAATCCAAGACCTACTCAGTATGAAGCTTTGGAGGAATGGGAAGTAGAAGCTTATGAGCGAGAAAAAGATCGAAGTGGTAGGAGATTCAGAGGTTTTATGCCTAGATATCCATTTGAGAGGCGAGAAGATCAGATGAAAAGATGGAGAAGAGCAGTAGTGACTGAGGGTCTATATCCAGTTTTGACAGTAGGGAGTCAGACAGGTACTAAGTGTAAGGAGAAAAAGAAAAATATAGAAACATCCGGAGAGGGCTTGGATGAATCTGATGATGAATTGTTGGAAGATATGATGACTAAAAGACCTCCACCATATGAAGAAAATTCAGAGGAGGTGATTCCAAGTGCTCCACAAATGGTAACTCCATTGACCCCCAAGTTACCGAAATAGCTAGGATATTGCGAGAAAATGAAATAAGCTTGATAAATAAAGCCAGAATAGAACAAGGAGACAGAAGCTAAATCAGTTAAATTTGAATGCAGAAGCTTTGACGGTACCAGTGACAATTGGTCCTGTGGTTCCATTATTTGGAGAAAAATTGACTTTGCCAAAAGTACACACATTAACAGTTCCAAGAAATAGTGTAAGGAGTGAAGTAGTGTCAGTAACAAATGAAAATAGACAAGATGACCAGAATACCACACTGTTAGACTTACCGGTTGATGATTTATTAACAGAAACCTCGAGGAGAAGTATTCAATTAGACCCAAGAAAAATAGGGCCAAATTTTACTCCAGTAGCAGGGAGTTCAGCAGGTCCCTCTCCAGAAGAATTAACTAATTGGATAAAAGAAATGACCAAGCCAAAAGTTCAACCACAGAGTTTAAATGTGAGCCAATTGAAAGTAGATTTAGAGGAGTTGATTATTGAAACAGTAAGTCCAGATAGACTAGGGACTTATAGTGATGAAGAGTTGCTGTTTTTGTGTAAAAGTATTACTTGGAGAACGAAGAATTTTCATGAAAAACTATCGGAAGTTGCATGTGAGTTTGATGTAGATATAGAAAAGTCGAAAGTGTTGCAGAAAACGTATAGAATGGCTTTTACTGACAAGGATTTAAAAGTTTGAATACATCAGGAAGAAGATTGCATATAAAGGAATTAATGAATATTTTAAAGAAATGGGGAACTGAAGAACGATGGAGGAGTAAATGGATGAAAAAGAAAGAAGAGACTACTGGTAAAGGAAATTCCATGTTTCCGTTAAAGGAAACCGAGCAAGTTGAAAGGGCATGTCCCATGAGAGAGGTACCAGGTGGTGGATATGTTCATGTACCATGGACAAGACAAGATATATTGTCATTTACAAATGACTTCCCCAGATTGCAGAGAAAAGCCTGTTGAATGGTATAAACAAGTCAACAGATTTGTAAAAGTTTCAAAAGTGTTATTGAAGGATTTAGATGGTCTTTTTGAAATAGTGGTTCCGGCTGATTTGTGGACAGAATGTAAAATTACTGTCGACTAGCCTAAGGATGAATATCCTAGGGATGCAAAAACAGGTGCACCATCTGAAGAGGTGATGAAGAAGTACCATCAGGTCATTACTTTCTTGAAAGGGAAGATTTCCCCTAAAGAAACGGATTGGGTTAAGATTGACAGGACGACCCAAGAGCCTAAAGAATCGGTTCATGCATATTATGAGAGATTACTACAGGTGTTTAAGCAGTACAGTGGGTTTGAAAATATTGGAGATAAAGATATGGGACATTTTGTGTATCGGTTTGTATATGGATTGAAACCAGAGATTAGTGCAATGATACAGCAGCATATGCTCTGCTGGCAAAGTAAGTCAATAGATGAAATTTTGAGGTATGGTAAATACTGCAGTGATGATATTGATTCAAGGCTTAAAAAGTTAAAGGAAAAAATGATGTGGGCACAAGTGAAGATGGCAGAACCGCAACAAGAAAATAGTGATGTGCAACAAAGTCAGAATCAGGTTGGTCAGGTAAACAGTGGAGGTAAGGGAAAATTTAAATTGAGTAAGGAAGAAGCTAAAAAGAAATTTCCTTGTCATGCGTGCAGAAAGTTTGGAAGAATGAGTTTTACAAAAGAGAAGGTGCACCAGAATAGAAGTCCAGAGCATCAAAGTAAATCCAAAAAGTCTTCTTTATTATGTATCAAAGATTTTTTAAAAGGCTTTCAGCCAACGCGTTTCGTTCCAGGGCGGAACTTCATCAGGGCTCCAATAACAAAACGTAACCGTATTCGTAAGATGGTTCAGGATCAAACCTCAAACGGGTAACCAATATAGGCATACATCAAATATTCTTTGCTGGAAACCTGTTACTCTGCAGAATTGCTGCAATACGAAGCTAATCTTATCAAGGATTTTGAATTTCCTATTATCGTACCCATATTGAGGGTTTGTTCACATTTACGATGCACATGGTTGGAGATTCTCTCTCCTTACTGACTATAAAGAATATTTGATGTATGCCTATATTGGTTACCGGTTTGAGTTTTGATCCTGAACCATCTTACGAATATGGTTACGTTTTGTTATTGGAGCCCTGATGAAGTTCCGCCCTGGAACGAAATGCGTTGGCTGAAAGCCTTTAAAAAAATCTTTGATACATAATAAAGAAGACTTTTTGGATTTACTTTGATGCTTTTGACTTCTATTTTGGTGCACCTTCTCTTTTGTAAAAATTCGTCTTTCTGGCATTCAGAGGAGCCCAAAAGCGGCGAGCTCCAGAAGGGATTGCACAGAACATTCATTGTTTTTTTTGTAAACTGGGATTGAGGTGCTGAACCTTCAGTCAGCCGCTGTTCGATTTACGTTTGTGTATAATTGGAAGAATGAGTGTAGATCTGGACAAAAGGGTAATGAAATAAATCAAAATTTAAATCCACAGATGCAGAATGAGGTGGTTGGGAATCAACAGCAGAAGCAGCAGGTAGTTACTCCACAGTTACAGGTGCCACAACCTCCTATCCCCTGTAATGTGAATGCCACAACCTCCTATCCCCTGTAATGTGAATGCTCATATGCAGATGTACAGTGCAAGTTCTGGATTCCGAGGAGAAGAGCAGTTTGGTAAGAATCCACTAGTTTCGCAGTATTTGGTGCGTTGCAATGAGAGTGATTCGGATATATCTCAATGACGGTGCCTGAGGGGGGAGAAAGAGTGCGTACTTGGTGCATCTTTAGCAGTAGATCAGTCAGGTCCATTCATAGATGGAAAAGTAGAAGGTAAAGATATCACCTTCTTGTTGGACACTGGTGCTACCCGTTCTACTGTGAGAGCAGCAGAAATTCCAAACCTACCCCTCTCTGGAGAGACTATCCAAGTTGTAGGCGTTGCAAATAAACATATCATAACTCCTGTCACAGCCCCGATAGAAGTTCATATTGGAAACTTCAAAGATATGCATCGGTTTGTGGTATGTGATACCAGTCCTGTCAATCTCCTGGGCAGAGATTTGTTGTGTAAAATGAATTGCACTATTTATTGCACACTGAATGGTGTTGCATTTATGACACCTGATGAGGATGTTGAATACAAAGTCATGATGGCCCAGCGAGAGTCAGCAGTGAGTGAGTTATATTCACTGCTCACTGAGGAAGATTTGCCTGAAGAGTTGAAGGGTACAGTGAGATCAGATGTATGGGATTTTTCAGGAAAAGAGATTGGGTTAATGAAAAATATAGATCCAATTCAGATTACAGTAAAGGATGGTGCTGTATATCCCAATACCCCACAGAACAAAATGAGTCCAGAAGTAATTGCTGGAGTCACACCTGTAATTGATCAAATGATTGAGCAGGGAATTCTAAAAGAAATAATGAGCAGTCCCTGTGACTCACCCATTATTGGAATTAAAAAGCCTAATGGAAAATATAGAATAGTTCAAGACCTGAGAAAGGTGAATAAAATTGTAGTGCCATGTTGTCCAGTAGTGCCAAATCCAGCAGTAATTCTTTACCAAATTCCCTGTGATGCTGAGTGGTATACTGTCATTGATTTATGTCAGGCATTTTTCTCCATTTCTTTGCACCCGGAAAGTCAATATTTATTTGCCTTCCGGTTCGGAAACCGTGTTTTGGCATGGTGCCGAGTTCCTGAAGGGTACACTGAGAGTCCTTCGATCTTTAATCAGATCTTGAAAAAATTTTTGGAGACTTTGGTAATGCCTGGAAACTCTGTGTTGGTTCAGTATATTGATGACCTACTGGTGGCATCAAAAACACGGGAAGCATGTGTAACAGACACAATTGCTTTACTGAACCATTTAGCAGAAGGAGGACAAAGTGTCACCCTCCAAATTGCAATACTGTAGACAGGAAGTTCAGTATTTAGGTCACAAGATTGAAAAAGGGGTCAGAAAGGTGACGCCAGAGAGAATCAGTGTGATCAAGAAAATGAATCCACCCAGAAATCAAAAAGAAGAGCAAATGTTCTTGGGAATGGTTGGATACTGCAGACAGTGGATCTGTGGTTTCTCATTGATTGCAAAACCTCTACAGAGGTTGACACGAAAGGATGTGAAAGATCCAATTGTGTTGGACAAAGAGAGTATGGAATCTTTCTCCAGATTATGAAACAGTCTTTGTCAAGCGCCTGCTTTGGGAATGCCAGATTACTCTAAAGAATTTGCATTGTACTGTTGTGAGAGAGATGGATGTGCACTTGCAGTTTTAACCCAGAAACACGGAATGGCACGACGTCCAGTAGCATATTTTTCTGCTACCCTGGATTCAGTGGCTGCAGCATTACCAGGCTGTTTAAAAGCAGTAGCCGCCACTTGTGTCAGTCTAAAACAGAGTGAAGCTATTGTGATGGGTTACCCAGTAAAAGTGTATGTACCACATTCTGTTGAGATCCTTTTAACTCGCCCTCGGACTCAACACATGACCTCTAGTCGGCTGACTAAATATGAGAGAGTGATTCTAGGCGCTGAAAATGTGACAGTGGTGAGGTGCACTACTGTGAACCCTGCTACTTTACTACCGAATTCAAGATGTGAGGAGGTGAAAGAGGAAGCAGAACATGATTCTCTGGATGTGACAGAACTCTGTACTAAGCCCCGTCCTGATATAGAGGATGAACCCTTGGAAAAATCAGATTGTGAGCTGTTTGTGGATGGATCATGTTTGAGAAATGAAAAAGGTGAATTGTGTGCTGGTTATGCTGTCTGCACTTTATCAGGAGCACTAGAAGCATCCTGTTTGAAAGGGGTAAACTCCGCTCAAGTCGCAGAGTTGATTGCTCTAATTAGAGCATGTAAATTGGCAAAAGGTCTAAAAGTAACAATTTTCACCGATAGTACGGATTTGGCGCCGTACATGACTTCGGTCAGTTATGGATGCAAAGAGGATTTTTGACTTCCTCAGGTTCCCCAATTCAGAATGGAAAAACTGTAAAGGAATTATTGGATGCTTTGCAGTTACCAAAAAGAATTGCAGTTGTAAAATGTGCTGCACATCAATCAGGAGATGACAATGTGACAAAAGGCAACAGATACGCGGACCAATTAGCGCATTACTGTACCCAAAATACGATGGCAATAAACAGATCAGTTGAAAAAGGAAATACCGAATGCCACCTTATGCTCACAAACACATTTGAGACTTGGGATGAGGTAAGGCAAATACAGGAAGAAGCCAGTGATAAAGAAAAGGAAGAGTGGAGTAGAACAGGTTGTAGGAAAAATGCAGAAGATGAGGTATGGAGTTATCTTGATGGAAGACCAGTATTACCAGATTCTTTACTTTCTCACATGGCCAGGATGTACCATGGACTGACACATGTCGGAAGAGACGCAATGTTAAGACTGTTCAAGCAGACATGGTACAATCCAAAGTTCAGGGTCATCGCAGAAAGTTTATGTCAAAGGTGTGCCATATGCCAAAAACAAAACCCAGGAAGAAAGACAGTTGTAAGTTGGGGTGTAATCTGGAAAGCAGGAGGTCCTTTCACTAGACTTCAGATTGATTTTATAGAGTTACCTCCATGTAATGGGCTAAAGTACATCCTTGTCATTGTCTGTTTGTTTTCTCGCTGGGTGGAGGCCTATCCAACGAGAAGGAATGACAGCCTTACTGTGGCTAAGCTATTGTTGAGAGAATTGATCGCTAGATTTGGTTTTCCAGTCACTTTGGAATCAGATAGAGGATTGCATTTCAATAATGAAATAATTCGAATGATTTGTGCAGCATTGCAAATTGAACAGAAGCTGCATTATGCCTATCGACCAGAAGCATCTGGTATTGTTGAGCAGATAAATGGCACAATAAAATCAAGATTAGGGAAGGTATGTGCATCCACAACACTGAAATGGCCTGACGCTTTACCCCTTGTATTGATGAGCCTTAGAAGTATTCCTGACAAAAAGACTGGATTAAGTCCTCATGAAGTGTTGATGGGAAGAGCCATGAGACAAGCATACATACCTGCGAACAAACTGATGAATATGTCTGATGATCGTGTGCTAAATTATTGCAAAGGACTGGCTGATCTGGTGCATTCTGTCTCTCGCCAAGTTGGAGGAGAAGCCACAACGACACAGCGGAACCAAGCACATGATTTGAATCCTGGTGAGTGGGTCCTAGTCAAGAAACACGTGAGGAAAATGAGAACCCCGTTGGAGTGGCCCTTACCAGATCATATTGGTGATGACCACAGCAGTAAAGTGTTTTGGCTTACCAAACTGGATACATGCAAGCCATACACGCCTAGTCCCAAGTCCAATTGAAAGACCTGAGGAACAGCAACTGGTAAATCAAAATCAAGAACCAGCAGCTGAAGTGTGCGAAGCTGAAGAGTCTGGAGTGACAGATTCTGATGAACGTTTTGACAATGAACAGCCAAGCACAAGTCAAGTAAAGTGGGCACCAGATACTGGGACTGAAAAGACTGCTGTTGAGTCGGAAGAAGGTGAGGCTGCCATTGAACCAGAAGGAAGTGAAGCAGCTGTCGAAACAGAAGAAAGAGAAACAGCTGATGAGTCAGAAGTTGGATCAGAGGAGAATGAGGTCACAAATGAACTAGAAGAAGGTGAACTCACTGATTATCCAGAAAAAAGTGATGAACCTACAGAAATAGAAATACAAGAGAGTGGAGAAAAACGGATAGAAAGAAGACTAAATAAAAGAAATGGTGAACAAGACACAGAAGGTGAAAAGATAGTACAGAAAAAGAGACCTAGAAAAGGAGACAATTGGTCAGGTGGAGCAAGAATACTAAAGTATAGAATAGTCAAGAGAAGATTAAGGAAAAGACCAGAACAAAGTAACGAAGTCTCAAGCCAAACAGGACCAGAAAATACAAGAGGAAAAACAATCAGAAAATCCAAAAGAGCAAGAGTTCTGTGTAGGAAGTACAAAGCTCCAGAATGGACCTACATTATACTAGAAGAATTTGAAGGTTTAGGTTTAAACGAAGAACATGAAAGTAGTGGCACTGAAAAAGAAGATGAGAACAAACTGAGACCACCTTAAAAGGAACTGTAAAAAGATTGAGGTGAAAAAGAAAAATTGTGAGTTGAATTTGAATCAAAGACTCAAGAAAAACCAAAAGACTGAAACAAAAGAAAGGGGGTGAAGAAGAAAGTCATTAAGTGTAGGTTTACCCAAAAATCTATTTTTAGATTTTTTTATTTAGAATAGAATTTATATAGATGTTCCCGATATTTTTTTAGGGTTATAGACTAAAAAGGATTGTTAGATTTTTATTGTATTTTTCTTTTTGTAGTATATCAAAATGGCAGAAGTAAAAGTGACTGAACAACCAAAATCTAGTCTAAAACGTAGATGTATTAAAACCTGCTTATGTAGTGTTTTTCTATTAACAATTATATGGGTCCTATTATTTGTTATCATACCTATTTTTAATGTGAATAACATGGGAAATACTACTAAAAATGTGTTGATTGAAGGAATGAAAGATGTTTCTAAACAACTTATGAATACTAATATAAAACAAATGGATGGAAGCATTTTCCATCATGACAAATCAATTAGTGATTTTTCGTTAAACGTTTTTACCAAGTTGTTGTATGAATATACTAATACTATGAATGTGAGTGATTGTTATGTTTGCATGAAATTACCTTTGTCTGTCTCTGAAGGTATAACCTATCATCACCTTTCACTAACATATGGTGTGTCATGTAGTGTCCTTAGTAACCTATTTTACATGACAGGTAAACTGGAGTATCAATATACTGATATAGATTTAGTATTTTCAGAAATACCAATTGTAAGGGAACAAAATAAAGTAGTAAGTGGTAAAAATGCACATTATATGGGAGAATTCTTCCATATCACTAAACCATTAGATGTAGAACATGCCTACAAAAACATTTTAACTTGTAGTTTACATGTAGAAGAGAGATTATTCTTAGACATGGTAGAAAATAGAAGAGCAAGTTTCCAGAAAAAAGCTGATGAACAAAAATCACCGACACCACCTTGGGCTTTTAGAGAAGGAAATTATGATAAGGGTGAGACATATGCTGCGATGTCCCTGGACTGGTCACAGAAAGGGAAACTATGTTTATTTAGATCAAAGACTAACTATAACAATTATTTCATTGGCACTAGTGAGTGTGAGCATACTTACCAAATTACTGGAGGATGGGGATTAAAGGGTGGAACTGATCCTGTTTTCCTGGGAATATATTATGTGTGTGGTAAGAAAGCCTATTATAGGTGACCTGCACATTGGTACGGGAGCTGTTATTTTGGGATTGTTTTTCCAAAGGTTTATCATGTAGACCGTGCAGATAATAGTGTCAATGAAATAAGACAAGGACTAATATGCAGAAAAAGAGCAAGTATTTCAGAAATAGTAGGTGATATCTTTGGAGCACTGATACCCTCAGATGAAGTCATTTTAAATTCACACAAAATTCGAAAATTGTCCACAGTGGTTGACCGTTTATCAACAGATACTGCTGGTGGTTTCTTGATGATTGATACCGAAATGGTGGCAATTAGATCAATTGTTTTGCAAAATCGACTTGCCCTTGATATTCTGTTGGCAAAAGAGGGTGGAGTCTGTGGCATGTTGAAAATTCAACACTGCTGTACCTATATCCCGGATAAAAGTAAAGGGATAGAAGGATATATTAGAAATATTACCAAATTGCATAGTGATTTAACCCAACTGGAGGTTGACAGTGTTTGGGAGAGACTTGGTAAGAGTTTCTCTGCAGTTAATAAATGGTTTTCTACCTTTGGAAGTAGTTTATTAGGGAAAATAATAATGCCAATATTTTCAGTAGCCATAGTAGCTCTAGTACTATTAACAGCGTATAAGTGTTGTAAATGCATAAAAGGAAGAAAAGATGCAACAGACAAAAAGAATAAAAGAAAAGGAATAAAAGGAAAGAGAGAAGAGATAGAGTTAGAAGAAATAAATGAAGAATATTATGACATGATGAAAAGGTTAGATGAGAGTGCCATAAAAGAAGAAAAAGAAAGTAAAATCTAAATACATTAAATGGTGGCACTCGGTATGGTGAGTATTTATGATGGCTCCTAATATTCATCAGAGGTGGGATTGATGGAGCAGGATTTCGCAAAAGAAACCTGCTCAATTGAATACCCCTATAATACGTACTAACAGTAAGTAGAGTTAGAATGATTAATGTGCACAATTACACTACACGCGGGAAGATTGCTTTGCAAATTGCATGAACTAAATGAAATTAATACTTAAATAACCGGAAATGTAATAATCTTGTGTTTAGAGTAAATTAAGAAGGTTTGCATGGCAAGGCCGCAGGTGTATCTAGTAAAAAGCATGACGTGTGTTACTTTATCCTAATGAATAATGCCGCTTTTCTGTTTATGCTATGCTAAGCTAACCGTTAACATGAAGTAGAGTTAAGATGAGGGGTAAACAGTGAAAATGCATTATCACATAATTAATAAATGTTTGTTTTCTGTTCTTTTAGTAATGGAAGAGTTTTCCATGATGTTAAGTTAGCCTCAGTAAGGGCGGGTGAAATTGAGAACGAGCGGGAACCATGTGACTACATGACTGAACTGCTGTGCAAAGCTGAAAACAATAACCGTGACCTGGTGAAGGTCATGAACATTGACAAGCGGCCAACGCCAGTGTCATCGTGGGAACGGAACCCGAAGTTGTTGAATTTAATAAAGTGTTCAAAATAATGTTACATATGTACCCATGAGAGAGAAGGGGTATTGATGACTATGAAAAAATGTGTGGAACAATGGTGTAGTCTAAAGAAAAATGATTTCATGGTGGGGTGACATCCCACCCCCAGAACTCAACCAATCCCTTAGCTAGAAATTGTGAACTTAGCAACTATTGTGGGATGGACATGTTGTTTTTAGGGTATAATAATAGGTGCTTTAGGGGTGTGGTTTAGCTGCTGCTGCTGTCGCTATTGAGGGTCGCTTAGGCTGAAGGTCCGAGTGAAGGGTGCGCCGCTGTTCGTCGGGTTGCAGAGAGGCCTAGCTGTTCCTGTCCTTGTCCTGATTACCTGAGTCTTTGATCCCTGACTCTTGGTCTGGGGGTCCCCCACTACTACCTAGGCCTGGGTGTTAGTTTTCCCATTAAAGATCCCTTGGGTTTGTATTTGATCTAATCAGTATTGCAGAATTATTATTTTTTTGCAGTCCTATTTCATGTCTTTGTACCTTCTATCTCTTCATCTATCCCTCCGAATTATCAGTTTAAACAAATATTATTTTACTTGCATCTAATGTCTCTACATCTGTCCACTCTTTGCAACATATATTTGAAATAATTGTTTTGATATTGCTATGATTAGATTTTACTCTCTCATGAGGTTTCCAGTATTTGAATTTATTAAGTAATCGATATGAGCATTTATTATTACTAGATAAAATTTATTAAATCTCACCGAGAGACTGTGGTTATTTTAGACAGTTTATTGATTAAATGTTTCTTTATAAATTCCATTGCCATCAACTCTTCAACTAATTGGTCCATCGACCATGTAGATGAAAAGTCAATTATTAGTTATTCAGACGTGAATATTCAGTATGATTAAAGTTTGAACCTGAATAATCAAGAGTAAAATGAAGGCAAGTTAACAAACTTGACACCAGCGCATCAGGGATTAGGGTGAATGAGTATGGGCCAAAATACGTAATGTCATTGAATATTTATCCCTGATCAAGTTATTTGGGTTTGCGCTGGATCAAGGGCGTTCTGTTACGCCCCAATACACTACAGTCTATTAAGTGATCAGTTAGTACTGGTGGGACAAATAAATACTGGATACAATGCTGGGAGTGTTTAATAATCATCATCGACACAGGCATCGAAGTAACTATTACCGATTGCAGGGGCCAGAAAACAACGAGGTGGCAACACTATCAAGTACTACTTAGGGCCTGATTACGAGTGGGCCGGTTAAATTAGACCCATGCATAAACCTCTGTTTACGCCATGCGCGCAACGCCCATTGGGCTCAAAGGGCTTCGGCCCCTCCCGTCGTGTGTGGCAGCCCGGGCTGGGACAGCTTCCCGGGCACACACACAGCCGCACCCGAGTACTTCACAGGTCTTTAAAAGATTATTTGCTTGTTAATGAGGCTTTGTTGTTTTTTCACACCTTCTTAGAGCCCCTGCATCTCCACTCTGCCTATTGCTGGAAGAATTAGCCCCCCCCCGAAATTTTCTCTTAGCGCCCCCCCCCCCCCTGGAATTTGACTCTAGTTGCGCCTCTGGTTTACGCAAGGGTTGGAATTACAAGTTGAGTGTTATTTAACCTCAACCTTCATTAAGTTTCGGCAGGTCATACCTGCCTAAATTTAACCCCTTCGATGCTCATGACGGAGCGGTTCCGTCATGAGCATCGGTTGGGCTGTGCTTATGACGGAACCGCTCCGTCATGAGCACAGCCCCTGGGGGAAGCGCTGGCGCTCCCCCCTCGGGTAACGATCTTGCCCCCACAGAGGGGGATGGCAGCGGAAGAGTTTCCGCTGCCACCCCCGACCCCCCCACGCTTTCCCATGACGTCAGCGCGCACAGCGCACGCTGACGTCATGAGGAAGCGCTGGAAATCATTTCTTTCCAGCGCGTCCAAGAGGAGGGTACGTTTTTGTTGCTCCGGTGGGGCCAAATCTGGATGCCTTGAGGCATCGGGGGAGAGGAAACCGTGTTTCCTCTCCCCTGATGTCTCAATGCAGGGCATTCCTGGTGCACGATCGCGCACAGCGTCGCGATCGTGCACCAGGAATGCCCCACTAGACACCAGGGATTTAAAAATAAATAAATTGGTCGCTTCCAGGGGACATATATTTTTTTATGTGTATTCTGCCACCCCTGGGGGCAGATCTGCCCGTTTATTTGGCCTTTCTGCCCCCATTTGGGTAGTGACATAGCGTGTTATAATGTTAATTGTTTTATTTCTTGTGAATTGCAATTGTAATGCTTTATTTCTCCCTTTTTGTTCTAGTTCAAGGCTTTTGCTCTTTAGACTGTTCCAGGTTGCGGTTTCGTTACTGGTGGTTCTGCTGTTTGTGTAGTTGCATGTGTTTGGTAAGAGACTTTTTTTGTACAATGTAAATGAGTTTCATTTCTCTGCATGAATGTTTTTTGCAAATGGTGTAATAATAGCAGTATGTTTGGCTTCTGTTTTTTGAGTGTCAAAAACTTTTTGCATTTGTGCCCGATGTGTATTTTGTTGTCTTGTGAGTAATTGGTTTTGTTTTTTTCCTTTCTAGTGGGATATCGTTGGTTTTTGCTGTGTCTCTGCAGAGTAGGTGCTGGTGAGTGTAGCTGTCTCTTGTAAGTGAATCGTATAGTTTTTGAGTATATAGATCTTTGTGATAAAGGCACACATTTTTTACTTACTTATCTTGCACAGTGTTGGTTGTTGTTGACTTGTTTGTGCAGTCTCCTTTCTTAGTAAGGATAATGGCTAGCCGTAGGATTACTGCTCAGCAGGTTGTTGGTATGCTTTTTGAGTCTTCCTCTGACCATGGTCCAGAGACTGACTCTGATTCTGAGGCAGAGGTGGGAGGGGAAGATTCAGGCAGTGAGTTTTCTCTCCACATGGCATCATCGGATGATGAAGCTACTCTCAGTGCGGATGAAGCTACTCTTAGTGTGGATGAAGTGCCTGTGTTAGAGGAGGACATTGATGTGCGGCAAGAGGCATCTGGGCTGCAGCCTGGGGCTTCAAGGCTTCCCGTTGGTGTAGTGCGGCAAGAGGCATCTGGGCTGCAGCCTGGGGCTGCAAGGCTTCCCGTTGGTATAGTGCGGCAAGAGGCATCTGGGCTGCAGCCTGGGGCTGCAAGGCTTCCCGTTGGTATAGTGCGGCAAGAGGCATCTGGGCTGCAGCCTGGGGCTGTAAGGCTTCCCGTTGGTATAGTGCGGCAAGAGGCATCTGGGCTGCAGCCTGGGGCTGCAAGGCTTCCCGTTGGTATAGTGCGGCAAGAGGCATCTGGGCTGCAGCCTGGGGCTGCAAGGCTTCCCGTTGAAAGTGCTGACGTCTGGGTTGCCCCAGGTATGGTGCAGCCGGCATTGCCAGACTTTACTGGTGTTCCAGGGTGTAGAGTGAATACTGAAAACTTTTTGCCGATAAATTTTTTTCAGTTGTTTATGGACGATGTATTTTTGGCAGAGATTGTTGAGCAGACTAATTTGTATGCCGAACAGTTTTTGAGGGACAACAGTGCCAGCCTTAAGCCCCACTCTAGAGCTACCCGGTGGACTCCCACAAATCTGGAAGAGATGAAGAAGTTCTTGGGTTTAACTTTTTTGATGGGCTTGCTAAGGAAGCCATCAATGTCTTCATATTGGTCTACTAGTCCCTTGATGGCAACTGCTATATTTCCGGCAGTCATGAGTCGTGATAGGTATTTGCTTCTGCTTCGGATGATGCATTTTGTCGATAATGGTTTAGCGTTGGCACGAGATCACCCTGATTGTGACCGTCTTTTTAAGATTCGGCCTGTCATTGATCACTTTGTTGATCGATTTTCTGAGATCTATGCTCCAGGGAAAGAAATAGCAGTGGATGAGTCTTTGGTGTTGTTCAAGGGCCGCTTGGTTTTTAGGCAATACATTCCTAGTAAGAGGGCACGCTATGGAATTAAGCTGTATATGCTGTGTGACAAAAAGGATTGTCTCAGTGGACGATAATCAAACACAAAATACAAAGATATACACAAATGGTCTAAGTTGCTAAAAACTTTTGACAACACCACCTTCGGATTATACCATCAAATGGTTGTGATTTAATCTCATCACCAATTAGAACAATCAATACATATACATAGTACAATACATGTAAATCTTAAAGTTTTACAATAGGTGCAACCTAAAAGAAGGGGAGGGAGGGTTGTGAAAAGTGCGTGATGTGAGGAAAGGAAAGGTAGTGTACATGTGAGCATCAGATTCAATATTTACAACCTATCCAGCCATCAACTGGCTTGTACATATATGAAAACGCAAAACATCAAAAGGATGCAGATAAACAATCTCTGTCATCCATGTTTGGAAGAAAGAAATAGTCAATGTTTTGACCCCTATATGTGGCAGGGAGCTTTATTCCTTGCGGACGGGGTCTTCATCAGGACTAGGGCACATAGACGCGGAAGCACCTATAAGGGATAGGGGTAAATCAATATGGTGGCGTAAACAAGGATACTGTATTAATGAAAGAAAACTCTAAGGTGGTTATTTACCAAACCAGCAAGAAGGATTCACGCTGAAGTAGAAAAGAAAGGGCCTCGCAGGCTCCTAAAAAACAGAAACAGAAAGGAGCACTACCATCAGTGTCATGGACAGGTACCAGGGAGGAGTATAAGGAAAATGCTTGAATAAAAAACGTACTCATTAGACTAGCTGGCATGTATTCCAGGTAAACATGAGCCAGGGTTGATGAGTAACCAGTGGCTGCAAGAAATGGAGAGAACCCTGAATGAGAGGCCATTTCTTCGGATGGGCATAACAACACAGTGAATAGGCTAAAGCCTGGCTGGTAAAAGTGGTATTTATATGGGGCTATATATAAAGAGGGCTGGCGCCGGCATGGTAATGCGCTTGTCAACCAGCAAAGGGTGAAATCAACAGTGTTCATTGAAAAGAAGAAAGGGCCTTAAACAAAAGTGCACTGTCTAACTGAAACGCTTAAACCCTGAATGAGAGGCCATCTCTTCGAATGGGCATAACAAGACAGAGATGCTGTTGGAGCCTGGCTGGTGAAAGCAGTTTATATATGGAGCTGCAGGTAAAAGTGGGCTGCCCACGACATGATAAAACGCTTACTAACTCAAAAGGGGTGAAACAGGCAATGACTACGAAGATATAAAGACACTGTATATATCAAAAGAGGGGGGGCCTTAAACAAAAGCACTATCTGACTGAAACGCTATAAAGATAACAACTTTAAAACGTGTAAGAAGCGCACTGTGTTTAAAGAAAGGAATCATTCAAACCAATTGTGCGCGCTCGTGAAAAATCATTAACTAATCTTAAAAGCACGCAGCTCTGAGCACATTTGGCATTAGGCTGAAAACCGAGTTAAACTAATCTAAAAATAGCTGTGGCCAAATAAAGTAAACATCAAAACCAAACCCAATTAAGATGTGAGGACATTGGGGCATGTCGAAGCGTCAAGCAGAGCTTGATTAAAGGCCTACCTCGCGGTTGCTGATGTAAAACCGGTCTGACAGCTAACCCCGTGTTTCTGTCAGACTCGGTAATTATACACGTCATTGAAACGTGCACGTTGAGCACGTTTACTGTTGGAAGGCTGCCAACTTTCATCACTATGTTTCAGTATAAATGGCAGATAATTAGCACTGACTGCAAAAAAAGGCAGTTCACATTCTCAGATGGAAAAAGTCTGCGCATAATATATACAGTATTGAATAACACATGTAAAACCACTTTAAATCGGCAGGAACTAGAATAAATGCTGAACATTGTATTATAATAAACATAAGGTCAAAATAATCAGGATCAATAATTCGCCCTGTGCTGGGCATGCGGAATTTCTGTCTGTCGGTGGCAGCGCACAATATTATAATTGTTGATAAACATAAGGTCAACATAATCAGGATTAATATGACGCCCTGTGCTGGGCATGCGGAATTTCTGTCTGTCGGTGGCAGCGCACAGTATACCAAAGTTATAAGAAGATTTCAAAAAGTAGCAGCAAGTTCCTGAGCTGAATATCTGTCTGTCGGTGGCAGCGCACAGTATACCAAAGTTATAGGGAGATTTCAAAAAGTGGCAGCAAGTTCCTGAGCATAGAGCCACGCATTTATGTAACAGCTCAGGGAACAATTTTAATCCTTAAATGTAGTGAAATCTATTTGAAAACAATTCATCACATACTAGGGTGGCGTCACATACAACATTTTATGACATTCTGTGCCTGAATGACATGGGGCATGTTGGAATCATAAGATGAAACTGCATAATCAAGTTTATGATGTCTCTCTGCCGCAGCGCACAATCTACCGAAATTACACAATAACAAAATGCTGAGCGTTGAATAACTCATATTATTCGTTGATGGAATATATACATTAAATCAAAGGTGCACCCAGTCTGCGTAGTTTGACCTACGTAGATTTGATTGCAAGGGCATAAGATGGCATAAATAACATTGCTCGAGTTGCGATAGAAACCAAACAATTCTGTCACAACAATTACTCCTTTGAACTTAAGACTCATACCAATTGCAACTCGAACTGGGCTGACACAAATTTCCTACCACCCAACGTTCCCCCAGGTCTCCCGATAAAAATGGTGCCTCACTCGTGTGGGAGGCCCAAGTACCCGCGACAGGCAAGGGCCCAAAACATTTTGTGATAGGCAATTTTGATGTTGCCTCAATACGTTTTGGGCCCTTGCCTGTTGCGGGTACTTGGGCCTCCCACACGAGTGAGGCACCATTTTTATCGGGAGACCCAGGGGAACGCTGGGTGGTAGGAAATTTGTGTCAGCCCGGTGATGCCACAACTTTCCCACACAAAAATGTGTGAAAAAAGTGATTTTTTCAGCTAAAATTGAGGTTTGCAGGGGATTCTGGGTAAGGAAATGTTGGGGGATCCACGCAAGCCATACTCCCTGGAATCCCCCGGGTGTCTAGTTTTCAGAAATGTGTGGGTTTGGTAGGTTTCCCTAGATGGCCGACGAGCACGGGGCCAAAAACCCAGGTGACCCCCCTTGCAAAACCAGGTTGTTTGGTGATAGGCAATTTTGATGTCGCCTCAATACGTTTTGGGCCCCTGCCTGTCGCAGGTACTTGGCCCTCCCACACAAGTGAGGCACCATTTTTATCGGGAGACCTGGGGGAACGCTGGGTGGTAGGAAATTTGTGTCAGCCCGGTGATGCCACAACTTTCCCACACAAAAATGTGTGAAAAAAGTGATTTTTTCAGCTAAAATTGAGGTTTGCACGGGATTCTGGGTAAGGAAACTTTGGGGGATCCACGCAAGCCATACCTCCCTGGAATCCCCCGGTTGTCTAGTTTTCATAAATGTGTGGGTTTGGTAGGTTTTCCTAGATGGCCGCCGAGCACGGGGCCAAAAACCCAGGTGACCCCCCTTGCAAAACCAGGTTGTTTGGTGATAGGCAATTTTGATGTCGCCTCAATACGTTTTGGGCCCTTGCCTGTCGCGGGTACTTAGGCCTCCCATACGAGTAAGGCACCATTTTTATCGGGAGACCCGGGGGAACGCTGGGTGGTACGAAATTTGTGTCAACCCGGTGATTCCACAACTTTCCCACACAAAAATGTGTGAGAAAAGTGATTTTTTCAGCTAAAATTGAGGTTTGCAGGGGAGTCTGGGTAAGGAAACGTTGGGGGATCCAACCAAGCCATACCTCCCTGGAATCCCCCAGGGGTCTAGTTTTCAGAAATGTGTTGGTTTGATAGGTTTCCCTAGCTGGCCGCCGAGCACGGGGCCAAAAACCCAGGTGACCCCCCTTGCAAAACCAGGTTGTTTGGTGATAGGCAATTTTGATGTCGCCTCAATACGTTTTGGGCCCTTGCCTGCCCCGGGTACTTGGTCCTCCCACACGAGTGAGGCACCATTTTTATCGGGAGACCCGGGGGTACGCTGGGTGGTAGGATATTTGTGTCAGCCCGGTGATGCCACAAGTTTCCCACACAAAAACGTGCGGAAAAAGTGATTTTTTCAGCTAAATTTGAGGTATGCAGGGGATTCTGGGTAAGGAAACGTTGGGGGATCCACGCAAGTCATACCTCCCTGGAATCCCCTTGGTGTCTACTTTTCAGAATTGTGAGGGTTTGGTAGGTTTCCCTTGGTGCCGGCAGAGCTAGGGTTCAAAAACTACAGCTAGGCATTTTGCCAAAAAAGGGTCATTTTTCACTGTGAAATTGTGGTGTGTCCACGTGGCGTTTTGCGCCGTTTCCTGTCGCGGGCACTATGCCTACCCACGAAAGTGAGGTACAATTTTTCTCGGAAGACTTTGGGGAACGCGGGGTGGGTGGAAATTTGTGGATCCACGCAGATTCCAGAACTTTCCACCACAGAAATGTGAGGAAAATGTGTTTTGTTTGACAATTTTTTAGGTTTGCAATGGATTCTGGGTAACAGAACCTGGTGAGAGGCAGTCAAGTCACCCCATCCTGGATTCCCCTGGGTGTCTAGTTTTCAAAAATGTATAGGTTTGCTAGGTTTCCCTAGGTGCCGGCAGAGCTAGGGTTCAAAAACTACAGCTAGGCACTTTGCCAAAAAAGGGTCATTTTTCACAGTGAAATTGAGGTGTGTCCACGTTGCGTTTTGTGCCGTTTCCTGTCGCGGGCACTAGGCCTACCCACACAAGTGAGGTACCATTTTTCTCGGAAGACTTTGGGGAACGTGGGGTAGGTGGAAATGTGTGGATCCACGTGGATTCCAGAACTTTCCACCACAGAAATGTGAGGAAAATATGTTTTTTTTGATAATTTGTTAGGTTTGGAAGGGATTCTGGGTAACAGAACCTGGTCAGAGGCAGTCAAGTCACCCCATCCTGGATTCCCCTGGGTGTCTAGTTTTCAAAAATGTATAGGTTTGCTAGGTTTCCCTAGGTGCCGGCAGAGCTAGGGTTCAAAAACTACAGCTAGGCACTTTGCCAAAAAAGGGTCATATTTCACAGTGAAATTGAGGTGTGTCCACGTTGCGTTTTGCGCCGTTTCCTGTCGCGGGCACTAGGCCTACCCACACAAGTGAGGTACCATTTTTCTCGGAAGACTTTGGGGAACGCGGGGTGGGTGGAAATTTCTGGATCCACACAGATTCCAGAACTTTCCACCACAGAAATGTGAGGAAAATGTGGGTTTTTTGACAATTGTTTAGGTTTGCAAGGGATTCTGGGTAACAGAACCTGGTGGGAGCCAGTCAAGTCACCCTATCCTGTATTCCCCTGGGTGTCTAGTTTTCAAAAATGTATAGGTTTGCTAGGTTTCCCTAGGTGCCGGCAGAGCTAGGGTTCAAAAACTACAGCTAGGCACTTTGCCAAAAAAGGGTCATTTTTCACTGTGAAATTGGGGTGTGTCCACGTTGCGTTTTGCGCCATTTCCTGTTGCGGGCACTAGGCCTAACCACACAAGTGAGGTACCATTTTTCTCGGAAGACTTTGGGGAACGCGGGGTGGGTGGAAATTTGTGGATCCACGCAAATTCCAGAACTTTCCACCACAGAAATGTGAGGAAAATGTGTTTTTTTTTACAATTGTTTAGGTTTGCAAGGGATTATGGGTAACAGAACCTGGTGAGAGCCAGTCAAGTCACCCCATCCTGGATTCCCCTGGGTGTCTAGTTTTCAAAACTGTATAGGTTTGCTAGGTTTCCCTAGGTGCCGGCAGAGCTAGGGTTCAATAACTACAGCTAGGCACTTTGCAAAAAAAGGGTAATTTTTCATTGTGAAAATGTGGTGTGTTCACGTTGCGTTTTGAGCCGTTTCCTGTCGTGGGCACTATGCCTACCCACACAAGTGAGGTACCATTTTTATCGGGAGACTTAGGGTAATTCAGAGTTGCAAAGCAACTTTTATTACCTATTGACTTTTGATGCATTTCTGCCTTCCAAATGAAAGACAATGTGTAAAAAAGAAGTCTTTTTGAAAAATGACCGATAATTCTCATGCTAGTAGGAGTATTCCCAATTTCGGAAATGTGCAAATATATACTGTTTCTAAACTCTACATTTGGTTCCCATTTCAGAAATACATAGGAGTCTTTCATACCGAATTTTCCATGTATACATTTTCCCAGAATAATTGCTATATACCCGGTACATAATAAAAAACCATTGCAAGATGCTGCTCAGTTTTTGGCTCTGGGTTCGTCGGGTTCTTGGTGAACCTACAAGTCCTATATATCCCCACAACCAGTAAGGTCCAGTGGATGTAACGGTATATTGCTTTCAAAGAGCTGTCATAATTAGAAGAAGTTACAGGTGAAAACGTTGACACAAAAGGCTGTTTTTTTCAACTAATTTTCAATTTTTCCTATATTTAACTGTTAGTTTCTATAAAGAAACCTTGATGGATTTACACAAATGACCCCTTGCTGAATTCAGCATTTTGTCTACCTTTCTAAAATGTATAGCTTTCCAGGATCCATTATTGCTTTCATACTCATTTCTACCATTAACTGGAAGGAGGTTGAAAGCACAAAAATAGCAAAAATAGGCTATGTCCCAGAAAAATGCCAAAACTGTGTAAAAATTTTGGTTTTCTGAGAAAAGTCTGTCATTCCCTAAAAGCTGGGAAAAAGGTGATTTCAGCCCCACAAACCCTTTTTTGATATCATTTGCAGGAAAAACCCAGACGCTTTCATTTGCAGCACTTTTTTCCCAAAAACCCCAAAATGTAACTGTATTTTGGCTAATTTCTGGGACCCCTCCAGGGGAATCCACAAACCCTGGGTACCTTTAGAATCCCCATGATGTTGGAAGAAAAGGACGCAAATTTGGTGTGGATACCTTATGTGGTCAAAAAGTTACAGGGGCCTAAGCGCGAACTACCCCAAATAGCCCAAAAAAGGCTTATCACAGGGGGGGGAAAGGCCTAGCAGCGAAGGGGTTAAGATGGGAAAATCATGCAGTAATTACTGTATCGTGTGTATTTTGGTGTGTTAAACACCAAAATCCACGTTATTCCCCATCAACTCGGCCCTGCCAAGTTTCCCAGGTCCACGTTTGATGTGTTTTCCAGTCTAGCTTTTTTTCTCTGAATTCTGGGACTTGTAGTCTTGTTTATTGCATTATAAAACAGGACTACGAATCCCAGGATTCAAAGAAAAAATACATGCGCTGGAGCAGCAGATCATATTGGACCTGGGAAACTTAGCAGCTAAGTCAACTCGTAATAGGTGCTATTTATCGCACCCGATAAATATCGAACCCTGTGGTATCGTTATTTACCAGGTGTGATAACTAGCTCCGTATACTTGTAATCAAGCCCTTAGGCAGTGTTTATATACTGAAAGGCACGTGCGGCCACCCCAACCAACGAGCACTTCGCAATTGTGTGCCTCGCACCAGTATTGGCTGTAGTTTCTCCAATCCCAGTGCCCCTTATACAAAACGAGTTCCTCGACACACAGATCACATTTAATGGGATAGGCTGTCATGCGACCCGGAAGCACTGCATTTATAGACAAATGTTGCCCATGTAAAGATCAACAACGGGCTTGAGGTTGAAAGTAGTGGATGAGGGAATACCATTTGGTAGGTTTTAGAGGTGCAGTGTGCCTGCTGCAGTTAACGGAGAAGGAGTTTACTTCTACTCCAGTTTAAGAAGCCAGTCAGGAGCTGCTTCCCTGTCTGTCTGCCTGCTCCCCTTCTCTACGAGGAAGCTCAGTCCTGCTTAACGGAAGTCCTCAATATTTATTTGTTTACACAGTCTGCCTCCTTGGCACTCCCTGCCTCCGTGTTCTGACACATCTGACTGCCAGTCTCCTGTCCATTATTCTGCTTATGATCGGTTGCTTCAAACCAGGAAGTGGAGCTCGTGACTGCGATGCCACCGGGGTGTTGCACAATGTGCTGGGTTTGAACCTCTGCCCCTGGTGATGCTGGAAGCCAGCGGCTCCCAGTCCAGACGGCGACACCCTGGAGCTCTCTCGCCTTCACCTTCCCCAGCAGGCAGACCCCTCACGGCATGCCGGCCGTGGACATGTGGCTTTTGCTCTGGCTTCTGCCAGTGGCACCTCTGATGGCCATGGAATTCCCGAATGCTCCTACCGCTAAAGTAATCTCCCAGCAAGATGCAGAGTTTGACAAAGTCTATTCGGATCACGTTAACGGCGAACTTCTGAACATCTACAGCTTTAACCACACCGTGATGCGGAACAAGGTAAGTGCAGCAACAACATCTGTCCAGGTTTATCCCGAACCAAACTCCTTCGCTTATTGATAGTATTGAATGTGTGTGTTTATCGAGTGCTTCATACGATGTGGATGGTGACCACAAGATTCTCAAAACTATGTTTTAATACTACTCATAAGTACCACAGATCCAGTTGATGATGCTTGTGAATTTAGCAGTTGAAAGATAATTTCTCTCCAATGCAAAACATTTGGTTAAGCGGTAATTTGCTCTGAGTGGTTTCTTTGTTGGTACTCTCAGGTACCAACAATTATATTTGGAGGTCAGCACAAAATAAGTACCACCAATGATATTGGTCGGAGCGAACGTGGCTTCTACGGGTGCCGGAAATCAGACGTGGTTTTATATGATAAATTGGCAGACAGTGGAACATTGAAGTTTTGAGGTGATTGTGCAAAGCAGGGACTGTTAGTATGTGTTTCTGGGAAAGAGCAGGTAAAGTTGCATGGTTGTTGAAAAGGAGGGTGCACCAAAGAATTATTCAGAAGAACAGATTCAGTCCATAAATCTTCTTTATTCAAAGTAATATTTAAAAACAAATGCACAGCCAACGCGTTTCGTTCCTATGTGCCAAAGGAACTTCATCAGGGCTGAAACAATCACACAGAGACATAATATAAATACACATATAACACATACATTAATACATATAAACACATACTCAAATCGATAGGCAGGCTTTTTTACTTGTGGGTCCTGCAATGTCTGTCCTTATGGCAAAAATAAGATCACAAATTTCACCTATAACATCCTGAGATCTCACAGTATTTTGCATTTTATCAATTGCAATACCACAAACGTTGTTTACGTGTTGGGATGCAGATGCAATGAAATATATGTGGGCAGCACCGTTCGGCCTTTAAAGATTCGAATACAAGAGCACCGTAGAGCCATACTGAATAAGGACAACAGATATCCCCTAACGGATCACTACAAAGAAGTACATCCAGATGACACCTCATTTTGGTTTCATGGCATTGACCATATACCTATAGGAGACAGAGGTGGTGACAGAGAATTACTGGTTAGACAAAGAGAAGCCAAGTGGATCTGTCGTCTGAGGGCGACAGACAAGGGTCACAATACTGATGGGGAGCTCCATTACTTTCTTGTGTGAATTACATCGGATATTGGATATTTCATATTTTACAGGTACTTGGTCTCTGCATTATAATAATGTAAAATTATAAGGTATATACATGCAGTGACTTGATCCTCGTATGAATGTTCTGGTGAATCATTTTCTTTGTTACTGTGTATACATATTCACTGCACTAACATAAATAATGTATTGTGCTTTCGTTCACTGACTCCTAGGTGTGATTCGTCTGTAATTACTACCACTCCCCACTGACATTGTAATACAGAGTCTTTTCGTCTTTGTCTTTCTTTCCTCCTTTGTTTTTGTTTTGTTTTTCTATCATATATACTTTGATTCTGACTATCTGTTTAGACATTTTTATGTTTTATTTATTATTTATTAATCGTCTTTTATTCTTCGTTTCTATTGGTACCCCACTTGTCCTCCATTTGTCCTGTCTGCGGATATATAATTGTTATTGCTCCTTCAGATAATTTTGGGAATTTTGCGTGTCCTTATAGGGCTCTGTTGGTAACCTTGTCGTGTGAAATTACTTCCGCAACTTTGTCTTTTCAAGATGGCCGACATCGGTGCACTTCAACCCACATAGTCAGTACTTGCATTTGTTATTTTCGTTTTTCATGACCTTTATTTGTTCTCCATTTCATCGTCCTTATTATTTTTTCCTTAATCAGGAATGGTGACTATTTTTTATCATAATCCAAGGCATTACTCGTCTTTCCTTGTCGTTGTTTGTTTTTCAGCTCTGCGCCTACTCCGTAATCCCACGAGAGGAGATGGCGTTTCCGTAATCCCTGTTTTTCGCTGCAACACATTTTGGACTAGCATTTCACTGCTTTGGTGAAATTGCTGTGTTGTTTCTTTTCATTCTTACTTCTTATCTTAAATTACAATATGGCTGAACTTTTGTGCGACTTTGACCGTACGATTTAGTGCTTACACACACCACGATGTACGCTTTGTGGGAATGTGACGTCATTACGGGATCGGCGTCAGTGATGGATTGTTCTTAAATAATGGCGCGGGACACCAGACTAGATCTTTGCCAGATATCGTGCCGTTTCGCTGATCTGCGGTCCGTTTAAAAGTAAGTTAGTAACTTGACACGTTGTGTGTTATCTATTTTATGGGGTATATCGCAATTTTAATATCAGTTTTTATGCTTTACCTACGAGCATGGTTATTGTTAAAGGTGTTGGGTTCCTGTCTACCCGTTCCCGGTCCGTACACAATTTGACACCATTTGGGTTTTCGGGGAAACCTAAAAAATGTGTTTTAGTTTTATTATTTTTGTGACCTGGCTTTCAATATGTGCCTCCGTCACACTATTACTCTGGTTATTCCGATTTACATATGCTATCAACGTGTATTGACTCAATGAAATCCTATTATCACAGTCAATTTCAGGTACATGACTTTGGTTGTAAAAAATAGTCCTTTCATTTGTGTTGCAGCACGTTTTTCTCAGACATTATGGGTTACCTTTTTTTCAATCATGGACATTTCGCTTTCGCAGTATCATTGGCAGTTTGATATGTTGAGTGCCTATTAACCATTGGAGTACTCATCATTATTTTGGATTTCTTCGTTTGTTTCATTTTAGATTTTACAGTGAGGGTTGAACCATTCCTTCTTCCGCCCCTTTTTGGTGGAATTCCGGGACCCCTCGATTTCATTATTACTTTGATGGTGCATACATATTCGCACTATACTAAGGTGAGAAGATATTATATGTGACATGGTGATATGAGATTAGGCTGCTTATGCCCTTTAGTTTGGGTAAAGCACATGTACTCCATTATTTATTATTTTGGATTTCTTCGTTTGTTTTACTTCAAAGTTTACAGTGAGGGTTGAACCATTCCTTCTCCTCCTCTTTTGGTGGAGTTCCGGGAACCTCCGATTTCATTATCTACTTTGATGGTGCATACATATTCGCACTATATTAAGGTGAGAAGATATTATACGTGACATGGTAATATGAGATTAGGTTACTCATGCCCTTTATTTTGGGTAAAGTACATGTACAATACAGGTGGCTAACCTTATTCTTTGATACATTATTCCTTCTAGAAACGACGCCTGGTTTGAATTTTCTTTTCGTGACCACGTCACCCGGAGTACACTATTTACTAATATTGGTTGCTACAATAACCTTTTTTCATCTCATTACAAGGTGAGATGTTTCATCGTTGGGATTGTGCATGATTCCTCTCTCCTTTTAGATACATCTTCTTTTTTCTACCTCTATGCTTTTAGTTGTTTTTTAGGTCTCGCCTGAGCCAGCGCATGCGTTGCACTGGCAAGACTTTTAGTAAGTGGGCTTCAAAAAGCCGACCACAGCTTTTTGTGTGGCCTAGAGCGTGCGGTTACACGCACAGTTACGAGCCCAGGCGCCATCTGGCTTTCCTCTCTCGTCATGGCTCATTAAGTGCATCGCTCGCGGGCACCCTTACAGCCCGCGATCACTTTCACGGCTGCGCGGCCAATGCTTGTTTTATCACAGTCACCTTGCTAAAATGCAACAGGCCTCCATTGAGACTTTATACGGCCACCCTCCTAAAATACTGTATTCCCCATTCATTTTAATGACATCACCCTCTTCTCACCAGACTTCGCCCTTATCAGTCAGCCAACAGGTTGGCATGTATGTGTTGTGAGTAATTGAGGAGTCCTGTGCACTTGCCTCGCACTGGCCGCCTTTGACTGGGGCGAGTCTGCGGCATCACTTCAGATCACAATGGCACCTTTGCGGGGATGAGTTCAGTAGCCGCGCTAATTAAAGTTAGTTATTGACACTTGTGCTCGCCGCCTGCTGGCTCTGCCTCCGCTGACCGCGAAGATTCACCTCGGAGAAAAGGTCAGAAGGGCAGGGGCTTCTGGTTCACCCAGGGGTCAACATGCCAGCAGCACTCAGGCCAGGCCTGCAGCACACGCATCCCCAGCCGCGGCCTGTCACACTGGGAGCCGTGCGCGCGGCTCAGGGAGACAGGTGGCGGATCACACTCCGGATGGCAGCACACACTGCATGGGCCCCTCGTGAGAACACTTTGCAGGTGATTTGAGGGAAAAAACCGCTGCATCTGGTAACGCTCTCTGTCACCAATGGCTGTTAATAAGTGCTACCGAGTGGTGCGCACTGACATTTATTTACAGCAAGATATTTGCAATTGTTTCACTTCTTTGACGTTTTGTGGATAAAAAAAAAAGCAACACGTGGAAGGGATGGATGGGAGATCATTAAACAAGAGTGATCGGAGATCATTAAAAAGGATTTCTAACTTGGACACGTCAAACAATATAATCCTTTACCCCCGTGGCCACTGTGCGGGGTCTTGGTGCACGTGTGTTGTGCTCCCTTTGTGTATGCGGGCTAATACTGTGGGGATAAAGAATGCATTTAATTTGAACCCGCAGCTGTTTTATTTCAGCAAAATGGAGTGTCCATTCGGGCAAGGGAGAGATCTCTCTAACCTAGGTGCAATGGAGCTCTGGGCCCAACTTAGAAGCCAATATGACCATGTTCAATTGCAGTGGCTTTAAAGGCACCTTCAAAAGATGTCTTCTTTTTACCATGTTCCAATTTCCTGTCATTTATTGTTCGTCGAAACTGTTAAGCAATAAAGTATGCATCTCAAATGCTATTTAAATGGCCGAAAGTCTTACTTGGGCACTGAACTCTTACATATGTTAATCAAGAAACGTTTACACTTAGAAAATGTAAATAAGTGAAATGTAAAATGTTGTGTTTTAGAACTACGTTAAGCCCAAAGTAGTTCGATTTGGAATGCTCCAACTATTTAACAGCTATCAGCATTATATCAGCCCTCCTTTACCTCTTTCCAGTCTTACACATGGAGCACGTTCCTACATCTGTTGCAGCTGCCTCCTCTTCTAGTGATCATGACAGATTCCACCCACAGAGAATGAGAAAAATTACGGAGTTTCAAGAGGAACCTCACCCCCCAGCAATGGTTCACTCTCCTTGACTTAGTGCAATTGGCCAACATATCCCTTCCAGCAATGGTTCACATCCAGGGCTACAATGAATTCAAACATCTATGTCACCCTTCAACAATGCTCCATTTACTTCAATTGGATTTCTCTCCTACAAACCTGCATTGCCATCCCATTAGTAGCACATCTCCGCTGGCTTAAGTGGGATCACATGTCTGCACCTCATCGAAACAATACGTAGACTCCATTGATTTCATTGCCCCCATCATACCCCTAATCAACCTTTCAACAATTATTCACCACTCGAGACATCAGACTTCATCGCTGACCCAAATATAATTCACCTATATTGACCTCAATGACATTAAACTACCCTCTCAGCCCAGCACTGGTCCGTCTCTGTCAGAACCCCTTTCAAAGGGCCACGGGACACGCAGGAGCTGCTGGGCCCAACCACGGAGGATGAGGCCTTATACTCCTAATGGCCCGGCCTACTATGGAATCTGAGTAACTGGGCCAAAACCCACAGCTGCCATACAAGGCTTCGGGCCTTAACGCACAGCAGTCTTTACCACGGTGGCCCCTTCTGGCTTACGAGGTTTTCGCAACAATACCACACAGGCTTCTGCCTTTTCCATACAGCAATGTTTTCCATGGCAGCCCCTCCTGGTCGACGCAACGTTACCCAGCAAGGCTTCACCCCGTACCACTAGGCAGTCTTTTTCATGGCTATCATCACTGCAGTCCTCTCCTGGCATACGATGGGTTGCTGACTCAATTCTGCACTCCGGCATTGACTCCATTAGTTCAGCAGCTGTTTCCTCTCACCTCGCACAGGGAGTCCACACGATAGGGCTCCCCATTGGACCTTGCTGCCTCCAGTGCTCTCCTCTTCCTCACAGCGCACACTGGTCTTGGCAAGCTGGCAGGCTCTGGTGCTCCAGGCTCCAGAGCAGGTGGTCTTGGATGATGTGCCCTCACCCAGCATGGAGACTAGCAGGCCTTGTCCCCCAGTTTGGGTCACAAGCAGAAACCTTGCAGAGCTTCCCCTCCTCACAAAGCCTGTCTGCCTGCTTGGCAGATGACATTTTTTGGGGTCTCAACCTCCCATTTTTATAGACCATTTCCAGACAACAAATGTGATTTAGGGTCAGTGTCTTTGAAGTTTTATTTTGAGGTTCTGCTTTTTTTGAAGTATCTACTTCTCTATTCCTCTTGAAAAGCAGTCCTTTACAGTAGGAGTGTGTCCGAAGCTGATAGTTTCACAACGCAGGCCATGGGATGACTAGAGTTCACACCTGGAATTCAGCCACAGTGATACATGTCTCAAAAGGTTAGCCTAGGGCTCCCAGCCATACTCTTTATGAACCTCTTATCAGCCCTATCTTCCTTCTGAGATGTGCCCAGGCCCCTTCCTTGTAACCTCTCACTGAATCAAAGAGCATCATTTTAAATGTATATGGGATATCTGGTCCTCCCCTCCCCTGTGTGTGTTCCACCCAACTTACAGGAATGCAGCAAGCCACATATCTGTCTGGAATGATCTCTCTACCTCTGCTCCATGTTTCACCAAGCAGGCCCGGGTCTCCCAAAATGGAACCCAGGGCCCTCCATGTATTGTACCATCCACGGACACAAACACCCAGTGCAGGCATACAGCATACACACACTGCACAGTACTGTATCTTCCATGTACTGTACCACTCACAGGCACACATACATCCAGGATGTGCATTTATCATATGCGCACTGCACCCTTCACGTAGTGCACCACTCACAGGTACACATACATCCAGCATGTGCATCAAACATGCACGTACTGTATCCTTCTTGTATTGTACCACTCACAGGTACACATACAACTAACACATGCACTTCTCGTTGCACGCACTGCACAGCACTACATCTTTCAGGTACTGTACCACTCATAGGCACATGTACCTCCGGCACATGCATACACTATGCACGCACTATTCATTACTGTATTATCCCTGTATGACACCCTGCCGAAGCTAACATAGACCCTGCGCTGCACTAGGCAGCACTTCGCACCAACCTGATGTAGGCCAAGGGTGAGATAAGCACACCTAAGCATAACCTGTAGAAAGTGAGTGAGCCTGTAGACCTTACTCCAGTGACGCAGATTAACAAGCATTGGCATAGCCAATAGGTCTCGCCTTTGGGACCTTATAAGTATTTAGTTATGCAGCACGATATCCTTACTGCAACAACATTAACTGTTGCATGGCTAAACACCAAAGGCGAGACCTATTGGCTATGCCAATGCTTGTCTATATACATATCTTTATTCCTTGTACTTTTAGATCTCGCCCCTTTTTATGTACGTATTCATTATACTGTCAGATATCGCCTACTTCCATTTAAGTATTTTTATCTTTATGTACTCTTATCTTTTCACTTTAACTAAATATTCTCCTCTTAAATTTTTCTCTAAATTTCTCTCTATTCTCTGTTTCCCCACTAAACGATATGCTCTAGGCACTATAACCACATTGGTTTTTTAAAAAAAAGCTACAAGTGTGTTGGTTTTTTCTAAATGTTTTTCTCTAATGTCTCTTGTGTAGTATTTTTATTGTATAACATAGTGAATATAAATTATGTGGGCTGTCTATCGATTTGAGTATGTGTTTATATGTAATAATGTATGTGTTATATGTGTATTTATATTATGTCTCTATGTGATTGTTTCAGCCCTGATGAAGTTCCTTTGGCACATAGGAATGAAACGCGTTGGCTGTGCACTTGTTTTTAAATATTACTTTGAATAAAGAAGATTTATGGACTGAATCTGTTCTTCCGAATAATTCTTTGGTGCACCTTCCTTTTCAATGAACTTCTTTATACCAGTGGCACCTATCAAAGGCGGGTGTTGTGAGCAGTTGCACCGAAACGCACCATATGAAATACTTGGGATTTAAGTGCTCAACCTTGGTCGGCCGTTGTTTTTCTGTAAAAAGTTGCATGGTTGGTATCTACTAGTTCACTTACCACAAGTAGTTGAGTTAACTGGAGAGACGGGGTAATGTTAGGTTGTACCAGAATTGCGGTTGTTGAATAACGCAGTGATGGTTGGTGTTGGTGCCGGTGGAAGTGCTGGTGTCTGGGTTGGTGCTGCCTAGTACTTCTGAGGACTGAGGAATACAAAAGAGCGATGGATGGAAGGCTTGAATTAATCTCAGCCACTGGTAATTTTTCAGGGACGCATCCCAGTCCACTTTTTTTTGCCCACTTTGCCACCTAAAGTTGAACCCAGCCATATGCGTTAGGCATTAGCCTTGTTCCTGCTGCAGTCAGGACAGTCAGTTCACTAAAAACCGGAACACAAGCAACCCAAGACTATTTTCAGTCTAATTAGGCCTTTTCAGCCTTGTGAAGGTTGGTTTCATTGAAACAGTGAGCAAGGGACCTATGTATGGGCATATCTGTCGCACTGAGAGCATTGCACAGAGTAATGCAAAAAAAAGTGATGGGTGGAATGCTTGACTTGATCTCTTCCACTGGTAATTACTCAGGCTGCATTCCAGTCCATAATTTGTTTACACATCTTGCCACCTCAGTTATAACCTAGCCATATGCAAATCATCCTTGGCCTCAGGGCTGGCTCCAGGAATTTTTATTTGAATGAGCCAAGGGTTCATTCGGGTGGGCCCAATTTGTCGCTTCTGGATGTAGTCTACAAGGCCTAGATTACATCATATCTGCTTCCAAACAGTCACCATGATACAAAGTATAGATTCTGTGTGTATACAGAGCATGTAGAGAGTTACTTGCAAGTAAGAGCAATGTCAGTGCCTAAGCGCAAACCCTCAAATTCCAGCAGACCAGGCATCAACACAAGCACTTGAATACCAAGCATATTGTAATGGTAGTTCAAGATTAAGGAGGTTCCGATTACCCACAAAAGCCTTGACATCATTGCACTAGAAAGGATGGCTATTTACTTGTAATTTGTCCAAAACTTATTTCTCTGCACAATATGAGCTCTATCATTTTTATTTTCTTGTCATTCTTTTGCAATGTACTTTCATAGATAAACATTTTTAAAAAAAGAGCAACACATTTGGTAAAGAAAGGAGTATTTTTGAAAACTGACAGTTTTCATGCGTGGCAATTGCTAAACTAGTAGTTTCAATCCTAGGGGTAACCTTCAGTTGTTCTTTGAAAACTCCCTTACAAACTCATCCATACATGGGTTCGTAGGGAGCTCGTTCTCATGTGTTAAACTAGGCAAGTTCTGTTTCCGATCATGGATCGTTGTGCATTGGAAAGGTGTGAGGACACGGGATAGGCTTGAAAATGAGCTCTCTCAGGCTGCAGTTGAAGCCCCTATAATGTGTGCAGATACATACATTTCATGAAGTGCTGGGAAAGCTTCAGCATAATCATGCAACAGTTCACAAATCGTGACAACGTCTGCATCATCTGTGACATTTTTTGTAACGATGATTTTGCAACAGTTAGTTCTGCTGCAAGAGTAGCTTTGCTTACATTATTTAGGTCTAGAAGTGGTGCACACTTGTTCACATCAAGAAAATAAGGCGGTGAGGGAGCCAAGATAGAAATGGCTTAGATAAGTTCAAAGTTCTTCTGGGAGAACCTGGTTTCCATTTCAATTATTGCTCTGTTCAGAACGTTCAAGAGGGGCTTCCTGAGCACTTGCTGTTGAGAAAAGAATGAGTCATCTGAAGATTGTCCAACTGTTGAAGGTACCACTGAATCTGCAAATCGGCAGTTGATAGTCCTCCTCCTTTTTGGTCTATGATTAACACGTGGTTTTGTCTGACACATCAACAGAAGAGCAGTGCTTGGTATAAAATATTGGATCTGTACGCATTGCTTTCAGGTCACCAAGTGTGGACTGTACAACTTCCACTGCAAAAGACAGATTTGTTTGTTGGGTCTGAAACACAGCATAAGCAGGCTTTAAAGCTAAAAGTAGATCTTGTAAACATTTCGCAATAACATGAACATTTTCCCTTTGAATATGATATAATAATCCACAAGCTTCTATCTTCAACTCAGATGTAGCATTGCCATCATGATATATGTCTGATATAAGATCAGAAATTAGGTCAGTGTTTTCAACCACACATTTTGTTACCTCAAATTGGCTAGACCATCAAATTTCAAGATGTTTGAGAGTCGGTCCATAATATTGTTGACAAACATAAAGACAATGAAATAAATTATACCGCATATTATAAAGATCAAAGAATCGCTTTGCCCTTGTTTCGCTCTGGATGGCATGTATGACAAAAGGATGAAGCTAATGATTGAGACAGTGTATGTAGGGAATGTATTTATTTAATCTTCTCTGTATCACAGCCTGAACACTGATGCTTCATCATAGCACTGACTCAAAATGTCTTCGGGTTTAAAATCACAGGCAACCAAGTGGCTTCAAATTTGATCATCTATATATTCATTATCTAATTGTTCCATCTGTGAAATTCCAATTGAATGCTCCTCTGGTTTGGCTTTGCTCACAAAACACACCTTGAGGGACATATTTTCAATATTGCATTTATCACAGGCGTAATCGCTTTTAATACAAAAACTCTTCGAATCACAACTTTTGTACCGCTTTTTGACTTGTGAGAGAACCATGCCAGCTAAAGTATCTATTACTTCGTTTTAGATACATTTAGATGCATATTTTGCATTTAGGGGAATAGAGTGTATAATTTCGGCTAGCTTTTTATCTTGTTTCAAAGTGTATTGGAAAAGCTTTAAAAAGACTCCACTTGTTGAATCAAAAACATCTTCTGTGTCACCATGCAGGGGAAGTTCATTTACAACAAGAAATTGAATGACTTCTCCTATGCTTTCAAAGTAATATTGATTACTTTCTATTACTTTCGTATCTCCTTTCTCCTCTCTCTTAGATATCTATGCTAGAGCTACTACAGCATATTTAGGGCAGGACACAGTACAGAGGCGGCCCTGTTAAAAGCCACAGAAGAACTAAGAGAAGCCATGGACCAAGGAGGCAACGCAGCACTAATCATGCTGGACCTCTCCGCGGCCTGCGACACGGTCCACCATGATGTTCTGATGGACCGTTTGTCGACATGCGGGGTGCAAGGGAACGCTTGGAGCCTCTTGAAGTCTTTCCTTACAGAAAGAATTCAAACGGTGGACTTAGATAAAGCCCTCTCGAAACCTTTCTCCCTTCCATGTGGAGTACCACAGGGCTCTTCCCTTAATCCCACCCTTTTTAATGTCTATGTGACACCTCTGGTAGCGGTGATCAGATCCTTTGGATTATAGCTGACATCATACGCAGACGACACGCAAATAGTGGTGTCGCTACGCCCTGGACAGGAGGTCGAGAAAGGGAAATGGTTCCACAACTGCATGAAAGCGGTCAGGTTATGGATGACGACTAACTGTTTGAAGTTAAACTCCAATAAAACAGAGGTCCTCATTTTTGGCAACAATGCCAACTTTTGGACGCCAGATTGGTGGCTGGAAGAATTAGGAACTCTCCCTGAGCCAACCAGGAAAGCAAAAAATCTGGGTGTCATAGTTGACAATAAACTTACCTTTGGGGTCCAGGTAAACGCGGTAACCTCTGCTAGTTTCCATCTCCTTAGAATGATAAGGAAAATAAATTCATTCTTACCAGCAGACAGTCAAAGGATAGTGATAACATCTCTAATCCTGTCGTGCGTGGACTATTGTAATAGCCTTTACCTTAATATCCAAAGGAAACACCTAAACGAGCTCCAACTGGTGCAAAATGCAGCAGCCAGACTGCTGCCTGGGACACCAAAGTTTGTTTCTGTCACAAAAGAAATAAAAAAAAGGCTACATTGGCTCCCAGTGAAACAACGGGTTCAATTCAAATCCCTGTGTACAGTTTTCAAGGCCCTTCACGGAATAGGCCCAGACCACCTGAAACGGCGTTTTCAATGGTACATCCCCAGAAGCGCCCTTCGCTCCTCCGGAGCCAAAGGGGTGGTTATACCCCTAGCTAAAAAGGCAAGCTGGGGTGGTAGAAGCTTTGTCACATGTGCCGCTTGGGCATGGAACGAGCTTCCGTTCCATCTCAGGAACGCCACTGAGCTGCTGACATTCAGGAAGGGGCTGAAAACCTGGCTGTTTGCCACATAGGTCATTACACACTCTGCTAATAGGAAGTCCGTAGCCAGCGCCAGGACACCCTCTGGTAACCGTGGGCTCATTAAATTAAATTAACATAACATATGTGTGTGTTTGACTGGCCACATGTTTAGCAAAACCTGTACTAGATGCCAGCACACTTTTCCAGTTACAGAAACCAGTTACAGTAAAAACTGTATCCATATAATTTTTCCCATTAGTAATCGCACAACATGGGAAACAAAAGCAAGCAGCTAGACTAACAGAGTACTCCAGCCATGGTAGAGTTTTGTACCAGTCTGAGCTGAATGTCCTCTCACAGTAGCCAAATCTACTTTACTGATAAGATTTGAGAAATGGTTGGGATGGTTATCCTTATTCAGATCAGTAGCACACCTGCTGAGACGACCTTGATGCTTTTCTTTGTCAGCAAGGTCTTTATTCACAGCAGTACCATGATTTAGGTGAGCATACATTTTTCTTTCTTTTTCACCTTTCATGGGGGATCCTGGTACAGAACTTGGATTATAACACAAGGGATTGCAGGTAGCCTCTGAGGAACCTCTCCGAATGATGAATCTGTCTATGATGCCCAAGCTACTCTTAGAAGCAACTGAAAAAAATATTTAAAATTTCCAAAAATCTAAAATATTGATTAGTTAAAAATGTTCCTGAAATATCAGGTAAAAATACCACAGGTCAACCAATTAAAAAAAAAAAAAAAAAAAGTTACTGAAAATTCATAATAGTGTCCGTTCAATAATTAAAAAGTTTAGAAAAAATCCTGAAGTGTGTGATTAGTATTAAACATCAGACAATTCCTCAAAAAGCAGTAGAAAATTGCAGCTGTGGATAGATTTGGTATCATGAAATTATCTGTATGTACAGAATATACCATGCTCTTTCTGGTGAGGCAAACCTGGTATGAGTCACAGATCGCATTTAAAATGAGAACCTTGAATTATGAATCCACAAATGAGGGTGCAATGCTGCAAAAGGCAGTGAATTGAAAACGTGTTACATGGGACCCATTTCAAATCTCTACCTCAATGCAAGGCATTCTGATTTAGCATTCTGTAGGCTTGTTGAGCTGCATGCATCCCTGTACGGTTCATGGGGAATAAAACAGTCTGAGGTATGTTTGTTCATTACCTTCTCTGGTGGATTTTTTTTCCCTAACAAAGAATCCATTTGTCTGGAGTCTTTTCCCATCACAATACAATATCCTGCATTTTATCTGCATATGGTACCTAAACTTATCCTGTTTGATGATTTGTTGGAAGAGTGGTGCATTGTGGTGTGGCTTACTTGGGGAGTGTTTCAGTATTGTGCATGAGTGATCAGAGTGATGCTTTTATGTTTTATTAGGCCATTGCAAGTAGACATTAAATAGCAGGGAGAGGAGTAAGAGATGGAATAATGCAAATTACATAAATTTATTATTGTAAGTGATTGAGCAGGCTATATTAGGATCCACCTAGCTACAACAGATGAGTGATCCACCACATGCTCGAGAACGGCAGTCATGGTATGGCTCTATATAATCCCCCAGATTGACAGATGAACACCCAACAGGCCTAAATTGTATACAGCTAGCCATGGCAAATAATCTTGAGTCCAACTAGCAATGACGAGCGATCCAACTGAGTGCACCAGTTACAGGCAACCAGAGTAGATCTGCCTAGGGAAAGTATTGCATGGATATGGGCATGTAGGCAGGTAGCTAGATGGCTTCGGGTCCATCTACCAGTAAATGATGAGATGCCAATGCATGAGAAGGTCCAAGGGGTTATGGGCAGCCAGCATATATGCACTGTGCATTCACCAGGAACGACAGAAGGGTATCTTAATTCTTGCCCAGATACTGGTTGCAATTGTATAGTTAAGGCATTTGTACAGAGCACAATGTCATTCAGTAATACAATGCCTCTAGGAAGTGGCATCACGAACCACCCCACACCGCTTTCTCAGCTTAAGTAGGGGTGTTGTTGACACATAATTATGAGCCTGTTCTGATTGCAGCTCTGCAGACAAAAGATCTTAAAAACACAAAGTAAGGGAAATCCATACCAGAGGTCAGTGATACAAAGCCAATCACAGTAAAGGAGGCCCAAAAGGTGAAATGATGTGAGAGCGGGAGAAAGAGTATGCAGGGGTTTATCTTCCATTGGTGCAGCATGTACAGTGGCACCATGGCCTGAGGCGCTCACTGAACCGTGTTTATTGTTGTATTTTATCATTCAAGTAGCAGCTGGGGGGCTCATTTCCTTCCTGCACTAGGGCACACAGTACACTGACTACGCTACTGGCTGTGTGAGTGAGAGAGAGGGAGAGAGCAGGCTGGAAGGAAGAATGAAATGCATATGAAAAGAAGAAACTGAGAAAGACGGAAGGGCCAACAACATTAACAGATGGATGCAGTGGTGAAAGGACTGATGGATGAAATGTAATACAACATTTGCATGGGTGGGTGAGTGAAAGAAAGAATGGTTAGATTGATGAAAGGCTGAATGAATGGGTGGATGAATGAATGGAAGTCTGGATGGATAGGTGAAATGATAAAAGGAGGGTGAAATGATGGATGAAAACGGTTGGATGTATGGATGGGAAAAGCATGGATGAATGGCTGGAAGTGTGAGCGGAACGATGTATGGAAGAGTGTAATGATGAAAGGGTGGATACACAGAATGGTAAAGGAAGAATGGAAGCAATGGTGAAAGGATAGAAGCATAACAAGATAGATGGATGGATGCACGAAAGGCTTAAAGGATGGAGAGCTAGATGGGCAGAAGGTGGAATGAAGGGGCCCCATCTAGGGTGGGTAGAGCTTACAGGTTACCTCCTTCCCGCTAGGCATAAGCGCACCCCCTCTGTGTCATGCCAAATCCATTTTGGTTGGACAAAGCCAATTACCTAACTCTTGCATAGATTTTCAAAGGGGTCAAGAGGAAAAAATATAGAATTAGTATATAGGCACTGATGCCAGGCAAAGATAGTGATGTAATCCGAAAGAAGTCTAAAGGTAGCCATGAGGTAAGTTGTAAGTAAGAGGTTTATTAAGCTTAGTTACAGGTCCGGTTTCGATGGTAAGTAGAAGATATGAAGTTCAGCCCCACCAGGAGCAGCATCCTTGCTGCTCAGCCCACACACTCCAACTGTCTCTTTCTCCACTCCGCCAGGCACTCCAGCATTCCACTCCCTCATCAAGCATTCTAACATTCCACATACACATCACATTCATACTGGCTGAGCAGCAGAGAATGGGTAACCAGGGAAAGGATGCATTATAAGAAATCAATGTATAACAGATAGCTAGTTGAGGCACTACATATACACAGCCCAGCAAAGTAGAGGAGCTGATATGAAGGTACAGCTATAAGGAGAACAAAACATTCTTTGGCACCCTAATACATTTCTTTTTAACATTGTAGCAGCAGTTAATAGGCTATTAGGATCCTCTCAGTTAGACAACCTCCTTCACAGAGTACCTAGTCCGGGTGAAGCGCAAATGTTGTATTCTTCCCCAGGAAACCAAAGTGTCAGGAGAGTATGGTCAGCTGGACTCTTGAGCAGTGAGCAGCCTTTCTTCTGAACAGAACTGTAGCCCCGCGTGCAGGGGATTGCTGAACAAGGGGAAGGGGCACCGGGAAAAATGAAGAGATATTTATGATTTCCTCATGCCTGCTCATCCAATGAGGCATGCACTGCGACCGTCTGATTAGTATATAACGCATGCCACATATGCCAGTATATCACTGTGCACATCATGCACAGACTAAAATACATAATCACCATAATCACACTTGCCATTTACCTCTTTGAGCATTTCCCCACGAAGGGGTGTGTGAGGTTCTGGGGACAATAAAGGCCTTCTTCTGAATGCTCAGGGATGCCTCTAACAAACTGGATAGCGGTGAGCAAGCCACTGAAGACTTGAGCCAGAAACCTTGCTCTGTTTGAGCTCAAGGTCCTCTCGGTCCCTCGAGCGCAAAACACACTGAGCTTTCATTTGGCATCTGCCTGCTGCCCAGGCTGTAACATCATACGCCCAGAATGAAAGACAAAGGATTAATCTTTCATGCAAACCAGTAGAATCAGATACCCATTTAGTGGCTGAATTGCGCAATGGGAAACTGGAAAACCTGGGATCAATCTTGGTTTCCCTACTTTACCAAATTGTGTGATCCTAGCCGAATCTTTATTTGCCAGAGCCTCTTTTTTCATTATTACATAAGAGTGCACCTTCAAATACATATGTTCAAGATGTGCACAGTACAAAAACCTTTTCTGTTTGATTTGGTATACTATAATTGTGCTTCATCTGTACTAAGAATCTAAGCCACAAGTAGGGCGCACATGACAACTGACTTGCATTTTAGGTCATTAAAGTTTTGTGCGAGGGGCATGAATGTTTCTGTTGAGATTTAAATTAATAGTTTTTAAAAGAAATGCCTCTCAATACAGGGATATAATCTGATGTACTATGCTGAATCACTCCCGCATGTTAAAAATAGGCACTTTGTTAATGTTGAAGAGATTTTATCTTGGTTTTACATGAGGTATGTTGTACAACTTACAATGCAAACGTTTTCAAGGCTCTACACGATGCCAGGCTCTTTGAACCAAGCTAAACATTTGGCTCCGCTGTCTCGGCTCTTACTGTTAATTTGTTGTCTCACCACCTCTAGAGCTGGGCCCATATTTCTATTGGCTCTTCCGGGTTAATTTGTTGGGTCATCCACTTCTCGAGCCGGGTCCATGTATGTAGCAAGGCCTTCCTCAGGGCCCTCCTTTGTCTCTCCTGAGCTTTACAAGACCTAGTAAAACAAACTCTTTTCCAAGTCTCTTTCTAAATGTTAAAACTCTCAAAGTGTTTTTTTTTTGTTTTTTTACATGTAATGTCCCTTTGATGGTAAGAGGAGGTTTCTGAGGTGGTAGTTTCAGGCAAGTGATACTGCTTGGGCTCCCTCTGTGCTACCCTTCAGAGAGAATCCCTCTTCATTACTACCTCCACCTGACCCCGGACACTGCAGCGCACTCACTTTAGGCCTGATTATCCACTTTTCTCTCCAGTGCACCTTATCTAACAGCTGAAGCTGACCTTAGTCCCCAGCCACTTATCAGCCACCATCTGCCTCCACTTTCATTAATCCCAATAAAAAATATTAATTAAATCCCCTTCAAACTTAATACATTGAATATAACAATAAATATTATTAGTACACACTTTAAAATTTATTACACAGTTGCCCTAATGAACTGACTGCTAATTAAACAAACAAAAACAGAAAGGACTTGGTAATAACGAAAAAAAACTAATTTAAATGATGCGTACACCAATTATGTTTCTTGCTGGGCAATCGCATGATCTGAAAACATGAACAAATGGCCATGCGCTCCGCAATGTTCTGTCACCTGCTTGGAACGTTAATGTCGAACTCTGCCTTTCAGCAGTATCTGATAAACCAGCAGCTGCAGGGGTCAAGAAAGGTGTAGCTGTAGCAGGATAAACTTCTTTTTTTCCAGCACTGTATAGTGAAGGTGAGATCTACGCAGCATGATGGCTGGAAAAAGTTACACTGTAGCCAAAGGAAAGGATTTGCTCCCCTCGCCATGTCTCTATTGTACCTGCACTGGTGGGCGGGGACAAAGCCCACCTATCTAAAAGGAGGTGTGTGATTGGGGGTTCCTGCGAGATGGAAACCCTGGCCCAATCCTGTAACTCCTGGAACAGGCAACTAAGAGGAAGAAAAATAACATTTGGAGGAACTTTTAATTTACAGTGTACATTTTCTATTGGCCTTCATGCTGTTACTGGGAGGGCCAAAGGTCATATTTGGGTGGGCCTGGTCCACCCGCTAGAACCGGGCCTGCTTGGTCTTGCTCCTATCGAACAGTCCAGCCTGAAGAGCAAATCCAGGTCTTCGTCGTTTCAAAATATTTCTATTACAGTTTTAACAAAGACGCATAGAAGAGTACAGCAATCTAGCAAAACATCATGCAGGCAAACCTACGTCGGGTGACACTGCGAGCCAGGTCTTCTCTGAACCAGAACACAAGTAGCCCAAGGCCGGTTTTCGCTTGATTGGGCCTCTTCAGTCAGGTGCAGCTTAGTTCCAGTGGCACAGTGACCACTTGACCCACATATGGGCAAACCCTTCGCACTTGGGGTGTTACAGAGAGGAATACAAAAAAAATGATGGATGGAATGCTTGAGTTAATATCAGCCACTGGTAATTACTCACTGCCGCATCCCATTCCATCAATTTTTCACCCACCATGCCACCTCAGACTCTAGTAGTTCAGAGTGCCATGGATGTTGAAGGAGCCGCTCCAGTTAGTTAAAGTGTTTGTGGTTGATGTTTGTTTGTTGGAGCGATTCAACACCTATTAGTAAAGACACGTTTTTAATATATTCACACGTTATGTTATGTGTATTTATAAAGTGCACTATCACCCGCCAGGATATCATGGCACTGAGAAGGTGTGTGTGCCTAGCCCTACCTATGGTAGTTTGGTTAATTGAAAAGCCAGGTCTTCAGTTTCTTGTGGAATTTAAGAAGAATTTAAGAGGAGGCTCTGGTGTGGAGAGGGAGGTCGTTCCATGATTTGGGAGCAATGTAAGATAACACTCATCCTCCTGATCTGGTGCTGTGTATGCATGGGAGATTGGCGAGTAGGAGTCCTGCGGAGTGGAGGTGTCTGGATGTTTGGTGGTAGGAGATACAACTGTGCAGGTAGATGGGGAGTTGTAGAGTGCCTTGAAATGGGGAGTTGTGGAGTGCCGTGAAAGTGTGTGTGAGGAGTTTGAATTGAGTGCGTTTGTGTATTGGAAGCCAGTGTAGTTCCTGGGGTGTGGTGTATTGTGAGTTCTGTGTGGGAGATGAGTCTGGCTGCTGAATTCTCTGCAGCCAGAGTCCTCCTCAACCTCCCACACAGTGTGGGTTGCCATTTTCATGGCGGTAAATGGAATAAGGTTTTTCAGTGGCAAGCGACGCAGGATGTACGGGTTCTGACGTATGCTAGATTGTGTTAAAGAAATGCCAGAACTGTTGTTGTCAGTCTGGGTGTGGCGGTCTGGTTACTAAGTTGCTGTCAAAAATGTATTTAACTCAACAGCTGTCAGAAACTCAATTTGAAGTCTTTGGAAACAACAAGCTGTTGAGATCTGAACAACCTGTAGTGGTATTGTGCAAAAAAGACAGATCAAAATAGGTAGTGTTTGCAAAAGCTGAGAGTTTGCATGCTCCTTTTGTAGAGTGAGGGGTGGGGATATTTGATCTGTGCTTGTAAAACCTGTCTTTGTAAGTTGCTAACACTCCCAGTAATTGAGTCCTCTTTGGAGTCTGTTGCACAATTTCAAACAGCAGGCTCGTTTGTAATATGCTGTCCAGCAAACCAGTTTTTATTTTACTTCTCATACCTCTGAGTAATGTGTTCAGATTGTCAATGTGTAGACTGCAGAATTTGTCTTGTGATATCTTTTCTAGGGGTCCAAGGCAGACCAGGGTTTCTGGGCAATAAATAACAGTTACTGGTCTTTGTCCAAGTGTTCTGATGACACAACACTCTTGCACTCAAACTGAGTGACCGACGACTCACATTTAGCATTTAAACTCCATGAGATTAGCGGAGTCTAGCAGTCCGAGCTTAAACCAGGAGTCAGTGTGAGGTTTGATATTCAGCAAACGTGTGAAACAACGAATAACAAATAATGTCAACTCTCAAACAGTTCTTTACTTTAGAAAGGAAAGGGCTTTATTTATAGGTAAATACATATTTTATACTCTGATCACAAACAAGTAGCAAAAAACAGATGTTCTAGCATCTTCTGAGCCAGAGAACCCCAGGCATTGTAGTGCTTTGGCATTGCACACTAGAAAATAGTTTCAATTGTGTCCTGTGGCCAGTATTATCCTATTGAGACTGTTGTAACGCCCACAGGGTCTTTCTGAAGCATTCTGTTTCAGTAAACATCATATTCTCTTTTCTTTTTCTTTTTTTTTTTTAAAAAGCTCCAAGGCTTTTTCTGATGTTTTTTAAGTTTTGAAATGCAGTGATTGTGGATGCCAAAGTCTAAAGGAATGTGCTCAGAAATGCAGCCTGTGAATGTGCCACAATCCTTGTTAGAGCGCACCTTTCAAAACTGTTATATGTTCTTCCTTCTGGTAATCCCAATGGTGGCCAAGTGTGACTTTGTGCCCAACGTGAGGGGGACACTGTTACTAATCTCTGAAGACCAAAGTCCCAGTAGCAACTGGGTTGTAGAGGAGCCAGGCCAGTTCACCTTAATTTTCCCATAGATGGCCATTTCATGTAGCAGGCATGTATCTCTAAAGTCACCAGTCATGGTAGGGATTTTACAGTGTGGTGGCACACAGAAAGGCACCTGAAAGTGTAATGGCCAGTAGACTATTTGCCTGGACATATGCTTTTGGCTGGGATTTGAATTGTGACATTTCTGAAACTGTTATAACTAGGAAGTTAATTCCATTGGTTCGAGATTCAGAGTGACCTGTTTGAGCTGATTGTTTAACTGAGACAATGTGCCCTATGTAATGACATACAGTGATAGTTTTAAACATTTAATGTTGAAAAATAAGTTTCAAAGATATTACATATTCAGAATATTTATAGTCCAGTTTAAATGACTGGTAATGTAATCAATAAAATGCTTCGTGTTCCAAACGTAATGCACACTATGATAGAGGCATTTAAAGTGCTTTTACTGACGACCATACAAAAATAAGTCATTAAAAACTCATAAAAGAGTATTTGACATTTTGATCCTTTTTAATTGTAGGATCATCATCAGGACAACACGATACGTTGTGCTACCCGGTCTGAGCTTACAAAACCTAAAGGGGTGTGGATATTAAGCCGAATCATTGATAAATGACCTTCAGTTATTGTTCTATGATAATATAGGAGCATTACTAGTGTTCCAAGAATCTCTGGGAGAACTGATTCCCTCACACTTGGACTTTGATGTGATATTGCTACAAAGAAATACATAAACCCTGATGAAGTCCTTTCAGAGAACGAGACGTGTTGGCTGGGCTGTTTCATTGATGTTTTGAAGAATAATAAAGAGAGTTGTTTTGAGACTTCATACTACGGCTCCCATGTTATTTTGGTCTTGGAAAAGAGTATATTGGGATGGACACCATAGAATTATGCATTCTCCATGAAAGGAGGAGAAAAAAAGAGAACGAGCTCTGTAATACAGTTGTTGAACTCTTGAGTCACTCCCTTTTGTGTGTTTTTGTATGTTCAGTTGTATTTATGGTTGTTGAGTAGTTTGACCATTAGTGGGTGAGTGTCAACAGCTGTTACCTTTCAAGACTAGCATTTGTGTGACCTTTCTTAGCCATAACTACTCTTGCTTTGGGATTATTTGTGCTTCTCTGAAGAAGTCTGTCTTAAGTTTACAGTTATGTCTGAGTCTGAGTATGGTAACAAGTCATTGAATGATCTTGAGTGATAGCTAGATTGGGAGAGAAGGGTGTTTTCTCGAGTTGGTGTTCTGTACAGTATGGTGCATGAATGATCATCTTTGACCTTCATAATGATATCCCAAAATTCAATCTCTAAACTGTTGTGATGCATGGTGAAACGCAATCCTTTGCATTTAGTATTGAGCCATCCTGAAAGTGTATCAGGTGCCTCTGGCAACATTTCCAGATCAGGAAAATGTGATCTATGTAACCTTTCCAGCAAAATATATATTGTTGTAAGGGATTGGTAATGGAATATATAGTTTTTGATTCTTTATAGTCCATTTTTTTTGTTTGATCTGTTTGTCATTTTTAACAGAGATACACGATTTAATGGTAAATGCTACCAGGTACATGGTACACATACATGAGGCATCGATACTCCAGGTTTACAGTAAGACATATTCCAACAATTAAATACATTCAGTGAACTTATTATCCTTCATATTCTCATCAAGTTCACATTGTATTCTGTTCTTCTCACAGCTTTCCCAGGGATCTTGACATTTCCCTGTATGCAGTTTTTTTTTCACAACAAAATTTTATTGTCAACAGCCATAACAAGCCTGGCCTGGCCAGATTTCCCAGTAGCACAATACACGAAGTAGCAATAATGACATCAACTTTTTGGTTCCAATATAACAGTTGAAGATCAAATACAATCAAACATATTTCTCCAACAATGACCAGTAGCGTCATATATCTAGTACACAGTGCAGTACATGTCGAATTCAGCCACCCGGATCGAAGAGCTATACATTTACAGCCATGTTTATCCACATCATTTCCCTTTTTGTCCATTGCTAATCTATTGTTACAGCTGGAATAGGCTCCAAGTACAGTCCCCGATAGTCTGACCACCTCTTCCAGATCTTGGGGTGTTTCTGGGGGCATCCTCTTGCTTTATATATCGTTAATTCCAACCCCATGCAAAAATCAAGACCTTTCTTCCATACCCCAACCAGTGGTGGGGAGGCATCTTTCCATGTTTTGGCTATGTCCCGTTTCGCCAACGTAAGGCCCAGGAACAATAAGTGGCGTTTATATATGTTGCCCCCGATACCATCCGTGATGTAGAGCAGGGCCAGTCATGGTGAGTGTGAGATGTACCAGCCCAATACTTCTGACAGACATATAATTACACCGTGCCAGAACCTAGAGAGTGTTGTACACTACCACACGGTATGTATAAAGGGTACCATCTGTTGCTTGGCAAGCAGTTTTAAGATCAGTATATATACTATATTCACAACCTAAACATCCTCCGGATACAACAAGGCTCAAGACAGCTCCCCCTTAGCAGAAATTGTGTATAACCATGAAGTCATGTACCTTTTACTTCCCCAATCAAAACCATGTCTCATATATATGTTCTGTTACAGTAGTCACTGCAGTCAACCCATAACGTTGCAGGCTATTTTCCATCCCTAGACTTGACTAAATTCAGGCTCAGTTTATTGTGAGGTTAGTGTGTCTAATTCGGACTGTAGATTGAGCCCAATGTTGCAAGAATTGTGTTCCAACTATTTGAGAGCGGGAACTTCAGTAAACCCAGTGTGTCCTCCCTCTTAAGGGATACGCCCTCAGCCGTTGCCCAGTTTAGAGCAGAACGGGCCCAGGACAGGAACACGGGGGGTGATCCCTGAACTTCCAACGTCTTGTAATGAGTCTTTTTGCCACTGCAAAGTCCAAATCTAGGAACCTACCCATAGCCCTATGTGCCCTGCCCCTAGGAAATTGTCTCAATATGCATGATTCCCAAGAGTGTGGGAGCGGTCTACCTGTGTACTCAAATAGATTAACTATAACCTTGTCCCAGAACTGCCGAAGCTTGTGGCATGCCCATAACATGTGTACAATGTCCCCATCTAAGTGGGTGCAGCGAGGACAGTGTGAGTCAGTTCTGTGAAAATACGGATTGATTTTCTCCGGGGTGAGGTACGCTCAGTGTACTATATAAAATTGTATTAATTTAAACCTCGTGTTACGGGGAACTTGTGTGGGACTTGTTAGTATCACATTCCATTTCGTATCTGTACATGAGCGACCCATATCAGACTCCCATTTCGTGCGCAGTGGAGTCTGGTCCGCTGCCGCGTGTAGGCAAAGGGCGTCTGCTAACCAACTAATCAGGTGACTGCCATTCCCCTTTACATGGATGTATTGGAGTACGATGTTTGTTTGTAACTCTTGCACGATATCTCACGATTTGCTTTGTAATAGACTAATTCAAGAGGTGTGCAGGAGGAAGTGCCCTGGGTGCATACCCTCTTCTCGCACCAAATCATTGAATGGCACAAACAAGTCTGCCGTCAGTGTATAGATAGACAAGTGTATGGATTCCCGCATTGTGCCAGTCCACCATGTCAGAAGAGGTGGTGTAACTTGGCCCCTTGAGTGTCCCGACTAGGGGGAGCACTGGGGCATAAGGTTTTACATGCCTAGTAAGAAACAACGCTCTGCGGATACATCTGTAAGTTACTTGTAGCAATAGTGGGAGTGAGTTACTTTTCCCTTTACAGGGGTGGAAAATAGAGAGAATAGCATGGACTGTCAGGGGAGCCTTCCCTCCCCCAGTGTCTGATAAGTGCCTGCCTTCCACCCACCGGGCCACCCACTGAAGTTGGGACGCTAAATAATAATGTTCCAGATTTGGCACAGCTAGCCCTCCCTGGCCCGTTAGAATATATAGCTTTGTGAGCGCCCCTCTGCAGCGTGATGTGTGCCATATGAGTCCCCGTATCATAAGTTCTATTGGTTTAAAAAAGGAAGGTGGCAGATTGGCAAATTAGTAAAGGAGGCGGGGAAGTACCACCATTTTAATGAGTGAGATCCTACCTGCCACCGAGATAGCGAGTGATTTCCAAAAGGTCATCTGCGATGACAGAGATGTAAAAGCTCTGGTGTGGTTGCCATCCAGGAGATCCCGGTCACTATGGTATATCCTAATGCCTAGGTACCGAAACATGGATGGCTGCCACGTGACTAGGGTGCCAGCAATAGAGAACATCGGGTCGGGCGTGTTGGGTTCAAATGGGAACAGACATGACTTATCCCAGTTAACCTGTAGACCCGACAGATGGGCAAACTGATTAAGTATATCAGGTACAGAATCAGGAATCCTACCAACGTCTCGTACATATAAGAGGAGGTCATCCGCATATAAAGATATTGCATGAATTGCTTCTCCCATACGGATGTCCCAATGAGTTGCAGATGCTCGCATGGCTAACGCCAATGGTTCCACGGCCAGTGAGAAAAGGAGGGGGGAGAAGGGGCAGCCCTGACGGATACCCCTGCATACCGGTATGGGACACAACAACAACTGACCAGTCCTTACTCTGACCACCGGCTTTTTATACAGCAATTTTATCAGTGAGATAAAATATGGCCCCAGGCCAAACCGAGGCAGAACGTTAAAAATGTAGGGCCATTCCACTGTACCGAATGCTTTCTCCAGATCGAGCACCATACAGCCGTATCTGGGCCAGGTCAATGGAGCATATCTCATGACTCCAAGCAGTTGACGCAGGTTAAGGGAGGTAGACCGTTCCGGGACGAATCTGTTCTGATCTTCCTGTATTAACTGAGGCAGTACTTCCGCCAACCTCCCGACTAAAATGCTAGCCAGTACTTTATAATCTACGTTCAACAGTGCCAATGGCCGATATGAGCCTAGCCTAGTGGGGTCTCTGTCCGGTTTTAGGAGAGTGATCAGGGTGGCCTCACACGTGGAGCTCGGTAATTGGGACATTTGCAGTGCCTCCTCAAATACCCGCAATAAGTTAGGGGCTAAAAGGTCCACATAGGTTTTATATATCTCAGTTGTGAAACCATCCGGCCCCTTCCCTGATGCCAAGGATCTGATCGTGCCCTGAATTTCCGCATACCACCCCCCAGTCCCATGCAGTCACCCCTGAGCGTGGCCTTAAAGATGTCCCACTCCAGAAGGACCGACTCTACCGTGCCGGTATTCTGTGTAAAGTAATTCTCTACTGTGGTGCGGAGGGAGGCTCGGAAGGGCGGATCCTCTAGCATAGAAGGCTGCAAACGCCAGAACAATGGAGTGGGGCCAAGCGTGTCCCAGGATATGTCAATGTAATGGGGGTTATGATCCGATTGGGTTCTACCCAGGTACTCCACCTGTCTCACAAATGGCAACGCATTAGGTGTGCATAGAAATCTATCAATACGGACATGCAGAGTGTGGGGAGCCGAGTAGAAGGAATATACTTGCATGATAGAGTTACAGTGTCTCCAAATGACAACTAACACCCAGCTGTTCACCCAATTCCTCAATAATGAAGCCCCACTGGCTGCCGATGTACTCCTAAGGGGTGGGAATGATCGGTCAAGTGCTATGTCAAGTACATTGTTAAAGTCCCCCCCTATCAGCCAGGGTATATGACACCATCTAGATAGCACCGTAGTTAACTTATTCCAAAAGGGACCTTGCTCCATGTTGGGGGCATATATGTTTCCTATTAGGAGACATCTACCGTCCAGTTTACCCTTGAGAAAGATATATCTTCCTTCTACATCTATCTCTGTTTCCTCTATTAATAGGGGAGTCCGCGGGCATACCCAAACCATCACTCCTCGCGCAAATGTCGAGTAGTCCGTTGCAATGACACGGCCCCTCGATCTGGGTTGCAGCCTAGTGGATTCCAAGTGTGTCAGGTGAGATTCTTGTAGTAAGGCTATCTGCACATACTGTCGCTTAAAGTATGAACAGACCGCATATTTACAGGAGGGAGTACGCAGACTCCTCACTTTCCATGTAATGATTCGTTGTGACAGCATAGTTTAGATGTATATGCATATATTATTTGGGAAGACGGGCATACATGACCATCAACAACTGTCATGATGCCATATGGGGGTGGCTTTGTATGAGGGTAACAGCACCTGAGCAAACGTTTTGCGCAACAGAACAACAACATTGCAACCATGTAATACCAAAAGAGCGGATCTTGCAACTGTGCAGATCTGCCCAAACGTAAAAGCAATTCCAGTTGTGAACCAACCCTGGGGTCGTGGATGAGTGGGGGAACGTGACTTTCAGAGACCCACTGATATGTCTTACCCACCCAATGACACAATTAATGCAATTCCCTTTTCAATAACTCACATATTTGTAAAACGCATCTTCTCCGCCTTATGTAGCCCCCACAGTGAATACGGCTCATGTCCCCTCCCGTCCCTCCCCCCACAATATTACCTTACTTAACCGTTGCCATCTGACTATCACATACTAGGTTCCCAACAGAGGTGTCAGGGCAGTTCCCACACTACAGGCCAAAAGACTAACACAGAGTCCACAGATAACCCCCTCTGATGTCTGTAGGGTGACATTCGGCATGATCAAAGAGTTGGTGTCCGAGGGGCCAATCACCGAGGAGTCTCCATCAATGGATGTATGAGTGGATAGCAAGTCCCTAGCTGAATCTTTAGCAGCTTCTGAATTCTTCTCCGCTTCATGAAGTGCTTGTCGCCTTTCTTTAATTATCTGCTCCAAGTTGGGGACCGCTGACAACTGTGATTTCCGCGAGCGTCCATGTCTTTTAACTGTGGTCGTAGCAGCTATACGCTTGGTACATCTACCAGTGGGCCTAGGGCCCGTGAATCTTCCAGTTGACTCCAGCCAGTCCCATGCATCCTGTGGTGCGTCAGAGAATTGAGTCTTGCTGTCTGCTACCACTCTTAGCTTCGCCGGAAAGTACAGTGAGTATTTGATGTCCAGTTCCCGAAGATGCTGATTCACTGCCAGGAAGGAACTTCGCTGTCGTTGAACACCCACTGTGTAATTCGGGAAGAACATTACTTTGGCGTTGTCTACTTGAACATCTTGTAACTTCCTGGATTCCCTCAGGATTGAATCTCTATCCCGGTAGTGTAACATTTTAAAAAGGAAGGGTCTAGAGTTTGATCCTGGGGCTGGTTTTCGGGACGGGATGCGGTGTGCTCTTTCTACTGAGAAGTAGAGGGACAATGCCCCTTCTGGCATTAGGTCTTTCAGCCACTTTTCAATGAATTCCACCAGCATATTTGGCCCTCCTTTCCCTCTTGCAGGCCTATTAGGCCGATGTTGTTTCTTCTAGAGCGGCCTTCAGCGTTTTCTGCCCTTTGTTCCAGCTGATCCGTGCTTCGTGATCCCCAATTTGTTTCTCCATGAGATCTGAGGCTGGTTGCATTTCCACTATAGTACGTTCCACCGACATGACCCGATCTGTTAATTTTCTATGGTCTGCGTGTAGGAACGCGAGTTCTGTGGCAATACTGTCTATTTTTGACTCTAGAGAGAGATCTATCTTCAGGCGATGGGTTCCGTGAACTCTGGGAGCGCTGTTGGCCCCTCTCTGCTGCCGAAGAGGCTCGTGAGGAGGTTCTGCAGTTTGCTCCCCTCGAGTGCCCCATCGTTGCCAGACACTTAGTGCCAACACACCGCACCCTTATTCAGTCTTAATTCTGCGGTTGTTCCGCTACAGGTCTGTTGGTTTGCAGTATATCGCTCGCCTCACCCGAGCAGATGATCACCAGCACTCCTTCCTGTGCGTCAATGATATCGTGCAGCGCTGATCTCTAAACTGGGAGCTGTATCATCCGGATCCAGGAAGGTCCATCCAAGATAGCCAGGCAGCTACCAGTCTTTCTGCTCCTTGCCATCAATCTCCCAACTCCTGGATCATGTCACCTGGACCCAACACCAGTCAGGGCACTGGCAATCCGCCCAACAGATCTGCACAGCCACCGTGTGCTCAAGCAATGGGGGGAGTCGTTCGCTTGCTCCAAGGAGGCCTGGGCCCGTAGTGGTGACCAGGCCCCAATCACTCTCCACAGCTTGGTCCTGGCACTATCGCTCATGAGATTCACTACCGATCACCCAGCCGTGCCACACCATCCAGCTTCGCCGGCACCGGTGCCTGCTGGGTTATCTTCCAACTCACACCGCCCTCTGGCCTTTCTCTGTGGGTTCCATTTCGCGATGTTTCATACCCTCCCCGCCCGTGGGTTCCCCGCAGCCATCGCTCTTCCAATCGTGGGTGGTAGAGAGGGAGAGAAGGGGAGGTATCTAGGCCTCCGCAGCGCCCCAGGCGCTTCTCTGGCCCACTCGCCGCTCAAGCCGCTTCCGCCACACCGCTTCTAGGCAAATCACTCTTCTGTCCACCGGCCTCACCTTGATTGCCCCGGGCACCATGTAGCTCCGGCTGCTGCGGTTCCGCTCCTCGCCACACTGCCAGGATGGGGCCGCTGCTCTGTCCCCGGAGCCCAATTGTAGTCCAGCCGGGCCTTCAGCTCGGATTCCGCGGTTCGTGCCGGCCGTACCGCATACTGTCACCAATTCGGCTCCCCCTGGTCTCCAGCACTCACTGCACGCCCAGGCCCCTGCGGGGGAAATCTGGCGGTAACTGGCGGATAAACCAGGCGATCGGCGGAGCGAGATCAGATCGCGTCCGCTATCTTGCGCATGCAAGCCATGCCCCCCCTTTGATTCTTTATAGTCCATATACAGAATTGCAAATTTGGAAGCAAAAATGGCTTCCGTTTATGTGCCTTTTATCTGTGAATAGTATTGATTGTCAAAATTAAGAAAGTTTTTAGTCCAGGCCAAACGTAAGCGGGAAATTATAAATTGTATGGGAACTGTTTCAAGCAAGTTCTGAATCACTTCAATCCGTTCCTCTTGTGGAATTTGTTTACAAGCATTCAATGCCTAGTGTGACCAAGCATGCAAGTGAAGGATCACAACGTCTATCTTCAGCTAGGTTGATGAAATACATGCTGTCACAAATGTAACAATTAGTAAATGGTACAAAAGTTGTGATGATGGAGTCCACGTATTGTCCAATGGTCTCTAAAATAGAATTGCAACCAGAAACTGTTGGTCTCCCTGTTGGTAATTCTGTGTTTTTGTGATTTTTGGGTAAGGTATGTAGCACGGAGCTCTGGGATTTTGTTTTACATTTCAAAAATGAAATTCATTGAAGGTTAAGCAGCCTTCTTCTTTAGCAGTTGTAGTAATCTGGAATATTTAACTTTGTATGTCTTTCGTTGTGTTCTTAGACAGTTCACTGTAATGTTCAGTGTTATCTATTTGTTAAAGAATCTCCTCTTTATATTTGTCTGTGTCTTGTAGTACTATTCCACTCCCCTTGTCCACGGGTTTGATTACTAGGGCTGGTGTGTTTTTCAGACATTGAGGGGTTGCTCTCTCAGCTTGAATGAAATTAAGTGGTGTGAACTGATGCTTAAGTTGTTGCATGGAGATATCCTTCGAGGCCATCTTCTGTAATGTAAGGATCTTTACGGGAATGGTTGGTAAAAAAGATAAGGGTGACCTGTGGTGTCATGTGTTTTCCTTGAAGAAGTCCTTAAGTCTGATCTTTCTGAAGAATTTTGATAGTTCTGGTTGTAGGTCCAAATAATCTGTGTACTCATTAGGGAAAAAGATAACCCTCAACAGAATATGGTTGTTTAGATGTTTTGTGCAATTATAAAATTGTGCATTATTAACAATGCGCACTTCTGCACTTGAATTTATATGCGTACGCATTTATAATGTTATTGACTTTGAAACGATTTTGGTATGAGCCTTTAATGTGCATTTCTTGTCCTATGCTAACTAGGCCTCAGCTGGGTCTCAACGCCATTTTGTTTAAAATGGATGTCTCACCCTGCACATTTAATTGTTTTGTATGTGCTGCACGTAGTCCTACAAGTCATGTTTGTTTATTTCCGAATGATGTTGTTCTGAAAGACTTTCTAGCATAAACTCAGTAATGGTTCAGTCCTCAATGTTTCTTTCTCCTGCTTGCTGTATTGCATTCATTCACAATAGTTCTCTATAGTTTTGTAACTAGTTTGTTGACTTTTCATGTGCACAAGCTGGAGGTGAGATTTATTTCTGTGACAATGGAAGGGTTTTGCTGACATACCTGAAACTGGAATCCGGTGGCAAAGACACTTAAGTTGAGGAAAGAAGAGACTGTTCTCTTTAGAAATTTGATTAGGTCCTTTTGCTTAGAGGGGCTGCAGATTAGTCTTGCTTAGCATTGCCATCTGGCAGATGGTGGGACTGAAGAGTAGGACTGAGTGTCCAGTGTCCTTTAGTTGAAGCCTGCCTTTTGTCTTCTTTCTGATCACTCTTCTGTGTTGATAGCCAGGTGCAGTAAGCTTACACCCTTTTGTGCCTCAGTTTTGGGTAGTCAAGCTGAAGACTACCCTGCTCTATACTAGAGCTGTATCTGCAAAAAAGCCTGGAGAAGACACAGGAAAGAGCCACCCCTAAACTTGTTCTGAAATACGGGAAGAAAATCAACATTGCATGTCTGCTTTGACTATAAGAAAAGTGGGAGCCACCAGTTGCATGTTCTCTTTGACTTAGGATGGGGGTACTCTTCAGAGTACTCGAAGGACTGCTGTGCAACTAGAGCTGGTGTTTGCCTGACAGCTAGTTTTGCAGAGGTGAGGAGTCATCACCTGGATTCTGACCTGGATGGAAGAAGCTGTCCCCTTGTCCTGAACACCTGGAAACCAACCTGCCTGAAAGAGGCAAGAGTCTGCCAACCCTGGGAATGTGATAGTCAAGGGTGAGTCAAAAGCAGATGACCCTAGAATGTGCGGACCCACCTAGGAAGACAGAGGAGAGCAATTTGCCTTCTCCATGAATGTGAGCGTTTCTCTACTGATAAGCAATTCCATTTGGGAGCATCATGAAGTTGTGGCTGAGCAGACTGTGCTGCTGCATCATCGTGAAGTTTTGTCTGAGGGGATTGTGCCAGTTTGACTGTGAAATGTGCCTGAGCAGATGGCACAGCAACAAAGTCAAAAAGTGTACCTGAGTGGAATGCATCACTAGCTGGACAGCGCTTGCTGTGGTGGGGTCGTGCTGTTGGAACAAGTTTGTCTCAGGACAATGCATGACCCTTGATCCCATGGATCACAACCTCAACCATCCTAAAGCCCAGAAGTGGGCTTACAATCAGCCGGAGACCACTACACTCAGCCGGAGACCTGAGGTGCCACTGTAGCCTGCCCATCTATACAGACTCCGGATGATACACTTCACTGCTACTGGCCTTGGTTAAGACTTGAGCACAGGGGCTCCCTCAGCCAGCATCTTGCCTCCCAGAAGAACAAGGGAGCCAGACGTGTGTTGCAATTCCATGCCGTCTGCGCCTGAAGAATGGACAGAACTCCACAGTGGTGAGATGAGAACAATTGGAGACTACTATAAAAACTGAGCACTTGAACTCGGAGGGTTAAAATTGAACCTCTTGATACCTGCCTAAGACAGAACTCAACACAGTAGTTTCAGTTCTCAGCCTTTCCTAAATCAATGATAGCATTTCGATTGCATGCATAAGCAGTTAGATGTTCATTTACTATGACCATTGAGAGTTGAATAAAAATGCATTTTCAGTGACGTTTTCCAAACCGTGGGAGATTTGTTCCTGTTCTGCAGTTACTGGTGAGCTTGTAATTTTCTTAAAATGTACAGATCTAACCAGTTTTTAAGCATCAGTGGGGGGGGGGGGCTTCTGGAAAGGATTATTTTTTAAGACTATCTTTTGGAGAAAAAATTGTTAGGGGTTTTGCTTAAATTTGCTAGTAGGGACTAGTCAGAGTGGAAAGTGGATCTTGGTAGGTTGCTCTTCAGAAATTGTAGAAAAGCTAGGTATGGATCACTTACAAAATAATATCAGAAAACAGCTAGATCCAATTTAGTTTGACAACTGAGACTAATTATGATGGTCGGGCCGGTCAACTTGGTACTTTGGCAAATTGGGGGAGTGGTTCCCACTGGGTCAACACTTCCTTATTTTGACCTGGTGACTGGAGAACAACTTCCGGGCCCTATCTAGGCTGGTTCTTGCTTCCAAGATGGCACTGGCCCACTGACCCCACTGACATTGTCCACTTCAAGCAAAGGTATGTTCACATAAAGACTCCAGCCTCGAAAATATCTTTCTCCAACTCTGAGTAGAAGGACTTCAGTAACTGTATCTCCTTTCGCCTCAGGAGAAAAGTGTGGCAGCAGACTTTAAAGATCTTTTTGCATGGTGCTTGTAATTTTCTTTCCTATTGAAAATCCGTTTCTGACATAGCCACATGTGCAAAGTCTTTCTTAGCAAGTATGTTCTTTCTGTGGGTGTTCTTCAGAAACCCAAGTTGCGCCATCACTAACAATGCTGCGCATATATCTGTCTTCTGAAATTTTTGGACGGCTCCCGCAAGTACATTTCCCGGGTGCTGCATACTTGCCTGACCTCATAAAACAGATGAGGCAAAATGTTCTGCTCCCCTCCACAATTATTGGGTGGGGTGGCAATGCTGCCTATCAATAGCCCTAATTCAGTGCTAGGAGTATTGGTAGGTGACATTCCCTAGTCCATATATCTGATCTCATTGCTAATAACCCCCTGAAGTTGTTCGGGTCTTCTGTAAGCGTCTTCCTCTTATTTTCAGAGTGTCCGTAGATTGTCTTGCAGTTCACTCCTCTAGTCAATACAAGGCACAAGTAGGGAGCTCTTTAGCTGATATGTGGTCTGTTCCCAACACCTTCCTAGTGAATTATCAGCTTTTCTGTCTTATAAATCGGAACAAAAGCCAATAATGGGGTGGACATGCTACAATCTTGTATTAATGCCCCAGTCATAGATGTTTTAATCTCTACCAAGTAACTTATTGCCAAAATAAAAAGAACCCTCACACCGGCCAACCCAGAGAGAAAGTTGTGGATGGGAGAGGATGTGGTCTAACCGCTAGAGCGGTCCACCTCGAAGCTGGGGCACTGTGTTCGAGTCTCGGCAGGGACACGCAACATCCTGTGATTCTGGGCAAATCACTTAATCTCCCCATGCCTAACAAACATGAATGTGTCCGTCTGTAACGCAACTGGTGCTCATGTAAAGCGCTCTAATACCTTCGAGTCAAGGTCGCGCTATATAAAACTAAAACAAAAATAAAAGATGCTCATGCCCTGGTCACTATTTCACCATTTTTTTACTTCTCTGTTCCAGTGCAGAAGAGAGGAACCTTAACCCTTGCTAGCAGACCCGGGCGGCTTGATATTTTTATAGTTGTTCACCATAACAAATAACTCAAGTTCTGGCTCCCTGCCACCTCTAGATCAAGAAACCTCCACCCGCTCCCCCTGTATTGTATTGTAATGTAATGTCAGGTGGATTTGCAGAACGCTGCTTGTCACCCTTTAAGGTATCCAGGCGCTGGGTAGGTGAGTGCAAGCAAGTGGTGAGGCTGAGTCTGAATACAAGCAGTGTAGGTGGTCCCGCAAGAAGACTAGTTGAATAGCCTGGTCTTCAGCTTCTTATGGAAAATTAAGAAGTGAGAAGAAGGCCCTGCTGTGTTGGGGGAAGGTTGTTCCAGGATTTGGCGTCTTGGTAGGAGAATAATCAACCGCCTGTTCTGCTTCTGTGGATGTGGGAGTGTGTCGAGTGAGAGTGATGCTGAGCGAAGTTGTCTGGTGGATGGTGGAAGTGAAGCCGGTGATTGAGTTATGTGGGTCCCGTGTTGTGCAGTGACTTGAATGTGTGTGTGAGAAGTTTGAATTGGCAGCGCTTCTGGATGGGAAGCCAGTGGAGCTTTCTGAGTAGTGGTGTGGTGTAGTGTGGGTTCGGCGCGGGAGAATGAGTACGAGTCTGGCAGCGGCGTTTTGGATGGTTTAAAGTCTGTGAAGGAGATGAGTTAGGATGCCGATGTAGAGTGCATTGCCGTAGTCCTATCTGCTTATTATTAGGGACTGTGTGATGGTACGTATGGTGTCTATTGGGAGCCACTTGAAGATTTTATGTAACATCCAGAGGATGTGGAAGCATGAGGAGGTGACACCGTTGACCTGGGACTTCATGGTGAGGTTAGTGTCCAAGATGAGGCCTAGGGTGGGTGTGGGTTCAAGATCAGAGGGCCCCCAGGTGGAGTCCCAAGGAGAGCTTTTAGTTTGAAAAATAAGGAATTTGGTGTTGAGCTTGAGGCAGTTTTCTTTCATCCAGTTGTCCACGCTGGTCATGCATTGTTTGAAGTTTGTCTTGGTGGCGACGGTGTCGTCTGAGAGGTAAAAATGAGCGGGGTGTCATCAGTATAGGAGAGGATGCTGATTCCGTGGGATCTGATGTTTGTCAGAGAAGTCATTCATATGTTGAAAAGTGTGGGGCTGAATGATGATCCCTGTGGGACCCTGCAGATGAGGTCCTTGGGTTCTGATGTGAACGGCGAGTGCCTGACTCATTGTGTTCTTCTGGAGAGGAAGGAAGCTATCCATTTGAGTGCTGGTCATTGTGTTCCCGCTGTGTGTAGTCGGGTGATGAGCGTGTGGTGGGAGATGGTGTTGAAAGCGATGGAGAGGTCGACGAGGATGAGGGCGGTGGTCTGTCCACGGTTGAAGATGGTGTGTAGGTCATCTGGGGCATTGATGAGGGCAGTTTCAGTGCTGTGGTTGCTTTGGAATCCTGATTGCAAATCGTCCAGGAGTTTGCGGCATTCTAGGTGATCCTGGGAGTTCTCTGTTGATGGTCTTCTCGATTACTTTGGCTGGGAAAGGGAGCAGCGAGAAGGGTCAATAGTTGCGGAGTACTTCGGGGTCGGCTGAGGTTTTTTGAGGAGGACTGTGATTTTGGCATGTTTTTAGCTATCTGGGAAGGTGGCTGTTTTGAGGGAGGTGTTGATGATGGAAGAGAGTACATCGCTGATCGGGGCTCTTCCCAGGTCCCCTTGAGTCTCTTAATAAAACTATCGTGGAAATTTCTTCCAGCTTTTACCTTAAACTGCAATAGAGTGAAAAACATATCTTATACAATTGGATATCATGTTTATCACACACTTGACTTTGTATAAAAACGTCATAATCTGCCAACCAGCAAGTGACATGAGCAAGATGTGCAATAGGAAGCGGCACTCGGACAGTCTTTGTGGAATGGTGAATATTGCCTTTGCAATGCGCCTCTGTATATGAGAGCAAGTGGAGCAGCAACAAGGAAAGTTGTACAAGAGGAGGTTGATTTGGCACGAGTGGCAGATAGGCGGAAATATTAATTTTAGTTTATATGTAAATTGTACTGCTGTAGAGTCTTTGCTGAGGCTTAGTGTTGAACAAAACAACTTTGGTGTTACTAAATTTGTGAAACTCAAAAGGGTGACATTTGAACCTGTGGCTCGCAGACCGCACACAGATCTCACTGAGCTATGTTGGCTAAAATAGGAGGAGGTGCTGGTGGAGCTGAAAGTTGTGGGAGTAATAGAGAGCTGGGGAGGAGTGGGTGCAGAAGGCAGGGTGGAGAGAGTAGAAGAAAGCTTGAGGGGGAAGCACATAGTTGTTTGGAAGTGGAGTACTGAAGGGGTAAGATTGGAGCTGGAAATAGTTGGGGCATTGGGGTGGAGAAGGTTCGAGTTTAGTGAAAGCAGAATGCTGGAGGGGGTAGAGGAGAATTAAAATTGGGAGGCCGAGAACATTTTCAAGAAATTTGTAGGAGTTGGAACCTGCATTGCTGGTAAGGTTTACGTTATCCGCTCTGACTTCCGAGGGTATGATTAGAGAACTCTCCTCAGAGTTTCTATTGGTTTATACTTCAAGATTCATCGCTGACCATATTAAATTCCATATTGTGTAAGGGCTGGGCCCACTCAATCTCTGCAGCTTTTCCATCCACTTGTGACTTTATAATTTCTCCTCTGCCCTGTCTCTCTCTGTGAATCTAGCCTAATAATGTATTTGTGTGTGTTTTTTTATTGCTGTACGTAACCCCATAATTCATGTGTTGTCCTCAATCTCTATCTGACTTTGTAATTTGTTTGTAAAATCTTGCCCTGTATTTTATCCAGTGCCCCAGGTGGCCACCCCCATGACTCTTGGCCGTACAGTTGACGTTGTTGCCCTTTCTAGCTTCACCACTCTTGCTTTGCTCCCTCTCTTTATCTTCCTCTCTCTCTAATGACACAAATTCGTGCTTTGCCTGCTGACTGTTTCTCCTTAATTCATGGTATGCCCCCTAACTTGCACATTTATTCACATCACTTCGACTCTTTATTCCTGTCGATGCCTAACGTCACCTGTGTGATTTGTGTTCTGTGCAGACTGAGGGTGTTCGGGTTTCGGTGAACGTGTCCCTGGAGCAGAAGGAGAGCCCGGTGCTGTTTGTGGTGCGGCAGAAGGAGGCGGTTGTGTCCTTTCAAGTGCCACTTATCCTCAGGGGCTTGTAAGTATGGCTGCTCATCCTAGACTGTTTGTGCTCCTCATTTCTGTCCCCCATTCTCATCACTTGTCAAGAACTGAAACCAGTACAATACGTGACTGCAGAGAGGGGTGCTGAGTAGAATGTGACATTCTAATGAGCTGTGGTGGATTGCTTTAAGAGACTGAAATGTTGAGGTCATTTGTCAGTGGTGCTTTTCTTCTATGCCTGCATCAAGCCTCTTTTGTCGCTCTAGGTATCAGAGAAAATACATGTACCAGGATGTTGGTCGCACCCTGTGCCAACCACAGACCAAGAACATGTCGGAGTTGCAAGTGTTCTATGTGGATGTGTCAACCTTGTCGATGAAGAACGCCTCGTACCAGCTCAGTGTCTCCCGGGTGGATAACTTTATATTGAGGTGAGCAGGCCAACGGGTTATAGTCAGTCCATTGGTTTTATCACTGATGATTTTTAGCAGGATTTGAGCCTACCATTGTAAGGCAGATCCGGTATTCCTATGCATTACAATGCTATGAACTTGTTTTTTCTATTTTTTTTTTTTATTGCGTCAGCTGGAAACAGGATACATCAGATTATTTTATTCCATCCAATAATTTGCTACCAGACAGGCATTTAATGTTTCCTTCAATACCAATGTACCTAAATTGTAGTATGGCAAATATTCTGCATTTTTACACTTAAGACAACAGACACACTGTTTAGCAATATAGTGTGCAATTATGGGAAAAGCAAGACTCCTGTAAGGAGAAAAACATATAAGTGCCAGCACAAATGAAGCATATTTGAAGTTGTTTGCAAAAGGAAGGTTAACGACTGCACCATTGGATCTCTACTTTCTGCAGGACCTGCAGTTAGAGTTCGCAGAACTCAGAACCGTCAGATTTTTGAATGTCGAGTGAAGACTCTCCTTTCTGAGTTCTCCCCTATGCGATTCTTATATTAGGCTGTTCTTAAGTCTCTCTATATTATACCTACTGTATATTGGGTTGTAGCATGCTAGAAGTACCAATTGAATTGCATGAGCTGAGACACTTTGAGCACACAATAAATTATTTGTGAGAAACCTGGTTTGATTAGCTCTTAATTTGTCAAGCAGCCAAAAAACCTTTCACAGCAGTGCTGACGTGTACAGTACATGGCTTGTTTGTCACCCCTGTAATATTTACCTGGACTTTGCTCGAGATATTTAACAGCTGTCTTTTTTTTTTTCCCCTGATAGGACGGGACAAGCAGTCAGCTTTAATGCCACACCTTCTCAGCCTCAAGTCAGTAATATTGACAATAAAACCATGCAACTGTGTTTTCTGTTTGAGTATTTTTTGTATTATCTTTGCAGTGCTTTGAAGTGACTGTAAGATAGAATGTTCATGCTAGTCATAATGTAAAAATCCTACAATTTCACTGTTTAGCAAATGTTGAAAGTAATATAATTTTCTGACCGGAGTAAGTGTGTTCAAAGATTTCCCTGTTCCTTGAGGAACAGTACCACATGGAAGAATACATCTGGACTAAGCAACTTTTCGTAAGGGACTGGCCACCCTTGATAGAGCCCACAGTCTTCTGGAGAGCTCATTCTCTGCCACTGTACATAAAGGGCAAACCTAGCACTGCCTAGAGGCAGCAAGGCAACATATGTTGGTGCTACATCAAACACCAAATTAAAACCTAGTCGCACTAGGAACTTATGGCTAGATGTACAATCATTAAAAATACTCTCTAAATCGCAATTAGGAAATCGGTATTCCAAATGTATGAAACTCTTGTGAGTTTCATTAGCGATTTCTACTGGGTTGCAAATAGACCTACCTCATACAAATTAAAGATGTAGGTCGCAATTTGCAACCCATTAGGAATCGCAGGCATCACGGGGAAAGTGGCCTGCTGAGGTCAGCAGACCACCATGTCTGTGACTGCTTTTTGATAAAGCAAACCTTTTATTAAAATGCAGCATGTTTTTCTTAAAGGAAAACGGGATGCGTTTAAAAAGAAAGAATTACACTTTGCAGTTTTATTTGTTAAGCGTAGGCAGTGGTCCGTGGGACCACGGCCTGCTATTAAAAACTATTTCTTGAACATTCTCATGGGGGAAGGGGTCCCACCCTTCCCCTTTGCGAATGGGTTAAAACTGGTGGTAACATGTTACTGTTTTGAAACTTGAATTTGGTCACAAAACATTAAGACATACCATACCAATTCGGTATTCGAAAGGGACACCCTTTCCAAATACCAGATCGATATTTAGTAGCAAACACTAATTGTGATTCGGTCACTAGTTACCAAATTGCAGTTTCCCTATTGTGCATTGTAAAGAGCATTTTTTGCGGTCGTAAATTGCCCATTTCCACGAATCGGGCCATTTGCAACCTCAAAAAAGCTTTGTGCATTTGGCCCTTAATCGTTTATAGACTTCTCGCCATGGAATTAAAGAATTGAATATACCAAAGTTTTTGCATGTGCAGCTTTATAGAGCTTCTCTGCTGCTAAATTAGTGTGTTATAGTGGTGCGGTTCTGGAAAGTCTCTTCAGCACTGCTGTTTCCGCATATGCTGATCTAGTCTAGCCAGCCTTGCCTAATTCATGTCGCTGTGGATAATTAGTTTTGTATAACAATAAATGCAGCTGATTTTTCTGTTTCTAAACATTTGAAATTTTCGCAAAAAGGGAGAAATGGGGAAAACATGAACTGGGAGAGAGAGGAAGCTATTATTACTACAGATGAGCATAAAGCAAGCTCTCTGGAAATAAACAGATCAATCCACTCTTGAACACTACACGCTAACTCAGTGTATTCATGCATCCCTAGAAATAGAATTCTTCCAGTGAGCTGATAGGAAATGATTTACCTGTATCCAGAGCATCCTCAATTGGTGGAAACTTTTTCTCACAAAGTAGTGCCCGAAGATGAAGTGAGGTGATGAAGAGGGGCAAAGCACATTGCACCAGATTTAAGCAGGAGTTTTGCCAGCGGGTTAATGTGGAGAAACCATATGTTCAGTCGGACACACTGCATCTAATGAAGGACACTTGACATTAAGGAATAATAAGCTAAATTACACACGTAATACATTTAACCCTTTATTAATTCCTTTCTCAGAAAATCCCCTAATGGCTTTTGAAAGGCAAACATAACACACTGGTCACTTTTGGTTATTTTTCAATATGTTTCTTCTCCAAAACCACAATGTATTTTTTCAGCAAGGTTAGTTAACAAGGTTTCCGAAAACCTGAGCCCTTACAAGAATATTTTTCACCATATGGCCAAACAGCGATTTGGCATTATACTTGTCAAATTTCAAGGCATTTTACCTGTTTGAATGCAAAATAAATCTTTAATGAGCTTCCCCTGAATTAGTGTGAAGTTTAAGGCAGTAATGTGTTATGGATTGTTCTGTGGCCTAGTTGCCTCTATTGTCCATTTGAAGACGATTGAGAGAGTCCCGACTGTGGTCTTTCTCTCTTAGTATCTGCGATACCAGTTTCCAGATGAAGTAGACTCTGTAATTGTGAAAGTAACGTCCACATCTGCCTTTCCCTGCTCTGTAATCTCCATCCAGGACATTCTGGTGAGTAAAGAAATATGATGGATGGGCATATTCACATTTTTTTAGTATCTCTTTATTAGATTTTCATTTTCTGTAATGCTTAAACTTATTAATAAACTATGGAAAAAAGGATAATGGAGAAAACATTACATCCCCATTCATACAGCAGCTGGTATGAGAACAGTGAATGTTTCCATCGGGGTCATTAAGCGTGCCAGATGCTGAGTCACACTGCAGTCACATCAATAAAGAAAAGTTGTATCTTTTTGCTTAACATAAACTGTAAACAACTTGAGATCGAAAATCAGCATCGCGAGTTCATGTGGGGTTAGCCCGAAGTGATGTATCTGCCGGGCCCGCAAGCACATAGTTGATGCTGAATCTGTCTAGCACCATCTGCAATAGCATTCGCCCACAACCCCCCTAACCCTAGGACATTTTGTGTATCCTGTACCCCACTTGTACCTGACCACTGCCACCCTCACATCTAGCTCTCACCCTACTCTGGCCCTCAGTCTGTCCATATAACTACCACTTGTGCATGCTCATGTTGGTCCCGTTCTATGTGTAGCTGCCAGTACTGTTTAAATGCTTGAACCTGGCATGTGGTTAAACTCCTATTATGTTTTTGTGTGCTGTGTTCACTATTAGATAGTGTAAGGGCTTCTGCAATGTGCATTTTTGCAAAATGTTACTCAAAAATGCCCCAAACATCTCCTCTTACCCTCGTCTAGTGTCCAGTGTATGATTTGGATAACAACGTGGAGTTCATCGGCATGTACCAGACGATGACCAAGAAAGCAGCCATTACCGTGCAGGTACTGGCCATGCTCATCTGAGTTCTGTGATCTCTCCTGCTGTTCTCGACCAAGCCCTGGTATCTGTTCTGCCATGCTAGCTTGTTTCATGTAATTTTATGCCATAGGATGTGAGCACTTGCGCTCGTCTATATCATGCTATATGCCTTTCCAAGCTTCTTCATCTGATGTGATCTGTATTGCTATGCTTGTATTGCTATTTGTCCTCTCGTGCTGATCCATGTCACGGGGATCTGTCCTGTGGCTGTCTTGTCTGCCATGAGATCTATTCTGCTATTGTCAGCCGGGTCGTGAGAAACGCCTTGCCATGCTTGTCCAGGTCATGATACCTGTCCTGCGATGCTTGACCCTTCTTTGTTCGCCTACGTTATGGGCTCTGTTGTACAATGTTCACATCCTAGGATGTGCCGTACAAAACTTTAAAAAACTCTGACATTGTTGCTGAAGTTCATTTCTCTTTCACATTCTCGCTCTATATTATGCCCTTGCAGAAAAAGGATTTCCCGAGCAGCAGTTTCTATGTGGTGGTGGTGGTAAAGACCGAAGATGAAGCGTGTGGGGGGGCTCTCCCTTATTATCCCTTTTCTCAAGGTATGCTGTACTGCACTTAATCATGTTTCATTCTTCCTGTCGCTCTGGGCCAACTTTTTCTGTCCTCTGTAAGGTTTGTAGCATTACACTGGTCTCTTTCTTTTCCATGTATGGCGTATTACTCCCTCTGTTTCTGACTATACTTATGGTGCACGCTGTTCTGCACTCACTCAGTGCCTGCTCTTACAGTATATTGCCGACCTACGTCCAGGATGTGTATCCTTATAGTGTATGCTCCACGGCACCTTCTCTTTGTGCTTTTATTCTCATGGTTACAAGATGCCAAGATCTGCAAAATCCCATTCCCAAAGTGTCTGTGTGGAAGTTTGTGCCTACTCCCTTCATGCCTTTCTTCCATTGCTGCTGTAGCTGCACTATGGGCTTCCCCAATGCCTATTTTCTGCCCTCCCATCCCTGCAGTTTTAGGCTGGACTTTGATCCCTCCTGCCCACCAGCTTGAGTCCCATTCTTTATGTCTTAACACCATCCTCCTACCACTGCTGCCTCTATACTGCTAAAAGGTTCTTGTCTTTGTGATAGCGCTACACCTTGGAGTAGGTGGTGACAACATTAGAGTTCGTCAGAAAGAACCACCGGTTTCAGAGCCATGTTTATATGTACTGAACGAACAGGCAGAGTGAATAGGAAATAAAATGCTTACAAAATGTCATCATTAGGCCCCTGTTCTGGTGACATTGCAAATTTGAGTAGGAGGGCTCCTAATTGAGTTACTTGGGTCCCTTTCTGATTTCAGTTGAGCGGTTTCTTGGTGAGGGCATTATTAAGACAGCTAGGGGAGAGGGGTGGAAGGACAAGAGGGGTATGTAGCTGTATACTTGTGCTAAGTGTTGTTCTATCTTTAGGTCAACCCGTAGATCAGGGCAGTCGACAGAAGAGCTTGGATGTGGTTGTGACGCCAGCACTCAGAAGTAAGTTTTGTAGTAGGCATTGTGGGTGTGGAGGGGGAAAACTCCTAGAGTTGATTGACGGGTGTGTTATAAGTGGTTTTAGTGAGAGAGAAAAATGCTTGTAGAATTCAAGCGAAACTTCTAGATTCACAGAACATATGCTTATCAGTTTCTTTCAGTATGTACACCAAAAACATATATATTGAAAATGATGGTCCTTTAAATCAGCAAATGTATTTCGAAGCACAACCCCAAAAACAAAAAATCTAAGTGTAACCCTCCCATGACTGAGGAGTCAATTTATGCGCTGTTCCTCACTTTGATTTTCAGCACATTTCTCTTGCTCCCCTCCAAATTGTTTGTGAAATGGCCTGATCCCTTTCTGCACCATAACCAACTTATCCTTGCTTTTCCACAACCTCTTAATTTAACTTAAGCATCTCCAGCACTAGTGGTTTTGTAGCAGGAAGCCCGCATTACTTTCCACTGTAGCAGGTGCCAGGCTGCATCTCTGACTCCTGAGCTGCATCTGTACCTTCTCAGGCTTTGGTTCTCTGGCAGGATGAGATGAGATGAGATGAGATGAGATGAGATGAGGTGGGGCATGGTATCTCGAGGAAAGAGATTAATTGAAAGTCCTGACATGGATTGTCCTATCAGCCAGACAAAGATGGGTTCATAGAGGGCGGCCTGGAGCATCCAAACAGGCAAGAGGCACATTTGTGATTTATTCTTGTGCAAGGAGGAGAGTGAGATATTTTAGACTGATCTATGTCCTCCCTTACCTGAAATGAGCACATATTCAGAGCAGTAGCCAATTTAGAATTAGCCCGATTTTTGATTGGACACCTTGAGTTCACCTTAGTGCCGCGGATAGTTTCTGACCTTGCCTCACCCCTGCCTTTCCTTGACATCTTGACTGCTGCTGCAGACTGACTATTCTGTGCAGAGAAGTTCACTGACAAAATCAAAGATTAAAGTGACATTATAGTTAGGTGTTGAAATAAGGTTAAAACTAACATTTGTTTTGAAAAAACACCCTAAAAAATTCACTTGTTATATTTTTCGGTACTAACTATAGCTTGCACTCCTGCTATTCACTGCTTATGGCCTAACATATAACATCAGCCACAACATGTTTAATGACATTATTGAGAACATTGCTGATGATATCATTGATAACACCATAGTCGTATGTAGCATAGAGTTACTGAGTGTACACGTGTAGGTCAATTGCATGAAAATAGCGAAGCCCTGGAGGTAAATGTAACTGTGCATTTTGTTAAAAGTTGCTGTGCACCATCTAAAAATCATTTAAGGTTGGGTTGCAGGAAGTACTCCATGTTAAACAAGGTTAATATGGGTTGCAGAAGTACGTTTGAAAGTAGGTGTGGCTTAAACCCAAAGTATGTTTAAAAAAAGAAAACTCTGAGAAAGGCCAAAGCATCTGTTAAAACACATTAACCAACAGTGGATCTTTGTTTGTGCCCATGTTAAACAGTTGAAATACAGGGGTATAGCCAAATTGTATAAGCTCTGCATGTTTATTTCCAGAATTTCACTAAAAAAGTTGAGGCACTGTAGATTATTGAATAATGTAGAGGGTAGGGGTGTCCCATTTAGTGCTGGTTTATCTCATACTGGTGTTAGCATGGATCTAAGGATGTGTTTTATTATGCCCATCTGTGAAATGGCTGTAGTGTATTTTACTAAACTAGGCAGCGTTGCCCAATGGGCCGGACAGATGGTGTCTTTACAGCGGCAAATGCATATCTGTCCACCTCTTGACTTTAAATTGTGGGTAATGTGAATCTTTAAGAGGGTAATCCTATTAAGGTGAATGGAAAATTGTCCATAGGTGTAGCGTATTGAATTACTTCAGGTCCTCAAGCCCTATAGGATGGTGTCACAGTGATTGTATGAAGTCATCAGTGATATCAATTATGTAATTTAAGATGTCATGAGTAATATGTGAGGTCATAAGGAGTGCGTGGTGGGCGCTAGTAATATTTAGCTCGGTAAACTATAACGGGTGAATTTCCAATTTTGTAAGCAAATATTAGTTTTCACCCCATTTCAACACCTAACAATACAGTCACTTCCAAAAAAGTGTGTGTGTGTGTGTGTGTGTTCGTTCACTGTAAAAAAATAAATAAAAACTTAAGGTGAAGTTATAGTTTTAAACTCAAACACTGAAATTCACCAGTTATAGTTAACTGAAGTAACTTTAACTCGCGCCCCGTCATGCAGTGTTGTCATTAATGATGTCATACAATATGTTATGAGTGATGTAATAGGTGAGGTCATAAGCAGTGCATTGCAGGAGTGCGAGGTATAGTTACTTCAGTTAACTACTTGGTGTATTTCAGTGTTTTTTTTTTTTAGTTTCAAATGTTACGTTTTAACTGGCATTTTTACGAACTAGAATGTCACTTTGTAACCTTTGGTTATGTCAGTGAATTTCTCTGGTTCTGTTAAGGAGGTGTAATTTTTTTTCCCCATACCTAACTGGGTCACTCTGCACATGCTGCGGCCAGGCCCTGTGCCCAACCCCCCGCAGGCGGCCAACATCCTGCTGCACATGGCCTTTGGCCATGCGCAGCGTAGGGTTGGCCGCAAGGTCTGGCCTGTGGCCATACACTGCACACAACACCCCTGCGGGTGGCGAACACCCTGTTGCTTGCCAGCCCCCATAGTATTGCTGCACCCCCCTCCTTTTTTTTTTTTCTTTTCTTTTTTGCAGCGCTGCAGTACGTCCTTACCTGCACTGAGCCTCACATTAGTACCGCCGTACTGGGCTGCCACGAACAAAAACATTTATTTTAATTTAATTTCACCTCAGAGGATGTCCTTCTAGGACCCAATACATGGGTCCGGTATCAGAAAACCTCCTATCCTACCCCCTTTAATCTTTTTTATTTCTTACCACACTGGGACCGAGTCATAAAATGGCAGCGAGAAACTTTCTCTTCATGCTGCTGCCGGCATGTGAGAGATTGTGTGTTTTTTAGCTTGCAATACCATGATGCTCCATGAAACTATTGCAAGGGTACTGCAGCCTGAAATATCTTTAAGTTTTGAACTTAAGTTCTCAAAAAATACTGAACAGATTTACACCAAATCAAAAAAGCATGCTTTTTGTGTAAAGAGCTACGTATCTGCCAAATTTGGTGTAATCGCGTTCAGCTTTTTTGGCTATAGCTGTGCCTAAATTTCCTATGGAAAAGTGCATGGGGAAGACCCGTTAAGCCCCCCCACCATCTCTGTTTCTCAGCCTTCTATTGAAGGATTACACCAAAAATTTCCAGGAAGAAGCTGAGATGGATAAACCTTTTTTTATTTTTTAGGGAAAGTTTTGTTAAGATTTGTCAAAGTCACCAAAGTTATTAGCAAATACAAACCATAAAAATCAATTTTCCATGAAAACAGTGTCTTAACTATAACTACACAGTGTTGGCTGCCACTGTCTATTATCTACTGGCGGTAGGTCTAAGGCCCCCCAAGCCCCGGGGACCGCCACCCCCGGGGCTTTAAATAAAAAATGGTGCGGGAGGGCTCTCCGCCCTCCCGCAGCCCGGGGACCGCCACCTCCCGGGGCTTCTTTTTTTTGTAATCACCTGTGTGGGGGGCTCCAGCCCCCACACGCCCAGGGACCGCCACCTCCCCGGGGCACTTAGAAAACAAATGTGGGGGTCTGTTTCGGACCCCCGAAGCCCCGGGGACCACCACCTCCCCGGGGCTGTGCAATTGAAGGGAGGGGGGCCGCGCGGCCCTCCTCCTGGAGCCTGTGGTGGCCCTGGGGACCGCCACCCCCCAGGGCCGGCTCCTGCAGTGTCCCGGGGTGCCTACCCCCGGGACATTGTCATTGCAAACTTGACAAACTTGCTTTGCTTCATTGAAACGAGAGCAGGGAAACCTGCTCTCGCTTCAATGAAGCAAAGCAGATTGCTTTTCCATAAGGGGAGCTGCATGTCAGCAGCTCCCCTTATGGAAAAGCAATGCCGGCTCCCGCAGGACGCGGGGAGCCGGCGGGACCGTGCGGGGATTGGGGACCCCCCCACGGTCCCCAACGAGTGGCCAGGCCCCGGGGGTGGGGTCCCCGGGGCTATTAGTGGCCTGGGAGGGGAGCCACGCAGCCCCCCTCCCCAAAAATTAAAATTAAAAAAAACGGAAAGGCCGGCCCCGGTGGATGGGGTCCCCGGGGCCTTAAATGGCCTGAGGAGGGGGGGCCACGCAGCCCCCCTCCAAATATTTAAAATTTTTAAAAAAGAGGGCATGCCCCGGGGGATGGGGTCCCTGGGGCCAATATAGGCCGGCCTTTCCTGCCATTGCAAACAGCAGTGTCCCGTGGGTAGGCACCCCGGGACACTGCAGGAGCCGGCCCTGGGGGGGTGGCTGTCGCCAGGGCCACCACAGGCTCCAGGAGGGGGGCCGCGCGGCCCCCCTCCCTTCAATTGCACAGCCCCAGGGAGGTGGTGGTCCCCGGGGCTTCGGGGGTCCGAAACGGACCCCCACATTTGTTTTCTAAGTGCCCCGGGGAGGTGGCGGTCCCGGGGCTGCGGGTGGGCGGAGAGCCCTCCCGCACCATTTTTATTTAAAGCCCCGGGGGGTGGCGGTCCCCGGGCTTGGGGACCTTAGAGGCCCCCACATAAAATATAAACTCACCCCCGCATGCCCCCGGGACTTGGGCCACCCGGGGGCAAAATAGCATCGAAGCGCGGGAGACCGCGCTTCGTTTTTTTTTTTTTTTTTTTTTTTTTTAAATGATTTTTTCTGCCCAGGGGGTCCTTGTGGGACCCCCTGAGCAGACCTAGGGGGTCAGGGTGTTTCTACCCTGCCCCCTTGTTGCGTTTGGCGACGTGTTTCTGTGCCTCTAATCACGGCGGGACCGCGCACCCTAAGCGCATCCCGCCGATTTTTAAAAAGAAAAATGCTTTTTTCTGCCCAGGGGGTCCTTGTGGGACCCCCTGAGCAGACCTAGGGGGTCAGGGTGTTTCTACCCTGCCCCCTTTTTGCGCTTTGCGCACTTGTTTCTGTCCCTCGGTTCTACCGAGGGACAAAATGGCTGCCAACACTTCCTGATTTGGAGTGTTGACAGCCAATTAGCATGCAGCTCGTGATCGGGAGGATACGCGGACCCTACTCGGCCATAGATATATATGTGACTTTACTTTTGATTTTCTCAGGAACTACTGAACGGATTTACACCATTTAAGCAAAAGGCACGACACTGAACCAAGGGCTACCTATTTGCCAAATTTGGTGTAATTCCGTTCAGCAGTTCGGGCTGTAGCTGCGACTAAAGGTTCCTATGGAAAATTGCATGGGGAAAACGCGTTTTGGGACCCCCCTTTTTTCTCGGCCCCCGGTTGACGAATCACCCCGAGACTTTCAGGATAGGAGTGGACCGGAGCGCCCCAACAAGTTTGAAAATTTCGCGAAGATTCGTCAACCGGCGCCAAAGTTATTTCAAATAGAATGTTGCGGATTTCCTATGGAAAATAGGTCCTAACTATAACTATCTACTGGCGACCGCCAATAGATAATATATATATATTTATATATTGACAGAGGGAAGCAAGACAGGGAAGTGAGAAAAGCACGTGGATCAGGAAGTACCCGTATTATGGGGATGTGAAGGACTGGTGAGAAGGATTTAAGGTTTAAATAGGGAGCTTCACAATATGAGGCAAAAGCGGAACTAAGTGAGCGAACAGCAGACAGTGAAACCATATGCCGATGCATACATTGACCTAGATGACAAAGACCTGCAAGGCAAAGGAAAATAGGAGGAAGAGATGGTTTAAAAGTATGTGACATCCACAGGAGCTTGGAGAGCGTGAATGGACAGATAGTATCAGCCCTGAAGAAGCGGCAGAGGCCGTGAAACTTGTGTTGGCTGTAAACGTTTGAATCCTTACAAATAAGGAAGAACATTTCTGTTGAAGCCAACAGCAAATGTGTGAGTAATAATGTGAGTACAGCATCGTGAGACCCTTGTGGACTTTATATGGTTACTGAACTCTCAGAGTTTCCATATAATTTATGACTCTGGTTGGTATCCAGAGAATGAGTGCATTGGACGTGAAACCTTACTACTTTTTTCTATATCACAATATAAAATATATATATAAAAATTATGTTTTCCTCACAGTAAACATTTTTAGAAAACAGATAAACATGCATTGTAAAGGTGCAACACGTTGTAAAAAAATGCATTGTAACATACCACATGGTAAAGGTATGCATGGTAACATTTGGTATTCCATATTGTTGCATAAGCCTTTTCGACTGCAGCCTGTATTATCTCCAAGTCCAAGAATCAAAGCACTCATGACATCTCCTGGTCAATCAAGCAACCCTGACTCTTCTGTTATCCTAATGTACAATGCCTATTTCATACGTTTGGCCTGGTGCAGAAATTGGCATGTGCTCGATGTCTTCTCATATTACCAGGCCTTACAGATTCAAAAACTCCCTTGCCTGTTGCCCATTCAATAACTGGTGTGTGCTTTACTTTGCACATGGCCCTCCACATAGCTGCATTGCATCTGGACTCTAGCTATTATGTGCCACGTATCTTGATACATTGCATACCCTTACAGATCATGCAGACATGAAATGAAAATATACTTGAACAACTGTCACCCTGACAGAACAGGTTCCCAAATTTCTAAAGACAACCATCTGTCTCTGGATTTCCTTCCACACCTGGATTCACAGTGCACCTTACCGCTTGCCTTTATCACCAAAGATACTTTTGTAGGGAGGATATAGTTTCCAGGCACCTTAGTGTGTGCCTTTATCGCCAATGATGCTTGCTTGAGGGGAATGTTCTTTCTGTGCACCTTACCACATGCCTTTATTCCCATAGATGCCTATGTTGGCGGGATGTTATTCTGTTTGGGCATTTTCCTATCCTTCTACATGCTGACATTCATCTTTGCCTGTTGGGAGCACTGGAGGTAAGGTATATTGTGACTGGAATTGGTAGAGTGAAAGGGTAAAAAGATCTGGGAGAGATGGCAGAAGGAAGAGATGGGGAGGAGGAGTGCAGTAATAGTTTTGTTTGGAGGACTCTTATAAATGGGAAAGAAGTGAGAGAGGTAAAGAGTGGTATAGGGGTCAACAATTGAAGAGCCAGATTGGAGGAGCAGAGAAGTGACTGAGGGCATTAATATTCTTGCTGGTTCTGTAGCCTCACTGCTGATGAATACTGTTCTTGCAGACAACAGAAAAAGAAGAAAGGACTGCTGACACCTGTGAGCACCCCAAGTGATGAGACTGGTACCGTATTTGCAGCCTGGCCCACAGCTGCTTTTATTTTCTACAAATTAATGTTCTAGCTTGTGTGATAAAAGAAGTGTGATTCTGAGGCTCAGCCTTCAGGTTTTGGCTTCTCCGTGGCAAGGGAACATATAAACCACTAGTCAGCAGGTGGTTGCATGCCAATGGAGAACAGAATATGGGGACTTCCTATGCACAACAGCCATGGATGACTGGTATGTAGTGAAAGCTGTGAGGAAGGTCCATACTTGCCTCCTCCTGCTGTCCCTGATTGTACATTCTCCCTACTGTTGTGTCTGGAAACTGATCTATAAGGGGGTGGAAGTGTTCATAGCCACACACACACACATAGTTCAGACCCTCCTCCTCCTGGTGTACCCTCCATATAGAATGAGGTTGTTGATCACCATATGCTTGTTTTAGGTTGAGGAATTGACCTGATTATAATGTGCGTCTCTGTTTCTGTCTCTCTTTCCACCCATGTCTCATTCACATTTGCAGCCTCCTTACTCGGTAAGATTGTTATTTTTTGATAATTAGTTTAAGGTAGCATGGTCTGTAGGGTTACATGCACCAAACTCTTGTACTAACTCTGAGCGTTCTCTGCTTATTCACTTTACCCAGAGAAAGCGTTACTTCTTCTGAAGATGGCTACTCCATTTTATTACATACAAACAAATGGGCTGGAAGTTCTGGAGCTGATTTAGATTAGTGTTTTTGAAACAGCTGTTCTTTATATTGGTGCTAACTGCATTTTTATTTCCAACTCTTTGGAGGTCTCAATAAGGAAACATAATTCCTGCAACTCACCAACAGGCTACACAGTTTAAAATAAAAATGTGTGTTTCCAGCCCATACAGTGTAGAAAAAAGCTTTTATCCTTGTGAGATACAAGTAATAACCTTTCTCTGGGAGAGCGACCAGCGATATTTGCAACATTTGGTGGCGTAATGCAGTGAAGTATGGTGGCAAATGGTGAAATGCCAGTATGATTTGACTGTCTGTGGTTTATGTGCTTTCAAATTGTGTAATGGGTGCAGAGTCATTGTGGTTTCTTACTCTGAGCTACTTGTGTTCTTTTATGGGGTGCTGTGGTACTTTGTGTCTTTCTGCTGGAGGTGCTGCTTTGAGACTTTTGTCCATGTTTAAAAATGTAAGTCTCTTTTGATTTTCAGCTAATGTGACATCTTCCAATTGTTTGCATCTTACATTGAACCTTTTGCAGGAGTAGATTCCTCGCTTATAGGACATAGGTTCTTAAATGTGCTGTGGTTGATAAAGGGAGCATACGCATTGCCTTGCTGCCTTTCCCTACTTGGGTTCCTTTCCCTTTGAAAAAGGAAAATAATTCAGAATTTCATTTTAACTTGCGTTCTTGCTTACAAACTGCTCACAGTCTAGCCACGCTTAGAAGTTATAGTGCTAATGAGCAGTACCAGGATTTTAGAAAAGTTGGGTTACTCGGAATATACCAAAATAATTGTATGCTTGAATCCCCCGCTTTCTGCTCACGCACAGAGGAGCCAGAGCGAATGTGAATAAATGCCCTGACTGTGCATGTGTATTGGCACTTGCATGGATTATCTATTAGTTCTAACAAGAACTCCACTTTGGTATCGAGTATTGTAGTATTTTAATTTCCTCAGCGGGGCAGGAAGCTGGGATGTAATGTTAGAAGAATAACCTCAAGCTAGGAGAAACAACATTTAGGAATCAATTATCCATATCAAGGTATCGTGGCAAAAAGGTGACTTCTTTCATTACTCATCCTATATTAAATTCTGATGGATGCGTTCAACCACAGATTCCTCACTTACTCCCCAGGCACCAGACTTGATCCAGAAAACTGTTCTCCTGCAACGCTCCCACTCGCTGCTAGATGCGCCGTGTTAACTCCATACACCTGATAGTGATGGAGCTGAGCCACTTACAAGCGCACCCCTGCATGCTGATGTCCGTTCCTTACTGCGCCTTCCAATGCAGATCTGGTGCTCCATTTCAATTTCGTTGGCCTTACAACAACTCCCAAAAATATACCAAAATCCAATGTCCCCTCCCAAGACTACAGTTTCAAAGCATGCTGCGATTGTTCAAAATTGATGTCGGTCACAGACCTGTATAACATGTGTTTTTGGTGTTTGGGCTCGGGACACGACTCGAAGTTGTGCAACAAGTGTGCCTTCATGCACCTAAAAACAAACCGAGAGGCAAATCAGTACGTTACCCATCACAAGAAGAATTGGTGGGCCTCGCATAGGCCTGCTCCAAGTCAAGGGCGTAAACAAGAAAGTGAAGTAGGTCTCTACCCCATCCCGCCACACTCTAACCAAAGAGAAGGCACAAGTCTGGCACAATGTCAGTCAGTCTCCCTTCAGATCTCCAGTTGCAGAGCCAATTCCACAATTGATCTAGTTGCACCCCCAATATCGTGGGTCATCAACGATGTCACAGCAAATTGACGCTTTTAAGGAGCCCATGCTGCAGATATTTGGTGTTCTTCCCGCTCCCTCTGGCATGCCTATGGGCCTGCGGATCTGTCCTCCGTGCCGTCTGGTCTGACCCCCTTGCACCCATTGGGGTCGGTCAACACAGTCTACTTATTAGGCTGATATATGTGTGCTCTCTGGGACATAGCCAGCAGAATCTTGCCAGTGGTTCCAGAAGAATTTAGGGCCTCATGTCTCACACAATTCAGGATGGCCAAGATGCAGCCAAATACTGGCATTGATATTATTGATTGTCTGGGAAGGGCTGTTGCCACCAGCGTTATGCTCTGCTGATATGTGGATGCTCTCCACAGGATTCTCTGGAGAATTACAGCCCTCCTTCATGGATATGTATTTTGATGATTCATGCTTTTTCAGTGAGAAAGGTGATTCTGCCCTGGAACACTTTGAAGAAATTAAGACCAAAGCAGCCCCCTGGGTATTTTGACCCCTGCCAAACAGATTCCTCATCAGTTTAGAAAATCCCGAGTCTACTCTAGGGGGCTGGCATATATGCAAAGTCGGTCACTGCTGCTGCGATCATCCCGGTCCTTTCAAGGTTGTGGGTGTGGATCTGGCAGGCTAGATGCAGGCCAAAAAAAGCATAGGTTTGCAACCCCTCTCCCCTATTCCTTTCCCCTGCAGCAGCAGCCACCAAGTCTTTTTAGCTTACCATTAGTGGTGCACAACCACCCTGTGGGGGCCAGGATCCAGTGTTTTCACCCAGGGTGGTGATCCATCACGTCCAACCCATGGGCCCTTTAGATTGTTCAGCATGGCTAAGTCCTACCCTTTCCTTCTGCTCTGCCAAATCTTTCCCATATCAAAACGAATCTCAGAGGAATCCCTTTCCATTTTGTTGCAATAGGTGTGGGTTTTACTTTTTAAAGGAGTTATCGGGAGAGTTCCACACTCGAAAATTGGAGAGGGTTGCTACTCTTGCTATTGCCTTGTGCCGTAGAAGGTTTGGGGGTTTTGGCCCATTTTAGACCTTTGACCTTTGAATGCATTCCTACAGAAAGACTAATTCAAAAGGCTCACGCTAGCGTAGATCGTGTCTGTCCTGGACGCGAGCAACTAGATGATGTCCTTGGATCAGCGGACTGTGTTTTTCAAATACCTGTCCTGCAGTCCCACAGATGTTACCTGTGGGACCAGGTAGGCCAGGAGCAGTTTCAGTTTGCTGTGCTTCCCTTTAGCCTCGTCAGTGTCCCTCTCGTGTTCACAAAAGTGATTGTGGGCTTTGCTGCTTATCTGCGAAGGTCAGGGATGCCAGTTTTCTTTTACAAAGGTGACTGGCTGTTGGTGACGTGCTCACCACAGTCTGTCGTAGACCACCTCCAGACGATGACGAAACTCCTAACTTCGTTGGGGTTCATGATCAACAAGCCAAAGTGACACCTGACTTCTACGCAGAGGCTTCCTTTCATTGGAGCTGTCCTGGATCAATACAGTTCAGGGTCTTCTCTCTATTGCAACGAGACCAGGACATTAGGGTGTGATCCCCATATTTCAGCCTCGGTCCAGGATCTCAGTGAGAGCAGGTCTGAGGCTTCTTGGCCTTTTAGAATTCTACATCCTTGTGTTGACTACGCCTGATTTTATACCTAGGCTCTACAATGGAATCTGAAATTCCAGTGAGCCCAGCACTAAGGAAACGTACTGGATACCATTTCCATTTCAAAAGGGACTGCACACCATCTGCAGTGTTGGCTACTCGAATGTAATTGGGTCAGTGGCAGGCCTCACTTCCTTTCCTACCCAGAGCTGACCATGGTGACAGATGCGTCCCTACTGGATTGAGGAGGTCATCTGGGGGAGGTGAAGATCAGAGAACTCTTGTCTCCGATGGAAGCCCAATTCAATCAAACTGCTTGAGTTATGAGACATTTGTTTGTCTTTAAAGGCCACCTTCTATCAAATGGAGGGTGGTGCAGGGTCTCAAGAACAAAACCACTATCATCTGGTATTGTTACAAACCGGGTGGAGTGAGGTCCTGTGCTGGGGAGGATTTTCTCCTCTGGAGTTGGTTGGAGCATTGGGGCATATTCCTGATTGCGAACCATCTGACAGGGTCTTTGAATGTTAGAGCGGATGAGCTATGCAGACGGTGCCTGGAAGACCACAAACGGCGACTACATCCTGAGGTGGTACAGGACATCCTGCAGCAGTGGGGAGAACCCCTGGCTAGATCTTTCTGCTACCATCGAGAATGTGCATTGTCCAAAGTTTTTTTGCCTCCGAGTTTCTGCAAGAACACTTGTTGGGAGATACATTTTAGCTGTAATGGAATGCAGGACTCTAGTATGCCTTCCTGTCTCTGTCTGTCATGCCACAAGTTCCGAAAAAGATCAGAACGACCGGGCCAAACTACTTCTAGTGGCTCTGGATTGATCCAATAGAGTATGGTACCTCTACCTTTTGGTTATGTGTTTGTCCAATAAGGCTGCCATCTTAGGAGGAACTTCTATCTCAGCAACAGGGCAGGGTCTTACACCTGAATCTACACAACACCGCCGTATATGGATATTGAGCGGCAACTGTTGACTATGATTGATGCGGCAACTGTTGACTATGATTGATCTGCTGCCAGAAGTGATGGATGTCATCCTTTTCACCCAGATGCCATTCCAGGAAGTCCATTTATGCTGGGTGATAGGACAAGTTTGTGGCATGGTGGGATAACTGCAAGATTGACCCTTTACATTCCAAGTTTTCGAATGTTCTTTTGTTAGTTTTGTGGTTGGCCCACCAAGGCCTTAAACTGGGCACTACAAAAGTTTATTTGTTGACCCCTTTGGCCTTTTTATATTTGACTGGCCAATTGTCCTTGTTTAATTTACCCATAGTGATGAGGTTTATAAAAGGCTTGAGAAACATTTCCTCCTAAATCATTAGTGGTGCCACAGTGGGACCTTAATTCGGTCTTAATGTTTCTCATGTGTACACCATTCGAGACGATGCATAGCTGATCACTGGCTCTTGACTTCGAAGACTGTCTTCCTCACTATGATTAATTCATCTCCTCTCTTGAGTGAGCTTTAAGCACTGTTGGTGCATGCTCTCTAAGCCACCTTTTTCCAGACAAACTGGTGTTGAGAACTTAGGAAGCCTTCTTGCCTAAAATTGTGCATCCTTTTCACTTTAGGCAATCTACCACCCTGCCTAGGTTATTTGCCTCTCCTCACCCCTCGTAAGAGGAGAAGAAGCTTCGCTGGGTGAAAGAGGCAAGCAAGAAACTGACGTCAGCACATAGGGTGGCGCTTATATGTGGCCCTGCTCCAATACTTCAAAGGCAGTAGAGAGTCAACGTGGCACCACATGGCTCCACCTAGAAGCGCGCAGGAGCATTGCTCGAGAAAAGATTTCTCGGTACAGTCTGGCACCTGGGGGAGTATTCTAAGTTGATGGACCTGCAATTAAATTCACCAGAAAGCATGTTACGGAAGGTGGGTAACTTGGCCCAGGGTTCTCCAAAGTCGGTCCTGGAGGGCCTGATCCATGCCAGATTTTTAAGCATGGCATGGATCTGGCCTTCCAGAACCAACTTTGGAGAACACTAATCCATTGTTACATTGGCTGGGGGCTGCCCAGGTGAGGGATGGCTTTCAGGCACTGCTGAGGCGCCCCTCTTCATTTACCTTGGGCAGATAAACTTGGTGACTTGAAGCAGCCCCCACGGCCACAAAATAAAGGTTACAAAGAAAGATTTGCCTTTGTTCGAAAGGCAGTGGGCGCTGACAGCCAGGCAATGCATCCTTCTCAGAAGTGGTGATGTGAAATAATTCAACGAAAGCACCTGTCATGTGTTCGCCCTCTAGGCCAAATGAAAAGCTGTGTCAGTGGCTAGGCCAGTACTATTCTGGGAGCTGCTCGGTTAAAATGCAGAGCTCAGAAGCAGGCTAGGAGGAAACCCTAGCCACAGTAACACTGAGGCATCTCCTTGATTTAGGGGGCTAGTGCATGTGTAAAAGTGAACACTCAATCCACCGCTTTTGGGCACTTTTATGTGGTCGGGCTTCATCAACTTTTCTAATTTCTATCTGCTTCTTTATACAAAAGCAGCGTGTCACCTGTCCATTGCTCGAGAGCTGTCAAGTTTCTGTATTTACATCTGTGGTTCCCTGTGAACAGAGCACTTGTTTAAAATGATCACGAGTGTTTGATAGTGGCTCAAGAGGGAAGGGATGAACCCTGGTCCTTTTGTGTTGGTCAGAGCATGAGTTTGCAGCCATCCCTTGCCGGTCTGACCTTTGAAGCAGCTTTAGAAGTATGTTGTGTTCCACATCTTGAGTTGGAGTTTGTCGAATGCTCCAACTCGTAGAATGTTGCTTGTATTGTGTCATTTCTGAACTCGTTTGTGGAGCGTTCCACTGGATGTCAGTTGGAGTGCGTTCAAACAAGACGACAGCAGTAGCTCTGCTACAGCTGTGTATTTTCTACAAATAAACATTTTCTTGAGCCTCAACTTGCCTGACTGACGTTCATTGCGCCATAACAAACTAGTACTATGTTATTGTTTTTCCAAAGAGTCCTTCAAAATAGGCATACCTAGAGGGGCTTTTGATCAAAGGGTTTCATCCATTGCTCTGATAATTTGTTATTCACATTTTGCTTCTGCTGTTCATAGCACAGGGCATGGGGCAATGGGTCACCCCCCCTTACACAAATTGGCACTCTTCACTTAGAGTAGCTGCATAAACCCTGTGTGCATTATTCATATCTGCCTGAAAATAATTCCTTTCCCTTCAGTGGCGAATCTGCTTTAAAATGTGGTCTTTACATTTTGTATATTAACTTTAAATACAACAATTTATTTTGCTGACACTTGGGATGCCCAGTTAGATGGTGATTTATTTTTGTTCTCCCTTTTAGTGTTAGGGAGTACTTGAGTAACATTGTAGCGACCTGTGATTGGAGTGCTTGATTCCGAACGGTCTTTTAAAGGCCTTGGAACTATTACACACTGAAACCTGGGTCAGAATTAAAGTAGGGGATGTCTCTCATTTATCAAGGGAAATCAAAACAATGCAAGGGCTGAAGCAGGCATGTGTTTTGGCTCCCAACTTTATTTATTTTGTTTCTCTCTGATCTTACTCCTTTACTAAATGAAGAAAACTCTCATTCACCCAAATTGGGGGACTTCCAGCTATAGAATGTATTGTACGCTTATGACCTAGTTCTCATAAGCAGAACCAAGATCGGTTTACAGCGTTTGTTTGATGCAGTTCTTGCTTACTGTGAAAGAAACGGGCTGACCATCAACAGGAAAAAAACTAAAACATTAATAGTGAAACGAAAAAAGGGCACAGAAGCACACCTGGTTTCTTGGACACGAAAAAATCAAATCAGTAAAAAGCCTCTGGTACCTTGGAGTTCACTTCAATCGGAATGGAGGGTACAGTGACCGATTGGAGGAAATAAGAAAGAAAGGTTATGTGTTGGCTTTTGACCTGAGGTCTCTATACAACAAACTAAATGGCCGTATGCTCACGCTAGTTTTGCAGGTGGCGCAAGCTAAGATCCTCCCCACTCTGACCTATGGGAGCGAGGCACTTACTACCACCGAACTCATTGCCTGCACAATTTAGGCTGGAGTTTGGCATTGCCAAACAGTCTCAGGTTCGGCAGGCGCCCTTTGCGATTTGTTGTCATAGGCTAAGGATGGCACCAGAGGGCTCCTTGGGCTGTCCTCTTTGGCACAAACTGGAACTTATGTTGAGCTCTCCAACACAGCTCTACTTAAATCAGGCCTTGTGCGCTCTTGGCCTAACACACTAAATTTTATAAAACTAGACTTTATAAATTGACAATTGCACATTAATGTTTCACATTACATTGCCCTAGAGCGCTCAAATGAGCATTTGTGCTTTCACTTCAAAGTGGACTCTGCTTCATGGTCGCACTGCTTTCTTAGATTTTATCTTTCTTTGATCTCAAGAGAAGTACTCACATTTTGAAAGGTTTTAAAATTGATTTTATTGCTCTGAATTTATGACAACGGTTCGATTTTACGTGTTTCTGTATAGGTGTAAATCATGTATTATATTGCAACGGTTTTTATTAATCAAGCAATAAAATAATGATTTGCAAGTGCTTGAATATGTAATGATTCAATCTTGCCTCTTCCACAAATAATAGTAATTAAATGAATGTCACAACTGGAAATTTTCTTTTTTTTAAAAACATAACTAGTTAAACAGCCACATCAGTAGACTTCTTTTAAATGTAAGATTTTTAATGCAAGCATATGGCAGCCACGTGTGTTTTTGTTTTTCTTTTTCTTTGTACCATATGCTTGCAGTTTAAAAAAAAAAAAAAGAAGGAATTAATCATTACATAGCTTGCTAAGGCCAGACCGATTTGCTTTATCAGTGCTTGTGTTTTCCTTGTTTTCTGTTGGGTTGGGTGTTTTGGTGCTTCTTGTGCCAAGAACCTAATATTAATACTGCAATTCACACTACCGCACTGTGTCTTTGACTTCTCAGCGATGGTAATCAGTTTACGAGATCCGCATGGCAGAAAAGTGCCCAGGTTTAATATGCCTGGCTCCGTGTGAAACAAAGCATTTTATTGAGCTGCTCAAATATTTACCAAACACTAATGTTTAACCAATATCCAATGGCTTCTCCATAGACTGCGAAACACAGCATTAATTTGGAGTGAAATGGAAGAAAAAGGCTGCTCTTCCTTTCATGAGGATTACACAGAACTTGTAAAGAAAGCCTATTTTTTGAAAACTTGTGGTAGTAAAACTGATTTCATCACCTTCTTTATCGAAAAGGGTCAAAAGCCTCTTGCCTAAGAGAACCCTAACATCTCCGTACAATTTCCACTTTTTCAGTTGGCAAAAATAAAATCAAAGACAATGGAATACCTCTGGAGGTGTAATTCCTCAGATCCTTGTGAAAAAACAGTGAAGAACCTGAGTTCAAAACAAATTGCACAAAAGTGGGAATATGACTAAAACTGTTGCTGTGCGGACATAATTCTTTAGATTCCAAAACATTACCAACCACTTACATTTTCCAGGGAAAAGTAGGTGGAAGGGTTTAATACAAAAAGTACAAATTTAACCTGTGGAAAGACTTGTTTGAAGGAGTCAGAATGAAAGACGCTTACACTTATTTTCTAAGAAGCTTTCATGGAAATATATTTGTATGCAGTTTGCAAAATGACAAAACCAAGTCCCCATGAATAACGGACAGGAATATGTCTGCCCTTATCCTTATGCCATCTAATTTGTTCTGATCTACATTCCAGGGAAGCCGAAAGTATGTCCTGGCTCTTTCTGTGGAAGTCCTCAATATGAAGGTTACGGATACGGATCTTTGGGTATGTGTTTTTTGTCTGTGGGGGTGATAAAAAGGCATGTTAGGCATTGCTCCACTGTTCTGCATATCTCTGTTGGTGAAACGTCACCTTGGCCGATGCTGATGGGTTCTAAATGAAGGGCAGTCTTGGCGTGGGAGAATTCCTTGCCTTATTACTCTTTGGGGAGAGGAGTTGGCCTAACGGCTAGGGCGGTCGACCTCGAATCTAGGGAACTGGGTTCGAGTCTCGGCAATGACGCTGAACATCCTGTGATTCTGGGCAAATCACTTAATCTCCCCTTGCCTAACAAAACATGAATGTGTCCTCATGTAATGCAACTGGTGCTATGTAAAGCGCTCTGATACCCGATTCGGGTCAAGTTCGCGCTTATATAAAACTCTGTTAAAAAAACAAAAAAACCTCTTTAATACCATGATTGGGGTGCACTCTGATGGTTTAAAGACTTACGTTTCCTTCGGTATGGGCACCTTCCTTTCAGGGTGTTGTTCCATTCAGAGAGAAGACTGATGGAGTGTCTGGTTCTCATGGACTTCGTAAGAGTTTTTTTTCGTTAAGCACTGTCTGCTTTGGGTACAACATGAGTGGTTCTGTTAATCTTGGTTCTCAGTCTCTTGTATGTCCTCTGTAGACTTTCTCTCTCGCTATCTTTCACTATCTGTCTACAAAAAGGGTCTCTCACATCTTTGTTAAATCTGCCACTTTATGGAAGGAGAAGGATTCCTGTGGAAGAGGGCCGAACTTCATTCAGTCTTCAGCGACCTTTCTTCAGTAGACCTTGTAGGAAGCTGGCTTTCTATATAGTCTATCAAAACGAGGTACACCATGAGAGAGTCCAGGCAACCCTTATTGGCTAACAGAGGCACAAGTAAACCAAAATGCTCTCTTTTGTGGTAGTGTGGGAGAGCAGTTTAGGCCTATCAGAGGGTAGTGCTAAGCATTTGTTGTGCTCACAGAGCCAATAAATGAGACCCACACTAAACAATAAAGCCTAGACCAATTAGAGAAAAATAATACATTTTATATAAATTTGAACACCAAGAACTTCGGTATTAAGTAAGTACTTTTCGAATTATTGATTTTTACAGGGAAGTAAAATGTTCACTTAAATGAGTCTTTACGCAGTAATGCTTTCCTGGGGGAAAAAATGCATGTACTGCATATGGTTACTTGCATTAGGTTTCCGGGGGTCCCCTTCATGACTTCAGATGGTAGGGGGCCAAGGTCCAAAGAACCACCAGCAGTCGGTCTTTACTTGTCCTGGAGCGTCCGGGTGCAGAGGTGCTGGTCGGGTTGGTAGCTTTGCGAGCTGCATCAAAGGAGAGGGGCACCTAGAAACAGGCTGCAGAGGGGGATTTGGTGACAAGTATGGGAGCTGCCAATGTGGGGGTGGCTCGGTTCGTGAGGGCCCTAGGAGCAAGGGAGCACAGTCGGTTTTCGGAAACCTGGGCTGGGGCTCTTTGGTGCAGAGTGGTTAGGTCGGCTGTGCTTGTGCATCACAGGAGCTCACGGTTGTCGGTGTTTGCCAGTTGAGGGGACAAAATGGGATAGCTGGGCGTCTCTCGAAGTGGGTCTCTGCAGTGCTGACGTCCCTCGACGACTGCTCGGTCTTGGGGTAGTTGGAGTCCGAACTGAACTCAAACAGCCTTTGGATGCTGCAAGGGGTCCGTTACCCCAGGTATTAGTGCTGTGCGGTTCCGGTTGGTCCTGGCGTCTTCTCACTTGGTGGGGAGACTTATCTGACCTTCTGGAGCACAGAGACCTCTTCCTGGGGGGGCTGCTGCGTCGCTAGAACAGAGGGGCGGCAGAAAGGTATATCGGACTTTGCTGTTTGGTGCCTGCAGGCTACAGGAGAGTAGCTCCTCTACTCCAGGAAAGGTTTCTGCCAATTTGCAAAGTACTGGCAGCGCACCGGGGTTCTTGGCAGATGCGCAGCGGCACGACAAGTCATTTTATCTCGATTGTCGGCACAGGTGCAGGCAAGCAGGGTTTGATGCAAAAAAAGTCCGCAGCTGATCCTCAGTTCTCACTTTCTTCGCTCTTCTTTGTCCTCTTCTTCTTGTGTCTATCGAATCTGAGTTCCTGGTGTCATGGGAGCCACCTAAATACTCAATTTAGGGGTGTTGAGGGGAGAGTAAGGTAGTAGTCAATGGACGACTTACCTTTGGGGTGTCTACACCCCCTATATGACCATTTCCTGTGGGGAGTGGGCTTAACCCTGACCCAGTGTATCTAATTTCACGAAAAAACCAAGATGGTGGAATTCTATGTTTCGTGTTCACTTCAGGTAGCCCACCTTAGAGGTGGAACTAGTCTGATAGTGAACACTCCTCCTGACTAACTAATTGTCCCACCTGTCCTGATGCCAAATGGGGTGGCATTTCCCCTCTCTGGGGAAGCTTGGGGTCACATATCAAAGGCGGCAGAGGCCTTTGAAGCCTCCTGCCCTAAAATGCTGATTACTAGCCATCCTGCTCGGAGGAGGTGACTACACCTCTGGTTGGAGCAGGCATTGTTTCTGACCTCTGAGAGCGTGGGCTCACACCTGCAGAGGGTCAGAAACCGGTCTGTGGTGGCAGGCTGGTCTACACCAGTCAGCCAGTGCACTAGAAGTTGGTAGGTTTTCAGGGGGCACCTCTAAGGGGCCCTCTCAGTGTGTGTCTTAATAAATCCACAGCTGGTATCAGTATGGGTTTATTAAGACAAGGTGTTTGATACCAAATACCATAGCTTTCAGTGAAGCCATCATGTAGCTGGGATCTCGTAATGTCCAGTACATGTACTCAAGATGGCTTCCCTGTTCACTTGTACTATCTAGTAATTGGACTAGATTGCACAGGGGCATATCTGCTCAAGCAGATATGCCCTCACATGTAATATAATGCACCCTGCCTTAGGGCTGGAAGGCCGGCTGTAGGGGTGACTTACATATATTTCATGCAGTGTCTGGGGACATGGCACACAGGGTGTGTCATGTCATGTTTTCACTTTTGTCTGCATGAGTTTGGTGGTGGGTCCCTTAGGGTGGCACAATACATGCTGCAGCCCTTAGGTACCCTCTTTAGTACCCATGCCCTAGGTATCAGGGGTACCCTTTACTATGGACTTACAGGGGCGCTAAAGGTCTAGCCAATTGTGGAACAATTGCACAGTTACATGGTTTTTGGGAAAAACACTTGCACTGGGGTCCTGGTTAGCAGGAAATCAGTACACTTCAGTCAAAGTTGCATCAAATACCAGGCAAAAAATGAGGGCGACCATGTCAAAAAGGGGCACTTTCCTACAGACCGCTACACCTTTCACTGCATTTCACTTTCTGTGCTACCCTATATTTCAGATAACGGTTCCACTGCCAGCACCGATGTGATTTCAGACAGCTTGGTGTCTTCTGAAGGTACTTACGGCTACACAGGTAAGCGCAAGCACTATGACGGATCTTAAGTTCTTGCCATCCCATTTGGTGCTCTAAGTAACACAAAAATATAATATATATATATATACACATATATAAAATTCACTGAAAATAATGAATGTTAACGTGACGTTATAGGTAGGTGTTGAAATGGATAAAAAATAACATTTAAAATATAAAAGAAACACTGAAATTCACAAGTTACTGTTTACTGAGCTAACCATCAGTAATGCTCTTGCCATGTACTGCTTATGACCCCACATATTACATCATTCATCACATGTTAAATGGCATGGATGACATCAATGATGACTACATAGATGTAAATGAAAAACAGAGAGCCCAATTGTTTCAAAAGGACTAACCCTCCTAAAGGAAGGAAAACTATAGGTTTTCTTGTAAAACGCGCACCCACCAGGGTTACCTCTTGGTAGCATGCTTCATCATGAGGTCCATCCCGTTACGCTGCGGAACAAGGGGTGCTACGACCTACGAGATACTCGGGAGAACTTTGGGTATATACAAATGAAAAAGGAAATGTAAAACAATAGGAGTGGAAAAGTTTTATGGACAGTGAGATTAAAAATACCTGCCCAGTAGGTAAACCACTATTTATTCTCTTCTCTCGTCTGTATAGTTAAAAACAAGGGGGATATGAAAGGGAAGGCTTAAATGTGCCTGCGTTTCTAAAACGTCAACATGTTGCAAGCGGCACCCTCTAGCTATGTTCAGTTCGGCAGACTACTTATTTTATTTTCATGGTTTTTCCCTTCTACCTTCATCGTTAGCTGCTCTAGGGCAGTAGGCGTCTGTACTAGCGTACCTACTCTCATTTCCCCCTGTCTGCTGTATAAGTCCTCCCCTATCGCCCAACTGTCCCTAAACGGCCTCCATGTTTGTGCCCCTTGCCAAAGCACTCCCTCTCCCCTTGTTGGGGAGGGATCCAGCATTTTTGCCCGGAGTCTCAGATTCCCCTCTGAGAGAGTCCACAGTGTTAAGGGTTTCACACATAGCGGAAAAAGGCCTTAATTGGCCTCCTCGAATGTGCCCCTTACCAAAGCACTCCTTCTCCCCTTGTTGGGGAGAGATCCTAGCATTCATGCCCTGGAGTCTCAGACACCCCTCTGAGAGAGTCCACAGTGTTAAGGGATTCTTCACATAGCGGAGGTTTGGGAATGTTACCATTATCGGACACAGTTACTTCCTCGTCTCCTCGCTGTGTCTTCTACCCCCTCCCCCTCCTCTTCCCTCCTTTCATTCTTGGCTTGCCTCCCCTTTTCCTTTCCTCTCTCCCCTGAATCTCTCTCCCCCTACCTACTTTGTTTTTCCTTGCGCCTACTCTCCGCTTAATCTCCCTCCCCGTCGCCCTTTTACATTACCCCCTTACCCTTCTACACGCCATGAACCAACAGATGTAACTTGTAATTGATGTACCTTTGGATGTAACTTGTAATTGATGTACCTTCTGTAGCAATGTGTATCGTGTAACCTATGTAACTCTCCTCATGTAAAGCGCTCTGATACCTCCGGGTCTAGCCAGCGCTATATAAAACTCAAATAAATATAGGCTTTTCATCAGGACCAAGGGAAACTAACTCCTGATACCACTCCTGTTATGCTAATTGCACGCACACTGCATGCCAAACACTAATATTTTAGTTTGTACAGCACCTACTTGATAATTACTACCTATTGCCAAGTTGAAAGAAGCCAAGCTGACCCACTGGGTGCAAGCTGTGAGGAAAGAGCAGGTCCAGTGGAGTTCTAGTCCCTGAATACCGGCATCATGTGGGCGTTGAATAAGGATGGGGTGGGTGACTCTATCAATGGCGCTGGATAGATCCAGAAGGGTGAGGGCAGTGGTGGCTCCTCTGTCCATGACCAGTCAGATGTCCGTGATGGCGATGAGGGTAGTTTCAGAAGCCAGATTGAGTGGTGTTGAGGAGGTTGTTGTCATTGAGGTGGGCACCTAGATATTTGCTCTTGTTCTTCTCCATAACGTTCGTCGGGAAAGGTAGCAGTGAGATTGGCAGTGATATTGGCCGGAAGTTGACTAGTGAGGGTTTCTTAAGGAGCTGTAGAACTGTGACATTTTCCAGGCATGTGGGAAGGTGGTTGTGTTGATGAAGTTGTTTATGTGGTCACAGGTGATGTCCGTTTTCACGTGTTTGGTGATAGAAAATTGGCCGCAGGTGTAGCATGTTGAAATGCTTCAAGTCCATAAACCCTATAGGACACTGTCCCAATGCTTGACTCTTGTGATCAGTGATGTCCTTTACCATGTCATGAGGTAATATGTGAGGTTATAAGCAGTGCATGGTGGGGGTGCAAGTTAAAATAGGTTCAGTAAATCAATAACTTTTAAATATCAGTGTTTTTTTCCCTAGTATTTAAACAGAGTTTTATTCGCATTTCACCACCTAAATATAATGTGTTGGAGTTTTTATTAATTAGAAAAATAATGTCTAATTCATATACGCCTACGTTGACTAGGCTGCAGACAGCATGCATTGACATCCTTTTGTAAATGCAGAAAGAAATGTGCATTTTTATTTTATGTGAACAGGCCTTTTTCCACGTGCATGTGTTCCTCTGTGTTCGTATCCATTTTTAGAAAATCATTTAAAATACAGCTTTAGCTATCGTCTCTTTGCTTATTGAATAAAAAAATATTGTTTTAATTTGTCTTCCTCTTGAGGAAGCTATGTTCAGGATGTTCTTTTCTTTGTAACTTTTAAGGTACTTTGTGTCTTTCTTTTGAAGCATTAATTAGTTGCACTGTCAGCTGTATTTCTATATTAAATAAACATCATGTAATTTCCTTCATTTCCTATGACACCTCATTCATTAATATGCAGCAAAGTAGGTATTTCTAGATACGTATGATTGAATGTATCTTATGTATTAGAAACTTTATTGGCTTACTAGAATTATACATTGCTAGTTCAACCCAATAAAATATGCTATTTTTGGGAGATGTGCCAGACTTTTTCCTAACTTTTTATCTGTGCTGACTTTGTGTTAGTCTGTCATTTAAGTTATTCTTAGACTTATGCTTTACTTGCTTAGAGAGCAGACTCTATGTCAATCCTCTTCCTTTACTATTTTTGGTTCTGGATGCTTACTTGCTTTGGGGAGACACCTTCTGTTGATCCTCTTGCATTATTTCGATTTACTATTGAGAGATTTATTGCTAATTCCTGGACTAACTAGCTTTTGCTTTCTGTAATGATCTTAAAACCTTTATTGTTTTGGCTTTGAATCTTGTCTTGTGGAGGTTCTTTTTTTTTTTTTTTTTTTTTTTGGGGCTTTGGACTGAGTTTTATGAAGACACAGACAATCGTGATCCTGCGCATTATCCCTCTTAGTTATTTTAATTAGAGAGTTGACAATTTTTTGGTGGAGAATGCGGGCAGTGAGACAATTAATCGAGTTATCATAAATAACACTAACCTATTAGTGAATCATTTTGATGGTGGAAAATTGGAGAATCATGGAGATTTTGGATTATTGCCACAGTATCCGTGCGTTGTCTAAGTATTGGATTTGGTAAATATCAATCCGGTTTTGCACGGTCAATATTGATGATTTTATAAGGATCATGTGAAGGTTTTGGATATAAGGAGAACTTGAGTTAGATATAAAGTCTGCTGAACAAAGGTGTGGCGCCAGGTTAATTATAAGTTGCAGTCTATTAAGTCCTTAGCAGTCTAGTTGTGAACGAGAACTAATCAGGAGTAGTGATGTTTATTCTGTGTGCGAGGATAGACAACACTGATTCGAAAGGTAAGTTGTCGCAGAACGAAAACTTATTTTTGGGTGTGATTGGTAGTATCTTAAAGAGCTACCTATTGCTTTTAAGGTGCTATTTCCCTTTTTCATGGTGAATTTGATTTTCGTCCAGTGTCGCCGGTAGACAAACGAAAAGGTTTATGTGTTTTTAGTTTATTGATATTACGTATTATCTGTAGGTTTTGTTTTGAAATCCTATTGTGATTGACTACGTATGTCTTGAATATTGACGTTTGGCTGATTCTACAGTGGGTGCGTTTATGGCAAAATCGGAGAAACATTTCCATGTGGGAGAAGTTCACCCCCAGTTGGAAGTGCCGTAAATCAAAGCTGCTACATCATGAGTTGCATACCTGGTTATGGCTTAAATGGGGGCATAAATGACCTTGAATGATAAAAAGTTGCATTTTCCTGAGACTGGTGATGAATGTACCAGTCTCCGGAAAATGCAACTTTTTATCATAGGAAACACCTTGGATACTAGAGTTACCTCACAGTGAACCTGTGAGGAAACTCTAGTATCTAAGGCGTTTTCCATTTGCGCAAAGACCGCAGCCGAGTCCTGCATAGTTCAATGCACTGAATGAATGAGACTACGTGGCCAGTGAGAAATCACATCAAAAAATGTTGAATGGTCAGATCGATAAGGTTTTACAAACATGAAATGATGCGAGATTGTGTTTACGGAAAAAGGAGTGGTGTGAAAATGTGTTCAAGACTGGAGGTGTATTTCCTGCAATTACTGCTGATTTAGACAAAAGCAAAACGAGAAATCGTTTGTTGATTGAAGCAGGACCACCACCATATACTGAGACTCGTGTGCAAGAGTGGGAGCAGGAGATCTGAATGTAATGAGAGAGGAATCACAGTTTAGTTCGTCTCCACAAACTGAGTAGAAAACGGTGGATTAATGTTTTTAAACTTCAAGAGTATTTTGACAAAATTGTACAAGTGGAAATTTATAGTTATAAAATGTCATTGTTTGTTAAAGATGAATTGTTGCTTTTGAGTGCAGAAACAGGAACGTGCCCTTCATGCATATGAAAATCTTGAGAAATAGGCTGAAGAATTGAAAGTAGATTTATCTATAAAGCAAATTGGCGAAACTTTTAGAAGGAGACTGAATGGAATGTACAAAAATATAAGTTTATACCTTTGCAAGACAATCTAAGAGAATTACTAAATGTGATCTGAGGCTTGAAAATTGTGACAAAGTATAGAGATGAAGGGACTGAGTTTTCTGACGAGTCTGAAAAGTCGAAAATAGTAATTCAAAAAGACATGTGAGTAGGAGTGATTCTGAATGTTAAGTGATTGTTGAAAAATAATTTCCGGTGAGCTAAGTATCTGGAGGAGCATATGTGCATCTACCCAGGTCTCAGCAGGACCTATGGAGTTTTACAAAGATTTTTCTTAAGTCTGGAGAGGAGCCAGAAAAGTGGTATCCTGAGTTAGAAAGCATTGTGACGGTACATTTCAGAAGAATTAGAAGTATTGTTTTCAACTGTGGGACCTAAAGAATTTTGGGGATAGAGTAAGACAATAATACACAAGCCAGATCAAGAGCCACAAAGAGATGCCTCTCTTTTTAAGCTGTCTGTATTGTCATTCAGGAGTATACTCGGGTATACTTGAGTATTTGAAAGGAAAGGTTCCACAGAAACAAGTTAATTATTCAAATATTATGAGAATGACGTAAAATGCAGATGAGTCAGTACTTCTGTACTGTGAGAGATTGATGCAGATTGACAGACAGCATAGGGAACTTGATGATCCGACAAAGGAAAGCGTGTCAGGATTCTTGTCTTTTGTATTGGGATTGCGGCCAGAGATCAGCGTGCATATTCAGCAGAGTGTAATGTGCCGTCAAGTAAAATCGTTAGATCAGTTCCTCTCCTATGTCAAGTATTGTAGTGATTGTTATGATGCGAAAAAGAAAATGACAAAGGAGAAGGTGGTGGCTCAGAAGAAGTTCTTAAAAAAATAGGTATTCAAGGAGTCAAAGGCCTGTTGATGGGGTGATGGTGTGCAAGTTAAAAATGTTGGTCCACGAAGTAGAGATAGAGGTTTTACTAACAATAATCCTTTTCATACTAATAGTCTGCAAATGTAAACTGGAGCATGTCACGTGTGGTAGTGAGGGCCACTGGAAACTAATTTATAGCTTTAATGTAAATAGACTTCAAAATGAGTCACAAATTGTTCCTCCAATGCAGAACATGCAGAATGTAATATGCCTTCAGCCCCAGTCACATAACAGCCTATGCAGAATAATATGTTAGGATTTCAACCAAATTTAAAATTTCATCAAAAACATGCACCAATTAATGGCAGATTTCCACCATTCCATTTGCAGCTACACTGGGAGGTCATTCAGGACCGAGTTGGGCACAATAATGATGCCTGAAGAGGGTCGGAGAATTCCATGCTTGGTGCAGTCTTGGAGGTAGACCAAAATGGCCCTTTTGTAGTAGGAGAGGTTAATGGCCATCCAACCCCTCTTGGGGAAAGAAGTGCAAGTTGTAGGCTTTTTGAATAAACAAGTGACAAACATTTGTCAGAAAATGCTTCAGTTAAAATTGGTTCAAGTATTAATAATCAGGAGTTCATAATTAGTGAGACTGGTCTAGTGAATTTGTTCAGTTGTGATCTTTTTTGCAATTTAAATTGCATAATTTGCTGCACCTGAAAGTGCAACCAGCGGAAGGACACAAAGGAAGGAGTACAAGGGCCCTGCTCCATAGGAGAAAGAAACGCACAAAAGAGTAAATGAAGCTAGCATGCACTGACCAAACAGGAGATAGAAAATAAGAATGACAATGAAGCCAACCAGTGATAAGAAGTAGGCGTTCTCTAAGCCCCCTTAAGTGACCGCGCATGTGCTGTCTCAAGTGAGACCTAATACGCAGCAAGCAAATGAGAATGACAATAAAGCAAACTTAACAGTAAGGAATGGACATACTTTAAGCCCACTGTAGGTTTTGGTATGGTCCACAGAAGGTCCTTTGCATACAGACTGCTAAAAGCAAACCACTTTTTTGAGTTTCATCATTTTTTTCACAAAACAAGTTACTGTTTTGCAAAGAGAATTGAAGTTTTATATGAGGTATGATATGGTGTAGTATGGCCTGTCGTTGTATGGTTTGGTGTGGAATGGCCTGTCATTTTATGATATGGCCTGTGTTGGACATGGCCCTTTTTGCAGGGTTATCCCCAAATGTTTTGCATTCTTCCTCCTATTTTCTTGACCTTTTTGTTGGCTTTAGGACTCGGGGCACTTTACCACTACTTATCAGTGCTAAAGTGCATGTGCTCTCTCCTTTAAACATGTTATGATTGGTTTCCACCTGTTTGGCATATTTAATTTACATGTAAGTCCCTTGTACAGTGGTATCCCTTCTATCCAGGCAGGCCTCGAAAAATCTACTCGCCCATCAAATTTTGGCAGGTCAAGCTATTTTTAGCACCTACTAGTCCCATGAGTGAATTTAAGCTGGAACGGAACTGGTATTCCCTTCATTCAGAAAGTGAATGAGCAATAAAGATGCTATTAAATCTTGGTTTTATCTTGACACATTTGCTCTCTGTTCAAGGAAAGAGGTCAAATGTCAGTTTCTTTTTACTAATTGCTGCTTGGAAAATTGAGTTTTTCTTTCTCTTACTACAGTTAGAGGTTTTTGTCAAGTGAACTGTCTGAAGATGTCAGTTTTTTCCCTCTAATATACAACATTTAAATAAATAGCCTGTAAATGAATATTACAAATACCTCAAAATATATCAGGAATTATGAAAACACATTTTTTAAAATTAAGAAGTGTGATGCAAACAAGGAGTTAAATGGGAGCAAAAGAAATCAGAACACTTTATTTGGTGATGTGCAAATGACACATATTTGCAGAAACTGTATAACCAAACATTGTTTGTACACTATATAGTTTTATCAGTTAACCGCATGTCAGTGGGAACGTTTGTGGCAATTTCAATGTAAAATCTGCTGATTGCAAATGCCAGTGCTTTAGTGATATATTTATTAAAAGTGATAGTTTTTAAACATGATTTGAGAGACATTCCTGCCCCGCTCTGATGACAATGCTGTTAATGAACTAAGAGGCAAGTCAGGAGTCATGTTTATCTTATATGTGGCTAGATTTGCATTATGTATGGAGCAAATGTTTAGCCTATTGAATCAAACAAAAGAGTTTGTGTACAGCCGCTCAATGAATTAAATTGTTTGCCCACATTAACATCATTTGACACCAGTTTATGGTTCAAGAGTTTAACAATTAGGTCGGGATAGATTATTTAAGCCACTAGACCTGCAGGTCAAGTAACCTTTTTTTGATTTTTCGAGGCCTGTAAATTAAATGCTACTAGTGGACTTGCAATGCTGATTGCGCCATCCACAGAAGTAGCCTTTGTAACATATCACAGGCCTGCTACTGCAGTCTGCATGCACAGTTTACTGCCACACTAAAATGCCATTTAAAACTGCTTGCCAAATCTTAATCTCCCCTTTTACTACATATAGGTAGGCCTTAGGTAGCCCTATGGGCAGGGTGCTGTGTAAGTAAAATGGAGAGCATGTGCCTTTATTTTGTGGCATGTCTTGGTAGTGACAAACAGCCTATTTTGTTTCTCACTACTGGGAGGGCTACTCCTCTCATAGACTAGCATTGGGAATTCCCTTATATGTGGTTAACTGGTAATTCCTGATCTGAAAGGAGTAGCTGTGCCATATTTAGAATGCTAGTGAGACATCCTGCTTACTGGTGTGTTTGGATTTTACTTTACTATTTTGGAAATACCACTTTTAGAAAGTGGGCATTTCTCTATGCCTATATCTTTGTGCTTTGCAGTATGTCTCCAATCCATATCTGGGCCTAGCTGACAGCTAAACTTTGTGCATACTTTCCAGACGGCCACAACACAGGAAGGGTTGGGTGTGACTGGGGTTCATCTGCATACTGATAGTCTTCCTGGGCTGGGAGGGAAAGAGGCAGGGCGCACTTTACAGTTGTATAGGCTGTGTCCTGGTTTACCCCCTACTGACGTCTGGAGCCAGGGCTGGGATTGAAAGGGAATTTTGAACACTTCTAAGGTTATCTTCGAAAGTGCCCCTTTAACAGAGACATTTTGGAGTATGAGTACCGGGGCTCTGACCCCATGATTTCAGAGCACTTTTGGAACTGGGACTGAAACTGCTGCGCTGCACAAAGGTCTCATCTGAACTGCACTTCTGCGTGTTGCCCTGCTGCCCCCTCCCCCCCCCCCCCTGACTTTGGTTGCGCTAAGCCCTGTGGGACTGCCAGGAGAGATCGCGCCTAGGACTGCTGGTCTGGTTGTGCTGATCTGCTTGCCCATTGCTGCCTGGATCCCCTCAGATGCTTTCCCCGGATCCCCCCAGATGCTTTCCCCAGAACCAGGGCGTGATGAGTGCTGGTTGTGCTCCCGACCTCTGCAACCCCAAGCGCATGGTGAGCGCTGTTACTACGCCCTCTCTGGCCCGAAGTTAGGAGTGTGTGGCGGGCACCCCTTGTTTTTTGGAGAGGAAGCTGCGTGTGAGGGCTCCTAGGATGGCCCCAGCAGGTGGATCACAGTGTACCATCCCTATGGGAGTGAAGCCTCTCTGAGGCCAAATTGCCATTGGGAATAGGGTTACCATCTGCCAGAAACCACTCCACCTAGCAGGGCCCGCCACCACGAACGATGCAGTGAGTGGAGCCCGCGAAGGAAGCAAGACCGTCCCGGAGACTCAGTGGTTTGGCAAGAGGGCACTGCGTCGACTGTGCTTAGGTACTGCCTTCCTCACTGCGCTCCTATACCAGCGGTCTGGCCCATCTCAATCCAAAGCCAGGTACTGTGCCCGTCCTTCTGGCAGCCAATGTGTATCTACACAGGCAGCTGCCGTGATAGTTTCGGCACGGGGGAGGACCCGGCAAGGTCTCCCCGTGGGATCCTCAATGTGTTTGCACTTCTCCCCGTTTGGACCTTCCGCAGGGAACGGGTTCTGTTCCTGAGCTCCATAAAAGGGGAGACTTCTCATGAGGACTCCACAAGTGGCTTGAAGCTGCCGCTAGGGAAAGCTTTCTTTTTGACTACCAAATCACCATATACCTTCTGGAAGGCGCTCAGGTGTTCCTGTGCCCGATGGTCACATGCTAGGACACTTACGACATTTTCCTCAATCCTGCATTACCATAACGTGTCTACTAGGGGAACACTGTTGTACCTTGTTCTTAGTGTTGTTGGGAACTACCACGTTCTATGGGATAGCTAGAAGGGTATCTATGCTGGTCCTGGTTCTTATGGTGACACTTGGTAATTTACATGTCTCACTATGGCATTTCTGGCCCTGATTCTAGTGTAATTCATGTGTATTTTCTGACCAAACTGCTGCATTTTGTGCCCTGATGGCGTAATGGCTATCATTTTGACTTCTGCATTATCAGGAAACCCAGTCTTATCTCTGGAATTTGCATATTATGCTCATGATTTACATCGTTTTGAGCTTGTGATATGTATCCAAAACAGAAACATATTTTTATGTAGTCATGTGTGGAGTCTCTTTTGTGGTGTATTTATTGTGTCAGTGGTGTAAGTGTGTTGTGCAAACGCTTTACACATTGCCTCTGGGGATAAGCCTGGCTGCTCTGTGCCAAGCTACCAGGGGTTGAGCACAGGTTATCTTTGCTGTGTAACTTACTTGCCCTGACAAGAGTGGTGGGATCTGCCTGCCTGGCTTAGGTGCATACCCTAGCCAACCAGGAACCCCATTTCTAACAGCCTGGTATGGTGTGGTATTGTGTGGTATTGTGTGGTGTGGTGTGGTGGTGTGTGGTGTGTGGTGTGGCCTGTCATTGTATGGTATGGTATGGTATGGTATGGTATGGTATGGTATGACCTGTCATTGTATGGTATGGTATGGTCTGGTCTGGACGCTCACTGTATGGTATGATATGGCCTGTCATTGTATAGTAGTATGGCATGGCGCGGCACAGCACTGTACGGTACTGTATGGTCTGGCCTGTCGTGGTATCGTATCGTATCGTATTGTATGATGTGGCCTGGCCTGTCTTGGTATAATCTGACAAGGTGTGGTACGGTATGGGTATTTGTAGAGCGCACTTTCACCTGCAAGGGGAATCCAGGTGCTGAGCAGGTGTATATGCCTATTCTTGGTATGGTATGGTATGGTATGGTATGGTATGGTATGGTAGGGTATGGCATGGCCTGTGATTGTATAGTATGGTATGGCCTGTCTTAGAACAGTATGGTAGGGTCAGTCAACGTATAGGATGGTATGGCCTGTTGAATAATTTGGTTTGTTGTAGCCATTGCATAGTGTGGGATGGTAGATATTGCCTGTCATTAAATGACATGGCATGGTATGGTATAGCCTGTCATGATATGGTATGGTCTGTTATGGTGTGGTTTGGCATGTCATTCATGGTATTATACAGTATGTCTTGGTATGGTATGATCTGGCCTGTCATGGTATGATAGAGTGTGGTGTGGTGTGGTATGGCCTGTCATGGTATGGTATTGTATGGTATGGTATGGTATGGCCTTTCATGGTATGGTATAACCTGTCATGCTGTGGCCTGTCAGGGTATGGTATGGTATGCTCTCTCATGGTATCATATGGTATGGCCTGTGAATGTATAGTATGGTATTGTATGGTATTGGCCTGGTCTGGTCTCTCGTGGCCTGCTTGCCATTCTATTGTATGGTGGAGTATGATCTGGCTTGTTATGGTATTGAATTGTATGGTGTGGTCTGGCCTGTCGTGGTGTGGTGTGGTATGGTATGATGTGGTCGGGCCTGTTGTATAGATTAGTATGGTATGGCTGGTGAATATATGATATGGTATGGCCTTTGTATCATATGGTACTGGCCTGCCATGGTATTGGTATGGTATGCGTATTTTTAAAGCGCACTATCACCTGCAAGTGTATCCTGGTGCTGAGCAGATGTGTCTTGCCTAAGGAGGTGAGGGTTAATTAAAATGCCAGGCCTTCAGTTTCTTGTGGAGCTCAAGAAGAGTGGAGGAGGCTCGTATTTGTAATGGGAGGTTGTTCCACGATTAGGGGCCATGTTCATAAGACCCTGCCTCTGGATCTCTTCCTGTGTTTTCATGGGATGTGTGCGAGTAGGAGTCGGGTGGTGTCTGGGTGGTGTGAAAGGAGATGAGATTGTTCAGATAGGTAGGGCCTGTGTTGTGGAGGGCCTTAGTGAGTGAGGAGTTTGAACTGTGTAGGTTTGTGTATAGGAGCCAGTGAAGATCCCCTAGGTGTGTTGTAATGTGTGTTCTGCACGGCAAGTTTAGGATGAATTTGGCTGCCGAGAGTTGCTTGGTGATTCTGGCATAGAAGGTGTTTCAGCTGTCCAACTTGTTGGTGACGAGGGCATGTGTGACAGTTTTTCTGGTTTTGCTTGGAGACATTTGAAGACTTTCCTCAGCATCTTCAGGGTGTGGAAGCAGGTTGCTATGATGGGGTTTTCATGTGCAGTCATGCCCAGTTTGTTGGTGTTATTGATGATCTTGAGGTTCCTGGCATGGGTGCTGGTGGAGGGTGTTTGTCCAAGGTCAACCGGCTACTAGGTGGAGTCTCATGACGAGGTGTTCTTGTCAAAAATCACTACTGTCTTGTTGATTTTGAGATAGTTGGTGTCATCCACTTGGCGACTTCAGTCATTAAGAGAGCAAATTTGGTCATTGTGTTGGGGGCCTTGTACGAGAGGGAGAGTATGAGTTGCATGGTGTCGGCGCAGGAGGCTATGTTGATGTCATGTGCTTGTATGACAATGGTCAGAGGGATCATATATGTGTTGAAGATAGTAGGGCTGTAGGAGGAACCAGGAGGCACTCCACTGATGGGTTTTCTGGTTTCTGAGGAGTCAGTGCCAGGCTGACCGCTTGAGTTCTGTCCATGAAAAAGAAGCAGATCCAGCGCAGAGTGAGCCCTTGGACACAGATCTCTTATAGGCACCTGATCAGTTTGCGGTGGAAGACTGCCAAATGCTGCTGGATATTCCAGGAGGATGAGGGTCACCGTATCACCAATGTCCATGATCACGTGGATGTCTTTTGTGGTTTGCGATGAGTTTGGTTTCTGTACTGTGGTTAGGTCTGAAGCCAGACTGTGTGGCGTTGAGGAGCTGCTGGTTGCTGAGGTGGCTGATGAAGCATCTGTTGATCAGTTTCTCTAAGACCTTGGCTGGGTATGGTAGGAGGAAGATCAGTCTGTAGTTGGCAAGTGTGGCTGGATCTGTAGAGTATTTCTTGAGCAGAGGCCACAGTGGTGAGTGTTAACCAGCATCCAGGAAGGTGGCAGGTGGGTGGGTGGATGGGTGTGTGGGTGTGTGTGTGTGTGTGTGTGGCCATTTTCAAAGGTTGACTGGTCATCTTTAAGTTGCTTATTGCTGTATTTCGGTATTAAATTGGTACTAATAAGGTGAAATATTTTCCTAGACAGTGTTACCAGGTATAAAGTATTCAAAATAAAAATGAAGCAATGCTATCACAAAGTGTGCTGCATAGTTTTCCTTTTCTTGGCGCTTAATTTAGTCAACACTGCCACATAATTTGGTTCTCCTTTGCCGCGTAATTCCAGTGGCCCTGCGTATATTATGGCCTGTCATTGTATAGTATGGTATGATTCAGTGTAGAGATGTTTTGTTAAATTAGAAACTAACAAACAAAAGATGATAACATGTTTAAATTCTTTCATTTTGTTAGCTATCAAGAAGAGTTTTATGTCCAAGTATATATTTTGTCAGCTGCCTTGAACAAATAAAGTGTTTAATTTTATTAAACGCTGCTCAGAAATAGACATTCTTTTAACAGATCCTTGTGAAAATCAATCTGTGAATTTTACAGCATTTATTTTACTGCTAACTGAAATGCATAACCCTTGGAATAACACCAATGATTGTTTGCCGCTCCTACTTGGGAGCAAAAGGTATATAAGAGCAATATTAGTGTAGACAGAATTCGAGTTTAAGAGTCCTGGATACAGAACCGCTTTAGGGGTGCAGTAAAGTTCAGACTCATTGGGAGTGGGCTGTCTGATGAGGCGTTCAAGGGCGGCAGATGTGGTAAAAGGGGCTGTGTATTTTGTTAATTGCAAAGGCACGTTTACGGCTAAAGGTAGGTAATGAGTCGTCTAGTAATGTAGCGACAGTGCAAAGAAAGTCAAATGGCTGCCTAGGGTGCAGGGATGGGGTGGGTTAGAGTAAGCGAGATTCATTGTTCAGTGTGTGACATCTATTATTGCTGGTGGGTGGGAGGAAGGGAGAGCGGGCGGAAGAAAGGGAGGGTGGAGGCAAAGAACACAAAGCAGGAAGGTGGGGCAGAGCAACACAGATGGTGGGCAGGGAGGGTAGGGGCAAAGCAAAACCTCTTTGAAGCAACAACGCAGGCAAGCAACAATGTGGGGTGGTGGGGGGAAACGACCTGGGAAAGGGAGCAAACGGCCTGCAAACACAAGCACCCATATGGAGTGCTGCAGCGAAAAGATAAAAAAGAGTACCTCTAAAAGAGCTTTATCATTGGAAGGACATTGACTGCCAATAGGAAGTGGCACTTGGTCCTTGCTCAATGTAACAGACAAACACATAAACAGAAAGTGAAGCTGTCATGCGCTCACCAATGAGAAGCAAGGAGATGATGGTGATGACAAAGCCAACCAATTGGGAGAGGAGTTGGCCTAACGGCTTGGGCGGTCGACCTCGAATCTGGGGAACCGGGTTCGAGTCTCGGCAATGACACTGAACATCCTGTGATTCTGGGCAAATCACTTAATCTCCCCGTGCCTAACAAAAATGAATGTGTCCTCATGTAACGCAACTGGTGCTATGTAAAGCGCTCTGATACCCGATACCTTCGGGTCACGTTCGCGCTATATAAAACTCCGTTAAAAAAAATGGTAAGCAATGGGAGGGCTCTAAGCCCCCTTCAAGTTAACAAAATGTCTCGCAAGCAGTAGCACAAGCGCTGTCTCAGATGGGACCTAAAAATTGGGGTAAAAGCATAATGTACACAAGATATAGATAATTTGTGGAGATTAAAGGATGTATGTTTTGTCAGATTCTGTGCTATTGTAGACCTCAAGATACATGCACGGACTTTAACATGTAGGACATAAGAAATATAGGTATAATCCTCATTTTCGAAATATTGCAGAAAAAGTGTCAGCATGTAAATGTGGTTATGAGGGCACCAGTGATTGTGAGTCACCTGGGTAAAGCAGAAGGTCTTTTCACGAGGCTACAGGTGGATTTTTTAGAGATGCCACCCTCCAATGGCTTTAAATATATTTTAGGGATCATTTGTTTTCAAGATGGATAGTTAGTCAAATCTTCTAGTTGGATTGGCTTCTGACTGTAGCCACGCTATTAATGAGGGAGTTAAACTCGGGGTTCGGTTTTCCAACTTCAGTAGAATCAGATAAGGAAACTCATTTTAAAATTGAGATAATGAATATCCGATGCGTAGCACTGAAGAGCGAGCAAAAGTTCCATTTTAGTTACTATCACGATGCATCAGATGTAGTGGAAAGGGCTATGGTATGATGAAAGCAAAATTGGCTAAAGTGTGTTCTTCAAAATCATTGAAATGGCCCAGGTGCTCTTCTTTTAGTTCTGCTCTTTATGAGAAGAAGCCCAAGTAAAACAACAGGGTTATCACCAGACAAAATCATGATGGGGAGAGCATTCAGGATTCCTTGTATTCGATCAGCTGTGCTTATGAATATTACTGTTTATTTGGTTCTGGATTATTACAAACATTTAGCTAATATAGTAGGTTATGTCTCTCTCTATTGTTAAACTTTTAACACCTTCAACAAACACTGAACCCTGCCACAACCTTGAACCTGGGTTGTGGTGAAGAAGCAGGTAATAAAGTTGCCTTGAGCCTAGATGGAATGGGCCCTACCAAGTCATACTGGTGATTAACAGTGCTGTGAAGTGTAGAGGTTTGCCTATTGGATCCACGCGTCTCACATGAAAAGAGTGTGGACTACAGATAAAGAAGCAGTGATAAGGAGCTGCAGATTGGCAGAGTCAAGCTCGAGTTTGTCACGCGGAGAAGAAAAAAAGAGTTTGAGAACAACAACAAAATCTGACTTTTAAAAGTTGAACTCTGAAAAACCGAAGTGCATACATTTATGCTTGCATTCAAAGTTGTTAACAAGATCGAACTCTGAAAACCCCAAAAGCAGATAAACTGGTTCGAATTACAAGATTTGCAAATCAAAACACAAATAAAGATGAAAGTAGGACAAGTGAAGAAAATGAACTAGAAGAGTAAAGCTTATTCAAGCTGAATGGTCTGAAGTTGTGAGAGAAAGGAAAAACATTACAATTATTTTAAATTCTGAAGAGAAATGAATAAAAATTAGCTGACGGAGTAACCAATTTGAATGACAGTATGACTGATAAATCAGTAATCAGAAGATCTACAAGAGTAAGAGCGTCAAATAAGAAGTACACAGCTCCTGACAGGACTTATCTGACCAAAATCATGTCAGAAGAATGAGAATTTGATCTGAGAGATTTTCAATTTCATGTTGAAGAGTAATTGGCACACGAGTTGTGCTTGAAGATGAACAACATTGAATATTTTCCTGATGAAGAAACGGAACAGAATTTTTTTTTATTAGAATTTTTGAGCATTTTTGTTTTTGCCTGCATTTTAAGAAATATGTCCGCATCTTAAGAAGACACATTTTTGCATCATTAGAGTATAGTTGAGGACAGATTTTTATGCTCTTATAGTTGAAAATGTTTTCTGCTTGCATAATTTTGAATAATTTTGAATTTGAAACTTAGACCTCTTATAAACTGTTTTTATTGGCCACATCTATTTTCTGAAGTGTTAAGGGACTGTTGTTGAAGAATTATGATTGCCCCGTTTTGAGATTTGCTCACATCTGTTGCATTAAGGGCTTTTTTGTTAATGCCCACACAAATTAAGTCTAAAATTTTGGGAGAATATTTTAATTTTGCACTTTGTTTTTGAGATTTAACTTTGTGCAAGATTGTGCTTTTTTTAACAGAAAGAAGATTACTGCATGTAAGGAAAAAATTGTTTGGCTGTTAAAATAATTCTTATCTGGAAAGTAGTAATTGAAGCATTATGGAGTCTATATTCTCCTGTTAGATGATTTTAAGCCTTGCAAATAGTAAGTAGTGTAATAATATTAAAGATAGGTTAGATTAAAGAGCTAGTTTTAATGGAAATTATGGAAAAATACTTCTACATAGTTGCTTAGTACCTATAAGGATGTGAAGAAGGTTTCTAATTGCTGTATCTGCACACATCTTCAAACTTCTGTTTCAGAAGGTGTCTCACACATACAGCTTCCTTTATCATACGAGTTATCATGGGCAGTTTACTTTTGGATTATCATAAATCCAGAATATTTAGAAGAATATTAAGTAGATTAATATGTTTCTATAGATAGAATGCCTAAAGATGTAAGATTAGATTCCTCTGCTAAATATACTAGTCACATTATGTAACTCAATTATTAATGGAATGAATGAAAAGTGTGTGTATGAGTTAACTGATGCAGAACACCTTCATTAGAGAATAAAATGAAAGAACAGTGCAATTTAATATGAGTGGCGGTGAAGTAATGGAATTTCATTTTCAAGATGAGGCTATGATTAAGAATTCACAGATGGATCCTAGAGTTAGGATTTCGAAATAAAAGAAAGGAATTGTGTATATTATGTGAACGAGGTGTGATAAGATTTGAGAACTTGTCACTGGGGGCATACACAACTCACTCTTGACGCCGGTGTTTGCTCCAAGGTGATTGGAGTTTTCTTATTTTTATTTTTTACGGGGGTGTTTTCCCTTCCCCCACTCCCCTTCTCAACTTGGCCATGGCATTTCACCATTTACAACTGCACCACTGTTTAATTCGGTGCTGCAGTGCAGGCTGAGAAATTTCCGTCTGAAAGAATGACACTGTATAAAGTCCACATACCACTTGATACATTGGATACTTCAGCTATGATTGGATTAAGAGTCTGTAGTTATAATTATATAGTTGATAGAAAGTTTGCTGTGTCAAGACCCCATACTCAGAGCCATTTATTACGTTTGTAACAAAACTGCTTATTTTAACATTCCAAGTAATTGTGTAGGTTCTTGTTATTTAGACTTGGTATTTAATCGGGTATACCATGTAAATAGGCTAAATGAAATGAATGATAGAAGAGTGAGATGTGGAAGGGGTCAGGCTATTTTTGATGTGTTTGGTGTGTTGATTACCCCTTTTGTGTGGCATTGAAAGATGTTAAGATTAGAAAGTAGTCTGCTTTGGTAGAATGTTTGGCTACTAATACTGCAGGGGCATTAACAAAAGTGTATATCCGATAGAGACATCTAGCCGCAGATTCCTTACCTTAAAATATCTCCGGCGTCAGGCTGGATCTGGAAGACTTTTGCTCAGGCAATACCCTTTCGCCCCAGTAGGTGGCATTGGTCAGCTTGGCGTGGTGTCGTCTATGCTGAAAGTGACATCCGCGTTACCTATATAGACGCCACCTCTGCGTGCTGACATCAGTTCTTTTCTTTCCATGCCAGCTAGCACAGTTCCTTGAAGAGAGCTGCCCTTTGTCACTTTTTGACAGCTTTTTTTGACGTTTTGTCGATGATTTTTGCGTTGCCTCCCATTGCGTCATAACGATGACGGATCCACACTTAATTTGTCTCCGGTGCCTGGAGCGCCATGACTCGAAGTTGTGCTCCAAATCCCGGGCCATGGCTCCGAAGCCTTTAAGGGAGCGGTCACTAAAGCTGCTTACGGCCTGACGTTCGACTCCACGCTGTTCGCCCTGGAGATCTCGTGCCAGTCCTGGTCAAGAGGAAGGTCTGGGCAGCACTCCGGGAGTCCAAGGTCCTCATCCTCCCACTCAAAGCCACCGGGTCGGTCAGGTAAGCGGCATAAGAAACACAAGAAGTCAAAGCACACTCCCCGTCCTTCGGTCGATGTGATGGAGGAGTCTCGATGCTCTAGCTCTCGCACTGCAGAACCTGTGCCTGGATCAGCTCTGCGTTTCCCTGCCTTTCCAGGAGCCGGAGCGACCCCCACCCAGCTTATAGAATTCTATGACAACATGGGCTCATATTTGGGCAACCTGACCCTCCCAGCGCGCCTTCGGGTCCCGGAGGCTCAGAGGGGGCTCCATCAGGTTCCGCGCAGGCAGCACCGACCCCGCCGCTGATGCCCCCAAATGGATCCGGTGGTGGATCCAGACCAGCGCCTATCGACGCCGGTTTCGGCACCAACAGTGCCCTTGGGTCTTAGGTCGGTTCCTCAGCCGTATTTTAAGGGGTTAGGAATGGAGGAGGATTGGGGAGGGTCGCTGGACCCTTTACAAGACCAGCCTGAGCACGAAATGGACTGTTATGAGGAATTGGGTGAGGCCAGTTGACTGGATACCTCCCCAGATTCAGGCCTGCTTTCTCGCCCTACTGTGGCTACGGAGGAGGGAGCTTCATATGTTATGGTGGTGAGACGGGCAGCCAAGGTCCTGGACCTTCAGCTCCCTTCAGTGGAAGTCAAGGCGAGCATCTTGACAGAGGTCCTGCAGCCGGGTGTCTGCTCCTCGGAACCCCTCTTGTCTTTTAACGAGTCCTTGACTGATGTCCTTTTGGGAACCTGTCCAAGCCCAGCACAGGTGCTCCTGTGATTAGGACAGTCTCCCGCCACCATCGCCCTGCACCAGACAACCAAAAATTCCTCACCAAGAGCTTGGTGGTCCAGGCCTCTACCTCACAAGGTGCGTTCCCTTCCGCACCCCTGGACAGGGAATCCAAGAAGGTGGATAGTTGGGGCAAGAAGATTTTCTCTTCCGCCAGCCTTGCATTGCTGTCCGTGAACACTGCATGCCTATTGGGCTGTTATGCCCACTCCTTGTGGGAAACGGTTGCGCAAGTGCTGCCACAGGTCTCGGAGAAGGCACGGGTCATTCTCTCCCAAGCGGCATTATACAGGCGAGATGCGGCAAGGTTCACCATTCGTTGTGGGCCGACACCACCGACTCATTGGGCAGAACAGTGTCATCGACGGTGGCTGATTGACGCCATGCCTGGCTGAGAACTTCTGGCTTTTCTGTGGATGTCCAGGCTTTCCTGATTGACATGCCCTTTGGTGGCACCCGTCTCTTCGGAGACGAGGCAGACATGGCCCTGGAGCACTTTAAGGTCTCGTTGGCTACGGCAAAGTCCTTGGGCTTTTCGGTGACCACCCATCCCCCGTCTGCTTTTTGTCCCTTTCGTGGCCACAGAAGGGGCTTTCAGCCGTGCCAACCATATCCCAGCTCCAACTCCGCGCAAGTTCAACAACCTCTGCGCGGCCGTTGGCTCTGCTCCTTTTGACCCCATGGATCATGCAGCCAGAGCTCCAGTCAGTCCACTCCTCCCCCTGCAGCTTCTAAACCTTCCTAGTCTAGCCCTTCAAGATCATGAGCGATCGGTTGGTGGCAGAACATCACATCGGACTAGACAGTTCTTCAGATAGTCCGCAGGGGCTACTCCCTCCCCTTCGGGACTAACCCTCCCCTTCGGGACTACCCCCTCCCTCCATGTCTCCGGCTTACGACCGTCTGACAGCGGGTTACCTAAACTTTCTTCAGGAGGAAGTTAGGACTCTCTTGGCCAAGGAAGCCATAGAGAGTTCCAGCGCTGGAAGTTGGCTGTGATTGCTATTCCCGCTACTTTCTGGTCTCGCAAAAGGACCAGGATCTTCGTCCTATTCTAGATCTGCAAGTCCTCAACTACTTCCTCAAAAAGGAAAAGTTAAAAATGCTCACTCTGGCTCAGGTCTGCTCTGCCCTAGACCCCGGAGACTGGATGGTAGCGTTGGGCTTGCTGGATGCCTATTTTCACATTCCCGTACTGCCTGGCCATCGGCCCTACCTGGATTCATGGTAGGCCACCAGCACTTTCAGTTCACAGTGCTCCCCTTTGGCCTCACCAGCACCCCTTGGGTGTTCACCAAGGTGATGGCGGTGGTCACAGTTCATCTGCGCAGATCAGGGGTGCCAGTCTTCCCCCCCCTATCTCGAAGACTAGCAGTTGAAGGCGAGCTCGCCCTAGACTGTCCTCTCCCATCTCCAGACTACGGCGAATCTCTTGCTTTCGCTGGGGTTCGCTATCAACTAACCGAAGTCACACCTGACTCCCTCTCAGATGCTCCCTTTCATCGGAGCTGTTCTGGACACAGTGCCGTTTCGGGCCTATCCTCCCGAGTGGCGAGTCCAGAATATTCGGGCTATGATACCAATGTTTCAGCCTGTATTCTGGGTTTCGGTGAGACTGACTCTGAGGCTGCTGAGCCTTATGACCTCCTGCATCTTGCCTAGTGACACATGCCAGATGGCATATGCACGCTCTGTGGGAACTGAAGTTCAAGTGTGCGCAGCATCAGGGGAATCTCTCCGGCATGGTCCAGATCTCGAAGGGTACTGCACAGGATCTGCAGTGGTGGCTGACCAACCCCGATTGTGTCAGTGGTAGACCCCTCTCCCTTCCGCAACCAGATCACACAGTAGTGACAGATGCGTCACTCCTGGGATGGGGCGGCCATCTGGGAGAGGTGGAGATCAGAGAACTCTGGTCTCCGGCGGAATTCAGACTCCACATCAACTTGCTGGAGCTCCAAGCGATTCGCTTGGCATTGAAAGCTTTTCTCCCTTCCATCGAGGGAAATCTGCTTCAGGTGTTCACAGACAACACCACTGCCATGTGGTACTGCAACAAACAGGGCAGGGTGGGGTCCTGGACCCTTTGACAAGAAGCTGTGCGACTGTGGATGTGGCTGGAACAGCAGAGCATATCGCTGGTGGTTCAACACCTGGCAGGTTCCCTGAACGCCAGGGCGGACAAACTCAGCCAATGATGCCTAGCAAATCACGAATGGTGTCTCCATACGGAGGTGGCGCAATGTCTCTTTCAGAAGTGGGGAGAGCCTTGGTTAGATCTGTTCACCTTCGCTGAGGACGCACAATGTCAACAGTTTTGTGCTCTGGAGTTTTCAAGGCGGCACTTGCTGGGTGATGCTTTTTGTTGCAAGTGGAGCTCAGGCCTTCTATACGCCTTTCCGCCCGTACCACTGCTGCCCAGAGTGCTAAAGAAGATCAGGAGCGACCGAGCCCAAGTTATTTTTGTGGGTACGGACTAGGCATGAGAGTCTTGTATCCCGAACTTCTCCGACTGAGCATCGATCGTCCAATCAGGCTGCCCCTTCAGGAGGATTTTCTGTCGCAGCAGCAGGGGAGTGTCCTTCACCCGAACCTGTCAACTCTCCGCCTTCTTGCATGGACGTTGAGCAGCGGCAGTTGACAGCATTCAACCTTTCTCTCGAAGTCTGTGCTGTGATTTTGGCACTCTGGTGTCTCTCTACCAAGGCCGTGTTTGCTTGCCGGTAGCAGAAATTTGTAAAATATTGTACAGAAAGGTCTATTGATCCTCTTTCTGCTTCCCTCTCTCAAGTCCTTCTCTTTATTTTAACCATATCCCAGGAGGGCTCTGCTTCGGGCACTCGTGAGTGGTACCTTCCGGCTTGCCTGCCTTTTTGAGGCTGCCTGGCCAACACTCTTTTATTTAAATCCCCTATTGTAAACATATTTCTTAAGGGGCTTGTACATATGTTCCCACCTGCCCCATTCCTCATGCCTCAGTAGGACCTTAATTTGTTTCTCACCTTCCTGATATGTGCTCCGTTCGAACCTCTACACAACTGCCCCCTCCAGCTGCTTTCCAATTAAAACAGCCTTTTTAGTGGCAATAACTTCTGCCAGGTGTGTGGGTGAATTGCAGGCTCTGTCATCCACGCCTCCTTACCTAACCATCTTCCCTGATAAGTTGGTGCTTCGCACTAGGTCTTTTTCTTGCCAAAAGTGGTGACACCATTCCACTTAGGACAATCAGCCGCCTTGCCCACTTTCTATACTCCTCTGCACCCCTCTAAAGAGGAGGAGGGATTTCACCCTCTGGACCCAAAAAGAGCGTTTTTGTTCTACTTTGACTGCAGTAAAGAGTTCTGGGTAGACTACCAGCTTTTTGTGGGATACTTTGGATCAAAGAAAGGCCGTGTGGTGCAGAAGAGGACTATCTTGCGATGGGTCATCCGTTGCATCAAAATTTGCTAAGCTCTGGCCAAGAAACAACCTCTTGAAGGTTTAAGAGCTCATTCCACCAGGGCTAAGGCTGCGACCACATCGTTGCAATGTGATGTTCCAGTCCTTGACATTTGTCCGGCAGCAACGTGGGCGTCACTACACATGTTCACTAAGCACTGCTGCCTGGACAGTCAAGTCTGCAAGGATGGTCTTTTTGGCTGCTCTGTCGTGCAGGACTTCCTGGTCTAAACTTGTCCGCAGTCCCTCCTCCGAGGATGGTATTGCTTGGGTATCTATTCTAAGGTAAGGAATCTGCTACTAGATGTCTCGGTCAGATGGACACGTTACTTACCTTCAGTAACGCCTTATCTGGTAGAGACTTGATCTAGCTGCATATTCCTTACCGACCCACCTATCCTCCCACACTGCAGACAGGTTTTTAGGGTCAGGGCTGATCCCTGTCAGGGCCCTAGTTCTTCTAAACACACCACTGTCAGTGCACTTCATGGCTCCACGCTCCTAGTGTGGAAAGTCGTGAAAAGTAACTGACGTCAGCGCGCCGAGGTGGCCCCTCTATGGGTGACACGGACATCGTTTCTGGGGCTGACGATGTCACACGAAGCCAACCAACACCACCTACCGGCACGCAAGGGTATTAATGCTCAAGAAAAAGTCTTCCGGATCCAGCCTGGGATAGTCTAAGGTAAGTCTAAGGTAATGAATCTGCGGTGTCTACCAGATAAAGCGTTACCGAAGGTCAGTACCTTGTCCGATGAAATGTTCGCCATGCATGCAAACATGATTCAGACTAGTCTTTCCTTACATATGCTTTTGGCAAAGATGGTTTGCGTCATATAATGAAGGTCTTTGTGCCAGATAATAGCGTGAGCAATAAATTATATATTGATAATATAACTAACATTTCAAGTGAAGTTCCTTCTTTCAGAGAAACTGGTGTGTGGGAAACAGTTGGTGAAAGGTTTAGTGAAATTGGTAAAGGATTTTGTAAGATGGATGAATGGGTTAGTGAGGTTGGTGGCAGTTTACTAAAAATCATATTAACTATACTAATTATATTAATAATAATTGGCATAGTGTTAATATTTAAGCTCTTGTAAGATATTTGCTTTAAGGAGGTTTGAAATGTGATTAGGAAAAGGAAAAGAAAATAACCAGATGAAGAAAGGAGATCGAATTTGATTAAATTAAATCCAGAGTGTACGATGATTTGAGGGCCTTACAGAAGAAGAAATCAAAGGAACTAACAATGATTAATAAAGTGCTGTAGTTAAGTGCAGTGTAGTGCGATCATTAAAAAAGTTATCAGATGTTGGAATGTTAGATTGTTTTTATTAATTAGAAATTAATTTAAACAATGCCTAATTCAGATAAGCTTAAATCAGCATGACTAGGCTGCAACCAGCTTGTATTGATATCCATTGATTTTAATTTTATGTGAACTTTGTGAAGCCTTTTTCCATGTGCATGTGTTCCTCTGTGTACTTTTCCATTTTCATAAAATCATTTAGAATACAGCTTCAGCTATGATCGCTCTGCTTATTGAATAACCAATATTGTATAAATGTGTGTTCCTCTTGAGGAAGACATGTTCAGGATGTTACTGTCTTTGTAACTTTTAAGGTCCTTTTCTCAAATCTTTCTTATGGATCATTCATTAGTTGAACTGCCTATTGTATTTCTGTATTACATACATTTCCTACGCCCACCTCATTTATTGATATGCAGTAGTTGTTCCTTGATGTATCTTATTGAATGTATCTTATATATTCGAAAATGTATTGCCTTACTAGAATGATGGATTGCTAGTTCAAACCTATTCTATCATCTCTCACCACTAAATGTGGGTGGCTTTTCTGTCTAAAACACTATGAAAGATGTTTTTGGGACGTGTGACTTTTTCCCTGACTTCAAACTGTGTGATTCTTTGCACTAGTTTGTCATTTGATTTATAGTTAGACCTTTGTTTACTTCCTTACAGAGCAGACACTGTCAGTCCTTTTGCATAGCTATATTTGATTCTGGCTGGACTGAAGTTAGGTTGGGGGACAGAGCTGTTAAAGGGATTTTAATGTACAATCCTCTATCCTAATAGATGGCCATATGAATGGAGCACAGGCACTTAGCAGGGCAATGTCCAATTTTTGATCCAAATGATTTTGGTAGACCAAAGTGCAAAGGAAGAGCAGCCAACAAGTGTTTCACCCGGTATGGTGCGCAGGCCTGGGGCTTTTTCGCTGCTGGAAATAATAAACAAGTATAAAGCCAAACACCAAAACAATCCCAATATGTGAATTGAATTCAAGTTCCGATACGTAGAGTAAAGAAGCCCGTTGCATGATCTATACATGAACAATTGGACCGCACCCAAGAAAAAATGCAATAATTGAAGAAAACGTAGATATGTGATAAAATGCCCCATAATTTGTCTGAATTAATCAAGGTAACAAGGTAAATATATAGATGGTAGAAGTCAGACGGGTATAACATCAAACAGCAAAATCAATTAATACATAGTAATCAAGGTCATCAAAATTGAAATAGAGCAAAGTTGCATACTATATTATTGCAAATCATACATGCAGATTCAGTGGAGGATAGTTGATTCAGTCAAATTTCCAATGAGCGTTGGTAGAACCAAACATGTATATGTCACATGGTCAAAGGGAAAGGTTGTTGAGTAAAAGGATACAAAAAAGGTTGAATTAGTTTAAGCGCTTAATAATTGGAATGTGTTATTCATAGGGCGGACACAGAGTACAGATGTCCCAATACATTGTGCACAGTAAAAATAGGAAGTGGGGTGTTCATATCGGTCTTCATGACTATATAGTAGCGCATATTGTGAAAAGAGAAGTGTATTCGGTATATCGTGCAGTATAGGCATCAGTATTTGTTGCAATTTATGCTTGTGCAACCTAGAGGTAAAACCAGCCCCGGGAGCACCATCGGTATGTATTAATAGGTAGGGTCTGTAAGTTACCGTATTGCCTGTAGTCAGATCCTACTTCCACTTTGAGAATTAAGACGTGCGTGTTTCCTAAGGACCGTTAAGAAATGAAATTATGGAGTGAAGACATGGGTGTCGGTATTAAAAAATTAGGGGAGTCAAGCCATTCATACAAACATATCCCCACCCTCGTGTAAGGGGCCTTATGTTGTGGTTCAGAGGTGCCTTAAGGTCTAAAAAGCAGTAAGAGAGTCAGCGTCAAACCACTTTTCAGGAGCGCTCGAAGGAGCGGATACCATCGAGAAAGTGTAGCCGGGTATAATGGTCATAAATTTGTTCGTACTTGCGGTGCTGTTTATGTCGACGTGGTCTCGTGGGTAGCTATTACTGCAGTCCCAGTGTAGGTGTAGTAAGGAACGCTGGTTAAGTGCCTGGAGTTACATAAAGGAAGTACAGTTTGACCCGGAAACGGTCAAATGTGCATGTTGGACTTGGCCCTTTTTGCAGGGTCATCCCTAAACTTTTTGCCTTCCTCCTAGCCTTTTTTAGGTCGAGCCTATGGGAAGGCCTCTTGGAATCACTCCAGACTTCCCCGACCCTGTGGTTTTTCAACTTCCACACATTCTATTGGCCTTTGCGTGTGGCTTTCAAAAATGAAAGCACGCAATTGGCCAAAGGCGGGTGCATGTCCCACCTTTTCTCTGAATGTTCACTCCCACGGCCTCCAGCTGACGGAGCGAGCAGCTGCATTCCTCCCTTGTTGTGGATCATGTTACAAATTAAACATAGCTCGGTCGCTTTTGCGGCCGCGCGTGCTTGTCGTCCACACTTGTCTGTGGTTCTTTTTCATGTTCACTCCTTTATTTGTTTCTCGCACTTTTTAATTTGTCACGCTATCTCCCATTGGTTTATTTGATTGCAAGCAGGTTATGCCTGCAAGGCAGGCATAGTCATGTCAGCTTAGCAGACCGCCGCACTTCCGGAGCATTACCAGTGTGTATACCATGGACACTATGCTTCCAATTCCGGAGCATTACTGGTGCGTATACCATGGCACACTAGGCTTTTACTGCCGGAGCATTACCCATGTGTATACCATGGACACTACGCTTCCACTTCCGGAGCATTACCAGTGTGCATACCATGGCACACTAGGCTTTTACTTCTGGAGCATTACCCGTGTGTATATCATGGCACCCTACGCTTCTACTTTTGGAGCATTACCGGTGTGTATACCATGGCCATTATGCTTCCACTTCCGGAACATTACCGGTGTGTTTACCATGGCACATTACGCTTCCACTTCCGATTACTAAAAATGCCTCACTTCCAGAGCATTACTGGTGTGTTTACCATGGCACCCTACGCTTCCAGTTCCGGAGCATTACCGGTGTGTATACCATGGACACTATGCTTCCAATTCCGGAGCATTACCGGTGTATACCATGGTACAATAGGCTTTTACTTCCTGAGTATTACCGGTGTGTATACCATGGCACACTACGCTTCCACTTCTGAAGCATTACCGGTGTGTATACCATGGCACACTACGCTTCCACTTCCGGAGCATTACCGGTGTGTATACCATGGACACTACGCTTCCACTTCTGGAGCATTACCGGTGTGTATACCATGGACACTATGCTTCCAATTCCGGAGCATTACCGGTGTATACCATGGTACACTAGGCTTTTACTTCTGGAGTATTACCGGTGTGTATACCATGGCACACTATGCTTCCACTTCTGGAGCATTACCGGTGTGTATACCATGGACACTATGCTTCCAATTCCGGAGCATTACCGGTGTGTATACCATGGCACACTACGCTTCCACTTCCGGAGCATTACCGGTGTGTATACCATGGACACTATGCTTCCAATTCCAGAGCATTACCGGTGTATACCATGGTACAATAGACGTTTACTTCCTGAGTATTACCGGTGTGTATACCATGGCACACTACGCTTCCACTTCTGGAGCATTACCGGTGTGTATACCGTGGACACTACGCTTCCACTTCCGGAGCATTACTGGTGTGTATACCATGGCACACTAGGCATTTACTTCCGGAGCATTACCTGTGTGTATACCATGGCACACTATGCTTCCACTTCCGGAGCATTACCGGTGTGTATACCATGGATACTATGCTTCCAATTCCGGAACATTACCGGTGTGTATACCAAGGCACACTAGGCTTTTACTTCCAGAGCATTACCGGTGTGTTTACCATGGCACACTACGCTTTCACTTCCGGAGCATTACCGGTGTGTATACCATGGACACTACGCTTCCACTTCCGGAGCATTACTGGTGTGTATACCATGGCACACTAGGCATTTACTTCCGGAGCATTACCCGTGTGTATACCATGGCACACTATGCTTCCACTTCCGGAGCATTACCTTTGTGTATACCATGGCACACTACGCTTCCACTTCCGGAGCCTTACCGGTGTGTATACCATGGACACTATGCTTCCAATTCCGGAGCATTACCGGTATATACCATGGCACACTAGGCTATCTGATAGAGACTACTAGCCGCAGATTCCTTAACGTAGAATTATCCCCAGGCGTGAGACTGGACCCGGAAAACTTTCTTTGCCCCAGCATCTCTGCGCGCCGGGGGGCGGCACCTCGCGACTCCGCCCTGACGTCCTCCGCGGGCGTGACGTCAGCGAGGTCACATAAGCCCCACCCCGGCGCGCTGACATCAGTTTCCTTCTTTTCCGCGTTCCACGCGGATCCGGATCGTGTCCCTGGCCTGTTTTCAGGCCTCCTTCTTCTTCAACGCTTTGCGTTTCCCTTGAGAACAGTGTGAGAATGCCTTCGGGCTTCAAGATGTGCTCGTCCCCGATGTCGGCGACGGACCCTCACCCCATTTGTATGTGATGTTTGGGGGAGCACCATGACTCCACGGACTGCAAGGCTTGTCAGCAGATGAAACCGAAGTCCCGGCGGGAGCGCCGGATGAAACTCCTTTCGGCCCGCATGTCCAGGTCGGCGTCCTCATCGCGTCCGTCCCCCGCGGAAGGGGCCAAGAACCGCCGCTTCCGCCTCCGACATCGTCCTTCCCCGAGGCCACAGGGGCGTCGCTCGCCCGTTGGTAAGTGTCACAGCTTGTCCCCGAGGCCCGGTCCCCGCCCTGTTGGGGGCGCGGGTTCTCCGAAGGTCGTGCGGCCTCGCACGTCGCCGCCTTACCCGCAGTTTCCCGGCGCGGGGGCGTCCAGAGTCCAAATGGAGGCCTATGCTGCGGCCCTGCAGGCTCCTTGGCTCCTCCTCCTCTTCCTGGGACGTCCACTGATCCCCTGCCACGTGCGGGGCCTTCTGCGGAGTCGCCGGTGGCTCCGGCGCCGACAGGTTCGGCTTCAGGTCTTGGAGGTGTGGCGTCGTCGGGGTGCGGCCCTACGGGGTTTCCTCCTTCGGCCCAGGGCGCCTCTGCCTAGCCGCAAACCCCCATGGGGGTCCCTGTGGTGTCGCGGGAGGTTGCCGGGACTCGTGGCTTGTCCCCGAGTCCTACTCGGTCCTCTGGGCAGGCTGCGGCTTTGTCCGAGGCCGAGCTGACGCCGCTCAGGCGCCGGCGGCTGTCGGCCCTAGCAGCGCCGCAGGGGCTGGCTAAGGGCTTGGCCGTTTCTTCCTCCGCTTGGGTTGGGGGACGGCCGGCTTAGTGTGCAGCCGTCACCCACGGAGGAGTTGCTCTCCCCACCGCGTTGCCCTGCGGAGCCGAGTGCTGCTTTCGCACGGGCTGTTTCCACGGCCGCTGGGATTTTGCGCATGGGCGACCCAGCTGCACATTTCCCTGCGGACCACTTGCTTGAGGTTCTCCACCAGGGTTCTGGTGGACGTGAGCTGCTTCTTCCCTTCGAAGCTTCGCTCCACAATTCTCTCTTGGGGGCCTTGGGGCGTCCTGCCACGGGGAACCCGGTGCCCCAGTCGCTCCTGCACCACCACCGTCCTGCTCCGCATGATCCTGTCTGTCTTTCCTTCCATCCTTCTACTCGGGGCCCTCTTCTGCAGACGGCCTTTCCTTCCTTGCCTTCCCTTTTGGCCCCTCCATCACGGGAGGCCCGGTGGTTGGATTCCTGTGGGCGTAACATCTTCACTTCCTCCAGTGCTGCCTTGCGGGCGCTCAACACGCTTTGTGTGTTAGCCAGAGCCACTTCCAGTTTGTGGGATTCTGCGGAGTCCCTTCTGTCTTGTGCCTCTCAGGAGGGTGCCTCCGTTGATCTGCGGCACCATGTGTTGGATGGCCGGGAGCTGGCCGCGTTTATTCTTCGCTCGGCTCTTGATGTCTCTGAGGCTCTTGGTCGCACTATGGCTAGTTCGGTGGCCCTCCGTCGCCATGCATGGTTGAGGGATAGTGTTTTCCCTGAGAATGTTAGGGAGCGTCTGGTTGACCTCCCTTTTGATGGCACTCTTTTGTTTCACGCCCCTGCTGATTCTGCCATTCAGCGGTTCCTTGCGGGGCTTCGTCCTCTTCCTCCTCCTCCTTCCCCTCAGTGAACCTGGATGTCAGTCCTCTGGTGTGTTCAGGGAGGTGTTCTCCCGTTGTTTTTTCTGGAGCTCAGTGCTCGGTAACCCGGTTGTGTGCTCTGTATGGTTGGTGCCCCTTCAGGGTCCTTCGCTTGGCCCTTTGGTGCTGTTGGCTGCTGGTCCGGCCCTCTGTTTTGACTTGTGATTTTGGCTGTTGGTAAAGCCGTGTGGGTCCTGAGATTGGGCCTTCTGTGTCTTCTTTGTTGGCTGCTTGCTAAGCCGTCTGCGGTTTTGTCCGCAGGTCTTTCTGTTTGCCCTCTGCTGCGGAAATGTTTTCCTAAGAGGTGTTCCCATGTCTTTTTGGGACGTAACATACCCTATGTGGGGTACTTGTAGCTATTGTATAGCTATGTCATGGGCTGGAACGGTGCGGTTTCGGGTTCCGTGCCCTCCACGGCGTCACGGTATGCCGCAGGTGCGGTCTCTTTACCTATTCTCTTTGCGCAGTTTGCGCGGCGCCCCGCTTGCCCTTCTCCAGGTTCGCTTCGTCGCTAGACCAGCCTGGCATGCTGTCTTCGGCGTTGTGTTGTGGCGCTTCCGCCTTTCTGTCCGGTGTTTTGGCCTGGTCCTCTGTCTGGTGTTCCAGGGGGGACTAGCTTTTCTTGGCTTTCTGTGTTCTGGTTGCCGGCTTGGACCGTCCTCCGGGTCTCTCTCTCTCTCTCTCTCTCTCTCTCTCTCTCTCTCTCTCTCTCTCTCTCTCTCTCTCTCTCTCTCTCTCTCTCTTTCTCTTCTGCCTCGTCCCACTTCTTCGTGGGTCGGTGTGTCTCTGGCCCGGCTCCTGGCCTTCTCTGGCCTCTGCCTTCGGCTGGCGCCTGGATTGTTCTGGGTGCACGGCTCCTTGGTGCGGTCTCCTGCTGGCTGCGCATGCCTGCTTGCTCTGGTCCGCCGATGTGGCCCTTGGTGTGTTTCCTTGTGCCCCTGTCTCTTGTTCTGCTGGGGCTTTGCGCACCTGTGCCTTTCTCCTTATGCCTGCGGTTCTTGGCTGTGGAGCCGTTTCTGCCTTCTCCGCTGTCTTGAGGCTGATGGCTGTCCAGCTGTCCCCCGTCGCTGGGTGTGTGTGTTTGTCTCCGGCGGGCTTTGCCTCTGGTTCTGCCTCTTTTCCCTGGCGTTGGGATGGTTCTTTTCATCCTGGGTGCTCCTCTGCGGCTGTCCGTCCCTCAGAGGTTTTTCTAGCAGTTGTTCCTTGGATGGGCTTGGGGTCTCCCAGTCTTCCCTTCGCCTTGTCCCTGCTTCCTTCTGCTTGGTGGGGGCTGGGCCGCCCTTCTTGTCCCCGTGGCACATCCCGTGCTGGGTCCCTGTGTTTCTTTCTACTGGGGACGTTCTCTCGCAGGCCCTCCTCCCCTCTGGGTATGGCTAGGGTAGCTATTCTACGTTAAGGAATCTGCGGCTAGTAGTCTCTATCAGATGTACAAGTTACTTACCTTCGGTAACGATGTATCTGGTAGAGACGATTCTAGCCGCAGATTCCTTCACGACCCGCCCTTCCTCCCCGTTCTGCGAGGACCTTCAGCTTGGTTTTCTGCACTCGCCTCCCTCCGGGTGGCTTGTTTTCTGTGGGTGTCCTCTTCGCTTCCTCCTGGACAGGATGCCTCGTTTTGCTTGATTATTCCACCCCCTTTCTTTCTCATACAGGGTCGGTTGGTTTCTGTGTGCCTCTGCATCCCTCCGACTGGTTTCTCTCCAGCGTAGGGGCCTACTTTCGCTCTTCTCCTTTTACTTGCTTGGGGTTTCTGCTCCATTCGCAGTCCTCTTCGTTGGGGGTTCTTTTGCCTGTCCCTCGGCCTTTCGCTCCTTTCAGGGGATACGGCCCTCCTTGATGGTGTAGTCTGGGGGTGGATTGCTGTTACTCCTCTGTTCCGGGCTTGTTGCCCTTCTCTGTTATGGCTTGTGATTGCAGGCTCTCTCTTCTGCTATGGCGTTGTTCACATGCTTTCTGCCTCCAGGGTGGATGTGGCCTTGGCTTGCAAGGTTGTTCCTCAGCGCGGTGTTCTGCTCTCTCCCTGCTATGGCTTCACTGCTATGGTTTCTTGGTACCTTAGTGCTTGGCACTTTTCCAACTGGTGCTGTTCCTCACCTTTGGTTTCTCTCTTCTGTTTTTGCTGCTTTTTCGCACACTGTTCCCATACTCTACACAGTTTTGTTTGTGATGGCTCCGCGTTGTGGCGCGGAAAGTTCTCCGAAGAAAACTGATGTCAGCGCGCCGGGGGCTTATGTGACCTCGCTGACGTCACGCCCGCGGAGGACGTCAGGGCGGAGTCGCGTGGTGCCGCCCCCCGGCGCGCAGAGATGCTGGGGCAAAGAAAGTTTTTCCGGGTCCAGTCTCACACCTGGGGATAATTCTACGTTAAGGAATCTGCGGCTAGAATCGTCTCTACCAGATACATCGTTACCGAAGGTAAGTAACTTGTACTTTACTTCCGGAGTATTGCCGGTGTGTATACCATGGCACACTATGCTTCCACTTCTGGAGCATTACCGGTGTGTATACCATGGACACTGTGTTTCCAATTCCGGAGCATTACTGGTGTGCATACTATGGCACACTACGCTTCCACTTCTGGAGCATTACCGGTGCGTATACCATGGCACACTAGGCTTTTACTGCCGGAGCATTACCCATGTGTATACCATGGACACGACGCTTCCACTTCCGGAGCATTACCGGTGTGTATACCATGGCACACTACGCTTCCACTTCCGGAGCATTACCGGTGTGTATACCATGGACACTACGCTTCCACTTCCGGAACATTACCACTGTGTATACCATGGCACACTAGGCTTTTACTTCTGGAGCATTACCCGTGTGTATACCATACCACACTACGCTTCCACTTCCGCAGCATTACCCGTGTGTATACATTGGCACACTAGGCTTCCACTTCCGGGGCATTACCGGTGTGTATATCATGGCACCCTACGCTTCTACTTTTGGAGCATTACCGGTGTGTATACCATGGCCATTACGCTTCCACTTCCGGAGCATTACCGGTGTGTTTACCATGGCACACTACATTTCCATTTCTGGAGCTTTACCGTTGTGTATACCATGGCATACTACGCTTCCTCTTCCGATTACTGGAAATGCTCCACTTCCAGAGCATTACCGGTGTGTTTACCATGGCACACTACGCTTCCAGTTCCGGAGCATTACCGGTGTGTATACCATGGCATACTACGCTTCCTCTTCCAGAGCATTACCGGTGTGTATACCATGGACACTATGTTTGCAATTCCGGAGCATTACCAGTGTATACCATGGTACACTAGACTTTTAATCCCGGAGTACTACCGGTGTGTATGCCATGGCACACTACACTTCCACTTCTGGAGCATTACCGGTATGTATACCATGGCACACTACGCTTCAACTTTTGGAGCATTACCGGTGTGTTTACCATAGCACACTACGCTTCCACTTCCGGAGCATTACCGGTTTATAACATGGCACACTAGGCTTTTACTTTCGGAGTATTACCGGCGTGTTTACCATGGCACACTATGCTTCCTATTCCGGAGCATTACCGGTGTATACCATGGTACACTAGGCTTTTACTTCCAGAGTATTACCAGTGTGTTTACCATGGCACACTACGCTTCCACTTCTGGAGCATTACCGGTGTATATACCATGGCACACGCACCTTCTACTTTTGGAGCATTACCGGTGTGTTTACCATAGCACACTACGCTTCCACTTCCGATTACTAAAAATGCCTCACTACCGGAGCATTACCGGTGTGTTTACCATGGCACTCTACGCTTCCAGTTCCGGAGCATTACCGGTGTGTATACCATGGAAACTATGCTTCCAGTTCCGGAGCATTACCGGTGTATACCATGGTATAATAGGCTTTTACTTCCTGAGCATTACCGGTGTGTATACCATGGCACACTACGCTTCCACTGCTGGAGCATTACCGGTGTGTATACCATGGCACACTAGGCATTTACTTCCGGAGCATTACCCGTGTGTATACCATGGCACATTATGCTTCCACTTCCGGAGCATTACCGGTGTTTATACCATGGCACACTACGCTTCCACTTCCGGAGCATTACCGGTGTGTATACCATGGACACTATGCTTCCAATTCCGGAGCATTATCGGTGTATACCTTGGTACACTAGGCTTTTACTTCCGGAGTATAACCGGTGTGTATACCATGGCACACTATGCTTCCACTTCTGGAGCATTACCGGTGTGTATACCATGGCACACTACGCTTCTACTTTTGGAGCATTACCGGTGTGTATACCATGGACACTATGCTTTCAATTCCGGAGCATTACCGGTGTGTATACCATGGCACACTATGCTTCCACTTCTGGAGCATTACCGGTGTGTATACCATGGCACACTACGCTTCTACTTTTGGAGCATTACCGGTGTGTATACCATGGCACACTACGCTTCCAATTCCGGAGCATTACCGGTGTATACCATGGAACACTAGGCATTTACTTCCGGAGCATTACCCGTGTGTATACCATGGCACATTATGCTTCCACTTCCGGAGCATTACCGTGTGTATACCATGGCACACTACGCTTCCACTACTGGAGCATTACCGGTGTGTATACCATGGACACTATGCTTCCAATTCCGGAGCATTACCGGTGTGTATACCATGGACACTATGCTTCCAATTCCGGAACATTACCGTTGCCTATACCATGGCACACTAGGCATTTACTTCCGGAGCATTACCCGTGTGTATACCATGGCACACTATGCTTCCACTTCCGGAGCATTACCGGTGTGTATACCATGGACACTATGCTTCCAATTCCGGAGCATTACCGGTGTGTATACCATGGACACTAGGCTTTTACTTCCGGAGCATTACCGTTGTAAACCATGGCACACTACGCTTCCACTTCCGGTGCGTATACCATGTCACACTAGGCTTTTACTGCCGGAGCATTACCCATATGTATACCATGGACACGACGCTTCCACTTCCGGAGCATTGCCCTTGTGTATACCATGGCACACTACGCTTCTACTTTTGGAGCATTACCACTGTGTATACCATGGCACACTAGACTTCTACTTCTGGAGCATTACCCGTGTGTATACCATAGCACACTACGCTTCCATTTCCGGAGCATTGCCCGAGTGTACACCATGGCACACTACGCTTCTACTTTTGGAGCATTACCGGTGTGTTTACCATGCACACCTCGCTTCCAGTTCCGGAGCATTACCGGTGTGTATACCATGGCACACTAGGCATTTACTTCCGGAGCATTACCCGTGTGTATACCATGGCACACTATGCTTCCACTTCCGGAGCATTACCGGTGTGTATACCATGGCACACTACGCTTCTACTTTTGGAGCATTACCGGTGTGTTTACCACGGCGCACACCGCTTCCGGAGCATTACCTGTGTATACCATGGCACACTAGGCTTTTTCTTCCGGAGTATTACCGGTGTGTTTACCATGGCACATTATGCTTCCAAAGCATTATCGGTGTGCATACCATAGCACACTACGCTTCCACTTCCGATTACTGAAAATGCTCCACCTCCGGAGCATTACCGGTGTATACCATGGTACACTAGGCTTTTACTTCCGGAGTATTACTGGTGTGTATACCATGGCACACTAGGCTTTTATTTCCGGAGCATTACCGGTGTGTATACCCTGGACACTATGCTTCCACTTCCGGAGCATTACCGGTGTATATACCATGGCACACGCACCTTCTACTTTTGGAGCATTACCGGTGTGTTTACCATAGCACACTACGCTTCCACTTCCGATTACTAAAAATGCCTCACTACCGGAGCATTACCGGTGTGTTTACCATGGCACTCTACGCTTCCAGTTCCGGAGCATTACCGGTGTGTATACCATGGAAACTATGCTTCCAGTTCCGGAGCATTACCGGTGTATACCATGGTATAATAGGCTTTTACTTCCTGAGCATTACCGGTGTGTATACCATGGCACACTACGCTTCCACTTCTGGAGCATTACCGGTGTGTATACCATGGACACTACGCTTCCACTTCCGAAGCATTACCGGTGTGTATACCATGGCACACTAGGCATTTACTTCCGGAGCATTACCCGTGTGTATACCATGGCACATTATGCTTCCACTTCCGGAGCATTACCGGTGTTTATACCATGGCACACTACGCTTCCACTTCCGGAGCATTACCGGTGTGTATACCATGGACACTATGCTTCCAATTCCGGAGCATTATCGGTGTATACCTTGGTACACTAGGCTTTTACTTCCGGAGTATAACCGGTGTGTATACCATGGCACACTTTGCTTCCACTTCTGGAGCATTACCGGTGTGTATACGATGGCACACTACGCTTCTACTTTTGGAGCATTACCGGTGTGTATACCATGGACACTATGCTTTCAATTCCGGAGCATTACCGGTGTGTATACCATGGCACACTATGCTTCCACTTCTGGAGCATTACCGGTGTGTATACCATGGCACACTACGCTTCTACTTTTGGAGCATTACCGTGTGTATATCATGGCACACTACGCTTCCAATTCCGGAGCATCACCGGTGTATACCATGGAACACTAGGCATTTACTTCCGGAGCATTACCCGTGTGTATACCATGGCACATTATGCTTCCACTTCCGGAGCATTACCGTGTGTATACCATGGCACACTACGCTTCCACTACTGGAGCATTACCGGTGTGTATACCATGGACACTATGCTTCCAATTCCGGAGCATTACCGGTGTGTATACCATGGACACTATGCTTCCAATTCCGGAACATTACCGTTGCCTATACCATGGCACACTAGGCATTTACTTCCGGAGCATTACCCGTGTGTATACCATGGCACACTATGCTTCCACTTCCGGAGCATTACCGGTGTGTATACCATGGACACTATGCTTCCAATTCCGGAGCATTACCGGTGTGTATACCATGGACACTATGCTTCCAATTCCGGAGCATTACCGGTGTGTATACCATGGACACTAGGCTTTTACTTCCGGAGCATTACCGTTGTAAACCATGGCACACTACGCTTCCACTTCCGGTGCGTATACCATGTCACACTAGGCTTTTACTGCCGGAGCATTACCCATATGTATACCATGGACACGACGCTTCCACTTCCGGAGCATTGCCCTTGTGTATACCATGGCACACTACGCTTCTACTTTTGGAGCATTACCACTGTGTATACCATGGCACACTAGACTTCTACTTCTGGAGCATTACCCGTGTGTATACCATAGCACACTACGCTTCCATTTCCGGAGCATTGCCCGAGTGTACACCATGGCACACTACGCTTCTACTTTTGGAGCATTACCGGTGTGTTTACCATGCACACCTCGCTTCCAGTTCCGGAGCATTACCGGTGTGTATACCATGGCACACTAGGCATTTACTTCCGGAGCATTACCCGTGTGTATACCATGGCACACTATGCTTCCACTTCCGGAGCATTACCGGTGTGTATACCATGGCACACTACGCTTCTACTTTTGGAGCATTACGGTGTGTTTACCACGGCGCACACCGCTTCCGGAGCATTACCTGTGTATACCATGGCACACTAGGCTTTTTCTTCCGGAGTATTACCGGTGTGTTTACCATGGCACATTATGCTTCCAAAGCATTATCGGTGTGCATACCATAGCACACTACGCTTCCACTTCCGATTACTGAAAATGCTCCACCTCCGGAGCATTACCGGTGTATACCATGGTACACTAGGCTTTTACTTCCGGAGTATTACTGGTGTGTATACCATGGCACACTAGGCTTTTATTTCCGGAGCATTACCGGTGTGTATACCATGGACACTATGCTTCCAACTCCGGAACATTACCGGTGTGTATACCAAGGCACACTAGGCTTTTATTTCCGGAGCATTACCGGTGTGTATACCATGGCACACTACGCTTCCACTTCCGGAGCATTACCGGTGTCTATGCCATGGCACACTACGCTTCCACTTCCGGAGCATTACCGATGTGTATACCATGGCACACTAGGCTTTTACTTCCTGAGCATTACCCATGTGTATACCATGGCACACTATGCTTCCACTTCCGGACCATTACCAGTGTGTATACCATGGCCGGCGAGGTACGTGGAAGTTGGTAAAAAGCAGCAATCCGTACACTCCATGGGGCTGTTCATGTAATTAATCAAACGGGAGCGCAAGCCACTGTCTCCGGTCTCTCCAGCAGCCTTAAGCAGCATCTTACACTTTCACCGTCAAAGTGCAAGATGCTGCTTCACGCTGCTGGAGGGAGCGGAGTCGGACAGTTTGACCACATACATATTCCACTCTAGTCTATTTGCTGTCGCTAGCATTGCAGCAGTCTGCTATGAACTGCTTTTCTCTGTGGCCAGTATTGAAAAGACTAATTGCATAGCAACAGCTGAATTATTGAATATGCATGTGATTGCACTTCTGCAGTACAGCCTGATTAAAAAAACAAAAAAAAACAGACCGACGTGAATAGGTTCCTACTGTGTGAGAGGGTAATAATCAGGGCCACCGGAATTATGTGGCAGGGGAGGGCAAAATATCCAACAGGGTTGAGTAAATTATGTGGCAAGAAAAGGCAAATTACGAGGCACAATGCCGCACATTTTGTGACGGTATTACTTCATTATTTTGCCATTTTGTAAACATGCTAACACTGTCTGAGCTTTGGATTCACCTCATTAGTACCAGTGTAACACCCAAATATAGCAATAAGCAGCAGATAGGTGATCAGTCAGGCTTTGTAAAGGGCTTTCAGCTGCGCTGCAAGGAAATGCATGGGTTCTCGGATTTTCACTTCCGGCAGTGCCACATACTTCAGTCCGTGTTAAACTAGGATAGGCCCACGTGATGTGACATTACATTAAACAAATTTGTGCCTAGGCCACGGGGTGAACAACGAGGAGGAAAGATTGCGGGCTTTCTCCCCTGGTCTGTTTCCTGTTGTGAATAGATTCCATTTTGTGTGGGGCATCTGCTTTTGGTGAATACCACTCCTGTGGACGAGTGCCTTCTCTGGGTTCTTAGGTCTTCACGATCTGGCTAGGGAGCAGGCTTATGTGTGGGCCTGCGGGACATTTTAAGTCATGACTATGGCCACTGCAAAATATTCTAAAGGAAAACATCACAAAGTTATTGAAACATATCTGTTAAGGAGCTTAAATAATCGTAGCACAATAAAAATAACTCTGCTCTTCAATAAAAATGCATTGAATGGAATCATGTTGTGTGTTCTGGAGTATTAATGTTCTTTCCAAATTAGTTATGAGATTTAATTTAAAAAACGTAATTTATGAATTTCAATTTTTGTTGTATAATGTTATAGCCTGCTTGCAGAGCGAACACATTCATATGAGTTACCATGCTACAAAATCACTACGGATAACAGAAATATTTGCAGTGCGCAACACAAATGCTCAAATAATAATACAACATTTGGGGGAAAGATGGGGCCCTGAGATGTACAGTACCTTATAGGGTGCCCTACTGCCTTTTAATGTTTATTCCTTGCTATCTCGTGTCCAGCCTGACAAATCACAATAATTTTTATTTTCTCAGTAGATTTCATTTCTAAAGGTATATCATTAAATAAAGAAATATGTGAGGTACTCAGCATTGTAATCTCAAAGTCTGTTATGATATATACACACATACATCCCACCAACACACATCATATCACAACTCACCATTACATTCCACACCATGCCAGTGCCCTTACGTCACTACACTAAGCACAACTTGCACACAAACTTTACAGTACTAAACACAGCAGCTACATTGCTCTACAACAAACCTTAAAAACATTTCCAATATCTCTGGCTGAACACTTAGAAGGTCCCAAAGGCGAGACCTATTGGCCATGCCAATGCTTGTTCTGACATGGTGTTGGTGGTTTTAGGACTCTGGGCACTTTAGCACAGCTGTCCAGTGTAAAGTGCGTGTGCTCTCTGTGGTAAATATGGTAAAGATTGGTCTACACCTGTTTGGCATATTTAATTTACCTGTCAGTCCCTTGTAAAGTGGTATCTCATATACCCGGGGCTGGTAAATTAAATGCTACTGGTGGGCTTGCAGCGCTGATTGCGCCACCCACCAAAGTAGCCTTTCAAACCTGTCTCAGGTCTCTGCCATTGCAGGGCCTGTGCGCGCAGTGTTACTGCCGCTGTGGCGTGGCACCTAAAGTGTGTGCCATGTCTGTGACCCCCCTTTTACAACATGTCAGTTACCCCTAAGGTAGGCCCTAGCTAGCCCTATGGGCAGGGTGTATTGTAGGTAAAAGGTAGGACATGTACCTTAAGTGTGTGACATGTCCTGGTAGTGACAAACAGCCATTTTGGTTTCTCACTGCTATGGGGCTGCCCTCCCATAGGAATGCATTGGGGATTCCCTGATAAGTGTTTCAGTGGTAATTCCTGATATGAGAGGAGCAGCGTGGTCAAGTTTGGTATGGTTGGAATAGTAATAATAAATGCTGCGCAATGGTGTGCGCAGATTTATTATCACTATTTTAGAAATGCCACTTCTAGAAGTTGGCATTTCTGTGTGCTATGTGTCTGCCTGCCTGCCTGCCTGATGTGGATTGCATGTCTGGCTTTGGAGTGGCAGGGGCTGGTGAGGTGTGTGTGGCTCCAGGAGGGGCAGGGTGAGTCAGCGCTAGGCTGAATAGGGCATCTGCATTTGGAGTAGTGGGTGGAGTAGTCCCCTGACCCTGAATAGGTCTGTGCCTGCCTATGTGAATGCTGGCTCCGCCCCCCTGTGGTGGTCTGATGACTGAGCCCCCATCTAACAAAGGAGGGTGTGAGCACTGTACACAAAGTGCTTCAACACCCCCCAGAACCAGTTGGAACTGGTTCCCCCAAGCCCTGTGCCAAGGGCAGACAAAGGAAAATAATGTATATATACTGGGGCTGTGACCCCATATGTGTTGTGCTGTTCCTGTGCTTCCTTGTGACATGGGGCTTGCTGCTGCTGGGCCCCAGGAGGAACTGCCACGAGGGACTGCCTCCCTGCTGGAGGGCCCTGTGTGCTGGCCTGCCTGGGCCCAGCTGTGCCCCTTGAACTATAAAGGACTCTGGCGCCTCGTGAGCGCTATATATCTTTATTTGCCAGAAGGAGAGAGGAGCTGGTGTCTGCAGCGCGAGGCTGCAACGTGCCTGGAGGGAACCCCGGTGTAGGGATTCCCCGTGCTTCCAGGCTTTCGCTCCTGATTAATTGACGGGAGCCTACCCCGCTTTTGTGCTGCTTTGTAGCGGGAGCCTACCCCGCGTGGTTGCCGGTGAGGCACAGAAAAGGAGCCGCCGCGATCGAGCGGCGATCCGGAAGGCAGGCAAGCTGCCTGACTGTGGGCGGGACCATCCCCCGAAGAGCCGAGAGGAAGTCAGGCCGAGGTAGGCGGGGCCCCCGTGTGTCGGTGGGAGCCCCGCGTATTACTGCCAGCAAAGCCGGACAGCCCTGGAGGAAGGCGGGGGCCCCATGAGCTGGTGGGAGCCCCGTGTGCGGCCAAGAGAAGCCGGAAGAGGTGAAGAAGGGTCCCGTGAGCAGCGACCCGGAGACGAGTGCGGGACCAATCGAGGCACATTGTCGGTGCCTGTCCCAGCAGCAAGGAGTTCGGAGGAGCCCCGGTGAAGGGGGGGGCTCCACGAAACGTTACGGGTGCCAGAAGTGGCACCGGAGGAGACCAGAGGAGTCCCCGAGCAGCCCCGGTGAGTGGGGCTTCCATTTGTGCAGCGCGGGTGCCGCCAAAGGCACCAGAAGAGTCCCGGTGAGTGAGGGCAGCGCCGAGAGCATTTTGGTGCTCCCGAGGCACACTGAGTGCCAGTGCCTTCTTGTTTGTACACAGCTGCACCGCAGTTGCGGGCAGCTGCAACGGAGGGGCATGTTGGATTCTTAGAGTCCCAGTGGGGCTCTCACGGCACGGTAGTGCCAGGTGTCATTTGCTCAGCTGCACCGCGAGAGCGCGGGCAGCTGCAACGTGGGGGCCATTTTCGGTTGATTAGGGAGGGGTGAGTTGCACCCCCAGTGCGCTTTGCACATCTTTGCCGCATTGGCAGCCAGAGGGACAGTGAAAGGCCCCACAGTAGAGCCCTGACTTTGCAGGACATAGGGCATTTGAGCCCCAGTAAAAGGCCAGTTAGCCTGGGGTCAGTTCAGTGATTACGCTAAGGTGCTGTGTGCACTTTATGGGTGTACTGATAGGGCGCAAAGCCCTAAGGTGATGTATGCACCTGGTCAGTGTACTGTGGTGCACTACTGACTTATGCATAAGGTGTTTTATGCCTAATGTGATGATGATGCAAATGTCATGCTATGCTGTTTAGGCCTAATAAGATTGCATAATGTGTTTATGCTAGTGATAATGCTGAGTACCAGTGGCGGCTGGTGGAATTTGAAACTGGTGAGGCGTATGCAGAAGGAATCAACGTGAGCGAGCGCAGCGAGCGAGCCCGACGGCAATAAGGGGGATTCGGGGGGGGGGGTTCTCCTCCCGTGAAGAAATGTAAAAAAAATTGGCATCTTTTTGGTGCAATTTTGAGCACTATTTCTGTGATAAATGGACTAAAAAAATCAGTTCTTCTAGGCATTCATAAAAGAAAAGTCATACATTATTTCAGAGAATTTCTGTGTTGCCAAGCAAGTCTGACTTCTGAAGAGGGCTAGGGTACTAAGCAAGACTGCTTTGTCTCTACCCATTCCAATAGAAAACACATAACATAGGTGCATAAACATCCACAAAGAAACGCACTTGTAATTTTGTTCCTACCGGAAATGAAGGCAGGCCACTTCCTTTTCTGCATCAGCTATTCAATGTTGATTGCCCAGTAATCTTCATGACATATTAAATAGCTACAAGTATAAGAAATATCCATTCGAAACAAACATTTAATTTTTTGGAAGTCAGCAAAAGCTTTGCATTTTTGAGCAAGGAAATTGTGCAAAATAAAAAATGAAGTAAATATTGTACTTAAAATAGTTCATATAGCGCTCTGAAGCCCTTGGGTCCATCAGTATTTTAGAAAACCACAAAATAAAAATAAGTTATGAAATGAGTGTAATATGCATTGCTTAAAATATAAGAAATATCCATTAAAAATCTTTCGTTTATTTTAGAAAGAAACAACACAAATTTTATATTGTATAAGCAGGCTAGGTAAAAACTTTTACTTTATTTTTAAATACTTTGCATGCCACTCTCAGGTCCTTGTGCCCTTCTGCCAGCACAGCAAAAAAGTTAAATAAAAAGAAATTATGAAAATAAATAAATGTACATTTTAAAAAATTTCAAAACCAATATATTTTTAAACACAATTTAAAAAATAAAAATAATATTTAAATACTTTGCATGTCAATCTCAGAAGGGTTCTTGTGCCTGTCAGTACAGTAGAAAACGGTTAAATAAAAATAGATTAGGAAAATAACTAAATGTTGTACATATAAAGAAATATACCCTCAAAACCAACATATTTTTAAACACTAACAACAAAAATATTTTAAATAATAAAATATGAAAACAAATATATATAAATTCACAGATACATAAACACACATATATAAATACATATCAACTGTACAGGAGTTGTATGAATATTAAATGGAATGAGTAAATTTCCAACAGTACTTCCTAATGTTATCAAACAAAACAAACCGAGCCATAAACACCTGAAACTATGATCACACATCAGATTCATATTTTCTATTTATATAGAAAGTTTGCTCGTCTATCTTTAATATGAACAAACTTTTCGATTTGTTCTTTTGTTGAATTCTGGTATTTCCTTTATTAGCTCTTTTTCCATTGACAGCATAGCCAATGCATTAAGTCTAGCTTGAGTCATTGTGTTTCGCAAAAACGTTTTTACCCTCTTTAGTGTGGAAAAACATCGCTCAGACTCTGCTGTTGTCATGGGTGTAGTAATGACAACTCTTAAAAGCTTTATGGTCTCAGAAAAAGACTTCTCTAAGTTGTTTTCAAACAAAAGCTAAATAAAGCCATGGCACCACCAGTAGCCTGACGGAAGTCACGTCTTCCATACAGGACTGAAAGTTCTGTACGCAATCTGGCTTTGTCTAACATAGGATAGGCTTCTATCGTTTCTGCGAGTGCCTCAGCTGGGAAAGATTTGTCATGTCTTTCAAAAAGGTCACTTCGCAATAGTGTTGCACTTACAAGATGCTTTGTGAATGCAAAGCGCTCTCTGGCATGGACCACAATAATGTCGCAGACTTCTTTTGCTTCCTGGGTCAAAGTATTTATTTGCAGTCTCCGGTTTACAAATGTACATTCTTGTGGCAGTGTAGAATCCAAACTGTCAATGGATTCTCGTACTTTGGTGATGCTTGTCACAAAGTCTGTAGTATCTTTCTGGACAGACACAGTGTCAATGTCTCGCTTTTGCAATTGATTATATAAAATGTCTACGTGGGGCATTATATGGTAAAAAGAAACAGAAAGAATATAAACTCTCTATCTTCTAATGTTCTAGTAAATCCCTTAGCTTCACATATAGTATTTGACTCAAAATCACCACTGTTTGCAATGGTTGACATGCATTCAAGAAGATCGTCTCTGTATTCATAAATTATGTTTATTACTCGAATATTGAAGTTCCAGCGAGTTGCAGACCCTCTTGGAAGTCTTCTTGAAACTATTTGTTCAAGAATATTAGTCCTTTTCGGGGAACGTGCAAAAAATGCTGTTATACCACCAACCTCTGAAAAGAAAATTTTAACTCTAGATATTTTGGAGGAAGCCTGTTCCATAATTAGGTTAAGTTGGTGGGCATAGCAATGATTGTAATGTACATTTGGGTAAACATCCCTGATTTTCTTTTGCACCCCACCAGTTGCACGACAAATGACGCTGGCACCATCGTAGCTTTGAGCAATTACTTTTCCTTTAGCACATTGCTCAGGGAAAACAATGTTTAATTCATTAAGAATGGCTGAGGCAATTGTTTCTGCAGATGACTCTTTTAGATGTGTGAAACAATAAAATCTTTCAGCTACCTTGCAATTTCCATCAATGTAGCGGAAGACCAGAACTGACTGTGTCTTAGTAGAGACATCAGTTGTATCATCAGCTTGGATAGCTACATAATCAGTGCTTCTCAACTGCTGAGTAATATATTCTCTTATTACTTCCAGCATACAGTCCAGCAATTCATTCTGAATAGTTTTAGAAGTGCCTTTAAACACTGTGGCTGTTTTTAAATGTGTTTCCATAGCACTGTCAATGCTGGAGACAAAATCAACAAGGCCCCTGAACACGCCAGGATTTAGAGACTCTTCAGTTTCATCATGGCCTCGTAATGCCAATTCAAAGGCACCACAAAAACGAATACAGTCAATCAATTTCGATAAAATGTATCGGTTTTTATCCACTTCTGCATTATGTTTTCTTACTCCCACACGGTATGCTTCGTTCAATTGCTGTACAATGTCCGATTTTCCAAAAGAGATAATTTCAACATATTTGTCAAATGGGATTTACAAGAATCATGTTTTTATTTTTTCAGCCAGATGCTTTAGGTCAGTAACTCCTGTTTTTGTCCAGGTAACTTCACCTCCAAAGAGTAAGCAAGGGAAACAGAATAAAGCATTTTTAGAAGCGCTACCAGTAACCATTCCATCCTATCATACCATGTACTGGTAAACCGACGTGTGTAACCCTTTCCCCTATCTTTTGTAGACTGCTCAATTTTAATTTGAGGTTTATCAGCTCCTAATGTTTTCACTTGAAGTTTATCTGCATGTGTCAAACCCAAAAATGGGTTTATGAGTAAACTGTCAACTGTGTTCATTGTGTCCAGCAATATATCAGACTGGAGATAAAAAACCAAGCCTGTTTTTAAATATTCCCTCGGTTGAAGACACAAAACGATATTACGCAAAATACTAAACACTAATATGAATTGTCATGCACACACAAGTAACAGCAATTATTCATCCACATCCATCCTCATTCTGACAGGAATGCGACTGCAGCAGCACGTACAGCTGTTCCCCAAGCGGTATAGCCTTGTAAATATTTGCAGAATTCCTCCTGGGATCCTGTTAATAATTAAAATATGGTGTAAGCTTTGAGGCTAGGTGCCATTGCATGCACAACACCAGTGGTGATTGAAAAGCTTGAGCATGTCAATTCAGTGATCTGCCTAGAATTTAAAGGGTGTATTCAAATTATGGGGTCCTTGCATCCTTGCATTTCTATTATAATGATAAAATAACTACATGTTAGGAGTAAACCTAAAACAAAGTACTTATACATTTTGACTTGACTTTAGATGGCAAATAATACAAAACATATTGAAAAATTTCTTAAAAGCATGAGACTCTCATTGAGCAATACCCTTTAAAAGAGTTCTAGGCAGATCTCTGATATATCCAGTACTCATCTATTCTGTACCCAACACAGCAAAATAAATGCATATTTTTTCAATTAAGAGTTTAACATTGCAGTTAGACCATTTTGATATTCTACACATTTATGAACGGAGCTATTTTACACACAAGACAGACTAAAATTACAGCCTATATGCAGTGCTAGTCCTATCAGTTATCCTATTACTAAATGGACAGCAGTCACAACTGTCACAACACATTAGATCGATTTTATATATCCTACTCACTGTACATACTCTGTGTGCAGTAAAAATATTGTGTGCAAAAAAGTAGGCTGAAAAACATCGCTGTAAAAAAATATTGTCGACTGAAAAAATAGAATGAAAATAAACAGTGGCCTAAAACATGGTAAAATGTCATGCATTATAGAGCAAACATGAGTGTACTGGGATCAGGGGTAAGGGGCATCCTCCTAAAGCAGACAGGAGCATTTAAAATGAGGTGGGGTAAAGGGGCGGGAGACTAGCAATGCATCTTAATAATTCAAGTAAAGTTAGCGTTAAGGGATAGTTAGGGGATTTTAGGGTAGCACTAAGGAGTAGTAGAGGGCTATTATGAATTAGAGTAGTACTTTTTTTAAGCATGAAGAAAGGATAAAATTTATGGGCAGTTTGGGGTTTAAAGGCTTTAGGTGTGGGAAGCATTTAGGGATAGTAAGGGATTATCAGGCTACAGTTAAATAAATGAAAGCGTGTATAAATAATAAAAGATTTAAAAATCAACATTTTTGGAATTTTCATAGTTCATAATGAAAAACAAAAAATGATTCCCTTGAACTTTTAACTCGCCACAACCTCATACTCTGAACTGTTCTGCTAGGATAAACCAACAGGCCTCCACACCTAAAGACCACACAGTTGGCACCCATTTACAGCTGAATGTGGACCTTTGCCGTAAATAGAGAACCATGTCCTACCTTGTGGCCTGAGATTAAGGACCAGGAAGCTGAGTTTCGATCAATGTCCTGTTGCAGCAGAGTCTGAACCACCACGTGTCCTCTTTCGATATCTCTCAGTACTGATCTTGAATGTGATTATATCACGACCAGTTTTAACTCCAATTTTTCATGTGCTAAAAGAATTAAAACAAGAATTATTACCAGCAATTACATTGCATTCATGTAATGTTTCAAGCAAATGTGCTTTCTGTACAATACTGTTTTACACAAAACAAATAAAAACATTTAAAATAATAAATTCAGGTGGTTTTTAATGGAGTGTGCATGAGTGCAAGTGAGCTCCTGGGTCTCTGCAAGCATGGTGATGTGTGCAATTTTGTGTAGAGTTGCATATTTCTTCAAAGAAGTGCATGCCCATGTTTAAACATGAATCTATGTGAACGAATGTGTGTGTATGTTTGACTATGTGTGCATTGCAGTGAGCACCTGTGCCGCTGGCCCGAACTCTAGAATCCTGTTGAAGTAGTGAGCAGAGGTATGGGAACACCTCATGTGACTAGAGGAGGGATGGTGAGTTAAGGTTTTACACCGGCTACATTCAGGGGGCTAGAGAGTCAGGGGACAGGTAAGCCAGTGATCATTTCCAGCAACCGGACCCCAAGGTTGAAAACTTTCAGCACCAAGGCCACTGCCCCCTCTAAGCAGCCTATAGTCCATCGCCTTTCTGGAAAACAACAGTTGGCATAGTGGGACCCCTTGGTTCTACGTGGAGCACTGTCTGCCAGCCGGGTCTGGAATTTTTTTGTTTATGACTTGCACTAACTGAAGAAAGTGTTTTACACTCTGGGAAAGCAGCCAGTTTGGCAAGAGATTGGTGATTATTTTTTCCAGGCAGTGCCGAAATTTGATTGTGCCAAGAAAATAAGTGGGACAGACTGCATGCTTTCCACGATGCACTTACTGCCAGCGTGGTTGCTGCTTAAATGCAGCTACTCAGACAGCATGCAAGGTGGTTAGGGCCCAGGTGTGCTATAGCTTGAATGAATAAAGCATTCTAGTGTGGTGATGCGGACACCAGCACTAGTATGACCACTAATGAGTGGTACTTGACAGGACTGCAAATGTGAAAAGTGAACGCTCTTCAAAATTAAAAAAAAGTGTGTATCTTTTTAACATTTTAAAGCTTTGACATTATCAAGTCAAATTATAGCACCGCACTAAGAAGACTTCATTAAACATAATAGGAGGGAGGGGCTGACCCCTACACCTGAATAGGGCTATGCCTATTCCAACACAAAAAGCTGCATAACCGCCTGTAGTGTGCCTGGAGCCAGAGAAGGAAGGGCAGGGGCCTTTTGAGGATCAAAGACAGCCGTCTTTTGTTGTCTCCCCCACTTCAAAGACACATTTTGGTATTAGTACTGGACCTGTGACATCCCCAAATTAGTTCACTTTGGGGTCTGGAGGAGACTGCAACTATGAGGTACTACACTGCTAGGAAGGACTGCCCCTTTGTCACTTGCTTTGCTGTACTGGCCTTCTGCCTGCTGATTGCTGTATGCCAGGAGTGACTGCCTCTGCACTCTGCTCTGCTGTGTTGGCCTGCTCCCTGCTACCTCTGCAATGAGGGACAACTGGCCCTCTATATCCTACAAGTTCCCAAGAACTTGTTGGCTTTCCCTCCTGTTATGGAAGAATCAGGGCTATTTGTATGTTATTGGGCCACCAGACACACTCACATAGTCTAGCGCCTGCTGTGTTGGCGCCCGGTCACCTTTTGCTACTAGTCGTACTCGAGATTGCTGTTTTTGAAGATACCGCAGCGGTGTAGACCTTTACCCTCAGTCAGCGCCGGGAGCACCGAGCGGTGTGAGTGCATTCTGGTTGCCTAGCAACACAACGATATGAGAGCGCTCTCTCCAGGCTCTTTGGGCCGAAGATTCACAAGACTGCCTCTACTGTGGCTGAACCCCAGTCCTGCCTGCCTCTGTGCCTCTTACCAACACGAGCTCCATGTGTGAGGCCCACCAACACAGCAGTATGGGGCCATAGACCTGCTTGTGCTCCTGCGGCCATGCCGGAGCCCAACTCATCTTCCTACCACGTGGACCCCGTGTGCGAGACCGCCGACAACCAGAGCAGCGACTCCAAGCCCCAGGTACTGTCCCGAAGGCCCACGCAGGCTGACTTCAACCCCCACTGCATTGAAGACCTTTCCGAGGCGGAGGCGGCCGGTGGGCTCATTTAAGGATTACTGTAACTCCCTTAAAGGTTCCTGAGCACTGTGATGCCCCAGGCGAATGAGCTATTAACGTTACTACTGGCATAACTCTTGATAGACTGATTATATTGTTGTCCTTCAGGCCTGGTTTTAATTACATAAAGATGGCCTATTTTTCTACAACTAGTGTGGAGTTTTTCACTGTGTTACTTTACTATGTGTTGCACAAATACTTTACACATTGCCTCTTTGATAAGCCTGCTCTGCGCCAAGCTACCAGACGATGAGCACAGGTATTCTTGCATGTGTATCTGAATTAACCTGAGTGGTGGGTGGGTACTGCTTGGCTTAGGTGTATACCCTAGCCAACCAAAATCCCCATTTGTAACGGACACATTCAGCAGCGCCTGCTGCTGCACGTTGCCTGCTTTCATTCCGAGCAGCAATGTGCAAGTGGTGGGGGGGGGGGGGAGGGCAGCGGCTTATCAGATTTCACCTGGGCCCATAACAAAGGCCGAAGTTAAAGGTCCATCAGGCCTCCTTTTGTTCCAGGGAGCTATCTGGAGCCTCAAACCTAAAAGCAAATGCCTCGACCAATGGGAAACAGCTGCCCTCTTCCTCCTGGACCTCTCAGCCGCCTTCAACACCGTTTCCCACCACACCCTCTGCACAAGATTCCACGATGCCGGCATCCGGAACAAAGCCCTGGATGGATCTGCTCCTTCCTCACCGGCCGAACACAGACAGTAAGACTTCCACCATTCAACTCAAAACCCACAGAGATCAGCTGCAAAGGGCCTCAAGGCTCCTCCCTGAGCCCCAAGCTCTTCAACATCTACATGGCCCCACTTGCAGCCATCGTCAGGAACCACAGACTCAACATCGTCTCCTACGCCGATAACACCCAGCTGATTCTCTCCCTCACAGAAGAACCCACAGCTGCCAAGAGCAACTTCCACAACGGGATAAACGCAGTCGCCACCAGGATGAAGGACAGCTGCCTCAAGCTTAACTCAAACAAGACCTAAGTCCTCAACCTGGGATCCACCCCCAAGTGCTGCCACACCCTCTGCCTTGGATGACTCTTGGTGGCCCAGGCAGAAGGGGCCTGCAGCACTTGGAACCCCCCACACCCACACCCACTGACCACGTGTGAAACCTTGGCATCTTCCTGGACTTCTCTCTCTCAATAAACCACCAAATCAACGCTGTTTCATCCTCCTATTTCCACACGCTCCATCTACTTCATAAGATCTTCCAGTGTGTCCCCAGTGAGTACAGGAAAACTGTCACCCATGAGCTCGTCAGCACTCTAGCCAGCACCACCCAGAAACTCCAAAAGAAACTGCAGAACATCAAGAACACGTCCGCCAAACTCATCCTGAACATCCCACGCCGCAGCCACATCACCGGCCACCTGAGAGGGGAAACAGCCATTACAACGAATCCAATACAACGCATGCCATTACAACGCATGCCAACACAACGCAAGTACCATTACATCGCAATGCCATTACAATGCATGGCATTACAATGCATATACCTTTACCACGCATGCCTTTACAACAAAATATGTGTTTTACATGTAAGTATAAGGTAAGTATAGGGTTTAGGGTGTGTTTGGGTTTTGGGGTGTAGGGGTATAGGTTTGGGTTGCCAAGATTAATTTTAGGGTTCAGGATGCGTATATGTTTTGGGGTGCCAAGGTTAATTTTAGGATTCAGGGTGGGTTTGGGTTTTGGGGTGTAGGGGTATAAGTTTGGGGTGCCAAGATTAATTTTAGGGTTCAGGATGGGTATATGTTTTGGAGTGCCAAGGTTAATTTTAGGATTCAGGGTGGGTTTGGGTTTTGGGGTGCCCAGGGTAATTTTAGGGTTCAGGGTGGATTTGGGTTTTGTGGTGCCAAGGGTAATTTTAAGTTTTAGGGTTTGGGGTAGCAAGGGTAATTTTAGGGTTCAGGGGGTATGGGTATTGGGGTGGTAAGGGTAATTTTAGAATTTTAAGGGGGTATGGTTATTGGCACTGGTACAAAGGGTAATTTTGGGGTTGCCGGGGGTATTAAAAAATATATATATACACACAAACAGACACACACAATTACTTATTTTAACCACTTTTACCAAGTATAGCCTTTACCACGCATGCCTTTGCGTTGTAATGGCATGCGTGGTAAAGGCATATGCATGGTAAAAGTGTGCGTTGTAATGGTAACGCGTTGTAAAAGCACTTGTGTTGTTACAACCGCGTTGTAATGGCATGCTTTGTGTTGGCATGCGATATAACGTCATATATTCCCTGAGAGACCTTCACTTGCTATCTATCAACAAAAGAATTACCTTCAAGCTCCTCACGCACGCCTACAAATCCCTCCACAACGCCAGACCTACATACCTCAACCACCACTTCTCCTTCTACACTCTCCCCTGACATCTCCACTCCGCCCAACTGGCCCAGGCCACCATCACACGTATCCGCAAGACCACTGCTGGAGAAAGATCCTTCTCCTAACTTCTGGAACTCCTGCCTCTGCACCTCAGGCAATCACCATCACGTCCGCAATTCAGGAAGGACCTCAAGACCTGGCTCTTCAAATCAATCGCAGGTCCCCTCCCCTCAACCCCCCACACACAGCGCCTTGAGACCCTTACGGGTGAGTAGTCTCGCTTTAAATACTAATTGATTGGAAGCAATGGAGCAGAAAGAAAGGCTCAAAGCTTATCACGTCATAAGACGCTTGCTTTTGACTTTGAATTTGCACAAATAACAATTTAAATACCACTATTTTGTTTTTATTTCTTTTTATAGTGCTACTCATCCACATGTAGGGTGTCAAAGCGCTTTAGATCACATGTACACATATATTGACAATAAATAGTGTGCAAATCAATGTACAGGTTGTGTTACAAAACTATGTGAGGGTTACAAGGTTTAAGAGTCGCATGCTGTTTATAGCTCACTGTGCTATATTGGAAGGATTAAAATTTATGAATTGTACATAACAAAATGAGCTCTGTATTAAAAGCAGTAACCCACTTATCTAGCTTCATAAAATAAAAATCTGTCATCTGCATATTACATTGCATATTACATGATGTGCTTTGCATGAGACACATTAACCCATGCAAATTTATTTAAATGCACTCATGAGTCATGATACTAGACCTGCTAAACGGACTGTGCAATATGTTAAAATAATTAAAAAGCAGCATATTTAAATAATGCAAACATTGCAAAAATAATTTAAAAGTACAATAATTAATACTTCACACTTACCCCAGTAATCAGGCAGCTTTTGTCTTGGTCAGTCAGCCGGTTGATAGTGTCAATGCTAGTTGCTGGCTGGCTGTGCTTCTCCTGTTGTTGTCCAGCAGCTACTGGTTCAGAGAGAGCTGAAAGTGAAAGCTCTACTCTGTGCAGCATGTGACTCCACGTCACAGGGTCATGAGTTAATTCTCATGACTCTGACATAAAGAAAATGCTTACAGCGTTTTTTTAAATTTTAAATAAAGTTCAAAGTTAATATACAATAATCATTCAGTGCAATGATTATTGTAATTAAAAAAAACACCTTTGCCCAACTGAGTCGTCATAGAGAGATGGGTGGGGTCAGTTATGCATGACCCCACCCCATCCAGTGACGACTGGTGAAAGGGTGGGGTGAGGGTGTCCTCATCATGCCCCAGCTCTTTATAGACTTCAATGCAGCCTCGGGCTTATACTGTACCCGCCCGAGGCTGCTGTAGATTTATGACGCTGCCTTGCGTCATTTCTGGGCGGGCCCCAAAAGGGCCTAAACAAGAATAACCGGGCTGGCACCTAATGCGCCCAGTTTGTTTTTGATCTTTAATTGTGACACATGCGCAAAGCGCATGTGTCACAAATCAGCCCACACGTTGCCTGCATTTCCTGCCTGGCCTGCCTGATGCTGCAGTGACGCTCGCTCGAGTGCGTCGTAATCTGCGCAGGCAGGCAGCAGGACTCAGCAGTCGCGGGGCTCGGCTTGGGATTTAAAATGGTAAGTAACATTGCTGTTACTTAGCATTTTAAATCCCTTGCTCAATGTGGATGACGGCGTCGCAATAGGGAGCCCCGCCGCCCTCGAAAGAAAACCGCCGCTGCTGAGTACAGTATTTTGCCAGTAGTTACTGGTTGTGATATTTTTACTACTTGTGCTTGTGATGGTTCTGACAGTGGCCCCTGTGAATATTGCCTAGTGCCAGTTGGCACAGTGTATATTGTGTGATTATGTTTCTAATGTGTTTTGGATAATACAAAGGCTATTTTTTATATATAACCTTGTGTGGAGTTTCTTTTGTGGTGTGCCTAGTGTGTTGCTGCTGTGTGTGTGTGTTGCGCAAACGCTTTACACATTGCCTCTGGGATAAGCCTGACTGCTCGTGCCAAGCTACCAAGGGGGTGAGCAGGGGTTATCTTCAGCATGTAACTCCCTTGCCCTGACTAGAGTGGTGGTTTCTGCATGGCTTAGGCGCAAGCCCTAGCCAACCAGAAATCGCATTTCTAACGGTGCACTAACACAACGCAAGGCAGGCGCCATCTTAAGGTGGTGTGAATTGTAGTAGGAATAAAGAAAGAATGAGGAATGAAGTGAATATTGACAGAAGAGTGGAGCAAAAATGAGGAACATTACATATATTTGGGAACTAGAAGATTACAAAACAGCAATACATCTAGGATTATCCTAATCAGTACTATGAGAGCCATCTAAATATCTTTAAACCGAGTCCATCACAGTCAGATGACAAATGGTGTGAGTCAGTTGCATATATTTAAGTCTACAGTTTGGTAGTGAAGTACGTTATAGCCCTGAGTCAGGATAATGTGCCACTAAATACATATCCCAAATGATATATGACATGAGAGATGCAAACAAAAAAGGGATTCACATATTCAAATATAGGTCTCCGTAATAGAATAATTCTGTAGGGAGGAAAAAGTAGGAATAAACGAAGGGGTAGGCCCTGAAAGGGTCAAATGTGCGATAGGGAAAAATCCATGTCATGAACATGAATACAGCAAGGGGATACCCCCAGAAAGATGAGGGGCTCCTATCAGTGGATTATAAGGTATCAGAGTGCTGTTAGGCATGTGTAGAATGGTCCATCTATTTTTTTCCAAGAAGACAATAATGCATTTTAGTATCTCAATTCAGTCCTTTTTTGACACTTTGGAATTGGAGATTAGCTCACTTTCTCTCCTGCGGAGTCCCTGCTCCCGGTCTCCGCCCCTAGGTAGTTAAGCAATAATCTCAATTCCTGCAAAGAAAAATGTCTTATTGTGCTGGTGGATGTTATGAAAATGTTTAGTGAGCGAATGTCCAGCCGTAAATTTACAGATATTCCTATAGTGTTCCTGGATCCTGGTTCAAAGTGGTCTGATTGTGCTGGCAATATATGGAAGGTTGCATGGGCACAGAATAATGTAGATGGCAAATTTTGTGTTGCAATAAATCCAGGTCCTCATTTCGATTTTCTCTCCAGTCTGCAGCGTAAGATTCTGTAGTTTGTTCAGCCCTATTTTGCAGATGTTAAAATTGTGACATGTATGGAAGCCCAGTGGTCTATCAAGAAATGTGGTTTTTGTGGTTCTTTTGTCTACAAATTCTGGGGGTTTCCTAAAGCCAATTTCTGGGTACGTTTTAATGCAGTGCTAGATGCTTGGGTTCTGTGTCAGGAGATGCTAGTGACGTCATAGGATTTTTCTAATACAATATTGACCATTGTAATAATCCGTAATGAAGCGTAATGCGTCGGATTGTGGTGGTTTTAACTTGTGTTTCAGAAGCTCGCTACGCTTGGTCTTATGAATCTTCTTCATGGTCTTCTTGAGAAGGTCAGAACGGTAGCCCCAGCCGTGAAATCAATGCAGTTCATTTAGTCCAGAATGCTTCTTCCTCACTACAGTTTTGTTTCAGACGCAGCAGTTTTACCTTTGGGATGTTACCAATATTGTGGTTGGGGTGACATCTCCCTGTGTGGAGTTGTTCACTTCCGATACAGGCTTGTGTGGAGTTCAATGTTTTTAATGTAGATAGAAAGGTCTAGAAATTCTATTGCTGTGGTGGAGAATTTGGAAGTGGTGTTGAAGCTCCACACATTGTTGTCCAACCGGTTAAAGAAAGCTTTCAGTGTTTCAATGTTTCCTTGCCAGATACACAAGATATCGTTGATATAGCGAACCCAAAAGTTAATATGTGGTGTGCACTCTGAGAAGCTGTCACTCCACAACCTGAACCGTTCCATGTGTCTCATAAAGATGCAGGAGTACGAGGGCGTAAACTAAGATTTGTGCTCTATTCATATTGGCTATCCATCAAGACAGAGGATTGTACATTAAAATTCCTTTACCTGTTCTGCCACCAACCTAACTTCAGTTCTGTTCTCAATGGAGTCGGTGTTTCTCATTTCTGGACATCTGGTTCCAAGCGAAACATCTCATTGAAAGAGGACGGACACCTCCGGGACGTTCAACCCCTTCCACATATTACATTAATTCTGGTTGCACTGCCTGTTGATCCTGGTGCATTATTTTGATTTACCATTGAGAGATTTATTGCTAATTCCCTAACTAACTACTTTTTGCTTTCTGTAATGATCTTAATTACGAATATACCTTTTTGGTTTTGACTTTCATTTTTGTCTTGGGAAGGTTTTCTAAACTGGCATTGGACTATAAATTTTATGAAGACAGTCCCAATCCTACACATCAACCCTATCAATTATTTTAATTAGAGCGTCAACAAATGTCTCTTTAACCGTTGTTTTTTTGTGATTTTCTGAGGTTTTGTAATGCAAGCTAAGATCTCATTACCGTACCTAACTTTAATGTCACTGTACCTAACTTTAATGTCACTGTAGCCTTATGTTTTTTTATTGGATTTCTGGATTTTTTAATCATAATTAAACTTATACACATCTTCTGAACTAGTAGTCTGATGTGAAACTCCATAGCATCAGTAAGGCACCTGCAGGCACTTTCCACACTACTCAACTACCTATTTTCAGAATGTTTTAAGCTCATAACTGTGCAACACTTTAAGAGCCCATTTTCAAAGTAACATCCAAGGTGATCTAAAAAGTATTTGGTAACCTTAACGGTGCTTGACTGGAAAAGTTAAATTACACAGATTTTTAAAAACGAAAGCAAAAAAACTCTTCTTTCACCCACTACAGATCTGCGTTTATTATTGTTATGGAGAAATGCATTCCCATTTCAAGCACACTCAATTCGGTAGTGCTAGATCATACTCCACTATACACATAACTGGCCACCACTATTGAAGTGGTGACAGTTTTTTTTAAATTTAAAAAAAAAAATCTTTATCATTTTATTTTAAAACAAATACATGGGAATGCATTTCAGTACACATCATATTTCGGACTCTTCGTACAATAATACATCATCAAGCAATGGTCCATCCTACACATGCGTCATGACCACAATATTATCCCATCATTACCATTATGTCTTCTGTTCGATCCACAGTATAGATGCAATCGTTGTCCTGCACCTGTCCGTTTAATAGTATCCGCTCTTACCTCAACGACATACAGCTTCATCCCACCCCCATCCGCACATCTGCAGGTACCCCCTCAGGAGCCGCCCTGTCCAATAGATACTCTCTGTACGGCCCCCATATATCTTTGGGTGCACACTTGATAGGCATTAGTTCATTATAAGCTTCCGTTTGTGTGGAGCAGTAAGCCATGTCCCTTTCCCATTCACTCACTGTAGGCAGTGGGCCCCGCATCCATCTCATTGCCACACGCCTTTTAGCGAGCATCAGCCCAACGGCAGCCAATTTCCGCACCCTTTTGGAATCTCCCTGTCATATCCCAGAACTGCAATTAAGGGAGTCTCAGGAACAGTGTAGCCCAGCATGTCCGTTAAGATGTTAATTACCTTGCTCCAAAAAATTCTTACACCAGGGCATTCCCAAGCCAAATGTGTAAAATGTGCATGTGGTTCCTTACATCTAGTGCAGTTATCACTGTCTCTGAGACCGTATCTATGGAGCCGCACAGGGGTGTAATAGGTCCTATGCAGATATTTAAAATGCAGCAGTCTGTGCCTGCCGTTCATAGAAATTGTTTTAATGCTGCGGAAGCACCAGGTCCATTGAGCTGCAGATATTTCTACCCCCAGCTCGGCCTCCCAGTCCATTTGAAACTTTTCTTTAACTTGTGCCCCTGTAGTTTAAAAAGCGAGTACAATAGTGTTATACATCGGTGCTGAGTTTGCGTTTGTATTAAATAAGTAAGAGCAGGCATAGCCTCCGGCTCAACCAAGCCTGTGCCTATCACCTCCCTCCGGGCATTCCGGAACCTATAGTAATGGAAGGTATCCAACGGCGTAATCCCCTCTATCTGCGCCGATATCTGATCCCAAGTTTTGACCAATCCGTCTTGAAACAAATCCCCAACATATTCTAGTTTGAGCTTTGTCAATGTGCGTGTCACACCCTTATCTGTGTGGAAGGGCAGCCAGTTGCACCAGACTATGGGTAGCTTAGGGGAGTATATCACTGGTAACTTATGCTTGTGAGCAATCTTCGTCAGCTGTTGTCCCGTGGCATGTACCGGGTTAATCGTACGTATCGTGGAGTGCGCGGCACCCGTCAGAAATGTGGGTAACAATGTAGGAGCAACACTATGTTTTTCTATCAATACATTCGGGCTGTTTTGTGGCCCGTGTATCCAGCAATGTGCATGCATCGTTTGCGCAGCTCTATAATAGCGTTCCATATCAGGAGCATTTAACCCTCCCTCCGCGAATGGCTTTGTCAGCGTGTTCCACGTAACTCGGGGCTGCTTCCCCGCCCACACCAATCTTAACAATAAAGTGCGCAGTGTTTTGAAAAACGATTGTGGTAACCCAATGGGCACATTGACAAAGAGAAACAAAAAGCGGGGAGTATCACCATCTTGATCAGTGCTATGCGGCCCATTAATGAAAACGGTAACCTAATCCACCTATCTATTGCCTCTGTCAGTTTTTGTATCGCACATCCATAGTTCTCTGACATAATCAGCTCAGGGTCCGTGTGAATTTTTATCCCCAGGTATCGGACTGGGTCGGTAGTCCACTCCAAGGGGTAATCTGTCTGGGTCTGTGTGGTTGCAGCCGTCAGCGGAAAAACGTTAGACTTATGCCAGTTAATGCGTAGGCCTGAATGAGAGCCGAACCGTTCCACTTCTTGAATCATAGGGACTAGATTGCGCTCCGGGTCACGTATATACAATACTGTGTCGTCTGCGTAAGCCGCTATGGATAAATTATAGTGTGGAGAGCGTATCCCCCTATGGCCGTGATATTCCCTCATAGCACTAAGAAGCGGCTCCGCAACTAATGCATACAATAAGGGGGACAGGGGGCACCCCTGCCGAGTTCCTCTCAATATTGCTATGGTTCGCGAGAGTGCCCCATTAATTCGCACTCTGGCTATGGGTTGTGTGTATAACACCTGAACCAGTTTTATAAAAATGTCCCCCACCCCCACCTTGCGCAATACCGCATACAGGAATCGCCATTCAACTGAGTCGAAGGCTTTCTCTATATCGATAAAGAGAGCTGCTGCCTTGACCTCCGGATGAATATGTGCTATCGTGCCAAATAAGGTGCGAAGGTTACTCGAGCGATCTGCCCAGTACAAATCCTGTTTGTTCCGGTCCCACCAATCTAGGCAACACAAGTGACAGTCTGTTCGCCAACACCTTTGCGAATAATTTTGTGTCCGTATTTAATAATGACAGTGGGCGATATGAAGAGCAATGATCGGACGGCTTCCCTGGTTTCAAAAGCGTAATTATAGTGGCCTCCCTCATAGAAGGGGGCATCTGTCCCTCCCTAGCCATTTCCTCAAATAGGTTCACTAGGTGCGGTATCAGCTTGTCTTGAAACGCCTTATAAAAGGCCACCGTCAACCCATCCACTCCAGGGGCCTTCCCATTGGGCATGCCTTTCAGAGCTGCTATGATTTCAGTTGGCCGAAGTGGTCCTATCAAATGTGCCCTGTCGTCATTAGTGAGCCAATGCATTGTAATGTGTTTAGGTATGCCTCATCTGTCTCTGCGCATGCCGCATTTTTGGTGGAATAAAGATCTTGATAATAACCTGCAAAAGCTTCCAATATATCAGGTGTAGTGTCCACTAGTTCTCCACTTACATTCTGCACACTCAGAACATGATTAGCGCCCTTCGGAGGTTTGTCTGCATTTGCTAAGGTCGAACCAGGTCTGTCCCCTTCTGCATATCTTCGTGCCGTGGCGTACTTTCCTAAGTGTTTCACTTCGCTGTCTGCTAACTCATTAAAGTCAGTTATATGTGTCCTAATCTGTGCCAGAATGCCAGGGTCATTTGAATGCTGATGTTGACTCTCCAGGTCTTTAAGTGTACTTTCGATATATTGCATACGGTTGCGAATGGATTTTAGGACCCCTGCATGTTTCGAAATCGTGATGCCTCTAATATACAGCTTAAAGGCTTCCCATATTGAGGACATGGTGGTTACACTGCCTATGTTCGTTATAAAATATTCATCGATTGCCATGTCCAGGTCAGCACGGAATGCGGAGTCCAACAGAGAGTACTGCGGGAACCTCCAGTTTTGTCTGTATAAATCGTTAGAGCCCAGTGCCAAACTAAAGACAACCGGTGAATGATCCGACAATGTTCGTGCCATATGTTTAAAATTACTGAGCGAGGTAAGCAGGGGGCAGGAAGCAAACCAGTAATCTATCCTTGTATGGATATCGTGGGCCGCTGAATAATGTGTGTATTCTCTACCTTGCGGAGCCAAGTGCCTCCACACATCTCGCAGGCCTTCTATCTTTGCGATGTCTGCCACCGCCCTTGCCGCACGCGCAGGAGGTCTAACCGCCCCTCGTGACTTATCTAAAGCTGAATCCTGCACACAAAATCTCCACCCCATAATATTGGGAGATGGGCATATTTGGCAAATTTCTGATGTAATGCCCTATAGAAGTTGGGGTCATCATAATTAGGCCCATAAACTCCCACCAACAATAATGTATTGTGTTCTTGTCTTGAAGTGGTGACAGTTATTAAAAGGTGAGTATGGGTTCACCTGCTTCATTCATGGCTCTGGAGAAAATCAGGGATGTGGGTCCATTTGTACCACATTTTTTCAGGAGAGGACTGCTTCCTACGGTTCATGTAAGGTGGACCTGACTCCTCATTGGTTCTGAATGCACCACTTTTCATTGGTTGGAGATACCAGCTCCTCATTGGCGGGGGACACTCTGCTGCTCATTACTGTGGAAGCCTTTGCTCCTCATTGGCAGAAGGGGGCCTCTGCTCTTGAATGATGGGTGAGACTCTGCTCCCCATTGCTTGAAGGTCTTGTCAAGCACAAGTCACACTTGCAGATAGCTAGTATCTTGATAAATATGGTGTACAGATAAGGGGGAAGCTCTAGTCAGAGAGAAATAAAAGCTCTTTTTGTTAGCAATTCCCCTATCTTCAGTAGGTGCATGTCTTTATTTCTGATCCATCGCTACTTTTAAGAGTGTGCTGCCCTGATGTTACTCCCCCAGTACTGCAGAGCCCCGACTGTCTGCCTATCTGCAGATGTTTAGTGTGCGAAGGCAGCATCTGGAATATTCCTCCTCCCAGACTTCTCAAACCCATATTGCTTAACTGATCTTCGTTTGAGACAATGCAATGCACACACCATAACATTTTGACCACTGATAAATTGCATAATGCTAAACATGTAATTTGATACAATCGTAACAATCCGCAAGAACATTGAGTTGCATCAAAATGCTTCAGTAGCAGTACATAATGATATACATATCATTCCATACAATCATAACAATCAGCAAGAACTTTGAGTTGCGTTAAAGTGTAACAGCAGTGTTTCCACTAGAAGACTAGACAGGCACCATCTCATCCTTCCCCCACACATATCTGTTACATCCTCCTTTTCTCCTCCCTTTCCTTATCCTCGTGCCTTGTCCCCTTTTTGGAATTTGGAACTATGTATCTGCTCTGCACAACTTGAGTTCTGTGTTCCAGGACCCAGTTGGTCAGTTACTGCCTTCGTTTTATTTCATGTACATGTACTGTGTCGCATTCCCAATAAACTTGGAATTTACTTACCACGCTGGAGCTTTTCATCTTTACAAGTGGCGACGACTGGAAGGAGACCTCGCCTGCTACATCTTCATTGCGGCACAGGTGCAGCGACGTCTTCTGAAACCCACTTCGTTTTCTTCATGCTGTTCCTGACGGGTCCTGCTGATCGAAGCACTTCATTGTTCGTCTGTGGACCCCTCCGTACTGCTTCCTGGAAATTCGGACCTTCTGGCTTTTGAACTGCACCTTTGGTGATTTTTTTCCTCTTTTACCGTTTATGTGGCTGGCGTTGCCGGCCATACTGCTGCACGTCCTTTGTGACGTTGTAGTTCTTTCTCCACGTGATCTTCTGTGGGGCATTACAGCTGTTGCCTGGATACCGTCTTGACGTGATCACAACTACCGTTGCCTGGAGACCTTCTTGACGCTCACCGGCAAATCTTCATGTTTGCCACGTCATACGTTCCTACGCCGGCGGCCATCTTCTGGTTTACATTTGTTACATTCCTCTTCACCCCATCAGAGCGTTCCATCATCCGGCACCAGCTGCAGCATCATTTCTTCTTCCTGCACGGACTCGGGGCAAGTTAGCGCTGTTACTGTAAGTGACGCTTGACTTTTATTCATTTTAAAAGAGAACCACGGGGAAGGTTTCCTCCTCTTGTCCCCAACTATTTATTAAGCAGGAAGACAATTTCATCGACCCAACGTTGTGGTGAGCACTATCCTTATCATCGGAAGCCAGTTATTTCTTCTTGTTGCTACTCTGTGTTTTTGCACGGTGATTAGCACACCCTGATATAATTCAAATAGGACGCCTGGTTACTCTACGGTGACAGGCACACCTTAACTTGTGTACAATTTTGCTTTCAAGCCTGTCAGTTTGCGGTGACTTGTACACCAGCACTTCTTGGATTTCGTTTTTAAAAAAAAATTATTATTACATCCTTTGGCTTGTTTGATTGCGGTGACAGGCACACCTTGACTGCTTACATTCCAATTATTCATTTTACTTTATTGTTGAAGTGGTTGTACGTATTTTATTCTGCTAGGGAACATACCATGGTTTTGTAAGTTTTAGTGCTTGTATATTTTGTGTTCTCTATTTTATCACTATGCAGTTTGATCCACCAAGTAAGTTTCTGCAAAGCAAAGCAGAACCGCCCATCCCATGGACAAGGTGGAAAGAGGAGTTTATCACCTATTTAAAGGCTATCGATGGCGAACGCATGTCTGCTTAGAGAAAGAAAAATATTTTTCTTCATTGTTTAGGGTCCGAAGGACAAGTGGTTTACAGGACCCTACCTCCTGTCAGGTCTGGTGGTGATCATAATGTATATGATGAAGCTATTTTGCGTATTGAGAACAGGTTTAAACCAACTACCAGTGTTGCCCTAAATAGATTTAAGTTCTACACTAGAGCCCAAGAAGAAGGGGAAAGTTTTGACGAATTTCTTACTGCCCTCCGTGCCTTATCCTTGCATTGTAACTTTGGTTTGATCACAGACGAGATGATCAGGGACCAAATCATTGTTCATGTAAAGAGTAAAAAGGTACAAGAGCAGCTTTGGATAATGGGTGATCCTAATTTGGAGGCTGCTATTAGTACCGCCAAGGCATTGGAACAATCTGAAAAGTGGATGAAGTCTCAACAAAGATGTTAAGTCTCCCACTTGTGGTGAAGTTAGTAGTGTCACTCCCAGCACCTCTAAAGGATCTTATGGTTCCAACTACAAGAATATCGCTAATCCCAAAAGTTTTTACTGCTTCAGGTGTGGTAATCCGGGTCACATAGCATCTTTTCCTCGTTGTCCTGCCATTGGGAAGGAATGTAGTAAATGTGGACGCATGGGCCATTTCTCTAAAATGTGTAAAGATATCAAGAAAAGTGCCCCTTCCTCTTCCAATTGTTCCAAAGAAAAAATTTCTTGTGTTTCTCACAATTCGTCATTTGGTAATGATGCCCAGGCTGATTTAGAGACTGGCATCGTAGTTTCCATTCGTGATTCTTTTGATGATTCTAAAGCCGACAAGATTGGTCCCCCTAAGTGTCTTGTTTATATTCTTGGAAGGAAGCTTGTGCTTATGGCGGACTCTGGATCGCCTTGGACCATTATCACAAGGGAATATTGTTCAGAGGCGTTTGGCGATTTGATTGATCTGAACTCTTTGTGTAAACCTGATATTGTAGCACAGAATTTTGATGGTTCCAATATTGATTTTATAGGTTTCAAAAAAGTGTTCATTGAATTTAAAGAAAGCACTGCTTTTATTAAGCTTTATGTTGCCCTCAAAGGTGTAAATGTGTTGGGATGGCGTGACCAAGCCAAACTTGGTATTGTGTTAAATCCCAGGGAAGAAGAACCTGTGTCTGTTCTTTCTATATCCTCTTCTTGTGCTGATTTTACAAAGTTATTCCCAGATGTGTTTTCCGAGAAACTCGGCAAGCTTAAAGGTTTCAGCCATAAAATTAATGTTAGAGAGGGATCCGTACCCGTCAAACAAAAGCTTAGGGGGGTTCCCATCAGTGTTAGGGCTGAGTTAAAAAAGATGCTGGATGACATGGTTGAAGGTGGAATAATTGAGGAGATTGAGTCATCCAAATGGATTTCTCCCATTGTTTTGGCCCAAAAACCCGACAAAAGTATTAGGTTGTGCGTTGATTTGAGAGCGTTAAATGCCAATTTAGTTGCTGACTGCCACCCTCTTCCTAATATCAATGAAATGGTGTGTATGTTGGATGGTGCCTGCATTTTTTCCACCCTCGACCTTCGCTCTGCCTACCACCAAATTGAACTCACTGGGGACTCCAAGCATTTCACTTCTTTTATCACACCCCATGGGTTGTTTCAATTTAGGAGGATGCCTTTTGGCCTAGCGTCGGCTGCATCCGTTTTTCAAAGGGCCATGTACCACATTTTTAAGGATGTCAGTAACTTTGTGAAGTGTTTCCAGGACGACATTTTAATTTTTTCCAAGAATGAGGGAGATCATTTTCACCATGTCAAGGAGGTTTGCCTAAGGTTGGGAAAGTGTGGTTTAACACTGAAGGCTGGGAAATGCAAGTTTTTCTGCAAGTCAGTGGAGTACCTTGGTCACACTCTTTCGGGTGATGGTGTAGTACCCAAGAAGTCTTTGGTGGATGCCATCATAAATGCTCCTTCTCCTGACAACAGACAGAAGCTTCTCTCTTTTGCGGGGCTGTGTGAGTACTACAGCAAATTTATACAGAATTTTGCCACCAAAATGGAGCCCCTCAGAGAACTGACCAGAAAGTCCACAGAGTTTGTTTGGTCGGAAAGACAGGAAACAGCTTTCAAACAAATTAAAAGCGAGATTGTGAATGCCCCCACTCTCAAATCCTTCTGTTTGAATAAGAAATGCATCATTACTGTGGATGCCAGCCTTTACGGTTTGGGGGGGGGTACTTAGTCAGTGCTCTGGAAATGAAGAGTGGTGTGTAGCTTTCGCATCCAGGACTCTCTCGGCTACTGAAAGAAGATATGCTGTGATCGAGAGGGAATTATTGGCATGCATCTGGGCCGTAGAACATTTCCGCAATTATGTGTGGGGAAACAGATTTCTACTTAGGACTGATCATAAGCCTCTCATTGGGATTTTATCTCCCGGAGGGGGGTGGAACTCTACTGCTCGCCTCACATCTAGACTACAGGAGTACGATTTTGAGGTTGTGTATGTCCCTGGCAAAAGCAATGTTACTGCCGATTTCCTCTCCAGACTGCCTTGTCCCGATGATTATGTGTCCTGTGATGAACAAGATGTAGACATAGTTGCCACTGTTAAAGATTTCGTTTCTGACGAGTCTTTGGGTTTGTCTGAGTCTGAATGGGTAACCGAAATGAGTAATGATGTGGTGTGCCAACTTGTTGACTGTTTGAAAAAGGGCTGGCCTAAAGAAAAGTCCGCCTCTGCTGATCTTGCTCCTTTTTGTCAGGTCTCTGATGAAATTAAAGAAAATGGAGGTCTACTCTTTAAAGGGGGAAAGATCATTCCTCCTGCTTCCATGCAAAACAAAATTTTGCTGCTCGCTCATCGGGGACATCTTGGTATGTCGTCAATGAAACGTCTTATCACAGCTAATTTTTGGTGGCCTGGCCTTGACAAAATGTTTGATAGAGCTGTTAGAGAATGTTCCGATTGCATCAGCAGCGACAAGATGCTCAAAGTTTCCTCTGCACCTCTTAAACCTGTCTCTTGGCCTGAATTTCCTTGGCAAAAACTGGCCTTCGATATTTCAGGCCCATTCAATCACTTGCCTTCTAATGCACGTTTTGCACTTGTGATGATAGACTACCATTCTAAATGGCCAGAAGTTAAGTTTGTAGCTAATGCCACTACTCAGGTCATCATTACCTTCTTTAAGGAGGTCTTTGCACGTGAGGGGTTTCCCGAGGTCCTAGTGACGGGCAATAGGGTACAACTCACATCACAGGAGATGGAGAGTTTTCTCCGCATGTGTGGTATCAAGCATGTGACGACTTCACTCTACGAACCAAGGGAGAAAGGCCAAGTAGAGCGATTCAACCGGGTTCTAAAGGATGGTATTGAGTCTGCCTGTAAGTCCAGTGAGCCCTGGAGGGATGTGGTTAGGAAGAGGTTGTGGATGTACCGCATTACCCCCCATTCTGTTACTGAGGTAAGTCCTTTCAGGCTTTTGAAGGGCAGAGAACCTAGTTCAGATATCTGCCCGTGGTGGATCAAGAGAGTCAACAAGGATACCAACTGTGTTGATTTGGATATGGTTGCTAAGCGTGTGGAAGTTAAGCAGGACAAGATGAAAGCGTTGTTTGACTCGAAAATGAATGTGAGTGTTCCTGACTTTACTGTAGGTGATTGGGTTAGGATTAAAAAACCTGGTTTCTTAGTTAAAGGGACTTCCAAGTTCAGTCATCCCATCAAAATTATTAAAGTTTGCAAGAACAGTGTTATTACTCAGGATGGAAGAGTGTGGAATGTGAGGAGATTTGCCAAGTGCAAATATCATGGCTTCAGCACGGACAGTGAAGTTACTTTTCCGTTGCGTGATTACCCCATCTCCAAATCCGCAGCTCCTTTTTCTGCCCAGTCTGTAGCATCCAGAGTTAAGAGAAACAACAGACCAAGTTTGTTACCTGCTAGATATTTGTTTGATTTTTGTTCATGTTCTTGCGTTCTTTTTTTTATTTTTTTTATTTCCTTCTTTTTCTTTTAGGGGTGAGATGTGTTACATCCTCCTTTTCTCCTCCCTTTCCTTATCCTCGTGCCTTGTCCCCTTTTTGGAATTTGGAACTATGTATCTGCGCTGTACAACTTGAGTTGTGTGCTCCAGGACCCAGTTGGTCAGTTACTGCCTTCGTTTTATTTCATGTACATGTACTGTGTCGCATTCCCAATAAACTTGGAATTTACTTACCACGCTGGGAGCTTTTCATCTTTACAATATCACATCGTAGGCCGCTCTGAGCCAGTGACTCCGCTTTTCAGGCTTCTCTTTCAGGATGCACTGTTACCCACATGGGACTGACTTTACCTCAACACAGAAGAACTCCCTGAGACATAGCCCTACTTCCAACTGTGTTGGGAAAGCTGTATCCTTGCCCTCCTCAGGAGACTAAGCATGCGTTGGCTGTACCTTCTGAAAACTGCACAGAGAATTCTAAAGAATAAAAGAAGCACTTTGACGCAACTCATAAAGTTCTTGCTGATTATGATTGCATTACATGGCATGTTTAACATTATGTCACCTATCATCGGTCAAAATGTTAGTGTGAGCATTTTATTGTTTCAAAATATTCTGTAATCTGTGAGTTAAGCAGCTCTACCCAGTGTACTTGTAATGCAACTGCATTGGGCCAACTACATTATCCAGTAGTTCTCATATCATGTCCTGCGGCCCAGCCTGCATGTCACATTGTGTCCTGAGGCTCATTGCACCTTACATATTTCCCTGCCGCGCATCTAAAACCCACAGAGTGCACTACAACCTAGCATTCACCTCTCACCCTTACCTACAGCCCAGACTGCAACTTGAATCATGCCTTGCAATGCTTCTGTTCTTGTGCTACAGTACAGTATGCACGTCCTGCCACACCTGCCCTACACTTCTGTTTCGCTATTGCATAGCTGGAGGTATTTTAGCCTCCTAGATAAGTAATCTGTGGTTAACGCACATCACAACCCTCATGGAGATACTTGGGCACCTTCTAAGAAAGAGGTCCTTTCTTCTTTTCTTCAGACAATCCTTCTATCTTCAGCTTTACATTTTGTACAATATATGTGCAATGCTGTCTTTTTGTTTTTGTTTGATTTTAGAAGTAGCACTGAACTTTTAGTGTGGGCTTTGAGATAAAAACAAATCCCATAAAACCTAAATATATTGTAGCTTAAATAACTGTTAATTTCCTTTAAAGGCCTGGACCAGTTCAAGCGACGATTCCCCAGCACCAAACAGTGGAGACCAGTCTATATTTACATGGGTACACATTGGCAAAATTGAGAGTCTTGGAAAACCTGTATCCTGAGAAAGACTTGCAAGCTGACCGCAGGCAGAACCAAACAGGAGTTGGGTGAGGGAGAGGGATGTAGGCATTTCCCTACTTCATAGCATAGAATACTTATCTAATTGATAAGGCAGCATGCTGCTGTGGCTGCCTTACGTGGTTTGAGCCTTATAAACTTTCTGGCCTCATTCTTACAAGCACGTTGGATCTCAGAAAGTGGCATGATAACACAGCTCAGCCTTATGTGCGCATTGCAGCAGGCTCAGTCCTTCTGGTAGCACAGCTCAGCTTTGCATGTACCATGCAACACCATTAGCCCAGTTGGCAGTACAGCTGACCCTTGTCTGTGCCACACTGCACCTTTGCTTGTGTTGCAGCACAGCTTCAAGAGGGGTGTATTGTACTGCACTCTTAGCCCTTAATTCAGCACAGCTATACTTGTATACTTGGCATGGGCCTAAATTGCCTTAACTTTCATTGCAACTCATCTCAGCCTATCTTGTCCTGTCCGGCAGTCTTGTGATATCAGTTTTCTCTGCTGGGCGCCTTACAGCACCATTTTCTGTGGTAGCCCCTCATGCTGCATTGTCCATGCAGCAAGCTAGCTCTTTATGGTAATGGTGAGATTGCCTGATGTAAATAAACTTATAGAGCGCAACTTCTGCCCGAGGGCGTCTTGGCGCTGTAGGACTCTGAACAAGGGCAACAGAAGGAGTCACTGCGATAGGCGAAGAGCTAAGATGATTCATCCTGTGTAAAAAGCCAAGTTTTTAAGCCTTTTCTGAAACTAAGTAAAGACGGAGCTGTTTTTAAAATAAATGGCAATTTATTCCAGAGCATTGCCGTGGTCCTGTAAAAGCTCCTACCTCCCCATGTTGCCTTTTTAAATGGGGAAACCATCAAGTTCCTGGCAGAACCTGAACGTAGTTCTCTTGCCGGCATGTACCATTTAAATTTAATCTTAAACTGGTCAGGCCCTAATCCATGCAAAGATTTGAATGCCAGGCAGAGGGCTTTGAACTTACATCGTTGTCTGACTGGCAACCAATGTAGTTTTCTGATGGCTTCTCAAGCTGATTTGTATTTTGGAATTTTGAAAATGAGACAAGCCGCCGCATTTTGCAGGATCTGAAGTCTGTTAGAAAGGCCTGATGTTAGAGTGAGATAGAGACTATTACAGTAGTCTATCCGTGTAAGGACCATTGCAAGGGTCACTGTTTTTAGCAGTTCCTGATGAAGGTAGTGCCTAACAATAATGAATGTGTCCTCATGTAACGCATCTGGTGCTATGTAAAGCGCTCTGATACCCGATACCGGGTCAAGTTCGCGCTGTATAAAACTCCGTAAAAAAAAAAAAGGTAATGTGAAGCTTCCTGGGTAATGTTAGAAGGGTGGGTAGGGAATAGAGCCCTTGTCTGCACCAGCTCCTTGACTCGGTTCTCTGCCAGTATGGTAGACAAAGGCTTGTACTTGCAAATTGGCGCGCATCACAACAGGTTGGTGTAACCAAAAAATGGGGCAGAATCACTTGCAAGTCAGGCACACCTAAAATGTTTTGTATTTACCCCAGTGCTACTGGGCAATTTAGAGCTGAGCCTGTCATGTAGCATCTTTCCTTAATCCCTACCAGTCCTGAAAAAGCACCAGGCCTGTGCATAAATCTCCAGATTTTCCTATTGGCCAATCCTTGGGGATGCACTTGCTACACCTTGGGTAAATATAAAAATCCCTTTTAATCCTTCTTTCTTTTGCCACTCAAGTCAGGCTCTGCTTACGGTCTAGCTCAACACTCCTAATATTGTCAGATTACCCACACTCCCCTTTAATGCTGTAAAGTGCCACTGATTTGGCAAATTTGAATTGCCTTTTGCTTTCTGGGAGAACAGAACACAACCCTCTGTATTATCAAGGGCTCTTATGTTTGCCGTTAAACATCATAAGCATGTATTCCTGGGCCATTCTTTAAGATGGTGAGTTCACCACAGAGAAGTATTTAAGGTTATCGTTCAAAAGTTTGAGGCCAGAGATATGGCCATTCGAGACCAATCTTCAGGCTACAGAGCTCAGGGTTGCAGAGTGTACCAGGCAGTTCTTTAAAATGAGAATCTGTGCAGATTGGAAAATTTAGGTTTTTAGTTTGAAACTGAGCTCAGCATGGAAAAGGGATCCATTCTGTTGGTTATTACCAAGCTTTTTACTGAGAAGACTTCCATATGGTTCTTTGAAGGAGCTCTGCATTAAGAAGTGTTTAAGTCGTTGTTTGGCATAACAAACCCGGTATAGAGGATCGGTCCAAACTGTACTTTAAGACACCAATCTCTGCTTTCGGAATCATTCCAGGTTAGTCTTTGAGATACTGAGTTCTGCATTCTTTATAATGCTAAGCTTTTCATTGAGAGACATCTAATTTTATTTAAGATACTAAACCTTGCATTGAGAAGTATTCTATCCCATTTTTACAATTTCCAAACCCTGTGCTGTTACTGGCCGCTCTTTTCAGACCACTTTACAAATTAAACCACTAGCTAGAGATTTACCTCACAGTGTAGCATGGTGGTAAGCTTTAGCGTTGCTTAGTTGAGTGTCCATGTTGTTACTAAATATAATTTACAGTGACTGTAGGTGGTGTTTGTCCCTCGCATATTTGCTGCATTTTGTGCAGAACCCTAGCTGTGCTGGTATTGGATAAGATATCCTTGGTCTATCAGAAGCCAGGTATCCTGGACTCCCATAATGAGTGGTCCATGTTCTGTTCTCCCTCGCAAAAAAAAAAGATCCTAAGGACTTAGTATTTGAAACATTGGAAATAAACCAATTGTATTGATTGTCACTTATAATCTGTGCACATCAATTGCAGTCTGTTCACTCCACCAGTCCTCAGTGTGCACTTCTTGATCATTGCCTGTCACTTGTGATTAGTGCAGGGCGCTTGTGACAAGTGCATGATAATTTTCATCCGTCTGTCACTTGTGATCTTTTTGTTTATCAGGCATTATGATCAGTACATGTACCTTGCAATCTGTGTACGAGGCTTGTGATGTGTGTCTGTCCCCCACCCCAGCATCGATTGGAAGGGTGGGAGGAGAATACATAATGTGGTCATTAACCCAAATCAATCAACTATTCATTAGAGTTTGCAATTATTGCCTGCATTCCCAGGGTCGAATGAATGAATGAATAAATAAATGAAAGAAAAGGCACTTGTATAGGGCACTGCCACTCCAAGAAGTATCCTGGCGCTCTGCACCTCCAATTAGCTGTCCAGTAGCAGCAGGCTGTTAAATCTGATTAAATAGCCACATTTTCAGCTTCTTTCTAAACTGAGCTGTGTCTGCTTCATAGCTGTTCAACAGGTATGCAAGACCTCTAAAGCTTCCTGTCTGGAGCAGTAGATTACAGTGACACTCCTTTGCAATGGTTTCACACAAAAGGAAGAGATAGAGGATTAAAACAAAACTGCACTATATCCTCCACAACTTGCATACAAACTCACCAAATTTATGGCAGCTAATTCCTTTCTAATCATCCCACAGGGATTTCTGCGGTAGTAACACAGGCTCCAAAGATTATGAACGGAAAGCCTCCCTCACATTTTTGTGGCATGCTTCATCATCGGCCAGTCTGCACCACTGTGATAGGACACTGCTACCTCGGTGGTCCCAACCTTTCCGAATGGGAGAATACGATCCTTTCAATAAGTTTGAGACACCATGTTGGCACTGTCCTAACACGGTGGGGTGGACTGGCCGATGATGAAGCATGCCGCGAAAATGTGCGTGAGGCCTTTCGATCCATAATCTTTGGAGCCTGTGTTCCTACAGCTGGAAATCCCTGTGGGGTGAGGTTCGAAAGAAATTTAGCTGCCATACCTTTTGTGTGTTTGCACTCCTGTGCTAATAATAGAGCTAGATGCAGGCTGTGAAGCTGTTACACAGGTGGAGAGTAATTTGGACCAGAGTGGAACCAGCCACATGCCTTAGGCTTGATGACTTTTTGAATGCACCTGCCTTAAAGATATATGTTGGTCTCTGTGTGTCTTGTAGGTGGATTCCTCATTCACAAAGGCGCCATATGCAACTCTGTTCTGCCAAGTCCCTGACGGAGTCTAACGTATGGATGGTGACGCCCCTGGCTGATCTGTATTTTGTAAAGACAGAAACTTGATGGGCCATTTTGGCGAAGGAAGTGGCAAGAGATGGCCATAGCCCTTCCTAAATGATGTGTTTGGCTGTAATCAGTGTCTTAAGTTGTGCAGATTCAGAATATCTTATGGTGTCTTAACTTATTTGATACAGGTTGAGGCTACCACCAAACCATCAGTTCACTGCTTTTGAGTTCGCCCGAGGTTTGCCCTGGATTTCAAGTCATTTAACAGAAATGCTTTAGTGTGTAGTGCCACTTTTCCTAGCAAAGACAATCTAGAGAATGCAAAACTGAACAGTCCTGATCTTGTAGAAAGTTGAAAGCATCATCACATGGGATGTTTGAAAATAGAAACTGGTGGGAAGTCCGTTTCAATGAGATGTGGAAATGGCCGTTCATGTAAGCAGACCATTGCAGCATTGGTCTGGCCTCTGCTCATGTATGAGTGTTCTGCTATCTGAGATTTGGAAGCAGTGCCATAACTTCACGCATGAGTGATCTGCCTGCAGTGTGCGAGTTTATCATGTTGATGAGCCTCTTAATCCTTTTGCTGCATGGCAGCATTAACTGTTCACCTCACATCTACTTTTTCCTCGTGTCCCCTAGACCGTTCCCTCGAGAACCTTGCCAGCCGACCTCGCCTGGAGTCCCTGAGCTCAGTGGAAGAGGATGACTATGACACACTAGTTGACATCGAATCTGACAAAAATGTCATCAGAACCAAGGTAAATGTTGTCCCTTTAAACACTGATGAATTGTGCATCACTGTGTTGCTCCAGGAATCCCTACCCAGTGTTGCACCTGATTTTACCCATTCTTCCTCTTATCTGCAGTTGCATTTTATCTCCCTTATAGGTACACTTAGCTTTTGGTTCATTTCTTTCTTCTCCTAATACTTGTACATGCTGCTTCTCGCACTCTACCTAAATCTTTTCTGTTCTCACACCCATCCCTCTTGTTGGCAAACCGACATCTGTCCTTGACTCTTAATTTATGTATTTGTTGAGAGTTTTACATAGCACTGGCTTGGCCTGGTGGTATCAGAGTGCTTTACAGTACATGGGAACAGAGATCATAGCATTAATACAAGGATTCACGGTTGACAGAGGCTATCCAAAGGAAATAAAATAAAAAAAGTGACATTATATATGTAAGTTAAAAAGTATCATAAGTACAACATTATCCATCTGTGTCATTAGTGACGGATTAGACGCTGGGTCAAGAGGCCATGTCAATGATCATGTTGGTGTGGCGGGCTCATGGGAGCAGGTTGTAGTATTTGTTCAGCAATAGTGATTTGAGGTTCCGTTTGAAGAAAGTATAAGAGGGATTACAGCGGAGATTCATGGGAAGTGAGTTCCAAATCCTTGGAGTATTACCTGAGAAGGAATGTTTCTAGGATGTTTTTTTTTGTTTTTTGTTTATTGGGGGATGGGAAGGAGAGAGGTGGAGCTTCTCAGGGCCCAAATTCTACCCGCTCTTGATAGTTTGTTTCCAAATATTTAGGGTGTGAAGGACTTATTGGGTGATGCAGGCTGTCTTGAAAATGCATCTTCCTTCTATGGGGAGCCAATTGAGACTCTTGAGAGCGGGTGAGAAGTGTTCAAATCCTTTGGTACCTGTGAGGAGTCTGGTGGCTGCATTGAGAGTTGTTCTTAGGGGCGCAAGGTGGCTTTCAGGGGTCCCATTAATTATGGCGTTGTCGTAGTCGAGTTTCGAGAGGACTAGTAATTGTACTACAGTCTTTAGGTCTTCAGGTGGGACAAACAGTTTGATTTCCCTCTGATGTTTTAGGGTGTAGAGTGTCCCTTTGGCTGAGTTGTTGATGTGTTCTTTCGTTGACATGTTTTTGTCTAGGATGATTCCCAGGGACTTCACAGAGTTGGAGACTGTGAGAGAACAGTTTAGAGCATCCATGCTCTCGAGCCATTTTTGGATTGGTAAAGGCTTGTCATTGGGGGAGAAGAGTATAAATTCAGTTTTATTGGGATTCAGTTTTTGGTGATTGGTGCTTAGCCAGGTTTGTATCTTGTTTAGTGTGGTATTTATATGGCAAATGTCACTGTAGAAAGATATTTTGTAGTAAAGTTGTGTGTTGTCAGCATGTAGGTGATATTTCACACCTGTTTGGTTCAGAATAATTGTGAGGCATTCCATGAGGAGGTTAAAAAGGGCTGGAGTGAGGATGAATTCTTGTGGAATGGTGTAGGTTGTGAAAGACCACTTCAGATTTTTATTTGTTGAGAGCGGTGTTGTAGTTAGGACGTAAACCATCTCAGGACTGTTTCGTTGATGTTGGTGCGATTCTTGAGGGCCTCAAGTAAAGCTTGGTGGCTGACTGTGTCAAATGCCGCTGATAGATCAAGGAGGATTAAGAAGCAAGAGTCGCCTTCATCTAGAGATCTGAGAATGTTGTGTGATATATTAATCATAGCAATTTCTGTGCTACAGCCTTTTCTGAATCCTGATTGGAATGTGTTGTGAATGTTGAATTTGTCAATGTGTTGGTTGAGTTGAATCAAGACGAATTTTTCCAATACGTTAGCTAGGAAAGGAAGGTTGGTGACCGGTCTGAAGTTGTTGATGTCATGAGGATCTGCTCCAGGTTTATTGAGAATGAGTGTGACTTGGCCCAGTTGAAGGGATTCTGGAACGCAGCTCGACAAGAGAGAAGCATTGATGATTTTGGTCCAGAATGGCGAGATGATATGGTTAAGGAGGAGGGGAGGGGTATGGAATGTGGGTTTCAAATTTCTAATTATCTTGTGGACTTCTCCTCATGTCAACAGTTTAAACTCTGACGACTGCTATTGTTTTTCAGTAGGTAAAAAACCTTCTTGACTTTGGTTATTTGTGGGTTACTTGGTTCTAAAGTTGAGCCTACAAAGGGGGTTACCATGGAGATGGGTACGTTGTTCAATTTTCACTATTTTCTCTGAAAAGAAGTTCGCTATTTCTTCACAACGTTCACTAGTGGCTATGGTTTCCTGATGGGAAGTGCGTGCAGTTTGTTGCTTAATTATGTTGTAGATATCCCTCGGTCTGTTCTTCACTCGGGCCAAGTTGAGGACGAAAGAAAGAACCCTTTCCTGTAAAGATGTTTCTTGTAGGAGAGGCTTACAGCCCTGAGTAGAGCAAGGTGAGTTGGTGTAGGCTTCTGTCGCCATAGTCTTTCAGCCATTCTTAGTTGTCTCCTCTCGGTGTTTAGATCTGGATTGAACCAGGATCTAGTCTGGATCTCTTGAGTTTGAGCGGGACACTTGGTCAAGCAGGTTTGTTATCGTTCAGTTATAGGGGTCAGTGAGGTCATCGACCATGCGTAGATGAGGATGTGAATGAAGTTGGGTATTGATCTTCGCTTCCAGAGTCGATAGGGAAATTTGTTGGATGTTCCGTGTCCAGGTGCATGTTTAATAGATGTGGCTTGGTAAGTTCTGGGGTCAGCCTTTAGGTTGGAGTGTATGAGATGGTGATCCGACTAGTCAATGAGCGTGATATATCTAAGAGAGACAAGCTGACATCTGGTAATTTTTGCATCTAGAGTAGCACCGCTGTTGTGGGTCTGTTCTTTGCAGAGTTGTTTGAAGTCTTTGAGTTCCAGTAAGTTTATTAAGTTACGGATCGTGGTGTTATCTGTGTCATTCCAGTGAAGATTGATGTCGCCTAAGAACACGTCATTGGTGTCAGTTAGGGATGGCTGTGTTATCAGGTCTGATAATTCTTTTATGTAGATTGAGCGATTACCAGGGGGTGATAGATGGTATGAAGTTTGATAGGAGTTGCACCTTTGTGTTATGAGTTCAGCTCCTAGGTATTCGAATGTTGAGTAGTTCGTGATCTCAAAGGTGTTGAGCTGGATGACATCTTTATGAATGATTGCTAGACCACCTCTTGTACGTCCTACTTTGTTCCGTCGTATTTTTTATTTTTTTTTGCTTTTATATAGCGCATGGCGAAAAACAAGGTGATTGGATTCCTTACGGAGGTGAAGGGGGAGGGAGTTCCAATACTTGTATAATGAAATAATCAGAATCAAGCACGTCAAGTATGGGGGTTTAGTGTTCATTTAGCCAAGTTTCAGTCAGGAATGTAATTTCAATGTCATCTGTTATTATGGTTTCAGCTATTTCAGTTGCATGCTTAACTACTGATCTACAGTTCAAGAGCAAACAGTTTGGATGGTAGGGGTCTGGGCACTATGTTTGTTTGAGAGATTCTGTTTGAGCCGAAGTTTACTGTAATACTAGATAAAGGCTTGTAGTTCTTTAGGGATGCTTTAGTGCAGTATGATTTGGTAAGTAATTTTGCTTCAGATGGGTATAGGGGGTTAAGGGCTCTGTGAGGTGAGTGACCAAAGGGATAGAGATCCAGTAGGTTTGCCCGTTATTACTCTAAGAACTTTTATACAGAGACTCTTTCCCTGTCATAGCTTTGGAAAATAATTTGGTCTGGGTCCGGAGTTCCTTTTTATGTGCGAGATTTCTTCCGCAAGGGTGTCAATTTTATTTTCTATGTTAAGGGTTGTGTTTAGTAGATCGGGGAGGGTTTTGGTACCACATGAACGGGGGCAGTCGATGGTTCCAGTGCAGCTGAATATTATTCATGGCGAAATCTTGTTTGTTGGGGTTAGAGGTGTGATGTGTTTGTTTTGGCTGGGTGGGTTCCATGCTGGAGATCATGTTTGTGTTCGAAGAGACTAGGGGAAGCTCTGTGGAGAGCTCTGTCCTTGTTTAGGTGTAAGACGGTGGTCTGGATTGCTGTGTAGCCATTAGAGCTCATAAGGGGGGCATAGTTAGAAGGTAATGTAGCAGTGTGGTCTTGCTAGGGAGTAGGTGCTGGGTTGTGTTGCGCGATAAGAGTGACAAGTGTCATAAAATGGCTGTCAAAGGTGGTGAGGTGTTGGTTCGTTGCTTAAATTAGTATGTTCCCGTCCTAGAGATGGAAATGACGACCTCCCCTTGGAAGGTTTGGGAGGGGGCACTAGTGAGTTTGGTTCTGTAACGAGTTTTGTTTGTGTTAGTTACTTGTAGATGAAGAGAGATAAGAGTTCTCCACTTTGCTGGACGTTTTGAGTAGAAGATGAAATCAGTCTTTAGACTAGCATATCAGAGAAGGTACCCCCTAACAATGCTTTTAGGTTCAAGAGTGAGGGGGAAAAACAACAATAACTGTAAGAGTACTCTTGCCAGACCTATATTGTTTTTCTAGTGGCCTAAGAAGGCTCTTTACCTGGGCAATTCCACAACATAAAATCCTTTCAACAAGAATGATGCAAAATTCATTACTTTTACACTGCCAGAAATTCTGTGGATTGATTTAATCTCAAAAGTGTCCACTGATGTGTTGTCCTTAGAAGATTTCCCCCATATGGTCGGTCAACGTACGTTTTGCTGGATAGGCATTACAACCACCTTCATCAGGACCACACTTGATAAGATTCAATTCAAGAAAAGTGGATAGGGGTTATCTGTGGAATGACAAAAAAATACAAATGTAATCTTAAATTTCAATACTAAAGGGAACTACCCAAGGCTAACTGAGTCAGAAGTGGTATCGATTTGGAGGAATAGCATCCATTGGTACAAAAACCTGACAAGTGCACGTAGCTGAAATCCAAAAGGTGATACCTGAGTTGTGAAGTTATAACCCTAGTCACCATACAAAGACCTTGAAAAGTGCTCCAAAGTGCTGCTCCATATCACTTGTCTTGATATAGGCTGATCCCAAGGGTGTCAAGGGTATGGTATAGAGAGGAAGAGAACTTTGTCCAAGCAGACAGAGGGTTAAAGAAAAAGAAAAGAATGAGACAAGAAAAAAAGGAAAAAGAAAGAGGCCAACATGTCTCTATTCTGTCACCTTATTTACAGAAAATGGAAATCTTCAATCATATCGGTACATGTCAATGGGTTGCAGGTCGCAGGCAGCAGAAGTGACACTACATCTGAGTGTCCTGCGTTTCAAGGCAAGTAATTCCTTATAAATCATATGGTGTATAGAGATGCAACTATGTCCAGCTCTGTAAGACCATATTAATGGCATGAGGTTTCAGAGCCTCCATTAGGTGTGACTGGCAACATGCAGTAATTATATGTGCCTCTTGTAATCTTACCCTTTTGCTTAGTGAGCAGGCTCCTCCATCAGGAAGACTATAACGTCATAGGTTAGTGTACTTAGTGAGGCGGTGCCCCTAAGTGGCAATATATTGTTTCTGCAGAGGACATAGTAAGCGGTTAATTATATGGTAATGACCCCTAGGCTTTAGCTGGTGCCAAAGCTTGCACTGTTATATTGACGCGCAAGTGCCTCATAGGCCCACAATGCATGCAGAAAATTTATGATAACCGATAATGTCCAGTACCTACAGGTTCTATATATGCGGTACTGAGCATTTGCGGTACTAGGCATTTGCTGAAGAAAATGCTACTATACAGGTATAATCTAGGATACATGAAAATTGAAAAAAGAATGGTCGCACTCCTATTTTGAAGTAAAAGTAAACAATTTAACAAATTAATTGGCTAACCACCAACCATCTCAAATTAAACGCCCTCAAGACGGAATTCCTCCTCATTGCACCCGCTAAGCAAGCCCCCACTGCGCTGCAATTTCTCTGTAACCTGTCCGCCCTCAACTGCACACCTCATATCGTTGACTCCACTAAATCACTGGGAGTTGTGCTAGACAAAAACCTAAACATGCAAGCTCACATCAGATCATCGACCAAAGGAGCGAACTTTCAACTCTGCATCCTAAGAAAACTCAAACCCTACCTTCCCCAAGATGACTTTAAATCGGCGGTGCAAGCACTTGTTCATTTCCAGACTTGAATATGGCAGTGCGACTCTTTGCGGTCTGCCGAAACTCAGTTTAGCACCTATCAGAGCATCTCTAAATGCTGCTACTAGACTCATCACTGGTTCTAAAAAGTCCAGTCACATTTCACCGGACCTTAAATCGCTCAATTGGCTTCCTTTTGAAGCTAGAATACAACTGAAGATCGCGTGTATGACCCATAGAGCACTCCACTTCAACACTCCACTCTACCTGACAAACAAGCTGGAACTGTCGGGTGGCTCCAGGTCCACAAGGAGCACCGGCACACTGCTGCTCAAGCCCAAGAAATTTAATAAGCTTAAAACCTACAATCGTGCATTCTCTGGCATCGCCCCGAGAATCTGGAACTCCCTTCCAGTGGAAACAAGACTGATTCCCTCTACTCTTGCCTTCAAAAGAGAAGTTAAATCTCTACTTCTGAACAAACTCTTCTAATGAACACGGCGCTGAACCCGATGTTGTCTTTTATTGACTCTAAGTGACCGTTTTGTCGGGGATGCTCTTGAATGTATATTGCCCTATTTGTAGCTCTCACCCATCTTGCTTCCTCTGCACTCCCCAATTTCATCCTGCTCCCGTTGTATATTGTCCCACCCTTTCCATGATTTCTATCACCTTGCTTCTTTCCTTTGTCTACCTAAACTTATGTAAAGCGCTCTGATACCCACCTGGGTCATGTTCGCGCTATACAAAACTTTAAATAAATAAATAAATATAAACTTCAAAGTTCAAATGTAAGGGTGCTGTAGAGAATCACCTCCCGACCTCGAGGTGTTAAGTATGATGCAATAAGGAAAAAAGCCCTCGCCACTGGAGGGGCCACTCTAGTAAGCACTCCTGCGCGAAATCCAAATCGCTTAATCAAGTCAACTCTCTATTTGTTGCATATCACGTGGTTTATTCATCAATGTATATCAGATGAAAATAATCCATACTGTTACGTAGTTGTAATTGAATCCGTCATTACGACAAACATATACAGTCATCCATTTGTGTAATTGACAGGAATTATATGTCACATCCCCGATGCATTTCGGGTCTAGTCCTTCTTCAGGGGGTAATCCCTAAAAGGAGAAAAGAAATACTCTAAATGATCCTTAAGCAAAATGCGCAATGCTATATAATATGTGGTTAAAATGAATCAGTCCCAAGTGCCTAACTTAGTAATGCGCTGCTGGGTGCTTAACGTCGTGTGTAATAGTGTAAAATAATCGTGACTCAAGAAGAACCGGTAGTAAAGAATCACCGAAAAAGTGTGCAATCATCAGTGACTAAAAGTGCACTGGAGCAAGAATGAACGTGTGAACAATAGTGCGGAGGCTTTGTCAAGAATAGTGGTGCGACGGGTGAATAGAAAAAATAAATCAAATACACTGGTAACCTCCCCCATGTGGATGCGAACATCTGGGTGAAACAAAAGAAAACAGCACGTGAGACGAACCAAATTATATCCCACAGTGTCAGTCAGCAAGCATTAAGATTTGAGCAGCATATAGCGTAATAGAAATATAGTGTGAGGCCTCATACCTGTGAAGAAGCTCTGAACAGAGCGTACTCCGTGTAAATAATTCCGCTGTGTGAAGGGGTGTGTCAGCGTGCGTGAACCCGGCTCTAATTAGTAGGAAAACAGGAAGTGAACCGCAGTGAGGAAAAGAGAGTGAAGACAGACGCGAAAACGCGCTGATTGAAGAAAACAAACTAAGTAGAGTGCCTGTAACATAAAAAATAAACAGGATGGTAAAAAAGAAACGCATCCTGTTAATCAAAAGAACAGTCTCATATGTGATATAAATGTGTTCTGAAACTATAACACGTTAACCCTTTTGCTGGAAAAATCATCCCTAATCGTAGAAGAGATCCTAAGGGATCAATACAAAGCTTGTACATAAAAACAATTCTAGAAAAGAAAATATACATCAAAACTATCGATGTTATAAAAAATAGTGCAAAAATGTACAGGTGAAAGTCTGAACAGTACAATCACAAGAAACAACTGCATGCAAAAATTATGCCCTTTAAATGTTCGACATAAATTAATTATAGATGACCGTTAAATTCTAAATGTTCATTAAGGCCTTTAGGATGCAATGAATTAAGTTTGTGTATCCAAAACAATTCGCGTTGCAGTAAGAATTTTTTGTTATCTCTTCCTTCTTTGATGGCGACTTGTTCCAAAATCAAAAATCTCAATTGGCTAATGTTGTGGTTCATGGCAGAATAGTGAGCTGCCACAGTAGATTTTAAATTCTTCAACCGTATATTGCTTTTGTGTTCTGTCAAGCGTGTTTTGATCTTTCGTTCGGTTTTCCCTACATAGGGCAATCCACAAGGACATTTAAGCAAATACACTACATTGCTGGAGTCACAAGTAGCACTCACATGTAGCTTGATCGGGGTCCCTTGAGTGGGGTGCGTCAGAGTTGTCCCTTTTATTATATTATTGCAGCTGCCACAATTATAGAATGGAATAGTACCAGTGTGTGTTTTATCAGTGTTATTCTTTTTCATCTGCAAAAGTTGCTGCAAATTTCTAGTACTCTGGTAAGCGAAAATAGGAAACTGGTGGAATATACCCTTGAAATCGGTTTCCGCCTGTAGAAGAGGCCAATATTTAAGAATGTTTGTATGATTTTCTGGCTTCTTGTTGAGTATTTAGACACAAATACCATTCTATCATCTTTGTTCTTTGTACATATGTTGGGTTTTAACAATTCTGTTCTGTTTTTGGGTTCAGCTCTATCTTCTGCTTGGCGCAAAATGGACTCGGGATATTCTCTGTTCTTAAACTTCGAAATGATTTTCACTTTGTTCACGCGATATAGTTCTCCGTAGATGAAATACATTTAGCCCTGAGGAGTTGTGAATATGGAAGATGTTTCTTCAAGCTCATTTGATGAAAACTAGAAAAATGTAAAAAGTTATTTCTATCTGTACACTTTGTAAACAGTCGTTATCAGCTTATGGTCTTGTACGGTGATCTCAACATCTAAGAAGGAAATTTTTTCTTTGCCCACATTGTGAGTAAACTGAATGCGGTCTTCAATGGTATTGATCATGCTGATGGCCTGATATAAATCATTTTATGTGCCTTTCCAAATTCGAAAAATGTCATCTATGTATCGATGATAAGTAATCAGATTGTCTTGCCATGTAGGGTTTGATAAAATGTGGTCTAATTCGAACCGATGCATAAAAAGATTTGCATACGCAGGAGCTGCGCAATTGCCCCTAGAAGTTCCTGAGAGTTGAGTGTAAAACCGATCTTGCCAGGTGAAATAACTATGGTACAATGTGAAATGCATGAGTTCTAATAGAAATATCTTGAGATCCTCATTTTTGTCACTTTCTACAAGAAAAGATTCCATCGCTTGTAGCCCCAAATCATGTGGGATAGAGGTATACAAGGAGTTCACGTCGATGGTGCACAATAGTAGTTCCTTTTACTTACTATAGGTCTGAACGGAGTTCCATATAAATAAAGTACTTGACTCGTTTGAGACCGTGGTACAAAAAGAGCTACATGACATATTCAAAATCAACGTGACTAAAAGATCAAATTTAACAGCTAAAGAACGCAATGTCATATCACGATTGGCCAACAATGGGAAAATTATGTGCTGTAAAGCAGATAAAGGTGGAGCACTAGTCATCCTGGACACTGATTTTTACCTAGACAATGTACAAGCTCATGTTTCCGATAAAACCATTTATATGGAACTCAATGCAAATCCCACCCAGGAATTCATAAGAGTGTTGAAGACCATCATTGATAAAGCACTAGATTGGGGCACCATCAATGAACGTGACAAGAAATTTTTAATAAAAGAGAATCCCAGTACACCTTATTTGTACATGATTCCGAAAATTCATAAAAATTTGCACAAACCTCCGTTCAGACCTATAGTAAGTACAAGGAATTCTATACATGAGCCCATTGGTAAATATATTGATCGTCACAACCCAGTGTGTGGAAGATGACTACTTATTTACAAGATACTACTGACTTCATCAATAAAATCAATAACATCAAGTTCCATGAAAACAGTGAACTACTATTGTGCACCATCGACGTGAACTCCTTGTATACCTCTATCCCACATGATTTGGGGCTACAAGCGATGGAATCTTTTCTTGTAGAAAGTGACAAAAATGAGGATCTCAAGATATTTCTATTAGAACTCATGCATTTCACATTGTACCATAGTTATTTCACCTGGCAAGATCGGTTTTACACTCAACTCTCAGGAACTTCTATGGGCAATTGCGTAGCTCCTGCGTATGCAAATCTTTTTATGCATTGGTTCGAATTAGACCACATTTTATCAAACCCTACATGGCAAGACAATCTGATTACTTATCATCGATACATAGATGACATTTTTCTAATTTGGAAAGGCACAGAAAATGATTTATATCAGGCCATCAGCTTGATCAATACCATTGATGACCGAATTCAGTTTACTCACAATGTGGGCAAAGAAAAATTTCCTTCTTAGATGTTGAGATCACCGTACAAGACCATAAGCTGATAACGACTGTGTTTACAAAGTCTACAGATAGAAATAACTTTTTAAATTTTTCTAGTTTTCATCAAATGAGCTTGAAGAAACATCTTGCATATTCACAACTCCTCAGGGCTAAACGTATTTCATCTACTGAGGAACTATATCGCGTGAACAAAGTGAAAATCATTTCGAAGTTTAAGAACAGAGAATATCCCGAGTCCATTTTGCGCCAAGCAGAAGAAAGAGCTGAACCCAAAAACAGAACAGAATTGTTAAAATCCAACATATGTACAAAGAACAAAGATGATAGAATGGTATTTGTGTCTAAATACTCAACAAGAAGCCAGAAAATCAAACAAACCATTCTTAAATATTGGCCTCTCCTACAGGTGGAAACCGATTTCAAGGGTATATTCCACCAGTTTCCTATTTTCGCTTACCAGCGTACTAGAAATTTGCAGCAACTTTTGCAGATGAAAAAGAATAACACTGATCAAACACACACTGGTACTATTCCATGCTATAATTGTGGCAGCTGCAATAATATAATAAAAGGGACAACTCTGACGCACCCCACTCAAGGGACCCCGATCAAGCTACATGTGAGTGCTACTTGTGACTCCAGCAATGTAGTGTATTTGCTTAAATGTCCTTGTGGATTGCCCTATGTAGGGAAAACCGAACGAAAGATCAAAACACGCTTGACAGAACACAAAAGCAATATACGGTTGAAGAATTTAAAATCTACTGTGGCAGCTCACTATTCTGCCATGAACCACAACATTAGCCAATTGAGATTTTTGATTTTGGAACAAGTCGCCATCAAAGAAGGAAGAGATAACAAAAAATTCTTACTACAACGCAAATTGTTTTGGATACACAAACTTAATTCATTGCATCCTAAAGGCCTTAATGAACATTTAGAATTTAACGGTCATCTATAATTAATTTATGTCGAACATTTAAAGGGCATAATTTTTGCATGCAGTTGTTTCTTGTGATTGTACTGTTCAGACTTTCACCTGTACATTTTTTGCACTATTTTTTATAACATCGATAGTTTTGATGTATATTTTCTTTTCTAGAATTGTTTTTATGTACAAGCTTTGTATTGATCCCTTAGGATCTCTTCTACGATTAGGGATGATTTTTCCAGCAAAAGGGTTAACGTGTTATAGTTTCAGAACACATTTATATCACATATGAGACTGTTCTTTTGATTAACAGGATGCGTTTCTTTTACCATCCTGTTTATTTTTTATGTTACAGGCACTCTACTTAGTTTGTTTTCTTCAATCAGCGCGTTTTCGCGTCTGTCTTCACTCTCTTTTCCTCACCGCGGTTCACTTCCTGTTTTCCTACTAATTAGAGCCGGGTTCACGCATGCTGACACACCCCTTCACACAGCGGAATTATTTACACGGAGTACGCTCTGTTCAGAGCTTCTTCACAGGTATGAGGCCTCACACTATATTTCTATTACGCTATATGCTGCTCAAATCTTTTTTTTTTTTTGTAAAACCTTTTATTAATCATCATCAGCATATCAAATACATTACAGAGGAAGCAGTAAAGCAGGCCACATGGGGACAATAGGTAAAATCAATCAATACAACATAACACTTGGAGGGTTTAGGGCGAAGGGGGGTCTTCACTGTCGATGGAGAGGGGCGGTTGACATATGTCTCCACGATAGGAATTCCACAGGCCCCATACACGGGTCCATTTTTTAGGGCAGCCCCGGGCAACATACACCGTCTTTTCTCTGAACATTGCCCAATCCAGATCTTTTTTCCAGTCACCCACCGCTGGAGGTTGAGACGCCCCCCACCGCTGAGCAATATTTCTCTTAGCGAGCATAAGCCCCAGAGTGACCCATTGTGTTGAACAATCATTCAGATCCGTTGGTTCCCAGATGTTCAACAGACATCTACGAGCATCTAGGCTGAGTTGTGTGGTTAACACTGTATTGATGCCAGTAGGGTTGAATATTGTCACATTCCCAAATTATATGCATAAAAGTACCCACCTGGCCACATCCCACCCTACAGTCCCCCCATCTATTCTCCCCATCCGTACCAGCTGGGGTCTGGTCACGTAAATCCTATGGAGTACTTTAAGTTGGACTAGTCGGAGGCGCGCTGGTATTGCCACGACTCTAGGCGAGGAAACGGCCGCTTGCCAGTCCTCGTCGTCCATCTCGATTCTGTCCCTGGACCATTTCTCCCGAAGCGATTGAAGAGGGTCTGGCATATTATTGATCAACTTTTTATATATCAATGAGATAGTGCTGTCAGGGATATGGCCATCCAATACCCGGTCCTCCAATGGGGAAGACTCGGGAAGAGTATTACCACGCTGTAGATGGGAGCGCAGAGCGTGTCGGACCTGCGTATAACGGAAAAATTCCGAGTCAGCTAGATCGAATTGCTGCTGCAGGGTGGCGAATGACTTAATATCTGATTTGTCCCACAGATCCCCTATACGCGAGAGACCTATGAGATCCCATTTGTCAAACCCTTTGCTTTTCCACAAACTGCCCAGCTGTTCTGCGTCCCACAGCGGGGTGGCAAGTGTGAGCCTGCGATTCCAACCAAGACATTTAGTGGCAGTGTGCCAAACATGGACTGAATGCTTGGTGGGGCCTGTGAGTTTAAAACGTTGTGGTTTGGAGTAAAGGGCTCTATTATAGTTCCCACCCGAAAGAAGCCATCTATCCATGTTATGGCCCGGGTCTCCGGGACGCAGGTAGGTGCCATGATTGATGGCAGCTAGATGGGCCGCCCAATAATACTTTTTGATATCAGGGAGGCTGATGCCCCCGTCATACCAATTCAAGGTGAACTTGCTAAGGGCAATACGTGGCTTTCCACTCCACAACAAGTCCCGCTGAAGGCCCTCTACCTCCCTGAAGTAGGACACTGGGACCGGGTCCAAGGAATTCTGCAGGGCATATAAAATGCTGCTCAAATCTTGATGCTTGCTGACTGACACTGTGGGATATAATTTGGTTTGTCTCACGTGCTGTTTTCTTTTGTTTCACCCAGATGTTCGCATCCACATGGGGGAGGTTACCAGTGTATTTGATTTATTTTTTCTATTCACCCGTCGCATCACTATTCTTGACGAAGCCTCCGCACTATTGTTCACACGTTCATTCTTGCTCCAGTGCACTTTTAGTCACTGATGATTGCACACTTTTTTCGGTGATTCTTTACTACCGGTTCTTCTTGAGTCACGATTATTTTACACTATTACACACGACGTTAAGCACCCAGCATCGCATTACTAAGTTAGGCACTTGGGACTGATTAATTTTAACCACATATTATATAGCATTGCGCATTTTGCTTAAGGATCATTTAGAATATTTCTTTTCTCCTTTAAGGGATTACCCCCTGAAGAAGGGCTAGACCCGAAATGCATCGGGGATGTGACATATAATTCCTGTGAATTACACAAATGGATGACTGTATATGTTTGTCGTAATGACAGATTCAATTACAACTACGTAACAGTATGGATTATTTTCATCTGATATTCATTGATGAATAAACCACGTGATATGCAACAAATAGAGAGTTGACTTGATTAAGCGATTTGGATTTCGCGCAGGAGTGCTTACTAGAGTGGCCCCTCCAGTGGCGAGGGCTTTTTTCCTTATTGCATAATCTAGGATACGCCATAATGTCTCCCAACAAACATATTGAGGTACACCTCCGCCTAATGCATGAACAAATGTATGGCTGAAATGACCCATAGATGAGGTCCCCCGTAAGAGGTGGTGCCCTCCACAGTGCCTCTCTAAGTGAGTGCATCTTTTAAAGGGGACATGCACCGTAGGTGCGGGTTGGAAACAAATAAAAGGGAGGACAAATAAGGCCAGAACTAGCCCCTACATTGCAAACTGCCAGTGGGCGACCGTGCATAAGACTGGCGAGGAATAAAGTACTAATTAATAATAGTAGCCCGTCCTCGTTGGCAATATCAAAGGTCCCTCCCTATGTACAATGCGTACTTACTGTCGATTCTTCTTGTCTACGAGTGACCGTGCGGCTGGCTCCCGACCTGCTAAGACAGCAACAGGTTTGTTTGCAGGCGCCGTTTTTTTTTTACTCCGCCTGTTCTGATTCGAGGGCACATCACATGGTGCGTCAACCGGTCACATGTTGTCTAACACTACACCTAACGTCTATTCTATCCAAGAGGCGCCAGCAGCATCTCAAACGACGACGCCATATTTGAGTGGAGTTTTTGTACTACGCCTATTCAAATTCGGGGGCGCATCACATGGTATGTGAACCGGTCATGTGTCATCTAACACTAGACCTGACGTGTATTCTGTACCAGAGGCACCGGCAACGTCTCAAACAACGACGCCATGTTTGGGTGGAATTTAATTCAATTCTCGGCAGTAAGGAGTATGTCAGTTATTATTATATGTACCGCACCTCCACATTTGTTCCCTAATGGAGAACCACTACAGCAAGCAACAAATTAAGGACGGTCAAAAATATGACGCTTTTTGTTTTGGTTTTTATTTATTTTAAAGTCGATCGTCCTACTTTATGTGCACTGGGCACCATCTTGCAATGGCCTCATTATGTACTGAGGGTGCATAGCCACTACCTTCAGTTATATACCAAACTTGAACCTCGTGTGCATACTGGTCATATTCAAGAGACAATGAAGAGTATAAATTCTGTTCGTAGTGATAACTCATGCACTCATGACATGCTATATTGGATGTTATCATCATTGGGCAAGCGTCCCATACATGTGCGTCATATGTGTGCGCATCATGTATAGGCAAGCTAGCAGGAACCTACAGTAAGGATAAACTCTCAATAGAGAGTCTAAAATCTAACTTGCACCATCATGGTACTCCGTATCAGTGATCAAATAGTGCCATGTTCATATGGAATAAGCCCAGATGTGTTGGACATGGGGAATCCCCTTCATGTCACTATCCACAGTATTTCCTCATTAAGGCCTTTCCGTACTGTGTCCAAAGTGAAAATCCAAAAAGTCTCCCTTTCTCTGCGGATTTTCTCAGTCGTAGTTCCTGATTTTGTTTTAATTCGCTGCAGGATGAGCAATTTCAACTCATTTCCAGTGTGTCTGAGATCCAAGCAGTGTCTCACCAAGGGTGCCTGCAGTTTCTGCGTTCTGATCTCCGATTTATGTTCCGAGAAGCGTATGCGAAATTCTCTTCCTATTTCCCCTATGTAGCCTAAGCCACAAGGGCAGAGGATGAGGTAGACAATGTTAGAGCTTCTGCAATTCGTCATGTCTCTCAGCTGTCCTGTCTTACCCCCATAGTCCCATTATTGTGTGGTAATGACGAAGTCACAGGCATGACAATTGCTGCATCTATGATTTCCTTTGATGGGCGGGAGACCATCAATCGCTGTTTGTTGCTTGCTTCTCTTGGGCTGAAGTCTGCTATGCGCTAGTTTGTCTTTGAGGTTAGGATTCCTCCTATAGGCCACAGTGGGTTTCTGTAGTGGTCTGTCATCTGAGTTGACATTGAGGATCTTCCAGCTTTCGTCAAGGATTTGTTTTATTTTGTAGTTGATGTTAGAGTGGCTGACGACACATACTCATTTCTCTTGTTCTTGTTTCACTTGTCCTTAAATAAGCACATCCCTTTTGTAATATTTAGCTCGCTTAAAAGCTTGTCTCACCAAGCGTTTGGGGTAGCCTCTAACTAGTAGTCTTTTCTGCAATTGCTCTGCATGGTGCAAGTATTCCTTGACATTGGAGAGTTTTTAAGGATACGGCGTAACTGTACCAAACAGTATGGAATCCTTCTGACAAGGTGGATGAAAGCTGCTGTGTTCTAAATGGTTCTTCGCCGTTGGTTTTCTGTATAAACGCACCTGCAGGGTGCCTCCGCCTCCTGTGATCCATATATCCAGGAATTCAACTTTTTCCTTGGAGTGTTTGGCCGTGAATTTAAGGTTCTCATCACTAAGATTTAACCATGTGATGAAGTTCAAAAGTTCGGTTTCCTCTCCTGTCCAAATGAAGAAAATATCGTCTATGAACCTTTGCCAGCATTCTATATTTTCATAGAACGGCTCCACTTCATTGAAAATATGTTTGTGTGTACTCTCCCATAAAGATGTTCGCTACACTTGGGGCACAAGAAGCCCCCATGCTAGTCCCCTTTAATCTGTTGATACAGGGTGTCATCGAATTCAAAGTAGTTGTTGTGCAGGACAATGTCTAAGCATTCCAGCATAAATAGATCCGGTCTATCCCCAGGAATTCTAGCCAGAAGAGATGCCACAGATTAAACGGCTAGATCCTGGGGAATGTTGGTATATAATGCTTCTATGTCTAAGGTGACCAAAAACTGAAGCTCTTTGTTGAATGAAATGTGTTCTATTTTGGCTATCATGTGCCCAGTGTCTCTAATGTAGGATGCGTACTAGGTTGTAAGTGGGCATAAAAAGGCATCCACGTATTTGGAAAGTGGCTCTGTGCTCTAGTTAATAGATGACACAATGGGTCGCAATTGGGGGATCACAAATGTCCTTGTGAGTTTTAGGAACTCTGTATAATGCAGGACTCACAGCATCTGTTTTGTTGAGGAAATCCCACTCTTTTGCAGATGTGTCCATCCATCAGGGCTTTAGATGTTACAGTTTCTATCCGTGCCTTCAGTTGTTCTAAGACCACTCTGTTTACTTTTTAGGTCGAGCCTAGAGCAGCGCATGCGCTGCTTGTGAGACTTTTAGTAAGGGGGTTTGGAAAGCTGACCAGACGCTCGTGCGTCATGGCCTTTTTCCTGCAGTTACGCGCGCAGGGCCGACATCTGTTTTGCATTATCGTGCCCGATAATGCAAAACAGATGTCTCGCTGTGGCGCACGCAGATCGCTCGCTGTGGCGCGCGCACCACTCGCGTCGCCCCCACCTCCTCCCCGCTCGTGCCTTCAAATGCTTGTTTTTAATACAAGAGACTTCGCAAGCTCAAGCGAAACCGTCCTAAACAGGGCTGAGTGGCCTGTTCGGGTCTGATCAGATTCTCTGCAAGCGCCTCTGCACCGTCACGTGCAGCGGCGCAAGCGCGTTTAAAGGGTCAGTGGCTTGTAGTGCAAGGCTAAACCAACAAGTGACGTTTGAGTTACGGACCCTTCGCCGGTGTTTGCAACGGTGGAGAATGAGTAAAGACGAGCCCATACCTAAGTCTTGGTTCCAGGCGGAGGTTCTGTGGCTCTTCTGCTCGCGGGACCAGCACCGGTGCGCCCAGCCTCCGCCCTGGGCACCTGTGAGAGCCGCGTCCACCCTCACACTAGCGCCAGAGGCCTCCACCCGAGACAGACATCAGGGAGAGCAGGCACCACCCGAGGCACGCCCCTGCACACTAGCGCCCACGAGGAATAGACACCAGTGGGAGCCGCCTCCACCCAGGACACCAGTGGGAGCCGCCTCCACCCAGGACACCAGTGGGAGCCGCCTCCACCCAGGACACCAGCGAGAGCAGCCTTCACCCAGGGCACCAGTGGGAGCCGCCTCCACCCAGGACACCAGTGGGAGCCGCCTCCACCCAGGACACCAGTGGGAGCCGCCTCCACCCAGGACACCAGCGAGAGCAGCCTTCACCCAGGGCACCAGCGGGAGCCGCCTTCACCCAGGGCACCAGCGGGAGCCGCCTCCACCCAGGGCACCAGCGGGAGCCGCCTCCACCCAGGGCACCAGTGAGAGCCGCCTCCACCCAGGGCACCAGTGAGAGCAGCCTTCACCCAGGGCACCAGCGGGAGCCGCCTCCACCCAGGACACCCTACGCACTAGACGTCTCCACGACTAACAGACACCCGTGGGAGCCGCATCCACCCAGGACACTGGTGAAAGCAGCCTCCACCCAGGACACCACCGAGAGCATCAGCAGCCTTCACCAGAGGCGCGTGTAAGAGCATACTCCACCTGGGGCACTCTAGCACCAGAAGCCTCCGCGCGGAACAGACACTAGTGGAAGCCGCCTCCACCCAGGACGACAGGGACACTAGTGAGAGCATCACCCCAGCGCCTGAAGCCTCCACTCATGGATACCAGTGCGAGCAGACTCCACCCCCGGGACACCACTGAAAGCAGACTCCACCCCCGGGACACTGGTGGTAGCAGCCTCCACCCAGGACACCGGTGCGCCCCCTGCTCACCAGTACGGTACCATAAGCCACGCGGAACAGACACCAGCGGGAGCAGCCTTCAACTGTATAGCCGACGACGGAGCGTTTTTAGGAGACTTGACACCAGTGAGCAGCGGACACCCTCCCTCCACTGTGGACAAGTCCATGCCTGACCCGGGGCAGAGCGTCAGCGCGCAGCCCCCACCCTCAAGGGCCGTGCACATGTTCTTAATTTGGAGCGGTGCCTGCAGGTGGGGCTCACCATCACATATTTCTTACTCAGACTGTGACCCCGAGCATGGGAGTAAAACACTAAAGAGAGAAAGACAAGGAACAGTGGCAAAGACAATAGGGACACAAAATAGCTTGAACAAGAGTGATAAAGGCCCAGAGAGCGACAGACTGGCGGTGGATTAAAAAGGGACCCGGTGAAATCAAGACCACGCAGCCTGTATTCAGGCAGCACTTGCTGCTGAATTCCAAAACTGCAAGCCCTGGCACATATTCTTTTACAAATTAAGCACTGCAGGGGTCCTCAACCGAACGGCGAGGCGTCACCCAAAAGCACGTGTTTATGCGTCGAAAATGTGAAGGGCTCTCTCTACCCACCTCTCGGCAGCAAATGAGGAGAGGATGTGGTCTCACGGCTAGACCGCCGACTTTGGAGCTGAGAAACCAAGGTTCGAGCCTTTGGGTCGACTCCACATCCTGTGATTCTCGGCTAATCACTTAATCTCCCCGTGCCTACCAAAACAAGCATTGGCATAGCCAATAGGTCTCGCCTTTAGGACCTTATAAGTGTTTACCCATGCAACCGTTGATTTTGTTGCACCAAGGATATTGTGCTGCATAACTAAATACTTATAAGGTCCCAAAAGCGAGACCTATTGGCTATGCCAATGCTTGTTTGTAATGCTCTGGGACTTTCAGCATAGATGTCATTTTGACAATGTATTGCTGGGTGTCCATGACCACTATGCCTCCGGCTTTATCGCACAGTTTGATCGTGATGTTGGCATTATTTTGTAGTTGTCTAAGCGCGTCCATTTCCTGGGCGGTCAAATTAGGTGCGACCGGTGGGACATACTTGGTTATGCCCTGCAAGTCTCTGATGACAGATTTTTCAAAGATGGCCACCTCTGGGCCCACCATTTCCAAAGTTGGCGTGAATTTGGAGGGGGGCCTGCACCCTGGAAGATTAGTCTCTTGTTCTGACTGTGTGTTTTGCTCAAAGTATTTTTTTAATCTTACTTTGCGGAGAAAGGCAAAAATATCTTGGTTAAGCCTGAATAGATTGTTCCGAGTACTCAGAACAAAGGACAGTCCTTTGCTGAGGAGGGTACTTTTCTCCTCTGTAAGATCATATCTGGACAAGTTAAAAATAGGAATGGTGTCTATATTACCATCACATACTCGTTTCATGTTCTCCAGTTCTGCTGGTTCCTTGTCCTCATGTAAGGTTGTGGATGTTGTGGCTCCATCTGCTGGTAATGGTTCCTCTCCTGTCTTTGGTATCTGTTGCGACCCCTGGCACAGCGCCTCTGTAAAAAAAAAAGGGGGACTGCGCTTGATGATAGTAGTGGTCTCCTGATTGTCCTCTTTGATTTCTGGAGTTGTAGGGAGCTCCTTCGCTGGCTCCTGGACAATCAACATCAGAGTCAGACGAGTATGTGTCTGAAAATGTAAGCGTTTTACGCTTTTTGGCATAGGAATGATTGTATTGTCCTCCTTCACGCTGTCCATCTTGGTAGAAATTACTACCCAAGTATGGATATGCTTTGTCTCGTATGAACCATCTTATATCTTTTTTTAGCTTGTCCGTTTTTTTCTTTACTAGATATTCATCAAAGTCCTGCATCTCTCTGTTTATGCTTATCAGTTTGTTTTTTGCATCTTCTAAGGCTATACTAGCCTTCAACTTCTCCTCAAATTCTGCGATTTCCTGGTTCAGTATCACTATCATTTCTCTAACAGTCTCCACAATAAGGATCATCCAATCTCTGGAGCAACGGTTTGCAATTTGGGACCACCTCTCCAGAAATTTTCACACCTCCACAAATAAAGCTGGGGCATTCCTCACTCTGTCCTGATGGTATCACACCCACTCGTAAATACTCAAGCATAAAGTGGGCATGTGATTCCATTCTCTTTGCTTTCTTCTTCATGTTCAGGAGCTTAGTCCATTCACTACCATCATTATTAAGTGTGCTAGTATGTATATCAGTGCCAGCTACTTGTCCAATGAGAGTGGAAAAATCTTCGTCTGAAAACCCAAATGTTTTTAGGGCTTCCATAGTAATTTGCACTGATGAATGATCCAAAACTTTACGAAAAGGAAGGGAACAAAAGGGAAGAGTAAAAAGAAGAGAGAAAAAAAGAAAAAGGGTGATAGAGAGGGATTTCAGCAGTAATGTTGCACCACGGATAGTCACCTGACCAAATCTCTACACAGTAACGAGGCAAACCTGCGGTAAAAACCGCCTAGATAGCATATCAGAAAAGGTACCCCCTAACAATGCTTTTAGGTCCAGGAGTAGGGGGATAAACAACAATAACTATAAGAGTACTCTTGCCAGACCTATATTGTTTTTCTAGTGGCCTAAGAAGGCTCTTTACCTGGGCAATTCCACAACATAGAATCCTTCCAACAAGAATGATGCAAAATTCATTACTTTTTATTAAAAGGTTTTTTCATGTGCAAATAACATTTTTTTGGCAATATGTTTTGTTGCTTTTCTTAGAAATTCAATCTGTGCAGACATGTACAATTGATTTCAAATTATTAGAAAACATATCATATTTGACAAAAACAAAGTGATATTATTTACAGATAAAATATTACAGAAAGACGGTACAAAAAACATGCAAAGTTCACATTATAGCCTTTTACATGTAAACCCACAAACAACCATCCATCAATCACTCTCACCAATACAAATACTCTCACACGCACAGCACACTCACACACAGAAAGCAATCCTAGGGAAACTTCTGTTTCTTCTTATGACGTACACTGCCAGAAATTCTGTGGATTGATTTAATCTCGAAAGTGTCCACTGATGTGTTGTCTTTAGAAGATTTCCCCCATATGCTCGGTCAACGTACGTTTCGGTGGATAGGCATTACGACCACCTTCATCAGGACCACACTTGATAAAATTCAATTCAAGAAAAGTGGATAGGGGTTATCTGTGGAATGACAAAAAAATACAAATGTAATCTTAAATTTCAATACTAAAGGGAACTACCCAAGGCTAACTGAGTCAGAAGTGGTATCGATTTGGAGGAATAGCATCCATTGGTACAAAAACCTGACAAGTGCTCGTAGCTGAAATCCAAAGGTGATACCCGAGTTGTGAAGTTATAACCCTAGTCACCATACAAAGACCTTGAAGAGTGCTCCAAAGTGCTGCTCCATGTCACGTGTCTTGATGTAGGCTGAACTCAAGGGTATGGTATAGAGAGGAAGAGAACTTTGTCCAAGCAGACAGAGGGGAAGTAGTCTTTATTGTTTAACTCTTTTTTTATTGACAGTTGCAAAGAAAAGCAAACATAACGTTAGAGCCTCGCAGGGCCCAGTGCTAGAGTAAGCAAAACATGTGATGCTACGGAACTCGAACATCTCCCACCACCCAGACAGTAAAGGAGGAAAGGAAAGAGAAGAAAGACCTCCCCCCCACCCTCTCCCGGTCCAGGCTAGTGTCAGTGCATAGGCGTGAGCGGCATATCGGAGTAAGAACTCTATCCGGCTACTGGTTAGGATCCGGTGAATTGAGGCGTAGGAGGCGCAAATACCTCGGGCAGGTGAGCTCCCGAAACTCTTGTGCGAGAAGTGTAAGAAAGGGTTGCCATAGCTCTGTAAAGGAAGCACCCTTCCCCGCCAGTGTGAGGGAGATCTTCTCCATCCCCAAGACATGCCACAGTCGGTGATACCAGCCCGTGTGTGTAGGAATCTGAGGAGACCTCCAGTGGATTAGAATGTTCTGGGTGGCGGAGCCTAATGCAATAGCCATTTGTTTCCCTCTCCTGGCCTTAAGAGGACATGTGAGCGGGTTGGGCACCCCCAGCAGAATGTATGCGGGAAGGCGAGGGATCTCCGTACCTAGATGTTTGTCTATTTCGTCCAGGACATGTGTCCAGTATGACCGAATTTGGGGACAATCCCACAATAGGTGAACCAGGGTGCCCCTCCCACCGCACCCTCGCCAGCAATCCGGGCTCAGTGTTGTGTCGGTCTGGTGAAGCCGCTCCGGGGTGTAGTACCAATGGTATACTAATTTAGTGAGTGTTTCTGTGAGCCCAACATGCGTTGCCGTGTGTCGCGCCCTGTAGCAAGCGCCGTCCCATTCCTCCGGGGTGAGGTCACGCCCTAGGTCCCTTTCCCACCGCGCCCGACCCGCATGATACATGTGTGTGTATCTAGATTGTAAGAGCTTATAAAGGTCCAAGATCAGTTTTTTATCCGATGTTCTCGTTACGAGCCATCGTTCGTATGTGGTAAGACGTCTGGACGACTGTAGGCGGTTGGAAGGATGAAGAGCCCAGTGGCGTACCTGGAAGTAGCGCATTCGTTCCGTGTCCGGCAAGTCGAATCCCTCCCGAAGCTGCTCGAATGTGATGAACACACCATCGGTAAACAAAGGGCCCAGCGCCCAGCAGCTCAGACTCCGCCAACGGCGAAAGATGGTTGATCCAGCCCTGGACTAAACTCCGGATTGTCCAAGATGGATGTGAGAGGGGAGGGAAAAGACGTTAAGTCATGACTTAAGTTTGTCTGGTCCCAAGCCGTGAGTATTGTGCGAGTCACCTGTGAGGCATATAAGTTAGGTGGCCGGTGAGCCTTCTTAAGGAATGGGATCTTTCTAAGTGAAGTACCTGCGACCGCTCGGTCTTGGAAGAGCCAATTCTTTTCAGATTCAGCCCGACTCCATTCAACTAGGTAGCGGAGCTGCGTTGCTTTGTAGTATAGGGCCAGGTCGGGAATCCCGAGGCCCCCCTCATGCGGAGGAAGGAAGCTAACTGCTCGTTTCATTCTGGGCTTACGGCCTTGCCATATAAAGGCAGAGAGATCCGATTGTACCTTTTGAAGCCAACCCCTAGGGGGGGGCAGAGGCAGAGCTTGGAATACATAGAGGAGTTGGGGAAGGATGGTCATTTTTATAGCGGCAGCACGCCTCAGCCAAGAAATCTGCTGGAGTTTCCATCGCCTGAGTTCCACCTGGATTTGATCGTGGAGACGCGAAAAATTGGCCAATCTCATACCCTGTAAGGTGGGGGTCAGGTGTATGCCCAGGTACGGGACCGGGTCATCGGACCAGGCTATGGGGTAGCGAGCTTGTAAATCCGCCTGTTCGCTAGGCGGCAGAGACAGATTCAGAGCTGTCGACTTGGAAAGATTAACTTTAAACCCAGAAGCCTCCGCGAAGGCATCCAGCTCCCCCAGCATGACTCCTAGGGCTCTGTCCGGATTCGTCAGGGTAACAAGAACATCGTCCGCATAGAGGCTAACAGTGTGGGTGTCCCCCCCCAAAGCGTATGCCCGTGATTTGCGCGTGTCGTCGGACCCTCTGCGCCATGGGCTCCATGTAGAGAGCAAAGAGCAAGGGCGATAGGGGACAACCCTGCCGTGTGCCTCTATGGATGGAAAAGGGCACCGAGGTATGCCCATTAACCCTTACTGTCGCCGTGGGGGAGCGGTAGGAGTTAAAAATGTGTGTCCGCATCTTATCCCCGAGGCCCACACGGCATAGCACCTGTTCGAGAAACGGCCAATGGACCCAGTCAAAGGCTTTTTCGGCGTCAATTGTGAGCAACATGTATTTCCCGGGGACGCGGGAAGCTTTTTCAATGAGGTGTACCACCCGTTTCGTGTTGTCGCTGGTCTGCCGCTGGGCGATGAACCCGGCCTGGTCGGGATCCACCAGTCCCTGCATATAAGGGCCCAGACGACTCGCCAAAATGGAGGTGTAGAGCTTTAAATCTAAATTCAGAAGCGATATGGGTCGGTAGGACCCGCACACCATTCTGTCTTTCCCCGGTTTGGGGAGGACGACGATCGCCGCCTCCAGCATAGTTGAGGGTATCGCCCCTGCCTCCGCAAATGAATTAAAAAGCTGCGTCAATAAAGGGGTGAGAACGGCACCAAATTGCTTATAAAAGGCCGCGGTGTAGCCATCAGGGCCCGGAGATTTACCAAGTTTCAGCCGCGCTATGGCAGAGATCACTTCCTCCGGCCTGATTTCCCTCTCGGTGTGTGCTGCCTGTTCCGGTGTCAAAATCGGAAGGTCTGCCCCGGAAAGGTATGAGGTAATGTCGGCTCCTGCTAGATGTTGGCTATCGTAAATGTGAGCATAAAATGTGCGAAAGGTGTCTGCAATGTTCGCGTCCTCGGAGGTTAACACCCCGGCGCTGTCTGTGATCTCCCGGACGCCCTCCCAAAGCAGAGCCTCGCGGAGTTTGTGCGCCAGGAGGCGGCCGCACTTGTCCCCTCCAGCATAAAAAGCATGCCGCAGGCGCAAGGCAGCATATTCAGCCATATCTTGGTCCAGGGCCAGCAGTTGCTTCCGTGTGATGGACAGTTGACGCCACACTCGAGGCGCTCCGGTCCGCTGGTGCATCTGCTCCAGCTCCCTAACTCGTCGCGACCGGTCCCCCCTTTTGGCCTTTCGGTCCGCATTATCTGCGGCGGAGATGGCGATAACCTCCCCCCGGACGACGGCTTTAAGGGCTTCCCAACGCGTCGCAAGGGACGTGTCCGGTGTATCATTATGTGCAAGATAGTCCGTTATGACGCGTCGCAGTTGGGTGACCGTGTCCGGCCTATGTAGCAGTGTGTCGCGAAATCGCCACCGTCCGGGGCGACTGCAGGATTGGGGAAGATTCAATGAAATCTCCACCGGGTTGTGGTCTGAGAGGGATGCAACCAGGATGTCCGTGTCAAGGGTGGCCGCACAAACAGCCTTCGTGCCCAAGAAATAATCTAGCCGCGCGTAGGTCTTGTGTGCGTGGGAGTAATAGGAAAAGGCTCAGGAGTGTGGATGATGTTGTGTCCAGATGTCGGCGAGGTCGAGGTCGTGGAGCCACTGGGCCCCAGTGCGAGAGAGTGCGCCCACCTGACTGGTGCGTTGGGAAGACCTGTCCATGTCGTTGTTGAACACCAGATTAAGATCACCCCCAATCAAGATGTGACGTTCTTGGGTTGCAGTGGCTGCCGTAAGGGCAGTGTGTAAAAAGTGTTCCTGTCCCTCATTAGGAGCGTATACCGATCCCACCACCACTGTGTGACCCCCGATTAAAAAGTGATAGGTAAGTAATCTGCCCTTGATCTCGGCTCCCCTCTGGAGCACCTTCCCCCTGAAAGCCTTGGAGACGAGGATAGCCACCCCAGCTGTCTTAGTAGCCATGGAGGAGAAGAATTGGTTCGGAAAGGCTCGGGATTTGAGACAATGGCAATCTTTGGAAAGGAGGTGCGTCTCCTGGAGGAGGCAGATGTCAGCTTGTGTGCTCTCTAGAAAGGACAGCAAAGCCCGTCTTTTAATTGGATTGTTGAGCCCCCTAACATTGAAGGTGAGTATCTTAATTGGAAATGTCATCGATATAGCAAGTCAGTAGCCACCTAGCTAAGCCCTTCTGTCGCTCGCCGGAACTGCGTCACAGCCATGTCGGAGGCAGGCGCTCGGGACCTGTTCCGGAGCCCCGCGAAGTCGAAAGAAGCCCAGCGAGAGGCAGAGAAAGAAAAGAAGAGAACCCCGACAGAAGAAGAGGAAGGACAAAAAGGGAACACCCTGTAGGCGCAACTGGCGCCAAAAAATAAGAAATGAAAAAAGAAAAGAAAAATGTACCCAGTCTATAAGTCCGTCATCCCAGGATGACCGGGGAAAAGTCAATATGGGGTCCATGGTGTGGCCAAGTGTCAAAGCTCCCGCCCGCCGCAGAAGCAATATGGAAAAGCAAGGTCATCCGACCGATTCAAGTGTTCTCTGGAGCGTTTTGCGCGAAAGCCTCCATTGTGGACTCAAGGGCCGCCTGTTGACCCTTGGCAATCTCGGATTTGTCAGGCCGCTGGACTCGTCGCCTGCGCCTCTGCCGCTGCCAGCCCGATGTGGAGACCTCCGGATCGGGGGCTGTACCTTGACGCTCATCATCCTCTGGGGGTATCGAGATTCCCAGCAACTGACAAGCTTTAGTGAGGGAGCGCATCTGCACCAGTTTGCCGTTATGTCTGAAGATGAGGCGGAATGGGTGGCCCCAGGAGTAGGAGACACCCTGCTGACGGAGATGGTCCGTGACCGGTCGAAACTGTCTTCTCCGATGGAGAGTAATGAGAGCTAGGTCCTGAAAGAGCACCGGACACTGACCTTTGAACGAAATTGGGTGCAGAGCTCTAGCCTTGTTGATGATCTCCTCCTTAGTCCTGAAGTCATGTACGCAGACAAGGATGTCTGCAGGCGGGGCGTTACTCGCTCGTGGGGGACCAACTCTGTGTGCTCGGTCCAATTTGATGGCAGCGTCAGGTGGGGCACCGAGGATGTGGTTGAATAACTCCCTGGAGAAAGTGAAAAGGTCATCGGTATCTGCTGTGGCTTTCACTCCCCGGATGCGGATGTTGTGCCTCCGGGAGCGGTTCTCCAAGTCTTCCAAATGGATCTGCAAATCGAGGTGTTGATCTTGGAGCCTGATCACCTCCTGCTGGAGTGTATGCAGCTCCGTGTCTCTGGTGTCTCCGCCGTCCTCCAGGGCAGCAACCCTCTCTCCAATGCCATCTACATCTCTGCGGATGTCTTTGATCTCGGACGTGAGGTCCTTTTTCAACGTCTGGAGATCCTCCCGCAGGGTGAGAAAGAGAGACTCCAGAAACGCCCGGGTTATAGGTTCCTCACCCGAGCCTCCGGGTGTCATAGGTGGCGAGTCCCCCCGGACGCAGTGCGCCATTGTGGAAGCAAGCTGTTGGCGTGCGAAAATGTCCTTGAGCGACTTTTCTTTCTTCGCCCTCGTGGACATATTCCAGACCCCGGTTGACCCCAAGGTTTGTGAGGCGAGTTGGGGGTGATTCGGATATGTCTGGGCTGGTGAGCAGCAAATGGCACGGGGGAACACCAGGGTAACGGTGCTGATTCGGCTCAGGAGCTCTGGGCGCTATGTCCGAACCAAGCCCGCCTGATCAGCTGCCTCCACTGCTGCGGCGCTGTGAGGCGGGAAGGCGTGTGCGGACCCTCTATAGGCGACGACGTGAAGCAGGGCCCCTCAGAATGTCGGAGTGTGGGGCAGGCTCATGTGCGACGAGAGTGCAGAGTGACCAACCCTTGTTCCAGATTAGGCCGCAGTCGGGGTATCCCCGGTCCCTAGGAGGGTGTGCGCAGGCGAGCGGAGAGCCACGTCGGGGCTGGTGTAATAGTCCCGGGGGGGGGCACGCTCATATCGTGTTAGCAGGCGTGTCCCGTGGCAAGCCCTCGCACCCCCGTACCTGCCAATGCCGTGGTCGTCCCGTCACTCCTCCAGAGGGCTACCACCCATCGATCCGGACCCGTCAACGTCTGCTTGCCTGCTGGTCCAAGTGCTGCTTCGCATAGGGGAGGGCAAGCCGCACCCAGTCCTAGCTGGGCCGCCTCTGCGGGCCACCGCGGCCCTCTCTCGGTGTCAGCCTCTAATGGCGGCCACGCTCGCCCCCTCCCGGCGGTGGTGCCTGCGGGAGGGACGTCTTCTAGGTGCGCAGCAGGCCTTGTCGATCGGACGCAAGGAACCAACAGTGGAGGCGTCCCGGGCCCCTGGGGGTCCAGAAGTCCAGGCAATGCAGCGGGTAGAGGCCCCTCACTCAGCCAGAGAGCACCGGCCTCACCTCGTTGCTCAATGTAGTGTGCAGGCCACAGGCGCGGGAAGGCCCAGGTCCAGGGGCAGACCCCTCCAGACTGCCGAATACTCCGGGCCCTTTGGGTCCACGGGCCACCACGTCACGGGCCAGGCAATGCAGAGGGTCTTGGGGTCCCGGATGCAGTCCAGGGTTCGCCGCGCTGATTCACTGGCGCCGCCGCAAGAGGCGCGGGAGCGCGGGGCTGGCCGCAACTACAGCCCGAGGCCTCACCTGGCCGCAACTACAGCCCGAGGCCTCACCTGGCCGCCGGGCGTGACGGGAACGGGAGGCAGGCAGGTCCCGTGAAGAAGGATCGCACCCTCCGCTTTCCGCCCCCGCAACCAGTGCCAAGGCCCACCGATGCGGTGACCAACGGGGGTCGAGATCCCAGGGCGCGAGCCTCGGAAGAGCCACCAGGTGGGTCCCGCTCCGCGTGGCCCACTTTCAAGCGAGTGGAAGCTTGCAGGCCCCGGCCGGGGTTCAGTCGTAACGTAGCGGGGCGCCGCGGGTCTCCGGCTCCCCCGAGTGTCTCCCGGTGCTGGCAGTGCTCCGGGTGGCGACGCGGTGTTCCGCTGGTCCGGTGCTGGGCAAACACTTGTCAGGGAACGCTGTTAGGGCAGACGACGGGCAGGAGCCCAGAGCCAGCGCGTCCTACCTCGCCGCCATCTTGCGGGAAGTAGTCTTTAGACTACCCTTGTCTGCGCTGAGGTAGGTGTCTGCTATTAGTTGTTCCGGAAATTGTTTGAGTATGTTAAGTTTGAACCTTTTTATGGCAGTTTTGGAGAGATTGTCAGGATAATTAATGCTCCAGGAGTTGGGACCATATCTCTCCATGTCAGTGCTGTGAAATTTGGGCTCTTAATTGTATCTTCATTCTTGCTGCCTTCTGTAGTATACCTATGCTCTTTATCACTCACATTTTTAACTGCCTTTGCCCAGAGTCCATAATGAGGCATTTTCTTAATTTTCTCATGCACTTCAGATTATTTTTCTTCTGCTCTGTGTTCACGCAGTGTTGTGTTTATCAGACTGTCTCGGCCTCCTCAGTATCTCTGCTTTGTATGGATTGTGGTGCAAGCCTCTATTTGCATTGATTTAATCTAACACACTGGTTTTCTTCCAGAAATACTTGTATGTGGCTGACTTGGCTCGAAAGGACAAGAGAGTCATGAGGAAGAAGTACCAAATCTACTTCTGGTGAGTTTGCAGCCAGGGAGGGAGTGAACGATGTTTAGGGGTTTCAAATGAGAAAGTAAACCTAGAGCATCTTGGTTACAACATATGCATCCTTAACATCTCAGTCTATTCTTCTGAATAAAAATGTGTTGCAAAGTTCTTTCTGCTATCATGAAGACAAAGGCAACACAATACTGAGCCTGTCTTATGGGTTTGTCTTTTACTGGGTTCCACTCTGTCTCTTTGTCCAGATATCTGTTTTATACAATAGGGATGTCACCAAGTGGCCATTAGCAGGCAGTGTTCAGTCATCCTTTCTTGTTTTATCCCCATCCTAAACTGCCTAAGCTCAGAGCCAGAAAATCACTTACACATATGAAGCACATTAGATATGTATTGTGAAGCGTGTTTAGGATGTTTGCAGGTTTCCTTTAAATGGCATTACTGTTTAGATTTTGCAGAGCCTCCATCACACTTAGTTTTTTTCTTGCAGGAATATTGCCACAATTGCTGTTTTCTACGCACTCCCAGTCATCCAGTTGGTGATTACATACCAGACGGTACGAGGGGTGAGATGGGGGAGGGGCAGGAGAGATCAGCTCTTTTTCCATGTATCATACATTTATAATAAAGTATCTAAAGGTATGCAAGCTTCTGGTTGTATATACATATACCTTATTAAAACATGCTGTCCGGTGAAAGCCCTATCCTCCCTCATTGGAGCACGTCGTGTGAGATCACCAGAGAGTAAACACACCTGCCAAAATCCTTTCAACATTGTACTAGATTTGTAACAGAGGTGGGCCCAAATCAACGTGTACTTTACATCCTGGCAATAGTTACTATACCACTACAAAAAGTAGCTTTCCAAGTGAGCTTGCTCATCTGTGAGCTTTCTTTGAGGATAGAAGTTATGTCCCAACACTTGGAGAAAGTCCTCCACCCTCAAATTTCCACAAGTGACTACTGCCCATCTAGCACCTCTCCTCTTCTAGTCAGACATTTCTAGTCATAATGTTGGGGATTTTCAACATATGTAAACCGCCGCCTCCGTGCACACAGGTTTTTTTCCCTTCTGGTACTCATGACCAGTGAAGCTGATTATCTTTTTGTGACTTTCCACATACGTGTTTCTGAACTAGGTAGTGAGACTGTGCAATCAGCAATATTTTGAAGTAAAATGTGAAGCAGGAGATAGCAAAGCCTGTTGCGACTTTCAATTTTGTTTCTTCTTGTAAGTGACAATGTAGGAAGATCAAATGAGATCACAGGCACATACAAACCTGCAATGGCATGGAAACATCACTGTGGTTGAAAAGGGACACTTTCCTGGTACAGGAAGAAATATAAATTATTCCATTCAAGCATGAGATGCTGAGGCTGTAGATCGTCCCCCAAGCCCTTCTGAGGAACCCATTACTGGTCTGAGGTGCCAGTATTGTATGGTCCCAGAATATAGTCTCCTTTAAAGGAGCTGTCTCTGACTAATGGCATAGGAAGGTGGTTTCCATTACTATATTACTATTCAGTTAAGTGCCTCATGTAGGTTTTCAGCAGTACTGTAAGTCAGAGACTCTTTTCTGCAAAAAGTGTTTAGTAGCCATTTCTATTGTTAAATTTACCTTTGGTTGTTTGGGAGCTAAACTGTGAGACTACATATGTTATTAGTACTTCCAATTGCTTTTTGCGCCAGTCTGCACCACTCTCAAGGAACTCTGATTCCAAATTCCCAGCAGTCATCACTCTCGCAAGATCCTGACCTGGGGCTGATTGTATTTTTACCCTCCTTCTCCTCCAGGTTGTGAATGTGACTGGAAACCAGGACATCTGCTACTATAACTTCCTGTGCGCACACCCACTGGGTGCCCTCAGGTATGTACCTCTCTAGCATCTGTCTTTTTTACGTACTCCTGCCCTGCTTTACCTTCCTGTCTGTATTATTATGTCAGAGGTTCAGATGAATTGGCTGTGTTTATCACTTAGATTTGGGTTCCCAGCTGTTAGTTCCATGTAGCCCTCTATGTCATTTTAGCAATCCCAGGGCCTGCCATCTTGGTTGGTTTGCAATTTATCAGTGTGAAAATGTCTCATCTTTGCTGCTTTGATGTACTTTTTAGCAGTAAATATAAATACCTTATGGACTTATAAATGTGAGTTTTTTATCTTACATATTACATTGTAGTTGTATTTAGATATGCTTAATACGTCTTATGATGTGCAGTAGAGTGGAGAGGTAACCTGCTATATCATGTGAGAATGATTGCTTAGAAGAGTGTTGAATTGCATTCTCTTATATGTGGGGAGCACTTTGGTGTCATGCCTGACAAGTGGAGCTCTTGGCTTATTAAGCCAAGACTTATTTTGGTGGGTTGAGGTAGGAGAGAGAGAATGAAAGCAATTGACATTAATTCATTGTTGTCTGATTGAGTAGGTCTCTGTGGAATCCACACATTTGTGGCAAAGGAATAACCAAAGGCATACACTGGTTACAGCAGTGATGGTAGATTGTCTTGGTATTTGCCCCAGAGTGACAGAAGAGCAACCTACAGGCATGCAATAATGTATATTTCCAGACAAGGTAAATGATCTGAGTCTAGCCAGGCGCAACGATTAGTAACAGACAGGCATGCAGAGTAGAAATCCAGCTGTAGTTGTGCTGATTACGGGCTGCCCAGGAAAGACAGAGGGGTAGCCTGGAGGAGTGCACAGGTTGCTGGCAATGTAGCAGTTCCACGTTTTCTGCATGGTTCCTCCAAATTCTTTGCCTTTTTCTGGACCCTATTTTTGTTGGACTTGGAACTCTGTGCACTTTACCCATACTAAACATGAGTAAAGTCCATGTACTCTTCCTTTGACATGTGTAAATTGATGTATCCTTGATTGACATATTTAACTTGCCTATAAGTTCTTGGTATGTGGTGTAGAAAATGCATTCAGGGCCTGGAAGTTAACTGCCACATTTGGTCTGCAGCACCTATTGTGCCATCCACAGGGTTGACCTATAAAACATGGTTTCAGGCCTGCTCAGGTAGCCTGACTGCAGAAGCCTAAACACCAGATGTCAGGCTTGTCAAAATAACCCTTTTTGGCAGGCAGTAAACCCTGCTTTTAAATATTAATCAGTCACCACCCTGCTTTTAAATATGAATAAGTCACCCCTAAAATACTCTTTTACACAAGGTAGGGTGCCTGATATATAAAAGTGTAACATGCGGAAAATGAAAGTTGACATTTTCCTCCAGTGACTAGCCAAAAACTACTTTCACTGGGAGGGCTGTGGCTGAATCGTAGAAAATGTCAACGTGCAGAACATAAACTTTAATCTGAAACTTTTGACAGGAAATGTCTAAAAAGCGTTCAAAGCCTATTTCTAACATTTATTAGAATAGTTTTTTTAGAAAATTACCTTTTACCTCCCTGAACCTCCAGTGGCTAATTAGCATTAGCCTACTGTCTGCTGGTCTGCCAGTGCTTAACCTTAATGAGATGTGAAAGCTGCTCCCAGAGCAGAAACAATGGCATGGGTGTAGGGATGGTTTTTCTGTTCCCCATGCATGACGACCAGTTAAGTTGGACCTAGGGACTTCATTCATTAACTTGTAAAGGGCCTGCCCTTTCATAAGTAAATGTAAGGTGAGACCTAGGGGAAGCCAAACATTTGTTCCCACAGTGAGGCTTGCTCCAAACCCAGCAGAAGGGAAGCTACCCCCAGAACCAGTTTTGAGTGTCCACAAAGGAGGGAGCAACTCATTTCCCAGGCTACATCTCAGGGTGGACACAAAGGGTCTTCACAAGAGAGGATGAGGTCCCCCATCTTGGACTTTAGGAGTGAGGTGCACTGTGGGATTGTAGGGCAAGATGGAACTGCTGAAAAAGTGGGTAGGGTAACCCATGGGGAATTTTACATCATTTGTTAGGAAGAAGACCTGAGTTACTCCAGCCCACAGGCTAGTGGAAACCATAAATATGGAACCCTCCTCAGAATACTTTCTGGCCCTGCGAAGGCCAGAATAGGACCGGTCCCTGCCTGCTGTAACCTGAGATAAGCCTTTCAGGACTGGTTCTGCTTCCTTTTGTACCCAGGACAAAGAAGTGGACTCAAGTTCAGTGGGCTGACCTGTGTGACTACAGGGCCACAACAAACAGAAAAAACACTTTCCTGCATGATCAGTTGCTCTGTCACTGCTGGACCTTGTATTAGGCTTGTACTGAACCAAGCCCTGAAGGCCCAAGTGTCTCACTAAAGCCTGGGAGTGGTAATTGAAGCACTGCCGAAAAAGGGCAAAGGTGAAGCTTCGCTGGGCTAAAGAAACTGGTTCATCTGCTTGGAGATTTTCTGCAGCAGCAAATCCATTTCAGCAGCCCCTCTGCGAAAGGGTATCTGACCCCATGAATTCCTTTTTGGGTTGGGCCTGCTGCCTTGTCCTGCTGGAGAAATCCAAGCTCTATTCCAGACTCTGAGTCCCAAGGTAAAAATCTTGACCAGGCATGGGTCCCGAAAGTATGCAACCGATGAAAAGACTTTTCCCGCTCTGAGCTTTTCCTGCCAAAATCAACAGCTTCAGCAGGACCTCACTAAACGACTCTCTGACTTAAGTGAGACATTTCCGGATATAGCCTGCTGCCTTGCCCCGCTGAGAGATTTTGACTTCCATCTAGCAGACCAAGTCCAAAGGTAAAATCCTTGAGCTAGCTATCCCGCTTGGTGTATCCGAATTCGGGATCCATCGCGGTTGATCTCAGAGTAAGTAAAAAAAAAAAAAAAAAAATGTAAGTCCGTTTTTATATAGCGCAACTACTCACCCTTACGGGTCTCAAGGCGCTGGGGGCCGTAGTGGAAATTAAGTGAGCTATTGCCCAGAGTCACATGGTGCTGAGCTGAGCTGCCGCCGGAGCCGGGGATCGAACCGTGAACCCTGTGCTCTGAAGTCAGCTGTCCTGGCCGCTGCACCACACCTCTCCACTCAGTCGTATAGGTCCTGGTCTACAGCAAACAAGGTGCTCCAAGAAACGACGCAGTGATGGTAAATAAGTGATTTAAAGTGCACAAGTGCTATATACAATGCATATATACAAAGCTAGGGCCTGACATGAATGTAAACTTCAATGACACATCTCGAAATCAGAGTATGGGATGAAAGATCCTGATTAAAACCACTCCTATAGTATATTTGTCAATGCTTCAACCCTAATAACCATTATTTTGAATCCAGGTCATCATCCGGACCAAAAAAGGTAGCACCGGGGAAGAGAAAATGGACCAAACTCATTAACATTTCCCTCAATACAATGTGTATGGTGTACAGTCCGAATGGATTATGACATACGAATCTTAAGCGAAACATCGAGGAGTATAAATTACTCCACCTGTAGGTGCTTTTTGCATACCATACTTCATGTCACTTTTAAGGGGATTCTAGAAAAAAAGGAATGGTAAAACATTGGCAAGGCATTAAATTATAACTATCTCAGCTGCTGTCATGAGGCAGCGATTGAAAAAGAAATTACTTAAAAAGACTGTAAAAAAAAAAAAAACTGATAAGGCTTACAACCAAATCTGTGGTAATAATGCGAAAAGTCCTCCGACACCTTCTTTTTTTTTTTTTAAATTTCTTTATTAAAAAATTTTTCCCACATTTTCTTGCAAGGGTATCAGCACAAATACATATCAATCAAAAAGAAAATTAAAAGAAGATGCAAGGTTTGAAGGAAATAAATAAATCACATAAACAAACAAAAAAAAAATCATCAGTTCGATTACAAAGACTCTAATCTAACCCATTAACAGAAATATATTTCATAGAGAGATTTACTTTGACCAATTTATACCAACATCACATTAAATTTACCCCCTAGTTGGCTTTAATTATTCTTTTCCTTCCATTTTATTAAAGGAGCCCAGATGCGCTGTCCCAGCAGCTTCGGCTTTTTTCCCTTTCTTTCGTAAATTGCTCTCTCTATTGTATATAGAGAAAGTAAACGAGCAAGCCATTGCTGGAAAGTAGGGGGGAAAGGATCTAACCAAGCCGAGGCAATTTTAATCCTCAATACCGCCATAGCAACAAAAAGAAATCGATAAGCGAACTCATTTTTGGTCGTACTGCTTATTCCTAACAAGATTAATTCAGGGGTTAATTTACTTTTAACCCCAAGTGAGCAATCTAAGTATTCCATAATTGAGTCCAACAGCCCCTGTAGACAAGGGCAGGATGCAAACATATGCACCAGATCAGCATCCATCCCCGCACACCTAGGACATATAATCCCTGATAACCCGCCCCACTGTGCTATTCTAGCCGGTGTATAGTATAGAGAAAAAATAGTTCTAAAATGTTGTGCCTGGAGCCCAGCTGAACATAAAACCAACTGACCCAACTCTAGTGATCTTGAAAGTGCTCCGGGAGCAGCCCCCACACGCTCAGCCCATTTAACCTCGTGTTTAGTTAAATCATCTTGTTTTAAACTTATCAATTCTGCATATATCAACTTGATAGCCCCCTTATTCCTGCCTTGCATAATATCAATAATTACATTACTATCAAACTCACTATCCCCCCAGTTTTTTACTAAAAAAGCTGCGCAATTGAAAATACTTGAAGAAATTACCTTTCTCCAACCCAAACTCCATCTGTATATCGTTAAATTGGCGAAACCCTTCTATCCCAATTAGGTCCCCAACCTTCCGGACACCCTTAGCATCCCATCCTGCCATAGACTCATCGGAGAAGATTCCAGGGAATGTGGGGTTTTTATATAACACTGTATAGTGATTGAGTCTCCCCAAACCAATCTTCTTTTTTAACACACTCCAGATCTTAAAAACAGCCATCAACGTCTTAAATTTGGTTCTTTTGTAATAACTGGGCTCTGAGAATTTAAAAAACATCTCTCAGCGTTTCCGCCCAGTAGCAATTTATAGACATCCGGGAGCTCATTTTCCCCTTCGGTGTCCACAGGACATACCCCTACCAATATCCCCGTATATTGCAAGACAGCGGCCCAGTAGTAACTTCTAAAATCAGGGACCGAAAACCCCCCTTTTCCCGTGATAAAGACATAAACCGGAGTGCCCGCCTGGTTTTGCCGTGTGCCCAAATAAATCGATTAACTAACCCTTCTAAAATAATAAACCAAGATTTTTGAAATTCCAATGGGATTGCCCTAAATAGATATAGCATTTTTGGTAAAAAAATCATCTTAATGATGTTACAGCGTCCCACGAGAGAGAGATGGAGATTATTCAATCTATCTAAATCCAACCTCGCCTTCCTAATTACTGGTTCCATATTTTTAGCCACTAGCGTTCCTAGGTCTGACGTAACCCGTATACCAAGGTATAGCGCCGAATCTGTGGCACGAGGATCTACAAAATTAACCAACCGATTCTTTATTACTTGGGTCTTAGATCTATTAAGTGCATACCCAGTAAATATACCAAACTCTAATGCTAGTGACTCAACCGCTTTCAATGCCGAGTGTGGCTCTGCAGTGACTATGGCCACATCATCGGCATAGGCGAGGACTTTAGTTTCGATCCCCTGACTAACAACTGGACAGATTCCTTTATTAACCATCAATAATCGTATTAGGGGGTCCATATAGATAGCAAATAACAGAGGGGATGATGGACAGCCCTGCCGCGTCCCCCTCTGTATGTTAAAAGAGGAAGTATAATTGCCATTAACCTTTATTCGAGCTGAGGGGCCCTATATAACACTTGAACAGATTTAATAAACCCCTCCCCCAGCCCAAACCATCTCATAGCCTCCCAGAGAAAAACCCAGGAGACCCTATCAAATGCCTTTTCAGCATCTAATAACAATACGGCCATAGGGTCTCCTGAGATCTCCATTGCGTCAAAAAGCGTAATCACCCGCCGTATGTGTTGCGTTGTTCCACGACCCATAATAAACCCGTGCTGACGGGTGAATAGTTTTTTAAAATGCCATTTAATCGCGTGGCCAAAATTTTGGAAAATATTTTAACATCACTATTCAATAATGTTATTGGCCGATATGAACCCGGCTCCTGGCTGGTTTGTCTTTTTCAAAAACACAACAACATCTGCCCCTGCCCACGATTCAGGAGCCGGCCCCCTTCTGTGCAAGTAACATGACCTCTATTAAATCCGATCCAATAACATCTTTAAAAATCTTATAGAACTCCAACGGAATCTGATCAGGGCCGACGGCTTTTCCAGAAGGCAAATCTTGCAGGGCACCCATTATTTCATCTTGAGAGAATCCACTCTCCAGTTCCTCCCTGTCTATGGGATCTACCTTCTGAATAGGTATTTTATCTAAGTATTCAGAAATATCCTCAGATGCCACCGGTAAACCACAATTACAAGTGCAATTATAGACTTGCTGCCTCATGACTGTAGCTGAGATAGTCCTCATTTATTGAATTGCAGGTTTTGTACTATTCCTTTTTAGGTCGAGCCTCGAGTAGCGCGCAAGCGCTGCTCTGGCAAGACTTTATGTTAGGGGGTTTCGAAAGCTGACCAGACGCTCGTGCGTCATGGCCTTTTTCCTGCGGTTACGCGCGCGGCAGACATGTGTTTCCAATCATCGTGCCCACACGCGGGCGCGATGATTGGAAACACATGCTGGCCGTGCGGGAAAAGGCCATGACGCACGAGCGTCTGGTCAGCTCAGCAGGCTGCCGCGCTCGCTCGCCCCCGCTCCTCTCTTGTTCTCTTTGCCTCTCCCTCTCTTTATTACTCTCTGCCTCTCTGTTTCTTTTTCTATTGTTCTTTCACTCTCTCTCTCTTTTCCTATCGGCCACTTTTGCTGTCTCTCAAAAAGAACCTATTCTCTTCTCATCTTCTCTCGCGCTTTTTCTCTGTGTCTCGAGTCCTAACCTCTCTCACGTCCCTCTCATCTGTATTTCTGTCTCTGGTCCTTGCTTGCTGTCTTTGTGTGTGTCTGTTTCCTCCCTGTCTCTCCCTATAATGAAACACACCTCATATTTAGCCGTATAGTTTGCGACATGTAGAGGTACTCATTAAGAGATGGCTGGATCTATTAAAAATATTGGTAGTATATGTGCTGTAATCGAATTATTACACTTTTAACGTTATTTAGGGTTTAGAAAGTGATGTGGTGTTATTACAATATGGGATGGCTGTGCCCATTAGCACCAGCACAAATGGTGCAAACTCTGCACTCACAAGCGCTGTACCAGTGTCCCCGCAAATGATAAGGTAAATTTGGGTAATTTAGCAAGACTCGCTATATGAGAATATTTACACCAACCTCCACCCTCCCCATCTCCTTGTGGGGTTCTGCCCTAAAAGCACAGATATAAAATCTGCCTCCCGTAATCCTATTTCCAGACTATCAGACCCCTCTCTGCAGTTCAGATTCTGTGTGTAATTCTGTAGCGGGGTTCGCCTGTTTCTAGACACTCCCACGTTTGTATAAGGAAGGGAACCAGGGCACAGGGTGATGACATTGTTTGCCCAGGATCAAACAGTTTGGCCAATTGTGGAAGACTGAATTGTCGCTCAGTTTTTGCTACCTGAAGCTGATAACTAAGCCAGCTTCTCTAGTCTGGTTCTGCCCACAAGTGGACTGTCAACACCCAGACCTTTGCCCTTTGACCCCAGATGGGGACCTCCGCCTCAAGTTACCTAAGCAGCCAGATGGCAACTATTTGATGTTCCTTTCAGCCTGTGATCTTGTACTTCCCCTTTGCGAGTCATACCTCAACTTGCACCACTGCTTTGCAAGGGGCTGCTCTCCTTGATATGGTGAAAATAAATCAAGTGACATTTTGTCAATAAACATTGTCAACGCTAATAGGTCTCACCTCCGAAAGTTATTGGTTTTATCCAGGGCTTTCAGTGGTCCGGGTCTCACCGGTGCTTAGCACCGGCAGTTTTTTAAAAGGGGCCTCGAAACGGGTCTCTATCGGGCTCTGTTTTGTGCCCTGGCACAGACGGTCCGTTTTTTCTTTACCGGACTGCAGTGACAGCAGGCACATCGATGTGGGCGTGCTCACACTGCTCACTTCTCACTAATGGAGGTTACGGCATGACGTCATGCCAGGTGAGCATTCTAGGGGAAGGGAAATCCTTTAAAAGAGTCCTTTTCTCTCTGGATTTCCCTTCTCTTTTTGAAACTCAGGAGCAGCAACATTGTCGTGGTGTTACCAGGGCTTTAAGTGGAAGCTTTTTCAATATTATATACAAGCCATAGTTGCTGCTTATTTATCTTATGCAACTAACAACCATTGACAAAGCCAATAGTCCTGACTTATTGTAGGTATGATGTTACTTGTTGTATCATATATCTGGATGCAATGACAGAAACAGCAAAATACAAGTCGGGCGGCACACTATGCTAAGCACAGATTTTTAGCTTACATGTTTTAAGCCATGCCCATGATTACATTGGCCACGCCCCTTTGAGAGACCCCTCAGTTTTTTCATCCCACTTAAAGCCCTGGTATTTATCATGATTTTTAGCCATGTTGCATGTGCAGCATGGCTGAAAGTAGAAACAAGCATTGGCATAGCCAATAGGTCTCGCCTTTGGGACCTTATAAGTGTTTAGCCATGCAACAGTTGATGTTGTTGCACCGAGGATATTGTGCTGCATAACTAAATACTTATAAGGTCCCAAAAGCGAGACCTATTGGCTATGCCAATGCTTGTTTGGTGTGGTGATTGAAGAAACTAAGGAAATATCTATCATGTTAGTAGAGGGTCCACAGTAAATCACCAAGAAGTGGTAGTAGACTTAATGTTGTGGTATTGGCACTGGTATTGGTTGAGAATTGCGAAACATGCAGAAAGAATGTAAGGAAAGATGAGGGATACAAAGCTCAGGATTTCAGTCCCTGGTCCCCTTTCAGACTTAAACCGGGAAGAAGACATGCTCGTATCCTGTGAGCCCTCTACCTGTACTCCCTCTCCAGAGATGTTAAATGCAGCTTAGCAATCAAGATTCAAAGGGTGGCAAGATGGAGTGGGTGTTACGGTTGTGATCTCAGGAGAGTGCGTAATACTAGACCCCCTCCAGAGATGGCCTACACATCAGCAAAGGACAGCAGGTAAACTAAGGCACAAGATGTGCACACAATCTGGTATTATGAAACTCTCTTCACACAGTCATTGCTTCCTTAACCCTGACCTGCACATGCATGTATCAACAGTTTATCACAACAAATGTTCTTTGACAGGATGTAAATGTAGGTGATATGTCGGTCACAAGGAGACAAAGGTGGAAATCTGGTCAGGTATTTAAAAATGCACCCAAGATTAAGTGAGTGTTACCAGCAAACTTGATTCTGAGTCCGGCCTCAGGTCGTGTCAGGTAGAGTCACTCTTTTCTCCCCTCTCTGCACAAAGATGGTAGTACATGAAAGGCAGCCCTCCTTAGGCTGTCTGGTGTTGCAGGTGTGGTGCAGGATGTCCTAGGGGTCGCATGATCTCAAGTGAAATGTCATAACCTGTGAAAAACTAGTATTGAATTTCATATGTAAATAACACCATGGGAAAGCTCAAAAGACCCACTCAAACCTTGTGAAAAAGTAAGCTAAACATGGACACAGGAGGTCAAAGAGCTATACCGTTATTTCTGCTGGATACCTCTATCTGCAGATTCTGCATTGTAAGTTCTTCGTTGATGGTCATAAACACTAGAAGTATTGTGTGCTACCTTCGTGGACTCCGGAGCACTTCTCATGGATGTAATGAGCATTTAAAAACCACAAGGTGCCAATGTCAGTCTGTCTTGAGGAATCACACCTTGTTACAGCCTATCGGAGCTCCAATTTCTTTTTCCAGAGAAATTGATGAAAAATATTCTGTCTCTTGAAGAGTCCAAGAGGGTCCTCTACCCACAATACACTCTACTGGCATTTACCTCAAAGAGCCAGTTTTTTTAACAGTAACTTAGGTAAAAGAGTTTTATATTTCTTACTTAATTTCCATTGCCCAAAGTTATCTAGCCAGGTAGGAAGTTAGGTTGTTTAAGGCTTTAATGAAGACTCTTGTGATGCAGACCTAGGACAATAAGTAAGTATCTTTTTCATCTGCATCATCGGTTCTTCATTGATAGTATATACACTGGATTAGAATAGCAAGCTAAAGTCTTCCTTCTGAAAGCGGCTGTTGGGCAGCAGGAAGAGAATATGGAAAAAAACAATTGTAAGGGTTCTTGGAATGATACAATGAAAGAGATTCTCTATTGAAAGAGTTTTCTCCGAGTTTTCTGACCTATTCTAGCATACCTGTGGGTTGTGTTCTGATTTCCATGTAGCTGCTTTGCGTATATCGACTATTGGTATGTGTCTGATCCAAGCTGTAGTAGCTGCTTTTTCTCTGGGAAAATGAGCCTAAGGTTTACCAGGTAGGGGTTTGTTTGCTAACAGTCTAATATCCATCTAGCTATGGATTGCTTGGATGTAGCCATGCCTTATCTAATCTTACCGTAAAAGTTGATTTGTCTTCCTCTTATCCCTTGTCTTACCTATATAGAAACAAAGAGCCCTTCTGATATCTAGAAAATGTAAGGCATGTTCTGCAGATGTTGAAGGATTAGGAAAGAAAGTTGGCAGAGTATTGCTCAGGGTAATCTGAAAATCCTAAATTATCTCTTGGATGAATGAAGAATGGGCTCTCATAACCACTCTGTTAGAAAGGAAAATAGTGCGGAGTTCTACTGCATATAAGGCCGTCCACAAGGAGCGAGTTACTTATTTTTTAGTAACGGTATTTATATACTTCTAATTACAGATTCCTCACTTTAATTAGATATCAAAGCAGTAACTCCCAAAAGGCAGAGGGTGCAAGTGGACTTCATCTGGGGTTATGTTGCAGAACAGAGCAGGTGAAATGACTCTCCCTGTGGACCTGAGAGTAGAGACAGTAGTGCCTGGTAAAGGTATGGATGTGCGCCCATGTGGACACCAGAACACCCCTCACCTTTGTCATGGTGGCGACGTTGGCTCTGGTAATATGGGTCTGAAGAATCTCAGGCGTCTCATTCCTGGGCAAGGAACACCATGTTTTATTTAAAGGATGATCTATCCGGACAAAAGCTGCCCAGATCTTCCCATGCTTCTGTGGACAGCCCCTCGCCTGAAACACTGCAACGTCCGCCGTCATGCACCTATCCATGGCCTTTTCCCAGTTAGCTAGACAAGGCGGGGACGTATCCTTCCAGTGCTGTGCTATGTCGCGCTTCGCCAATGTGAAACCCAAGAACAGAAGATGTCTTTTATACCTCTTCCCCCCCAATGTCTTCTGTGCTGTGTAAAAGCGTTAGTCTAGGGTCCGCCGGAATGTCCCATGCCAGAACCCGCCCCATGCAAGACCGCACGCCCGACCAGAAGAGCTTCAATGTCCCGCAGTCCCATACCGTGTGAAGGAAGGACCCCTCGTCTGTGCCACAACGGAGACAAATGGGGGACTGAATAGCCCCCATCTTCCAGAGGCGAAGATGCGTGTAATAAATCCTATGGAGATATTTAAATTGAATTAGCCTGTATCTGGTGGAGACGGCGGCGTACCGGGGGCTAGCCAGTGCCTCAGCCCAATCATCGTCAGTCAGGACGGGCAGGTCTGCCTCCCACGCCGCCCGAGTTCTGTGAATAGTGGTCTTGGAGTGTGTAGTGAGAGTTTGATAAATTTGCCGGATTTTGTGGGCACCCATAGATTTAACCTTACTGAATAACGGGAGGGTCCAGAGGGGTATCCCCGGGCCATTTACAACCCACTGCTTATTTTTTTGCAGATATCTATGTCAAGAAAGGTTGAAAGGGCCAATAAATAGTTTCAAATTGTACCCATAGCAAAGCCTTGCCAGGCCAGTGACAAAACAAACATCACAATGTCAGTCAACTTGGCCAGAAGACGATAAATCTGAGTGTACCACACCAGGCAACAAACTTCATCCAACGACCAGAATAAATGAGTTTGTGGGCACCGAACCGCAGGGATAACATCCACTACTTCTACATCCATTACTTATGAAGGCAGATCAAACCCACTCAGTTTCTTCTGCGCTGTCTACATGCATGAAGGAGCAGACCATAAGATTCAGGTGCAGAACCCGACCTTGTTGCTGGGACTAAAGATCCTACCGAAGAGGTTGATGACACAGAAGGCAAATGGTCATGTTCAAGAGATGTGAGTGCCACACTCTTCTGAACCAATCCGGGGCTATCAGGATGAATGGTGATCATTCCTTTATGACCTTCTTCAGCATTTGGGGCTGAAGAGACAGCTGGGAAAGCACACAGGAGACTGAAGTCCCACTGCAGGTAGAATGAGTCTCCCAGGGAGCCTTGAGACATAAACTCCAGTGTGCAGTAAGAGCGGCACTGCATCCTTGGCAGTAGCAAAAAGATACTCAAGGCTCAAAGCCTGTTTGAACCACCTCAGGTTGCAGGTGCATTTCATGGTCCTTCAGGTGGCATCTCCTGAGCTCATATGCTCTAAAATTGAGATGGCTGCTGAATGGTTGGTCATCGGAGAGATCCCCTGAAGGCTGAGCCATCGCCAGACTTTCAGGTAGAACAGACTGCTCCAGGTCAGAGTGGTTTATGTCCGCAAACACTGAAGGTCCCGAGCTGCTCCTTGTAAAATACAAATGTTTTCCAAGAGGCAACTTCAGTGCGAGGCCCATTGCGGTTGGCCATTCCAATGCAGTGCCCGCATGTGCCAAAGGGCTTGAGCAACCAGCAAAAAGCATGAAGCCATGAAACCTCAGAACCATCCGTGCTGAAACCCAAGAGCGAGCCAAAACATGAGGGTCATAAATTGTACTGGAATGTGCCGGTCATCTAGCTATAGAAATATGTGTATACCCAACGTGCGAAGATGGGCTGCGGTAATCACCTCCAAAAACACTTATGCGCCCGAGATGAGGCCGAAGAGCAGGACAATAAATAGAAAGTGTTCCAACCCAATCATGAACCAAAGAATGTATCTCTCGGACTTCAAGATGGGCACATGAAACTACGTATCCTGCAAGTCCAAGAACACCATCCAGTCCCCTGGATCCAGGGCAGCATGGACCTGGGCAAAGGTCAGCATCTTGAACTTGTCCTTCCGAAGAAAGTGTCCAGAAGCCGAAAGTCTTATGCTGCCTGAGCCCTTTGTCCTTTTTGGGTACTGAAAAGTACTGGGAGTAACGCCTCCTGCCCCCTCTGCCTCGCAAACGATCTCTATGGCCAACAGTGAATTTCCAGATCAAGGATGGTCATGATTGGCGGACAGGTGAAACATTAGGAAGAGCAGATGTGAAGGTTAGAGTGTAACAGAATTGAACAATGTGCAGCTCCCACTGGTAGTTGCATGCCACCTGGGCAGGGAGGTGGAATTGGGTCTTTCAAGTGCTGACAGTCTTCTAGGAGCGGGATGGACAGATCTGAGAAGAATGCTGCTTGGACTTCTTGTGTTTATTGTGGGACTTCTTCTTAGACTTCATTTTTGACTTACCCGGCAATGGTAACTTGGACTACTTCTGGAACCTGTCACAGGAGCAGCCTGGTATTTGGGGCACAGGACTTTAGGAGTTACGTTTGGACCCCAGACACCCAGGCAGATGTCATGTGGGTCCATGACTGACATCTGCTTCCTCCGGTCATGGCACGTTTGGAATCCTGTGGTCTTCGGCAGAGAAATTTCCCTAACATACTGTTGTGAACTATGGAAGGTGAGCTCTCTATCCGCATCGACTGCACGGAAAGCAAGGAAAAGACATCAGCTTGTAGGGGTGGGGCCTATATAGGGCTCCACGCCAACAATTCTGCAGTCAGTGCAATGTCACAGCGGAGTCCCATGGTGCCACCTGACCACGCACTGAAGTTATACTCTGCTCACTGTTTTATGTACAATGATGAATTTTGACAATGAGAGCTGTAATTTATATGTGACTGTACACCAAACTAAGTGATGAGTAATTTTTCTGTGTTTACATGTAACATTGTCACGGATTGTAAAACTGCCTAATTGTTGGTGATATAAGTAGTAGACTTTTTGGGTGTTTATTACAATATTTATGTATTATAAGTAATGCAGATGGTGATCGATCAATGTATTTCCATGTTGTTGGTTTGTCTATCACATTGTGCACTATGTAGATGTTTTTTCATGATTAAATGGGAAATCCATCAACTGTATTGTACAGTCACTTTGGCTCAGCAAACGTTACGTGATCAAGATCCGGACAAGCCAAAACGTGTCACAAGCAAACAATAGCCACTCTCATGGCTACATTTGATGTTACATCATTATACACCAGTATACCGCTTGAGGGTGGTCTAATTGCATTATCTGAAGCTCTTAATAAAAGAACTAAGAAAAAGCCATCAACCAATGTGCTTACCAACATTGCAAGAGTTATCCTTAAATGCAATAATTTTATCTTCAATGGTAAACACTATCTGCAGATTCAGGGTGCTGCCATGTGCACTCAGATAGCTCCATCCTAAGCTAATATAGTCATGGACAAAGTAGAGCACCATATACTTGCTACTTCTAGCAACAAACCAGTGATATGCCTAAGATACATTGATGACATATAAATAGTCTGAAACAAAGGAAGTAGAAAACGGGAAGAATTTACAGCTTACATCAACAGTATCCATCCTACCATCAAATGCACCAGCAGCAATATTAAGAACAAGCATTTTCTCCCTTTTCTGGATGTGCTACTCACCATTTACAAACAGAAAATTTTAACTGATCAGTTTGTGTCACCCACACCACGGTAAACTCAGCATCATCTACAGCAATGCACTCAGACTAAGACTCGCCTACAGCACTGAGGACACTTTTAAAGAACATCTGCAAGAAATTGCTAGATTATTTCAAATGTGAGGCTATCCTCTGCATATCATACAGTAACAAATTGACAAGTCGTTGCAGTTACGCAGGGAAGACCTTATTTGCAATATCAACAACAGAAACAAAGGTGACAGAATCCTATTTGACTATCATCCATCAGCATTGAAGTACAAAAACTTAATTTAAAAAAAATCACTTATTATTCACCTGCAAAAAGACAATAAAAAGTGTTTTCTAAAACAGCCAGTCATTGCTTATCATAGAGCTCTCGATTTATGATCTCTTATTGTAAGAGCTGAACTCAAGCAAGCTGTAACAAATGCAGAGGTTAACTGCTGTGATTCTTGAATGTGTATCACGTGAATTACCTTTTTTACAAACATCATCAATAACAAGTTCTGTCCCAAGACAAACCTATGACATAAGACAGCATCTTACATGTCAATCAACATGCATTATTTATGTGATTTAGTGCCAATGCCAAAGCTGTCAAAAACAATATGTAGGCAAAACAGGGAATGGCCTCTGTACACAATTCAGGAATTACAAATCAGCCATAATAAATAAGAAACTTGACCAGCCTGTGGCCTATCATTTTAACTTTATGGACCATTTGCTGTCAGATTTGAAGATTTTTGTGTGGAACATATCTTAAAGGACCTACTTGCCTCCATGGGGAAAACATCTGTATATACCATTTAAAATCCTTGCATCCAGATGGACTGACATCATTGACAATACCACCTGTTACTTCATACCTAAAGAGATTGCAGGACTGTAGTGATCCACATTCCACATGGAACCTTCACTCATGATGCTTTTTTTAAAACTCCTGCAGTGTCAGCTGTTCAGTCGCTGAGCAAACAATCTGTTTAAGTCCCTGTTTTTATATATATATATATATATATATATATATTCACTGAAAAAACCATAGGTTTTAGGGACAGTTATAGTTAGTTGGACATTGCACTCGTACAAAACCCGTGAAATTCCCCGTTATAGTTAGTTCAGCTAACTATAACTTGCGCCCGCAATGCACTGCTGATGACGTCACATATTACATCACTCATGACATGGTCAGTGACATCACTGATGACATCACTGATGACATCTCAAATGACATCACTGATGACATCATCCAGTGACTGTGTGTTTCTGTAAAGTTTAAATATTTTTAATATATATAGGGAAAGGCGTATTGAAGAATGAGTGGGTGTATGTGTCTGTATGGATGATTTAGTAGGTGCGTGACTAACTCTATAAGTGAGTGATTTAACGTATCTTACTGAATGCATGGGTTAGTGACTAAACTGGGTGAATGTCTGTATCCGTCTGTCTATTGCTGTGTAAGTGGCTGCATGGGTTTGTGAATAGCTACATGAGTGTCTAAATGAGTTATTGATTGGTTGTCTGAGTATCTGTATGGGTGCCTGAGTGTTTGTGTGGGTGGGGTGTGTGCGACTCTGTGCATAGATGTGTGAGTGGGTGATTCACTGGTTGGATGGTTTCAAGAGTGCATCTGTGATAGACTGTATGGGTGGGTAAGTGTGTGTAAGAGTGTGTTAGTGAGTGAATGTATGTCCCAGTGGTACATGTGTGAGTAACTACATATGTGAAAGGCAGTATATATGTGTGTTGGAGTATATAAATAGGTATAAGCGAGAGTGTGTGATTGTGAGAGTGACTGTATGGATGAGTGTGTGCTTGTATCAGTGATTGTAGAAGAGCGTAAGAATGTGCTAGTATTTGTATGAGTAAGTGAGCTGGTGTGTGTATAACTGTATAGGTGAGTAAATGGCAGTGTGTTTAATTATTTGCATGAGTGACTAGGTGTGTGAGTACCTCTATGGATGAGTGGCGGTGTTTGAGGGTCTATATAGGAGTATGAGTGCATATGATAGTCCTGTACTGAGTGACTGTACGGGTGAGTGAGTGGATTTGTGTGTGTGTAGACCTAAGAATCAGTGAGTGGGTATGTAGTTATTGGTGTTGGAGTGTCTATGGTTTTGCGAATGGCAGTCTGTAATTTAGAGTGAGTGTATCAAAGGTTATATTAGGGTGTGAGGAGGTGCATCAGATTATCACGTGGATGATGTCATCAGTGATGTCATCAGTGATGTCATTTGAGATGTCATCCGTGATGTCATCAGTGATGTCACTGACCATGTCATGAGTGATGTAATATGTGACGTCATCAACAGTGCATTGCGGGGGCGCGAGTTATAGTTAGCTGAACTAACTATAACGGGGGAATTTCACGGGTTTTGTACGAGTGCAATGTCCAACTAACTATAACTGTCCCTAAAACCTATGGTTTTTTCAGTGAATTTGTAAGGTTTTTTTAAATGTTAATTTCTAACTATAACGTGCCTGAAACCTAAGGTTTTTTCAGTGAATTTCAAAGGTTTTTTAAATGCTAATTCCTCACTATAACATGTCTGAAACCTATGGTTTTTTCAGTGAATTTCAAAGGTTTTTTAAATGCTAATTCCTCACTATAACATGTCTGAAACCTATGGTTTTTTTCAGTGAATTTCAAAGGTTTTGTAAATGTCAATTTTTAAATGTATTAATTGTTATATTTATTTTTTTGATACGGATTTACTACATTTTTTTAAACTATTTATTTTTACATATTTTATTTTTAAATTACATTGTAATTACATTATACATTACATTACAAAATATACTTTCACTGAATGAATTACTTTAGTTTAAATACTTTGCAAATAGGCAATAGAATTTTAAGTACAGTAGTTACAGTTGTTGCAATGGGCAACACAATTTCAAACACAATGCAACATTGAGCTCAATGTGAATTTCAAGTTAAATGCAATTAGCTACTTTATGGATTACTTTTCTAACCACAGGACTGGATCCTAGATTCAGTCCTGGGACATCTCCTGTAAACAGTTGAGTAAAAGCGTTTTGGTTACAGTAGTGATTTTTAAGGAATATTATTGTATTTTAAAAGTTGACACTTAGAAACTTTTTCACATAGAATCACCAATGTTATCCTATGGGAGGAAATTTACTTAGCAGGTAAGTAGTGTTATCGTTACTTTTTCTTACTCAGTGTTGGATCCTGGATCCAGCACTGGTGCATCTCCTGTAAACAGTTGAAAGAATGCGTTTAAGTCATACATGCGATTTTTAAGGAATATTTGTAGTTTGTGAAAATCGATACTTTGAAACTTTTCTGCTGAAAACCAGACAATGGATTCCTATGGAAGGAAATATAAGTTACTGGTAAGTACGGTTAGAATTACTTTTCAGGGTGAGTGCTGGGCTAAAAGATGCAGCACTGGGTTCTCTCCTGATAACAGGTGAGTAAATCGAAATTCGTAGTTCGGCTGATTTTAGAGGAATATTTTAAAATTCCAAAACTCCACACTTAGAAGAATTTCCAAGTGAAACCAGCCTATGGAAGGAAATTCAAGTTACTGGTAAGTACGGTTAGAATTACTTTTCAGGATCTGTACTGGGCTCAAAGATGCAGCACTGAGGTCTCTCCTGATAACAGGTGAGTAAATCAGAATTCGTAGTTCTGATGATTTTAGAGGAATATTTGTATGTTTCAAAAATCGACACATTGAAACTTTTTCAGCAAAAAGCAGGCAATGATATCCTATGGAAGGAAATACAAGTTACTGGTAAGTACGGTTAGAATTACTTTTCAGGATCTGTACTGGGCTCAAAGATGCAGCACTGAGGTCTCTCCTGATAACAGGTGAGTAAATCGGAATTCGTATTTCGGCTGATTTTAGAGGAATATTATAAAGTTCCAAAACTCCACACTTAGAAGAATTTCCAAGTGAAACCAGTCAATGTTAGCCTATGGAAGGAAATTCAAGTTACTGGTAAGTACGGTTAAAATTACTTTTCAGGACCAGTACTGGGCTGAAAGATACAGCACTGAGGTCTCTCCTGATAACAGGTGAGTAAATCCGAATTCGTAGTTCGGCAGATTTTAGAGGAATATTTGTATGTTTCAAAAATCAACACTTAGAAACTTTTTCAGCAAAAAGCAGGCAATGATATCCTATGGAAGGAAATTCAAGTTACTGGTAAGTACGGTTAAAATTACTTTTCAGGATTAGTACTGGGCTGAAAGATGCAGCACTTAGGTCTCTCCTGATAACAGGTGAGTAAATCAGAATTCGTAGTTCGGCAGATTTTAGAGGAATATTTGCACAATGGTGAAGGGAGGGGCGGGGCCTGAGGTGACATCTGTGCAAACGCGCCCCGTGGCGCGTTTTAAGTTGGGGGATTAAGTCCCCTTGAATCATGAGGGTCCCTAGGGGCCAACTAGCCCACCAGGGACCTCCAGTATGCGCCAGGGGCTGCGTTGCAGAGACGTGTAGAGAGGCCACACCCCTTTACACCTCTCTGCAACGCAGCTCTGTGGCGCTTTCTGGATGTACCTGTTGGGCTAGTTGGCCCCCAGGGACCCTCAGGATTGAAGGGGATTTAATTCCCCATCTTAAAACGCGCCACGGGGCCTGTTTGCACACATGTCACCTCAGGCCCCGCCCCCTCCCTTCACCACTGTGCAAACGCGCCCCGTGGCGCTTTTTAAGTCGGGGGATTAACTCCCCTTGAATCCTGAGGGTCCCTGGGGTGCAACTAGCCCACCAGCTACCTCCATTAAGCGCCACAGAGCTGCGTTGCAGAGAGGTGTAAAAGGGGCGTGGCCTCTGTACACCTCTCTGCAAGGCAGCCCCTGGCGCATACTGGAGGTTCCTGGTGGGCTAGTTGGCCCCCAGGGACCCCAGTATTAAAGGGGAATTACTTCCCTTCTTAAAACGCGCCAGGGGCGCGTTTGCAGAGTACTGCAGGGAGGGGGCGGGGCCTCCGGCACGATGCCGTTTTTTTTTTTTTTTATGGGAGGGGGCTGCGTGGCCCCCCTTCCCTCAGCCACTTTTGGCCCCGGGGACCCCATCCCCGGGGCCCGAGCATTTTTTTTGTTTTATTTAAAAAAAAAAAAAACGGGAAGGGGCCGCGTGGCCCCCTTCCCTGGGCCTCTATTGGCCCCGGGGACCCCATCCCCGGGGCATGCCCTGTTTTTTAAATAAAAATATGGAGGGGGCTGCGTGGCCCCCTCCTCAGGCCATTTAAGGCCCTGGGGACCCCATCCCCGGGGCCTGGCCTCTGGTTGGGGACTGTGGGGGTCCCCAATCCCCCCACAGTCCCGCCGGCTCCCGCGTCCTATGGGAGCCGGCATTGCTTTCCACATGGGGAGCAGCTAAGATGCTGCTCCCCATGTGGAAAAGCAATTGGTTTGCATTCTGAAAGAGAGAGCAGGTTTCCTGCTCTCTCTTCAAAATGCAAACCAAGTTTGCTATGACAGGGCGGGAGCCGCGAGGCTCCCGTCCTGTCATAGCAAACAGCAGTGTCCCGGGGTAGGCACCCGGGACTCTGCAGGAGCCGGCCCTGGGGGTGGCGGTCCCCAGGGCCCTCAAGGGCTCCAGGAGGGGGCCGCGCGGCCCTCCTCCTACATTTTGAAAGCCCCGGGAGGTGGTGGTCCTCGGGGCTTGGGGGTCCAAAACGGACCCCCATTTTCAATTTTCTTAGTGCCCCGGGAGGTGGTGGTCCCGGGGCGTGTGGGGGGGCTGGAGCCCCCCCACACACGTTTAAAAAAAAAAAGCCCCGGGAGGTGGTGGTCCTCGGGGCTTGGGGGTCCAAAACGGACCCCCATTTTCAATTTTCTTAGTGCCCGGGGAGGTGGTGGTCCCGGGCGTGTGGGGGCTGGAGCCCCCCACACAGGTTTTTAAAAAAAAAGCCCCGGGGAGGTGGCGGTCCCGGGGCTGCGGGAGGGCTCAGAGCCCTCCCGCACCATTTATGATAAAGCCCCGGGGGTGGTGGTCCTCGGGGCTTGGGAGGCCCTTAGAGGCCCCCATACATAAAATAAACACCCTCCAGCATGCCCCCGGGACTTGGCCCACCCGGGGCAAGTAACATCGAAGCGCGGGAGACCGCGCTTCGATTTTTTTTTTTTTTTATCGGCAGGATCCGCGCACCCTGAGCGCATCCTGCCGATTTAAAAAAAAAAAAAATGCTTTTTTTTGCCCAGGGGGTCCTTGTGGGACCCCCTGAGCAGACCTAGGGGTCAGGGTGTTTCTACCCTGCCCCCTTTGTGCGTTTTGCGCACTTTTTTTACTGCTTTCTTGTTCCTCGGTTCTACCGAGGAACAAGATGGCTGCCAACACTTCCTGGTTTGGAGTGTTGACAGCCAATTAGCATGCAGCTCGTGGTCGGGAGGGTGCGCGAATCCGACGCGGCCATAGATATATATGTACTTTTACTTTTGATTTTCTCAGCAACTACTGAACGGATTTACACCATTTAACAAAAGGGTTCTTTCTGAACCAAGAACTACCTCTTTGCCAAATTTGGTGTAATTCCGTTCAGCAGTTCGGGCTGTAGCCGTGTCTAAAGTTTCCTATGGGAAAATGAATGGGGAAAACACGTTTTGGGACCCCCTTTTTCTCGGCCCCCGCTTGACGAATCACCCTGAGACTTTCAGGGTAGGAGCGGACCGGAGCGGGCCATAAAGTTTGAAAATTTCGCGAAGATTCGTCAACCGACGCAAGAGTTATTTCAAATAGAATGTCGCGGATTTCCTATGGAAAATAGGTCCTAACTATAACTATCTACTGGCGACCGCCAGTAGATAATATATATATATATATATATATATATATATATATATATATATATATATATATATATATATATATATATATATTTACGTTATCCAGTGGCATTCACCTCTGGGTAGTTATAATTAGGACTACCTTTTCATAGGAAATCACTTTTTTGGTTTGCTAATAACTTTGGCACCGTTTGAGGAATCTTCACTATCAAATCAAATCAAATCAGAGGGCATTTATACAGCGCACACATCACCCTAAAGTCTCATGGCGCTCGCAAACAGCTCCGAAAGGAAGTGAAATGGCTTAGATGTCAAAAAGCCATGTCTTCAGCCTCTTGCGAAAAGAGTTATGGTCCGGGACATTTCGCAGATGGATGGGAATTTTATTCCAGGATGATGGGGCAAGAAAGGAGAAAGATCGTCCTCCCTTTCTAGCAGTATGTATTTTAAGAGGAGTAAGCAAAAACTGATTGCTGGACCTAAGAGCCCTGCGAGGTTGATACCAGCATAATTTCCTGGTCCAGTATCTCGGACCTTTTCCGTACAACTGTTTATGAACTAGACAGAGAACTTTAAAAAGAATTTGTTTCCTGACCGGTAGCCAGTGAAGGGTTCTTAGGCATGGTGCGGAGGGCGATCTGGGTGGAAGATCCAGGGCCAGCCTAGCCGCAGCATTCTGCAAGATCTGTAGTCTGTCCAGAAGGTTGTTGTTAATTGAAAACAGTAGGGAATTTCCATAGTCCATTCTGTTTATTAACAGCCCTTGAACTAATGGTTTCCTGGCCTCCACTGGGAGCCACTTAAAAACCTTTCGGAGGCTGCGCATTACTCCAAAACACGTGCCAATGATATGGTTGACCTGGTTCTTCATGGACAATTGGTTGTCCATGTGGAAACCTAGGTTCCGCACCGTCGATTTGGGGGTGGGACAAAGGCCAAGATGGGATGGCCACCAGTCGGCGGACCAATGCTCCTCTGCATTGCCAAAAAGCATGACCTCAGACTTGGCTCCATTTAGTTGTAGGTGATTGGAGTTCATCCACCTGTCGATGTGGGATAGGCATTTATTAAAGCGTAGCTGTGTTTCAGTAGGATCTGGGCCAATAGTGACCAGAATTTGAGTGTCATCTGCGTAAGATATGACATCAAATCCATAGGATCTGATCACCTTGGCCAGTGGGGTCATGTACAGATTGAAAAGGGTCGGGCTCAAAATAGAGCCCTGTGGTACTCCCATCTTGACTGATCTCTCACATGAGAGGTTGTTTCCGATCTGTACTATTGTCACGCGGTCGGCAAGGTAGCTCTTAAACCACTCGAGGGCCGTGCCTCTGACACCTATCTCCCAGAGCCGATGCTCTAAAATGCCGTGGGAGATGGTGTCAAAGGCTGCGGATAAATCGAGCAGGACGAGGATGGCTGACTGATGTTTATCCAAGGCCAGCCTGATGTTGTCTGTTACCTCGACCAAGGCAGTCTCAGTGCTGTGCCGCCCTGAAGCCTGATTGGGAGGAATCGAGCAATCCCTGACTCTCCAGATGGTTAACGAGCTGCTTGTTAATCAGAGATTCCAGTACTTTCCCAAAATAGGGAAGCAGAGATATTGGGCAGTAGTTGGCGAGCAGCGTTGGGTCGGCAGTGGGCTTTTTTAAGATCGGTCTTACCCTGGCCACCTTCCAACTTCTTGGAAAGTCCGCTTCTAAAAGTGAGTTATTAAATAGCTCAGTGAGTCTTTCCAATAATACCGGGCGACAGTGGGAAGAATTTTGGACGGTACCATGTCAGTGGGGGAACCTGATTTTATCCTCAACATGGCAGTGGCAACTGCTTTGGTGTCAAATTTGAGGAATTCGTCCAAGATATGGGAGGGGTCAGTGAACATGCTGTGTACGTCTTCCGAATTCAAATTGTGTGGTGAAGGAAAGGACCGATGTATTACCATGATTTTTTCTTCAAAATATTCAGAAAGAGAATCAGTCCAAGTTTGGGAGTCCGGTATTAATGGCTGATTAATAGGAGCTGTAAATTCTTTCAAAATTAGATAGAGTTCTTTACTTGAGTTTTCTGCCAGATTTATTCTATTTAAGAGAAAGCGTTTTTTTGCCTGTTTGATATCAGTCATATAACCTTGATGAATTTTTTTATAAATTTCACGGTCAGCCATACTTTTACTTTTTTGCCATTTGCGCTCCGCAGTCCTACACAGAGATTTTGTAGTTTTTAGTAAGTCTGTGAACCAGGGAGCAGACCTAGGCTTGATTTTGACCTGGGTGAGAGGAGCAATTTTATCTAATGCAACCAGAATAGCTTTATCAAGATCTAGTGCTGCCTGATGTATATTTATTTTTGTCCCTGAAAAGTCTGAACTAAAGTGTTTAGAAAAAAGGGGCAGGGTGATTTTCCGCCAAGGTCTAAACTTTCCAAAAGTTTTTTTGTTTTTTTTACTCAGCTCTTTCCTGGAAAGTTTCAGGGTGATCTGTCATGCATGGGCCGAGAAGGGGGCGTGGCCAACTGCCGAACATGGCGTCGCCTATTAGGGAAGCTCCGGACCCGGGCGGCAATTATCCTGTTCTTAAGCCGTTTTCAGCAGTCTTGCTGTCTACCGGGACCGGGCATCGCAGTCTAAACCTGGTGCCAAGAGTCGGAGCCGCATCCGGGCTCCCGCGAGGCCCCTGCTGCGGAGCGGTGCGACCCTTTATTGGCGGGCCTGCAGGCCGGCGAAGGACGGAGGTGGGCCGGGCTGGCGTGCTCGCGCGGCCCGCTGAACAACACACGCGGCTTGAAGGAGATTGGCAGAACCGCGATAGGGAGTCCTAAGCGGGGCTGAGAGGGCCCGGCGGGGTCTCGTGAGGTCATTGGAGTGAGGCCTGCAGGCCCGACGCGACCTGGTGAGCGTCGGCGGCCTTGGTGAGCACGGTGCGGGCCTCGGCCGCTCGAGCACCGGGGCTGCGGTGCGGCCTACACGGGCCTACTTTACTCAGCGGAGCCAGGTGGAGCCCTCATGCTGGCGGACGGAAGCGGTCAATAGGCAGGTGACATTAATAAGGGCCTGCAGGGGAGAAGGCACTGGAGAGCTACGTGGGCAGACCCCAGGGGCGACAGAACAGTCTGGATTCCAGGAGTGGGCCACCAACTGTCTGCTGGTGTGTGAATGGGGCAGCACTGCAACCGGTGGAGGTGAACAGACTGGAGCAGGGAGGGTGGCAAAAGTGCATGCTGTGCTGCAGAGCTGGTGGTAGCAAGCAGGGAACTGCCCTAGAGAGTGCACGCACGACAGGAAGCCTGGAGTGACTCCACCCCCTGCCTCCTTGGGATGGCCTAGGCCTACACAGTAGAACAGCGCCGCGTGGACGCAGACGGGATGAGCTGCGCACAGCACTGGGCGACGAGGACAAGGCCGGAGGCTCGCAGGTTGGAGACGGCAGGCGAGGCTACCAACTATTTTAAGGACGGACGGCGGGACCGGCTGGGACAGCGGCACTGCAGAGGGCCTGGTAGAAACGGCCGGCAGTGCGTGTGTTTGGCCCAACGGCGACAGAGTGCACAGATTCCCCGCTATAGTGTGAGGCAAGGCCTCTGGCAATTCCGAAATGGGGCGATTGAAGGGCAAGCAACAAGAAAGCGATGCTGGCATTGACCACGTCCCAGAGACGGCAGCATCTATGGACGCCTCCCAACAGACCAGCTGTACACCACCCACCAACGCAGTGGAAACAACGGACAAGCTGGACTTAATTTTGCAGGAAGTAAGAGACTCTAGGAAAGCTATAGAGAATCAAATTGGCGCCCTCACGACCGGTCTGTCGCTACTCCGAGCCGACCATGCTAAACTTGCGGACAAGGTGAAGGGCCACGCGGCGGAGCTGGATGTCCTATCCCCTCAGCAGACCCAAAACACCACCCATATTAAACAACTGCAGACCCAAGTTGCCACCCTGTTGGAGCGAGTGGAGGATGCGGAGAAACAATATCCGCGTCATTGGTATGCCGGAGCGAAGCGAGGGGGCTGACGCTGCCCGATATATGGAGGGATGGCTCAAGGAACACGTCACCTCTGAGGGTCTTTCAGATCAATACTGCGTCGAGAGGGCACACAGGATTCCTACGGGCCGTCCGAAACCGGGGGCCCCGCCACGACCACTCATAATTAAATTGCTAAACTACAGGGACCGGTATGTACTGTTGCAGAAATCAAGAGAAGTGCCCCAAATTAGATTTGAAAACACTAAGGTCTGGTTGTACCCAGACTACACACTGATGGTGCAGAAGCAGCGCTCCTCCTTCCTGGCAGTTAAAAAGAAACTGCGGGAATTGAATTTACAATACGCCCTCCTCTTCCCAGCGCGGTTACGGATCATTTACAAGCGGAAGACATATTTCTTCGAAAGCCCTGGCGACGTGGAGGAATGGCTGGAGGTGATGGAGCCGGAAAGACGATCGAGGACCGCCTCTCAGACCTTGACTCCCACAGCACGCGATGGTCGGCCAGCAGGACAGCGCAGCTCGCGCAGATTGCGCAAAAGGAATACGCAGATTCGCCCGACGATTCAACAGATGCAGAACGACAAGGAGACGGCGATCCTGACGGTATCATCCTTCCGAACTAAGGCACAGATCGGCGATTTGACCACCTCAGAAGTGGACACTCAGAGATCAGACTCAGATGGGAGCGTAGCCCTGTTTGCATCCGTGACCCCGCAGACGGCGGATGGGCTGATTCCTTAGCGGGTTGGACTGAACTGTGATCCCGGATCCGAACTGAACAGTAACGTACACGGTTGCTATATCCTTTCTCTTATAATTGTTTTAACGGCGTGGAATTGTTTGAAAATATGGCCCGGGGGCCGTTTGACTACCATTGTAACCCTGAATCGGAGAGTGCGCTGTATGGGTAGGTTTGGCCACGTACCCCAAACTGCGAAAGCTCTGTATGGATGCTATTTAGGTTTCTATGTTTTTTGTTTCGTTGGGTGGTCCGGTATAGTTTCACGACTGGACCGAGTATTGGGTGTTACTGGGGTGGGAAATGGTCCTGGGTTGCACGCTCTCTTAGGTTGGCACGGCACTATGTATGTTATGACGGCCGCAGGGCGGCCAAACCTGGGTACGCGATGCACATACAGAATAAATACACCATAATAACGTGGAATGTCCGGGGTCTGGGCTCAGTTCAGAAACACCATAGGATACATGCACAGCTACTGAGGCGCAAGGCGCAGATAGTGTACCTGCAAGAGTCCCATATGGTGGAGCTGGAAGTTGGGAAACTGCGTAAAAAGTGGAAGGGACAGGTTTTCTCTACCACATGCTCGGGGTTTGCGCGCGGCGCTACAATATGGATCAGGCATGGAGTGCCCTATACGTCAGCGGACCAGCAGGGGAGGTACACTTTGGTGCGGGGTACCCTAGATGGCCAACCAGTAGTCATGGGTTCTATATATGCGCCGAACTCGGAGCAGGAGAAGTTCCTGGGTGCGCTGTCTGCTGCCCAAGCGGGTTGGGAAAGTTACCCATGGATAATTTGTGGGGATTGTAATGCTGTGATGGATGTTGCACTTGATAGGTCGCATCCTCCCCTCCATGGGACGGGGGTCTGTAAGCAGGCGAGCGCGCTGTGTGGATGGACAGAGGGATGGGGGTTGTGTGACGTGTGGAGGATGAGACACCCAACACACAGGGAGTACTCCTTCTATTCACCAGTGCACATGCTACACACGAGAATTGATAGGATGTACTGTTCAAGTAACATTTGCGATGCAGGTGATGAATACTACATATTTGGCAAAATCCTTCTCTGATCACAACCCACTGGAGATGGTGATTGGTTGGGGCAGGGCACCCACCCCAGTGCCAACATGGCGGTTATGGCCCCAAATGCTGGAAGACTCAGTGTTCCGCACCGCTATATCAGACACTATTCAGCATTATTTTACTGAAAATAGCAACACGGCGTCTACTAGGTTAATTGAGTGGGACGCCTTTAAAACAGTGGTCCGCGGGAAGGCAATAGGGGTGACGGTAGGTGCGCGGCAAGAGGTTCATAAGTCCCTTGTAGAGGTGGAAGGGAAGCTCAGGAAGCTGGAGCAGGAAGCCGTGCTGAACGCCGACAAGCGGGCACCCTTGCAGGAGGCCAGAATCAGACATGCCGAACTGCTAGAGACAATCGTGTTATAGACCATCAAAGATACACGCAATTGAGCCACGCAGAGGCAGACAAGGCGGGGACCCTACTGGCAAAATTGCTGCGGGGCGACCCCCCTAATGTTGTTATTAATGAGGTCACTACCCCCGCAGGAGATGCAGTGTCTACCCAAGGAGAAATCAATGAGGCTTTCAGGCAATACTACGCAATACTCTATAGTGAGCCTGGGGAAGTAATGAGCACGCACATAGATGAGTTTTTATCCACTATACCATGCCCCCAGCTATTGGCAGACGCACAGAAAGGGTTATTAGGCCCCATCACGAAGTCAGAAATTAAAACCGCCATTAAGGGTCTCCACCGAAATAAAACCCCGGGGATGGATGGCCTGCCAGCTGAATTTTATGCTACCTACGCGGATATACTTGTGCCCCAGTTGGAAATTTTATATAAAGAAGCACTGGAGAAGGGTTGTCTGCCCCTCACCACGGCGTAGGCGCTGGTGGTGTCACTCCCGAAGCCAGGCTACCGCCCATTATCACTGTTGACGACGGAGTATAAAATACTCAGTAAAGTCCTGGCCAATAGACTTCTGCCGAATCTACATAAACTGATTCACATAGATCAGACGGGTTTCCTGCCTGCGCGGAGTACATCATTGAACACTAGGAAATTGCACCACCTGCTCGCAGAGGCCCCGAACCGATATGATTATGCAGGTTGTATCTCACTAGATATGCGTCAAGCGTTCGACTCCATTAAATGGGACTATATATTCAGGGCCCTAGGGAGATTTGGACTGCCGGAAGAGTATGTCAGGTGGATCCGCCTCCTCTATAACGCCCCTACGGCTAGAGCGCAGACGGGAGGGCACATATCGGCAGAATATCAGATACATAGGGGAACGAGACAGGGGTGCCCGCTCTCGCCGCTTATCTTTATATTGGCACTCGAACCTTTGGCATTGAAGATCAGGGCGGAGCTGGCCGACATGGGGATTACGGTTGGAAACACCACGCACTTGCTGTCGGCATATGCGGATGATATTATCCTCTACTTGCGCGACCTCCGTACCCCTATGGACACCATGGCCGCGATGTTTGAGCGCTTTGAGCAGCTGTGCGGTCTGGCTATCAACCCAACGAAATCGACTGTATTCTACTTTAAGGAGCAGGCGCCCTTATTGGACTTTTCATTTGGCGCACTGCAGTTCAAGGTTGCACCTCATACGTTTAAGTATCTGGGCATCCAAGTTTACCGGTCCCAGGCAGACATGCTAGAGGGCAACCTGAACAAGGCCCTGAGAGCCATACGATCCAGCATTACCTTTTGGACCACTCTGCCACTGTCAGTGGCGGGCAGGGCAGCGATAGCAAAAATGGTGGTCCTCCCGAGGCTACTTTATTATTTTACAAACATACCACTTATGCTCCCGAGCACCACTTTTAAATTGATGAACACATTACTCATTGAACTCATTTGGGGGACGGGTAGGCGGCGGATTAGCTTAAAGAAGTTGCAACGCAGCACGTCCGGAGGAGGCCTGGGAGTGCCTGATCTCAGAGCGTATTTTTACGCTTGTCAACTGCAGTGGCTGTCCTTCTGGACAGCAGGGCGTAATCTACAGGCGATAGGGATGACCAAACAAGACGTAGGACGAGGGGCTCTACACACCCTCTTGCTGCCTCATAGCAAGATTCCGCGGGATCTCCCCCCCCCTTTTGCGCACGGCGTTGCAGTGCAGCTCTGCAAAACACCGGAGCATCACCCGCATATGCCGGGAATATACCCCTGCTTGGTATACCTTTACAAGGTGGACGCTTGACGACGCATAGACTTGCACCTTGGTTGGATGTGGCGGTTACTACAGTGGCGGACCTCTTTGGGGATGGGGTGTTATTAGATCATGATAACTTTGTGTGGGAAGCCGGAGCGCCGGCCCATCTGTACCTCTTACACGCAGCACTCTCGCAATACGTTCGAGCCCACTGGGCCCCACAAAGGCAAGAACCCCCCACAAATGATCTGGTCAAAACACTGTATTACATGGGGAGGGGCCGGCACCTCATTAAGTGGCTATATGTAGGGCTGCGCTCCCACACACAAATAGACCTGACGCCACTGCGTAGTGCCTGGGAGGGGGACATGGGCAGGGCCCTCGAAGATAAGGAATTGGAGAGAGTAATAGAACATCCCAAAAAGGTATCGCGGAACGCGCGGTTCAAGTATATTCAAACTATGATATTACACAGGGCATATCTTACACCGCGCAAACTAGATAAGATGTACCCAACCACACGACACCACTGCCCCAGATGCCGATTAGAGGGAGCGGACCTAATACACACGATATGGTCATGCCCACGGATTGGAGAGTATTGGGATTCGGTCAGACGCCACACGGCGGAGATCACACGTAGGGAGATACCTGCTACAGTCGAGGGCTGTATCCTGGGTTTAAGGATAGGAACTTCCAAATACAAAGTGCAATGTAGGTTTGTAAACTTGGCGCTCCTGTTGGCAGTACGGGCGATCACCATGCGGTGGAAATCTAAATCGCCGCCCGCAAAATATGCATGGCATAGTGAGCTGGTGCGCTGGGGGGGTGCAGAGAGTGCCGCGCTGAGACGGGAGGAAGCAAGGGGGTTACGTAAGACGCCAATTGCGATGGAATGGGATGTCATGCTGGAGGCGTGTAGGTCCTTGGATATAGCAAATAAACACAAACAATCCCTGCTCTTAATTAACCTTCAACTCTACTGATCATGTGTGGAGCCGCATAAACAGAGAAATTACACTATATCAATCTAAATGGGTGCATTACAGTTATGTAATAAAAACACTATAGTTGGAAAAAGGTTTCAGTCTTAAAACATGAAAAAAGTTTTATTTAGGTAAAAACATGTCATATTTCATTAAAACAATTTCATTAAAAATCATCATATCAATAATCAACAATATTAAAAAAGAAGATACATAAGTGTTCATAGGCAAGAAAACTAAAAACGGTCGACGCGGCGTTTCGGTGAGATCACTTCTCCACCTTCTTCAGGACTGAGTTTTCTTCATGCGTGATTAGATCATCACTATAGTCGTTGGAGCCACCGTATTATAATTAGATTTGGCACAACCAAAAATGATTTATGGTTGCTGAATGACACACTCTTGGGCTGTTTTGGACCAGGAAAGTGGTGTATAGTAATATTGAACAGAGGGTATTGCTCCACTCCGTATATTTTCTAATACATGGACCGTGTCTGTTTTGTTCGCTGAATATTACATCGGCCTCCCTGCTCCAACGATACGACTTCCGGATTGAAACACGGTCCTTGGATATAGACATTACTACTGCTGTTAGTAATACGCAAGGAAGTGAATGAGACTAGGACGCGTACATGGGCGTATGTAGTATGCAAAGTGTATGATATAAGATACAATCGTGTAAGTGCCGAAGACTGACACTAGAGGTTTTGTAGGGACTCAGGACAAAGGGGAGGGGGGAGGGACCAGTATTGTTGTGGGTCTGATATATTATTTGCTGGGATGAGAAAATGTTATAACCAACTACAGAAGTGTAGTACAGATGCGGAAAGCTGAAATGATGCTATCTACTGGTAGGTTTGGACGACCAACAGTAATGTCGTAATGGACTCGTAAAATGTACAACATGTGGGTAACTCAAATATGTCCCTGCAGGACAATGAATAGGAAATGTTGGAGTCTGTTGCAAGTAATATTGTAAGACGTTTGTTGGAATTACTGTGCACACTTAAGCCACTGTATGTAACGTGCAAGCTTTGAAAACCAATAAAACTATGTTTAAAAAAAAAAAAAAATGCATGGGCCGAGAAAAAAAGGGGGTCCCAAAATGGTATTTCCCCATGCAAGTTCTATAGGGATTTTTGGGAACGCGCTACAGCTAAAACGACAGGGTGTCATTATACCAAATTCGGCAGGTAGCTAGATTGTGGTTCAGAAAGCCAGCTTTTTGGTGATTTGGTGAAAATCCATCAGCAGTTTTAAAGAAATTAAGGCTAAAAAATGTTTCTATAGCTGAACGGTTAGGTTCGCGGGACTCTTGCGAGAGCGCTGCGAGCACACAACTTAAAATAATAAAGTGTTCTGATTGGCCAACAGGGCATTTTTTTCCTTTTTGGCCACCTCACTCCCGCTGGGCCCTCACTGATTGACTCGCCGCAGCATAAGAATTGTTGCGGCAGCCATCACAGGACTCAGGACTTCGTCCCTTATCCTAAAAAAGTCTCAAAAAAAGCATTATATAGGGGCAGGGTAGAGATACCCTGCCTCCCTTAAAAAAAGGGTTTATTTTTTATTTTTGAGGACCACGATCCTGCGATTCTTCTTCGAGATCATGTTAAAAAAAGTACATGCGCACAAAATGCAAAATGGTGGCCACCATAGTATTTATTTATTTTTATAAATTACCCCCCAGGGTGGGCCAGGTCCTGGTCGTCAAACCATATATATTTATTTTTCCAAAAAGGGAAAGGGGTGCATCCGTAGGCCCCTTTCCAACCCCCGAGCAGATTTCGGCCGCAGCAACCCCATCCCTCATTTCCCGGGCCCGGCACATTTTAATGAAGGGGAATGAGGCGTGGGTTACCCTTCCTTAGCCAATTATTGTTCGGGACCCCATCTACCTAGGACCACCATATTATTAAAAGGGAAAGGGTGCGCAAGGTCCCCCTCCCTGTGCCTCAGTGAGACCCCAAGAACCTGAACTCCCAGGCAGAAAATAGAACTTTGCTCCCGCCCACCTGGGAGCAGTAAATAAAAACTGCTCCTGCCCGGGCGGTAGAAAAGTAATGGTGTCAGCTCCCGCCAGAACCAGTATGGTGCTGGCCGGAGAGCCGGTGGGGAACTTGGTGCTCTCCCCGCGGCCCCAACGTACTCTGAATTGTGGATGCTCAGAGGCACCCACCTACAATAAAACATTTTCTTTTTTTTAATGAACAGCTCCTGCCCGGGGAACCAGGGACCCTGGAGCTCTCCCTGCAGCCCCGAACAGAAACTGAGCTGTTGGTGCCCTGGGTGGACAGCAGGGCACACCCACTTGAAAAAAAAAACAGCTCCCCCGCCACACACTAGATAGCGTTCTAGTTGTTCATTAGAACACTGCAGTAGAACACTGGAGAATCAAACCAGCTATCAAGCTGCTGCTGTTCGAAGTACATGTTTTACTCAGAACATCAGACTTTATTCTTGAATGGCTGAGGAAGAGAGTGTGAACGTATAGAAAATGTGCTATCATTTTAGCTTCTGGAGCATCTTCCAAAACTGCTTTAAGAAAATCATGAGAGGAAACAGTTTTCACTCAGCCACACTACCCCACATATGCCCCTGTGGTCACCTCCCCCTTGCATATATTTTGTAATTCATTTTCAGGATGAAGGGACCGTGTCCTTGTGTTGTATAATGGCTGCCATAACAAATTGTTTGTGTAGTGGTCAATCACAACAGGCCAGATATACCTAACTTTCTAACCCCTTCGTGCCCATCTGAAGGTCTTTTTTCACACTAATTTCTTGAAAACAGCTGAATGGATTTACAACAAATCACAAAAAGCACCCTTTCTGAGTAAAGTTTTAACTTTCTGCCCAGTTTGGTGTAATTACGTTGAGCCATTTGTTCCGTATCAGAGAGCAAAGTTTGCTATGGGAATTCACACTTTTGGGACCCCCTTATTCTTGGCCCCTGCTTGACGGATCAGCGCTGATTCTTTCCATGAAGGGAGCCAAGGTAGCTGAACTTTTTTTGGGAAAGTTTTGTCCAGATTAGTTTAACATTGCCCAAGATACTAACAACACAAAAAACGCTCTATCTATGAAAACTGACCTAACTATAACTACACAGTGGCGTCCGCCTCTGTATAATGTAAATATATATATATATATTCACTGAAAAACCATAGGTTTCAGATATGTTATAGTTACAAATTAGCATTTAAAAAACCTTTGAAATTCACTGAAAACCATAGGTTTTAGGGACAGTTATAGTTAGTTGAACATTTCACTCGTACAAAACCCGTGAAATTCCCCCGTTATAGTTAGTTCAGCTAACTATAACTCGTGCCCCGCAATGCACTGCTGATGACGTCACATATTACATCACTCATGACATGGTCAGTGACATCACTGATGACATCACTGATGACATCTCAAATGACATCACTGATGACATCATCCAGTGACTGTGTGTTTCTGTAAAGTTTAAATATTTTTAATATATATAGGAAAAGACGTATTGAAGAATGAGTGGGTGTGTAAGTGTCTGTATGGATGATTTAGTAGGTGCGTGACTGACTCTATAAGTGAGTGATTTAACGTATCTTACTGAATGCATGGGTTAGTGACTAAACTGGGTGAATGTCTGTATCCGTCTGTCTGTTGCTGTGTAAGTGGCTGCATGGGTTTGTGAATAGCTACATGAGTGTCTATATGAGTTATTGATTGGTTGTCTGAGTATCTGTATGGGTGCCTGAGTGTTTGTGTGGGTGGGGTGTGTGCGACTCTGTGCATAGATGTGTGAGTGGGTGATTCACTGGGTGGATGGTTTCAAGAGTGCATCTGTGATAGACTGTATGGGTGGGTAAGTATGTGTAAGAGTGTGTTAGTCATTGAATGTATGTCCCAGTGGTACATGTGTGAGTAACTACATATGTGAAAGCCAGTATATATGTGTGTTGGAGTATATAAATAGCTATAAGCGAGAGTGAGTGATTGTGATAGTGGCTATATGGATGAGTGTGTGCTTGTATCAGTGATTGTATAAGAGCGTAACAATGTGCTAGTATTTGTATGATTAAGTGAGCTGGTGTGTGTATAACTGTATAGGTGAGTAAATGGCAGTGTGTTTAATTATTTGCATGACTGACTAGGTGTGTGAGTACCTCTATGGATGAGTGGCGGTGTTTGGAGTGTCTATATAGGAGTAAGAGTGCATATGATAGTCCTGTACTGAGTGACCATAAGTATGAGTGACTGTACGGGTGAGTGAGTGGATGTGTGTGTGTAGACCTAAGAATCAGTGAGTGGGTATGTAGTTATTGGTGTTGGAGTGTCTATAGTTTTGCGAATGGCAGTCTGTAATTTAGATTGGGTGTATCAAAGGTTATATTAGGGTGTGAGGAGCTGCATCAGATTATCACGTGGATGATGTCATCAGTGATGTCATTTGAGATGTCATCAGTGATGTCACTGACCATGTCATGAGTGATGTAATATGTGACGCCATCAGCAGTGCATTGCGGGGCGCGAGTTATAGTTAGCTGAACTAACTATAACGGGGGAATTTCACGGGTTTTGTACTGAGTGAAATGTTCAACTAACTATAACTGTCCCTAAAACCTATGGTTTTTTCAGTGAATTTCAAAGGTTTTTTAAATGCTAATTTGTAACTATAACGTGTCTGAAACCTATGGTTTTTTCAGTGAATTTCAAAGGTTTTTTAAATGCTAATTTGTAACTATAACATATCTGAAACCTATGGTTTTTTCAGTGAATTTCAAAGGTTTTTTAAATGCTAATTTGTAACTATAACTGTCCCTAAAACCTATGGTTTTTTCAGTGAATTTCAAAGGTTTTTTAAATGCTAATTTGTAACTATAACGTGTCTGAAACCTATGGTTTTTTCAGTGAATTTCAAAGGTTTTTTAAATGCTAATTTGTAACTATAACGTGCCTGAAACCTATGGTTTTTTCAGTGAATTTCAAAGGTTTTTTAAATGACATTTTTTAAATGTATTAATTTTTATATTAATTTTTTTCATACTGATTTACTACATTTTTAGAAACAATTTCTTTTACATATTTTATTTTTTAAATTACATTGTAATTACATTATACATTACATTACAAAAATACTTTCTCAGAATGAATTACTTTAGTTTAAATACTTAGCACATAGGCAATAGACTTTTAAGTACAGTAGTTACAGTTGTTGCAATGGGCAACACATTTTCAAACACAATGCAACATTCAGCTCAATGTGAATTTCTAGTTAAATGCAATTAGTTACTTTATGGTTTACTTTTTCTAACCACAGGACTGGATCCTAGATTCAGTCCTGGGACATCTCCTGTAAACAGTTGAGTAAAAGCGTTTTGGTTACAGTCGTGATTTTTAAGGAATATTATTGTATTTTAAAAGTTGACACTTAGAAACTTTTCCTCATAGAATCACCAATGTTATCCTATGGAAGGAAATTCACTTAGCAGGTAAAAACTGTTATCGTTACTTTTTCTTACTCAGTGTTGGATCCTGGATCCAGCACTGGTGCATCTCCTGTAAACAGTTGAAAAAATGCGTTTAAGTCATACAGGCGATTTTTATGAATATTTGTAGTTTGTGAAAATCGACACAAACTTTTCTGCTGAAAACCAGACAATGGATTCCTATTGAAGAAAAGATAAGTTACTGGTAAGTACGGTTAAAATTACTTTTCAGGGTCAGTGCTGGGCTAAAAGATGCAGCACTGGGTTCTCTCCTGATAACAGGTGAGTAAATCGGAATTCGTATTTCGGCTGATTTTAGAAGAATAATTTAAAGTTCCAAAACTCCACACTTAGAAGAATTTCCAAGTGAAACCAGGCAATGATATCCTATGGAAGGAAATTCAAGTTACTGGTAAGTACGGTTAAAATTACTTTTCAGGACCAGTACTGGACTGAAAGATACAGCACTGAGGTCTCTCCTTATAACAGGTGAGTAAATCGGAATTCGTATTTCGGATGATTTTAGAAGAATATTTGCACAATGGTGAAGGGAGGGGGCGGGGCCTGAGGTGACATCTGTGAATGCGCTCGTGGCGCGTTTAAGTTGGGGATTAAGTCCCTTGAATCCTGAGGGTCTCTAGGGGCCAACTAGCCCACCAGGAACCTCCAATATGCGCCAGGGGCTGCGTTGCAGAGACGTGTAGAGAGGCCACACCCCTTTTACACCTCTCTGCAACGCAGCTCTGTGGCGCTTTCTGGATGTACCTGTTGGGCTAGTTGGCCCTCAGGGACCCTCAGAATTGAAGGGGATTTAATCCTCAACTTAAAACGCGCCACGGGCGCGTTTGCACAGATGTCACCTGAAGCCCCGCCCTCCCTTCACCACTGTGCAAACGCGCCCCGTGGCGCGTTTTAAGTCGGGGGATTAACTCCCTTGAATCCTGAGGGTCCCTGGGGGCCAACTAGCCCAACAGGTATATCCAAAAAGTGCCACAGAGCTGCGTTGCAGAGAGGTGTAAAGGGGCGTGGCCTCTGTACACCTCTCTGCAACGCAGCCTCTGGCGCATACTGGAGGTTCCTGGTGGGCTAGTTGGCCCCAGGGACCCCCAGTATTCAAGGGGAATTGTTCCTCCTCTGCAAACGCGCCAGGGGCGCGGTTGCAGAGTGGTGAAGGAAGGGGCGGGCCTGCGGGCCCGATCGTTTTTTTGTTGTTTTTTTTTGTCCTCTGAAGGGGGCTGTGTGGCCCCCTTCCTTTTTCCTGTTTTTGGGCCCCGGGGACCCCATCCCCCAGGGCCTTACCCCTTTTTTTAATTAAATAAAAATAAAAACGGGAAGGGGGCCGCGTGGCCCCCTTCCCTGGGCCTGTATTGGCCCCGGGGACCCCATCCCCTGGGCATGGCCTCGATTTTTTTTTTTCTTTGGAGGGGGCTGCGTGGCCCCCTCCTCAGGCCATTTAAGGCCCCGGGACCCCATCCCCGGGGCCGGCCTTTCCGTTTTTAAAAAAAAAATTTAATTTTTGGGGGAGGGGGCCGCCTCCACAGTCCCGCCGGCTCCCCGCGTCCCTTGGGAGCCGGCATTGCTTCCACATGGGGAGCTGCTAAGATGCAGCTCCCCATGTGGAAAGCATCGGCTTTGGATATTGGAAGAGAGAGCAGGTTTCCTGCTCTCTCTTCCAATATCCAAAGCAGTTTGTTATGGCAGGACGGGAGCCGCGAGGCTCCCGTCCTGCCATAGCAAACTACAGTGTCCCGGGGTAGGCACCCGGGACACTGCAGGAGCCGGCCCTGGGGGTGGCGGTCCCCAGGGCCATCAAGGGCTCCAGGAGGGGGGCCGCGCGGCCCCTCCCTTAAATTGCACAGCCCCGGGAGGTGGTGGTCCCCGGGGCTCTGGGGGTCCGTAATGGACCCCCACATTTATTTTGTAAGTGCCCCGGGAGGTGGTGGTCCCCGGGCGTGTGGGGGCTGGAGCCCCCACACCTTATTTATTTAAAAAAAGAAGCCCCGGGGGTGGCGGTCCCCGGGCTGCGGGAGGGCAGGAGAGCCCTCCCGCACCATTTTTTATAAAGCCCCGGGGGTGGCGGTCCACGGGCTTGGGGGCCCTTTGAGGCCCCCCATACAAACAATATACCCACCCCCACCATGCCCCCGGGACTTGGGCCACCCGGGGGCAAAATGCCCAGGGGGTCCTTGTGGGACTCCCTGAGCAAACCTAGGGGGTCAGGGTGCTTATACCCTGCCCCCTTTGTGCGCTTTGCGCGCTTAGTTTCTGTCCCTCGGTTCTACCGAGGGATAAATGGCTGCCAACATTTCCTGAATCGGAATGTTGACAGCCAGCTGACAGCCAATTAACATGCAGCTCGTGATCGGGACGGTGCGCGCAGGGTGCGCTGAGGGTACGCGGACCCTACTCGGCCATAGATATATCTATCTTTTTACTTTTGATTTTCTCAGTAACTACTGAACGGATTTACACCATTTAACAAAAGGGTTCTTTCTGAACCAAGAACTACCTCTTTGCCAAATTTGGTGTAATTCCGTTCAGCAGTTCGGGCTGTAGCCGTGTCTAAAGTTTCCTATGGAAAATTGCATGGGGAAAACGCGCTTTGGGACCCCCTTTTCTCGGCCCCCGCTTGACGAATCCCCCGAGACTTTCAGGGTAGGAGCGGACCGGAGCGGGCCATAAAGTTTGAAAATTTTGCGAAGATACGTCAACCGGCAAGAGAGTTATTTCAAATAGAATGTCGCGGATTTCCTATGGATAATAGGTTGTAACTATAACTATCTACTGGCGACCACCAGTAGATAATATATATACACATATACACACACACCCTGTTTAATGTTAGAAATTCATCTTGCTTTGTGTCAGGACTGTTACTGGCTTGTGCAAGCTTAGTACTCGCAATGTGAGTCGGTCTCTTCTTTCTGGAGATATGCTTCAAAACTGGGTATAGCCTCGGACTCAACTTTTACTATGTCTGTGATGTGTGGTTGATGTGTGTGTGTTGAGCCGTTCTTCATTTGCTGTCACATCTGCAAAAAAACTCTACCCCCAACTCTTCTGTCTCCCATGTGTGACATTGTCAGTGAGTGAAGTTGTAGCTGCTGGCCAAGTGGCTTCTGTGCCCTGTCTTGGGTCTTTTCCTCACTGAACTACATTCATTCTTGAGCAGTTCTTGAAAAAAACGGTTGTCTAAAGCTTCATGTTAGTGCCTGCCGTCTGTCACCATAAGTTTGTTGTTTCTCTTTTTACTAGTGCATTTAATAACATCGTCAGTAACTTGGGATACATCATGCTGGGCATGCTGTTTCTGCTTATCGTGCTCCAAAGAGAGCTGAACTATAACCGAACGCTGATGCACAACCGGGCGAGCATTGAGGTAAAATCTGGGTGAGCATTTATGGCAGGATCGGGGCGAGCATTGATGGTAGCATTAAAGTGAACATTGATGCTAGGATTGGGGTGATCATTGAGTGTAGGATCCGGTTAACCTTTTAGGTAATATCAGGTGCATTTCAAGGCACGCTCATGTGAAGAAATAATCAGGGCAAGCATTAAGTTAAGATCATGATGAGGGTGAACTTTAAATAAAAAGTATGTGCTCAGAAGTCAAGTAACCAGATACCAATGTAAGATGAGGTTAAGCGCTGAAAGAAGAGGTAGAGTGGCTGTTCGAAAATGTTTTTGGGGATAAAAGATGGTAAAAGGCTGCACTTCCTAACAAGGTGGCAGAGTTAAAATTATGTCACAAGTGCAATTCTGGCGCTGATGCTACCCTTCTTTTGTATGGACAGGAGTGTGGTATCCCCAAACACTTCGGAGTCTTCTACGCCATGGGCACAGCTCTCATGATGGAAGGGCTGCTGAGCGCCTGCTACCATGTCTGCCCCAACTACACCAACTTCCAGTTTGGTGAGCAGAATATCTGTTTATCAGATGAGCAGACAGCAACCTGTGCTTCAATCACTCACTGTAAAGCTAACATTTCGTCTCCTTCTCTTGTTTCTGCAGTGTTCAGTTTCGACCTACATTATGTCTTTTTACCTTTCTAGCTCTCCATCTCCCGACTCCTAACCCTTTCTCATGCTCAACTTTTTTTTTCTCCCCCTTTGCTCACTTCTCTTGTGTGAGACATGTTTATCTGTCTTTTTCCCCATCTCTCTTCCTGACTCTATCCTTGTCATTCGCATCCCCTCTCTCTAAATGCATCTTGCATTCTTACTTGTTTTCTCATTTTTGCCAACATTCCCATGTCCACTTCTTTCCACACCCTTTTGCTATTTCCTGCTCCAGCAATAACCCCTTGCTCCTTCTCTTCCTTATTTATCTCTTCATGTTCTTTGATTCAGAAGCATCTGCTTTCTGATTTACCTTGTCAGGCAAGTTCTCAGAGAGCGGTGTGACTCGAGGGCCATTATGCAATCCATGTCAGAAATATTGCTTCTCTTCTTGGAAAGAAAGGAATACTACCACAGACTCCAACAGCTACCTCGCTTTAGGCTTTGGCTTTCAGGTGTAGTGAGGTTAAACAGTCAAAACTTACTCGAGGGGGTGGTGTATGATAGAATGTATTGTTCAAGCAGCACAGGCATCATTATAACAAATATAATGTCTGATCAATGTTATTCTTTTTAAAATATTATTTTTGATTTATTTTGATAATATGCTCAGTAACATTAATAGTTTTTATAACATTAACATTTCTTCTCTGAACATATACATAGGTTGCTTTGTAACTTGTCTGCATTGTTTGCTTACACAAACACATAAGGAAACAATAAGAGAGCTAACTGCTTGCCTATAAGTAACTGCACAGCCTCCTTGTAGGTGTTCTTTGTTGGCGCAGTTCAATGCCTCATTCAGTGTCTCGAATTGTGTCTGTGTAGTTGCATGGGAGCTGTGCATAGGGACTGCTCTGCTCAGCTACAGTTACACAAAATTCATTGGCTGGAGGTGCGTGGTGAAAGCCACAGTCCTGCCCAGGTGGGAAGATTAGCAGCAGTGGGAGTAGACACACAGGTCCACCCTCAGAGATGACTGCTCAATGACAGTAGGGAGACTTCTATAGCTGCAAGATTGGGTTGTGCATCACGCATGCTGACGCTGGCATCGGCTACGGAAAAAGACGCATGCATGCAAAATCCTTTTGAGAATACATGCTCACAGACATCGGTCGGAGAAGAAGTGTGGCATTGCAAGATGCATTATAGAGGGTCCCTGTGAAGTATTGGCATCATGATCATCATTCGCAAAAGAAGTGGTGGCATTGCAGGGTGCAGGCATGGTGGGCCTCCTGACAGACTGGTGCTACTCTCATTTGGGGACAGCAGAGTGAAGTTTGCCATTTGTGGTGGCCTTCTTCATAGAGGATGCAGGTGAAGCTTTGCTGTTACAGGCTTACTTTCTTGGTAGGCTTGGCATCTCCTACATCCTTACTACAAGATTATGCATGCTTAACTACAACTGGCTGCACACGGCATGTCCTCTACATGCAGCAGGTATCTTCCTCAGTCCTCGGGCATCATCGTTACTCCTAAAAGAAAAGAAGTGTGCCTCTTGTCCCCACCTTTCACTGCACAAGTATCCTGAGAGCCTTGAAGTGAAAAGTGAATACTTAAATCCAGTACTTTGTCAATTGTCCCAAATCCTATGGCCCAGTCACATTTAAAGTCAGTTCCAAACTTTTGGTGGGAAGCTATTGGCTCCAAATGACTTTTATACCACAGCTCTCCGCTAGCCAATTTCAAGTACAACTGTCACTTTCTGTATTGCTTCCAGACACGCTCTTGCCAAATATTGGCACGGAATGAATAGGTTGAGCATGCAAGCCATTTTTTCAGTGAATGGTGCAGAACCCTCGCTATTCTTTTGACCCATTCTTATATTCCTGTATTGCTAAACCTGCCAAGTCAAATGGTGACCTGCAGGAACTGGCTTGGTGCAGGTCCAGTGCAAGAAGTGTTCCTTCCTTCCTTCACCTTACTCTGAATGATTATTGAAGTAAGACAGTTGTAGTTGGCATTACAAACAATTGTAGAGTTAGGAAGAAATCTAAGAAACTGTGCACAGCACATGCATCATAAGACGAGACCACTAACTCCCTCTCTAGCCGTATTTCACTCCCTATAACCGTAGGTATTACATACTCCATGGGGGAACCCACTAAGGCTACCCCATCTCACATGTACCGAAACCCCCCTTGTGCACTTCAAGCACAATGAGGAGTGAGGAGGTTCTAATTATGACATAGTGCACTGATTTACCAAGGAGATCGATAGGAAGTCTTTCGGTTGGGGTGCGGGTGAAAAGGCCTTTTCACCACTACTGTAATTAGCTGCCACAAACCATTAGTGGTGTCTCATCCTGTTAAAGGAAGTATCACTTTGGGTGGCCCCCTGCCAACCCTCAGAGTTTAACACTGTTGGTGAACAACATGTGTTAATAATGTAAAGTACTTCTCAGGAGTTTAGTGACATGGGAAAACCTACTCGGTCTGCCAGAATGGTAAAATTATGAGCCGGTTGTGAAATGGACATAGTGCCGGGGACTTTTAAACCTACAAAACTCTAATCAGAAATCTGCACATCTCCGCTAATTGCTCTCCCCTTTGTAGGCAGGTGTCCCCTCATGACACTTACATCCATCATGACTGGGTAGTTAATGCAAGTTATTGTATGCTGGTCCTAGCAATTCTGTTATCAACAGCCTTCTTTTTCACCTCTCTCTGGACCGGTCTTCCTATCTGCTTTCTACCATCTCATGTCTCATTCCAATCTTAGTCACGTCCCCTTCCCCTCCCTTTGCAATCCACATGTCTCTGGTTTTACCGCATATCTCATTCTCTCCTCTCCCACCTAATCCATGTGTGCCCTCTCCAGAATTGTTTGCCTCCACTTTTTATTACCCGCCTCTCTCCCTTCCAGATCACTTTTCTCTCTGCCCTTTATAAACTTGTTTATCCCGGTCTAGCGCTTGCCTCTCTGCTCTCTCTGGACATGTTTTCCCTCTTTACTCACTCCTCTTTGCTTTACATATGTCTTCCCTTCTATCCTCATTGATGTCTTCTCTTCTCTCTTAAAACCTGTTGATTGCCCTTCTTACTCACCTCTCACCTCTCTCCCTTTCCAATTACAATTCTCTTTTCCCAGCTCTAGACCAACACCTAGTCTGTCACTTCTGACTTAGTTGTTTCTGCACCTTTTACACGTGTTACCTCTCGGCTCTTTATAGGACATGTTCACCCCTTCTTTACTCTTCACTGCAATGTATCTCTTCTTTTTATGTACAGTGATGTAAAAAAGAAAGTACACCACTTGAGTCCATGGTTTTACATATTTATACATATCTGATCTTTATTTAGTGCTCATCAGGTCTTAAGAGTAGGTAAACCTGACCTCGTTTGACAAATATCGCTCACACTTTTTTGACTGTTTATTAAACAAAACATCAGCCAAAACTCAGTAGCCCTGAGTGAAAAAGTAAGTGCACCACATGAATCTGAAAGAGACACGTTAGTGACAGATTCCTTACCTTAGAATATCCTCAGGCGTCAGGCTGGATCCGGAAAGTTTTGCGTAGACGGCGTCGTGCAGCTCCGCGTCCGTCGTCGGCGTCGAGATTGCCGGGATGACGCCGCGGGCAGTACTTAGACGCCGCCCCTGCGCGCTGACGTCAGTTCTTTCTTTTTCCGCGCCAGTAAGCGCAGATCCGGGAAGAGCAGTGCCCTAGTCATTTTTTGACTAAGTTTTTGGGTGATTTTTCACTGTTTTCTCGAAGTCACTCGACTCCGAAGGTGTCGGTAGGGATGCCCGGCTTCAAGCCATGCGACGCCTGTGGTCGAATGATGTCGATCACGGACCCGCATCAGGATTGTCTCTACTGCTCGGGCGCGACCACGACACCAAGTCGTGCCCCGACTGCCGGGCCTTGCATCCGAAGGCTTTGCGAGAGCGGTCTCGAAAGCTCCTCGAGGTCCGGCAGTCGGCTCCGCGCCACGGTCACGCGAGAGGTCGAGGGGCCGGGTCGCGGAGTCCTCATCGGTCGCCGAGGTCCAAGTTTTCGCACTCCTCCGGTAAGTCGAAGCATAAGAAGTCGAAAGCGCCATCGCTGACGACTTTCCTCGCCGGTCTCGCGACTCGGCTGAGGGTCCTGTCGGCACCGTCCCCGCGGCCCGGGAGTGCCTGTGGAGCCACCGCCGCATTACCCCCCTTAACCGGGTTCGGCGGCGACTCCGGCCGAGATACAGGAGTTCCTGTTGGCCATGGCCCGCCTCTTCGGGCCTCAAGGTCCCCCCGGTGCGCCTGCGGGCCCTGATGGGGTTTCTCCGGCGACTCCGGTCCCGGCGCCGCCTGTCACACCAGCCTCGGTCCCGGCCCCGGCTCCGACCCCGACTCCGGTGCTGCCACAACCCCGATCGACGCCGGTTGACCTGACGACGCCTCCACCGGCGCCGATCTCTCCGGTGCCATTCCCGACGCCGCCTGGGGCTCCGGGAGTGCCTGTGGCGCCGCCGCCGCATTACCCCCCTTAACCGGGTTCGGCGGCGACTCCGGCCGAGATACAGGAGTTCCTGTTGGCCATGGCCCGCCTCTTCAGGCCTCAAGGTCCCCCCGGTGCGCCTGCGGGCCCTGATGGGGTTTCTCCGGCGCCGCCGGCAACTCCGGTCCCAGCGCCGCCTGTCACACCAGCCTCGGTCCCGGCCCCGACCCCGACTCCGGTGCTGCCACAACCCCGATCGACGCCGGTTGACCTGACGACACCTCCACCGGCGCCGATCTCTCCGGTGCCATTCCCGACGCCGCCTGGGGCTCCGGGCGGCGTCGTTCCCCGGTTCTCTCCGGATCCGGACACAGCGCCGGACCGACGCCGGCTCCGACGCCGATGAGACCTTGGGTCCCACATGTCCCTCCTCCTTATTTTGAACCAGAATTGGAGGACGAAGAGAACTGGGAGGGGTCGGATGACCCTCTCACAGCCCAATGTGAGTTCGATCAGGACTGGGCTGAGGAACTTGGGGACGCCAGTGGTCTGGACACCTCTCCTGACACTGGCATGCTGTCTCCTCCTTCCGTGGCAATGGAGGAGGGAGCAAACTTTGCAACGGTGTTGCGTAGAGCAGCTGGGGCCTTACACCTCCAGTTGCCTACAGTGGCTGTCAGGACTAACATCCTGACGGAAGTGCTTCAGCCGGCGGCTACCTCCTCGGAGCCACTGCTGCCGTTTAACGAGGCGCTTTCAGACGTTCTTTTGGGCACCTGGTCCAAGCCCACCACAGGGGCTCCTGTGGATAGGAACGTAGCCCGACGCCATCGCCCTGCTCCGGGCGACTCCCTGTTCTTTTCCCAACACCCCACCTCTGAGAGCTTGGTGGTCCAAGCCTCTGCTTCCCAAAGCGCCTTCCATACCGCTCCCCCGGATAGGGAATCCAAACGCCTGGATCAATTTGGGAAGAAGGTCTTTTCTTCCTCCAGTGCTGGCTTGCGGTCCGTCAACACCACTTGCCTCTTGGGCCGATATTCCCACTCCTTGTGGGACTCGGTGGCGCAAGTTCTGCCCCAGTGTCCTGAGGAGGTCCAGACACTGCTTTCCCGCACCATTGCGGAAGGAAGAGATGCGGCAAAGTACACCACTTAGATTTTTTTTAGATTTAGATGTGGCCTTGATACCGCCGACTCGCTAGGCAGATCGCTTGCGACGACAGTGGCGCTGCGCCGTCACGCCTGGCTGAGAACCACTGGTTTCTCGGGTGATGTCCAAAACACTCTTATGGACATGCCCTTTGATGGGGTCGGTCTTTTTGGGAACAAGGTAGACCATGCGCTGGAGCGCTTTAAGGACTCGCGGGCTACGGCCAAGTCCCTGGGCCTTTCTGCTGTACGCCCTCCGCAGCCGTCTGCTTTTTGCCCCTTTCGTCGCCACGGAAGGGGCGCCCAGTCACGTCCGCTGCCCAGCCACCGGCCCGCGCAGCAAGCGTCTTCGCGTGGCCGAGGACATGGCTCCCGCCGTGGCGGGTCAGGCCACCAACCCCGCCCCGTCCGCGGCCTCCAAGCCCTCCTAGTCCTTCTTTTCAGGTGCACAGCACGCCAGTAGGGGGCAGGGTCCGCCATCACCTTCACCACTGTGTGCCATCACCTCGGACAAGTGGGTCTTGGACATTGTCCGAAGGGGCTACTCCCTCCCCTTCGAGACCATCCCCCCAGCCATGCCACCTCAATTCCACCGCATGTCAGGGGATCACTTGGTGCTTCTTCAAAAGGAAGTTGCGGCCCTCTTGGCCAAGAGGGCCATCGAGCGCGTTCCGACCCCAGAAGTAGGGCGTGGTTGCTACTCCCACTACTTTCTGGTGCCCAAAAGGACAAGGAGGACATGCGTCCTATCTTGGACCTCCGGAACGCCAATCGCTTCCTCCGGAAGGAGAAGTTCAAGATGCTCACCCTAGCTCAGGTCTTGACTGCCCTCGACCCTGGAGACTGGATGGTGGCGTTGGACTTGCAGGACGCATATTTCCACATCCTCGCTCCTGCCGGCCCACCGGCGTTACCTGCGGTTCACGGTAGGCCTCGAGCATTTTCAGTTCACCGTGCTCCCTTTGGCCTTACCAGCGCCCCTCGGGTGTTCACGAAAGTGATGGCGGTGGTCGCAGCTCATCTGCGCCGGGCAGGGGTTCCAGTCTTCCCCTACCTCTACGACTGGCTGCTGAAGGCGGGCTCGTCCCAGGCAGTCGTCTCCCACCTCCAGGCTACGGCCGAACTCCTGCACTCGCTGGGGTTCTCCATCAACGTGCCGAAGTCGCACCTGATTCCTTCTCCACAGCTCCTTTTCATCGGAGCAGTTCTGGACACGACGCAGTTTCGGGTCTATCCTCCCGAACGGCGAGTCCGGGATATTCAGGCTATGATTCCGATCTTTCGACCTCTATCCTGGGTTTCGGTACGGATGACCCTGAGCCTGCTGGGCCTCATGGCCTCCTGCATCCTGCTGGTCGATCATGCCAGATGGCATATGCGGGCTCTGCAGTGGGACCTGAAGTTCCAGTGGGCGCAGCATCAGGGGAACCTGTCCGATCACATCCAGATCTCGGTGGGCACTGCACGCAACTTGCAGTGGTGACGCACGAACACGGATTGGGTCAATGGCAGATCCCTCTCCCTTCCCCAACCGGACTTCACAGTGGTGATGGATGCGTCCCTCCTGGGATGGGGCGGCCACATGGGAGAGGCGGAGATCAGAGGCCTCTGGTCTCCGGCGGAGTCCAGGCTCCATATCAACCTTCTGGAGCTCCGGGCAATCCGACTTGCACTGAAGGCATTCCTTCCCTCTGTCAAGGGGAGAGTAGTGCAGGTGTTCACAGACAACACCACCGCCATGTGGTACTGCAACAAACAGGGCGGGGTGGGGTCGTGGACCCTATGTCAGGAGGCTCTGCGCCTCTGGACATGGCTGGAACATCTGGGCATATTCCTGATGGTTCAACACCTGGCAGGTTCCCTGAACGCCAGGGCGGACGAACCTCAGCCGCAGGTGCATGATGGATCACGAATGGCGTCTTCACTCGGAGGTGGCGCAAGGACTCTTTCTACAGTGGGGAGAGCCTTGGTTAGATCTGTTCGCCACCGAAGAGAACGCCGCAATGTCAGCAGTTCTGCGCGTTGGAATTTCCAAGGCGGCACTCGCCGGCGACGCTTCGTCGCGAGTGGAGTTGCAGTCTGTTGTACGCCTTTTCGCCTATACCACTTCTACCCAGAGTGTTGAAGAAGATTCGGCGCGACCGGGCCCAAGTCATTCTTGTGGCTCCGGACTGGGCTCGAAGAGTTTGGTATCCCGAGCTACTCAGTATGAGCGTCGATCCCCCGATCCGTCTGCCTCTTTGGGAGGATCTTCTGTCGCAGCAGCAGGGGACGGTCCTCCACCCGAACCTGTCCAGTCTACACCTGCTTGCGTGGAGACTGAGCGGCGGCAGCTGATTCCTTTCGACTCTGCCTCCCGAAGTTTGTGATGTGATTCTGGCAGCCAGGCGTCCCTCCACTAAGGTGGTATACGCCTGCAGGTGGAACAAGTTTGTGGCATGGTGCACAGCAAAGGCTGTGAATCCCTTTCTGCCCCTCTTTCTGAGGTTCTTCTGTTCCTTCTTTCTCTGGCCCAACAGGGTTCTGCCCTGGGTACCATCAAGGGCTATCTTTGTGCAATCTCGGCCTGCCTCAGGCTTCCTGATCAGCCCTCTCTTTTTAAGTCCCCTGTTGTTAACAGGTTTCTTAAAGGCATTACACACCTCTTTCCTCCTGTTCCGTTTATAATGCCTCAGTGGGACTTAAACTTGGTTCTTACTTTCTTAATGTGCGCTCCCTTTGAGCCTCTGCATAACTGTCCTCTTCGTCTTCTTACTCTGAAGACAGCCTTTCTGGTAGCCGTCACCTCCGCTCGGCGGGTGAGTGAGCTCCAGGCTCTTACATGCAAACCCCCCTTTCTGTCTGTCCATCCAGACAAGGTTGTTCTTAGGATGCGTCCGTCCTTCTTGCCAAAGGTGGTTACTGCCTTCCACATTGGGCAGACCATCACTTTGCCCACCTTCTTTCCGCCTCCGCATCCTTCCAGAGAGGAAGAGAGGCTCCACCGTCTGGACCCAAAACGTGTGCTTTCCTTTTACATCAACCGCACACAACAGTTCCGGGTGGATGACCAGCTCTTTGTTGGCTACGTGGGCGCCAAAAAGGTCGGGCGGTACACAAAGGACCATCTCCCGCTGGGTCATCTTGTGTATCAAGGCCTGCTATTCTTTGGCTAAGAAGGAGCCTCCTGTTGGGCTGCGTGCCCATTCCACCAGGGCAACGGCTGCTACCACGGCTTTAGGCCGCGGTGTTCCGTTACAGGATATATGTCAGGCAGCTACGTGGGCCTCGCTGCACACGTTTACCAAACATTACTGCCATGACAGCCAGGTCCGGAGGGACGGTTTCTTTGGCCGTTCTGTCCTCCGGGACTTCCTTGTCTGAATCTGTTCGCAGACCCACCACCGGGGTTGGTATTGCTGGGGTATCTATTCTAAGGTAAGGAATCTGTCACTAACGTGTCTCTTTCAGATGCACAAGTTACTAACTTGTGTAACGATATATCTGTAAGAGACAGTAGTTAGTGACAGATTCCCTACCGCTCCTCCCATCCTCCCCGTTCTGCGAACTGATTTCTAGGGTTAAGGACATCCCTTTCAGGGCCCTAGTATTTTTCAGACACCTATGTCAGCCTCTTGCATGGCTCTGCGTTCCTGGCGCGGAAAGTCGTGTACAGAACTGACGTCAGCGCGCAGGGGCGGCGTCTAAGTACTGCCCGCGACGTCATCCCGACGACGACGGACGCGGAGCCGCACGACGCCGTCTACCGACGCCGCAAGGGTACTGCTACGCAAAACTTTTCCGGATCCAGCCTGACGCCTGGGGATATTCTAAGGTAAGGAATCTGTCACTAACTACTGTCTCTTACAGATATATCGTTACACAAGTTAGTAACTTGTGCTTCAGAAACAGAACCCCTTTATCAGAAATAAATTCAAGTAAAAATATCCTCTCGCTCATATTGCTGGGGAGGATTCTGGCCTTGTCCTCATTATAATAGGGTTGAGGTATTGTTTTTGACTTGTTCTTGCCAAACTCCTGATTATTTTCTTTTTCAGCTACTAAGTCAAAGATTTACTGGTGTTGTTGCATGATTCACTTCCGGCTGTTGGACAGATGGTCTCTACATTTTTATCTAGAATGTGCTGGTACATACAAGAATTTATGCTGGAGTCCATGATTGGGAGACATCAAGGTTTTGTGGCTCCAAATCAGGCCCACATATTCAGCTCCTTCCCTCTCGTGATTGACAGTTGGTATGAGATTAGTGTGGTGATACTGGATTTGGTGTATGAAACCGGTCCCAGGATGCTCGTTTCCGGTCCAGGGAAGACCTGGCTTGGCAGTTCGGGCTGGACTGTTCCCATGAGGCACAGGGTCAAGACTGATTTGCATATGGCTGGGTCTGAACTGGGGTGGCGAAGTGAGCTAAAGAATGATGATGGGTTAAAACCAGATCTGTGACTGGGGGTGAGTGTCTGAAAAGTTTCAGTGCTCCGTCCATCATCCCCTTGTGTTTGCCAAATGTTATACATTATAGCTGAGCAACTCCATTTTGGTTTCATTTGGCCAGAGAGTACCTGCTAAGTCCCTTCTCAACGATAGAATAATGAACTCTGACATTTGCTGTTGGACTTCATATTGCTTCGAAAACAGTTTGTAGACCTTCGCAGACTTATGAGGAGCAACAATTCTTTCTTTGAGACTGTCATCAATATCTTTTGATTTAGTCCTGATGTGAAAAATGAATGTCACTTTGGTCTGGAGCAAAGTTTCTGATTTTATACACAGGCGCTAGCACTTCCTACTGGTCAAGTTATCATGTGCAAGTATTTGGGAGATCCTGATTTTAATTATCCCAAATGAATTGGAAGCAATTAGTGTGCACTCATTATTTAACAGAAGGCTTCTGAATGTTGGCTGATTTTTAAAATAATTATGACAAAGTCACATAAGGTATATACACCAAAGTCACATAAGGTATATATATTTACTGTTAGGACTCGGTGAAGAGAAGAAGAAGGCATACATGTCTTCGTATGTAAAACCATACAATCCTAAAGAAATGTACTTTCTTTTTTACTTCATAGTATCCACATCCCTTTCCAATTGACCTCTCTCCCTACTTGTTTTTCTGAATCTGCAGACACCTCGTTCATGTACATGATTGCAGGCCTCTGCATGCTGAAGCTGTACCAGAAGCGTCACTCTGACATCAACGCCAGTGCCTACAGTGCCTATGCCTGCCTTGCCTTTGTCATCTTCTTTTCCGTCCTTGGTGTGGTGAGCTTCTTTCCTTAATGATAATCTTGCACTCAAGTCTGCAATAGGGATAGTAATAGGAATGTTAATGTTATGAATTGAAGAGAGGTTTGTTGGACATAATACCATTGTCTGGCCTTGTTCCCTGCTGGCTTTCTTCTGGAGATTGATTTGATTTGATTTAAAGATTTGTAGAGCGCATGGCTACCCGAGGGCTTCCACGCGCTGATGATGACTGCTGTAGTAAGAACGGAGCCCATTAATGGATTAAGGGAAACAACCAGGTCTTAAGTTTTTTCCTGAAGGCAAGTTCATTTTGCAATGCTCTTAGGTCAGAAGCGAGTATGGTGTTTTCATTGGCACATCATTGTTCGTTTTGCTCCATAATCTTCTTGACCACATGACTTGGGCTCTCCTTTTCTGTCAGCATGTTGCACAAGCAGCAGGGTGCTAAGTCTTAAGGGTTAGAGTCAGGAAATCCATTGTGTGAGCCAACACTGCACAGTGAAAGCCTGTTTGCTCGCTCACTGATTGGATGCACAGGAGCAGGAGAGCCTGATTTTCCCTCTGTTAGAAATTAGTTTTCTGTCTTGCTAGGGTATGCACCTAAGCCAGACAGACTCCACTACTCTAGTCCGGATAAGGGAGTTACACGTCTAAAATAACCCCTGCTCAACCCCTTGGTAGCTTGGCACAAGCAGTCAGGCTTATCTCATAGGCAGTGTGTAAAGCCTTTGCATATAACCAACAGTAATACAGTGAAAACACTACAAATGGACACCACACCAGTTTGAGAAAAATATCCAATATTTATCTGTGTAAAACGAGACCAAAACGATAATAATCCAACATACAGTGATCAAAATGCGAATAATGCAAAAATAGACTTTATATACGGTTCCTTGAAGTTGATAGCTCCTTCTGGGGCTATCACGGTGTTGTGACACCCAAATCCAATGGTTCTGGCCGACTGCAGTGTCAGAAGATCCTCAAAACAGTGCCTTTTTATTCTGGGCAACCGCAGCGGTGCGAGCCGGCTGTGGCAGACGTCGAGGCTGTGGTGTGAAGCGGAGCGGTGCGGTGCCCCCAGGTCATGGTGCAAGCAGCAGCCCGGTGGAGGTCATCCAGCGGCGTTAGTGAGACCAGGGCTGCGGTGCGAAGTGGGGAGGTGCTCCTGGTGGTGCTGACGGGTCACGTTACAAGCCGCGGTGCCAGTTGAGGATCTGGAGTTGTTGGGGCTGGCGTTGGTGGGCCAAGACTGCGGTGTGCGATGGGACGGTGCGTTGTGTAACTTACGAGCAGTGCCCCCAAACCACAGTGCAGGCAGTGGCGGCGATGTCAGTTAGCAGCGGCATTGTCGGTGAGACCAGGGCAGCAGAGTGAAGCGAGGCAGTATGGTGGCTACAGGTTGCGGTGCAGGCAGTGGCGGCGGCAGATGTCGTCATCGATGAGAGCAGGGTTGCGGTGCAAAGTGCAGCTGTGCCGTCTGCGATGCCTTCAGGTCACGGAACCGCCGGCAGACTCGGTGACAGCCTTGGACTGCGGTTTCCCTCTGTGGCCACTGAAACACACTGTCCCAGAGGCGATACCCAGAAGATGTTGAAGTCTTTAATTTCCCTGAGACTTCCAACAGGAGGCAAGCTCTACATCAAGCCCTTGGAGATACTTATGTTGCAGAAAGAACAGTCCAGTCCTTTCTCTGCCCAAGACAGAAGCAGCAACTGCAGGCTAACCCAAGCAAAGCATGCAGCAAAGTGGTAGTCTCTCCTCACAGCTCTTCCAGCTCTTCTTCATGGCAGGCACGTTAGACCAGCAGTAATCTAAAGTTCTGGGGTCAGGGCTCCCATATTTATGCCACATTTTCCTTTGAAGTTGATATAACCAAAGTTCCCCTGGCAACATAAACCAGTTCAGCGTGACTCAGGCAGGTTCACCACAGGAGGTGGAGACAGCTTTATGGAAGGCTGCCACAGTCCATCCAGGTGCAAGTGACAACTCCTCCCACCATTCTAAATGCAACCAGGCCTATTCAGCCTGGCTATGAGTCACCCTGCTCCTCTCACTCTAAACAGGGAATACACAAAAGGCAGAGGCACACCGGATGGTTAAGCAAGAAAATGCCCACTTTCTAAACGTGCCATTTTCAAACACACAACATAAAAATCATCTTCACTAAAAGATGCATTTTTAAATTCTGAGTTCGGGCATACTAAACTTCATTTCTCAATCTTATCCCAGTGGAGAGTTATGCTTGTAAAATGTTACAAGGTAACTTCCATGTTAAGCCTATGGGACAGACAGCCTTTCAATAGTGAAAAATTAAATACACAGTATTTCACTGTCGGGACATGTCACACACACATGTCCTACCTTTCACATACACTGTACCCTGCACATGGGGGTCCCTTGGACCTACCTTAGGGGTTCCTTACATGTAGAGAAGGGAAGCGTGTGTGCACTTCCCAGGTCGACATGGCAGTAAAAACTGCGTGCAGACACTGAAGTGGCAGGTCTGAGAACCCTTTGAAAGGCTACTTGTGTGGGTGGCACAATCAGTGCTCCAGGCCCACTAACAGCATTTGATTCACAGGCCCTGGGCAAACATGTTCACATTACTAGAGACTTAGTAGTAAATCAAATAAGCCAATCACGGAAACCCCAATCCAGAAACACAATTTACATGGAGAGCATATGCACTTTTGGACTGATTAGCAGTGGTAAAGTGCCTAGAGTCCTAAAACCAACGAAAAATAGGTCAAAAACAGGAGGCCACTGAAAAGCCAAGTCTAACACCCTCACTCACAGCAAATCTGAGGGGTAACAGGAGAGAAGCAAACATGGCCAAAGAAAAGTGAAGGAGCTAACAATTTTGAAATCGGAATTGAAATGTAGGAAACTTAGAGGAAAGGTGGAAATATAAGGGGTAGAAAGAGGGAAGAGGAGAGAACCATGGTGAGAGCAGGATACTTGGAAAGTAAAGAGAATGAGGGGAGATAGGGATGTTGCAAAGACAGTAGTAGACATTTGGCATACTTTATAGTTTGTTTTTTTACCATGAAAATGGGTTTAGGCTTGCAAAGTAGTTGTAAAATTTGATTATGTGACTATAACAGCAGTAATGTGGGCGGTTAGTGTATGAGCATAACAGGGTTTTAGCAGAGTTGATTACCGAACAATATTTTAATTAGAAGATGACCTTATGTGTTTTGGCAGATGAGGGAGTTTTAATATCAAGTTTCAGAAACTGAATGTAAATTGTGTGCATGAAGTGATGCTGCAGATGTCTCGGGCGACATTGTTCATGCGTGCCCAGCTCACAGGCAAACCTCGTGTCCTGTAATATGCTTCCTCTTTTCTGAAGAATGTCTTTATTCATTGATTTCTCTAGGTTTTTGGCAAAGGGAACTTGGTTTTCTGGATCATCTTCTCTGTGATTCACATAGTTGCCACATTGCTGCTGAGCTCCCAACTCTACTACATGGGCCGCTGGAAGTTGGGTAAGAATTCCTTACCTCCTCTCCTCCAGAAACACTCACTGCTGCCACATAAATGTGTCTTATTGTACTTAGACTAGTGTGTTGAGGTTGTATCACTGTAGGAGCATTTACTTCATTGAGTGTTACTTTGAAGTTAAAAATGCCTTTTAACAAATGGCAATTAAGGTTTTTTACCCTGGACGTCGCTCTGAAGTTATAAAAGTTAATATATTTATGCAGCGTGAATCTTTTCTGGATTCACATGCTGTGCATTGTTCCGCCATCTAGTAGTGGGGTCCGGTATTCTCCTGTTTTTAGTGCTCCTACTCCCTTTTTTTTGTTTTTGTTTTTGGACGTCGACGATCCCACCAGTTGGTGTCTTATCCAGTCTTTTCTGATGTCATATGCCCTCCCAGGACGCTCCCATTCGTGGTCGCCATCTTCAGATTCTTTTTCTCCACCGTTGAGTCTGAAAGCATAGCTTAAGGCTCCATAATATATTAAAATAAGACGTTTGGACGAAGTTTCATGGAGGATATACCAAAGAGTTCACAGAGAAGGTACCGGAGAAAACTAAGTCAGTTGTCTCCCACTTCCAGACTACGGCGGACCTCCTGCACTCGGGGTTCACAATCAATGTGCAGAAGTGACACCTGACTTCCTCTCAAATGCTCCCTTTCATCGCAGCTGTTCTGGAAACAGTGCATTTTCAGGCTTACCCTCCCAAACAGTGAGGCCAGGATATTCAGGCTAGGAATCTGATACTTCAGCCTCTATCCTGGATTGTGGTGGGACTGATTCTGAGGCTGTTGGGCCTCATGGTCTCCTGCATCCTGCTGGTAACCCATGCTCGTTGGCATATGCGGGCTCTGCAGTGGGGCCTGAAGTCCCATTGGCCGGATGCATCAGGGGAGTCTCTCGGACATGGTCCACATCTCAGAGGGAACTGAAAAAGACCTGCAGTGGTGGCAAACTACTTTTGGGTCAGTGGCAGACCCCTCTCCCTTTCCCACCCAGAGATGACTGGAGTGACCGATGCGTCACTCATGGGTTGGGGTGGCCATCTGGTAGAGGTGGGGATCAATACTCTGGTCTCCACCAGTATCTCCCCTCCATATCGCCGTGCTGGTGCTGCGGGCGATCCCACTGGCATTCAAAGCCTTTCTTCCTTTGATCAAGGAAAGTCTAGTTCATGTGTTCACAGACAATGCCACCGCCATGTGGTACTCCAAACAGGGCGGGGTGGGGTCGTGGACACTGTGTCAAGAGGCCCTGGGTTTCTGGACCAGGCTAGAATTTTAGGGCATTGCCCTGGCGGTTCAACATCCGGCGGGCTCTCTGAATGCCTGAACAGACAAACTCACCTGTCGATGCCTAGCAGATCACGATTCGCATCTCCTTCCGGAGGTGGTGCAAGACTGGGGAGAGCCTTGGTTAGATCTGTTCATCACAACCGAGAACACATAGTGTCAGCAGTTCTACACGCTGGAGTTTCCAAGGTGGCTCTCGCACAGAGATGCTTTTCGTCTTGAGTGAAGCTCAAGCCTCCTGTACGCCTTTCCACCGATACCACTCCAGCCCAGAGTTCCCAAGAAGATCAGGAACTACCATGCCCCAGTCATTCTTGTGGCTCCGGATTGGGCATGGAGAGCGTGGTATCCTGAACTCCTAAGAATAAGCCTTGGTCCTCCAATCAGGCTGCCCATTTGGGAGGATCTTCTATCGCAGCAGTAGAGCAGGGTCTTTTACCTGAACCTGCACACCCTCCTCCTTCATGGAGATTGAGCTGTGGCAGTTGACAGCTTTTTACCTTCCTCCCAAAGTCAGTGACGTTATTTGGACAGCCAAGCGTCCCTCCACCAACACACCTTTGGGACAAATTTGTGACTTCGTGTGCATCTACCAACATTGAACCTCTTTCTGTACCCTTATCTTTTATTGTTTGTTCCTTCACTGGACAGCAGGGCTCTGCTCTGGGCACTGTAAAGGTTACTTATCAGCCATATTCGCTTTCTTGTGGTTTCTGGACCAACTTTCTTTGTTCAAGTCACCTGTTGTGACTCGTTTCCTCAAGGAACTACAACACCTGTTTCCTCCAAGGCCATTCATCATGCCCCAATGGGTCCTCAAACTGGTCTTAACGTTTCCCATGTGTTCTCCATTGCACAATTGTCCACTTCAGTTAGTCACCATAAAAACTGCTTTTCTGGTGGCCATAACATCGGCCAGGACGGTCAGCGAACTGCAAGCACTCTCTGTGCACCCTTTCTACACAGCATTCTACCCAGACAAACTGGTTCTGCGAACCAGTGCTTCCTTCCTTCCAAAGGTAATGGCACATTTCTATGTAGGCCAAAATATCACCTTGCCTACTTTCTTTGCTCCGCCTCACCGTTCTAATGAAGAGGAGATACCAAACCGCTCGGACCATAAAGAGCGTTGTTGTTCTACATTGATCGTGCTAGAGAGTTCCGGGTGGACAGTCAACCCTTCATTGGGTATGTTGGGGCGAAGAAAGGAAAGCGTGTGTAGAAACAGACCATCTCACGATGGATAGTTCTCTGTATAAAGTTCTGTTATGCTTTCGCCAAAAAGCCACCCCATTAGGGTTTGCATGCTCATTCCACCAGAGACAAGGCTGAACCATTGCGTTAGCTCGTGTGATCTTACCCTGGACATCTGTCAGGCAGCAACGTGGGTATTTTTGCACCTTTTCACCAAGCACTACCAGGACGGTCAGGTCTGTTGTAACGGGCACTTTGCCCGTTCGGTCCTGCAGGTTTTTTTTGCCTAATCTATTTGCAGCCCCTCCTCCGAGGAGGTGTTGCTTGGGTATCCATTCTAAGGTTAGGAATTTTAAGTTAGAAGTGCCTATCAGATGAACAAGTGACTTGCCTTTGGTAACGTCTTATCTGGGAAAGGCTCTATCCTGCTGCAGATTTCTTACGACCCTCCCATCCTCGCTGCTCTGCAAATAGAGTTCTACATAGGGGGCCACACTTATGAGGCTTGTAGTGATGTACACCAGTTCATCAACATTCTTCATGGCTCCGTGCTTCTGGCATGGCAAGGTCACAAAAAGAAATGAATATAATCACGCTGGGGTGGTGCCTATATAGGCACTGCCCGCATCACTTCTGGTGCGGATGCCGACGCAGAGCCGAACAGCGCCAACTTCCGGCATGAAGGGCAACACTCAAGCATTTCCAAATACAGTTTGACGCATGGGGATAATGCTAAGTTAAAGAATCTGCAGCTAGATACAGTCTCTCTAGATAAAGTGTTACCGAAGGTAAGTAACGTGATCATTCGTAGCATGCCACAAAACGAATCCCAGTGCCCACCATTAAATTAATACCACACTCGCCACTCCAGAATTTGGCCTTGTCAGTCACCATCAACAAGTAGCAAAAGGCACTATTAAACAAATACGATGAAGATCCTTCAATAAGTCTGAAATCAAAAGCAAAAATCTGAAAGAAACACGTTAGTGATAGATTCCTTACCTTAGAATATCCCCAGGCGTCAGACTGGATCCGGAAAGTTTTCGTCAGCAGTGCCCCTGCGCGTCGGAAGGTGGTGTCGTGCGGCTCCGCGTCCGTCGTTTGCGTCGTGGTCGCCGATATAACGTTGCGGCAGCTACTTAGACGCCGCCCTCGCGCGCTGACGTCAGTTCTTTCTTTTTCCGCTCCAGCAAGCGCAGATCCGGAGACTGACGACTGATGACTGAGGCTTTTGTCTCCATCTTTTTCGAGTCGATCGACTCCTGGTGCCGTAGGGATGCCCGGCTTCAAGTCCTGCGAGGAATGTCATCGCATGATGTCGGTGACGGACCCGCACCGCGTGTGTCTCTACTGCCAGGGGCGCGACCACGACCCCAAGTCGTGCCCCGACTGCCGGGCCATGGCGCCGAAGACTTTGCGGGAGCGGTCCCGAAAGTTGCTTGAAGTCCGGCAGTCGGCTCCGCGCCGCACAAGGTCCCGGTCCCGTGGGAGGTCGAGGGACCGGTCGCGGAGCCAGCACCATCGTTCGTCGGGATCGAAGTCTTCGCACTCGGGGTCAGGTAAGACGAAGCGTCCCAAGAAGTCGAAGAAGCGCCATCGCTCCCCGACTTCCCCTCACCCGTCGCGGCTGAGGGTGCGGGTGGTGCCACCCCCGCGACTCCGGCAGAGCCTACGCAGTCGCCGCAGGCCTACCCGCCCTTCCCGGGTCCGGAGGCGACTCCGGCCCAGCTGCAGGAATTTCTGTCAGCCATGGCTCGCCTCTTTGGGCCTTCGGGCCCCGCGGGCCCGACTGGGGGTCCTTGCCTTCACTGCCGACGGCTCCGGCATCGCTGTCGGCTCCGGCCCCGGCGCCACAGGACCCCCATGGATCCAGGCCTGGATCCCGGTCGACGCCGGTTGACCTCGTAACACCTCCACCGACGTCGACCCCTCCGGCACCACCGCCTCCGGCATCGCCCGTCCCGATGGACGACGTCGTCCCCGGTTTCAGCCCCGAAGTGGACACGGCGCCAGAACGGCGTCGCACGACGCCTATTCCGACGCCAATGGGACCCTTCTTTCCCTATGTCCATCCTCCTTATTTTCGGCCTGTTCATCAGCCTTCGGAGGAAGGGGAGGACTGGGAGGGGTCTGAGGACCCTCTCACCGCAAAGTGTGAGTTAGACCCGGACTGGGTAGAGGAACTGGGGGATGCCAGTGGTCTTGACACCTCTCCTGACCTTGGCATGCTCACTCCTCCTACCGTGGCTATGGAGGATGGTGCAAGTTACTCCGTGGTGTTGCGTAGGGCGGCCGAGGCCCTCCACCTCGAGCTCCCTACAGTGGCCGTCAAGACTAACCTCCCGACAGAAGTGCTTCAGCCGGCAGCTACATCTGCGGAGCCACTGCTGGCTTTTAATGATGCACTTTCTGACGTTCTTTTGGGCACCTGGTCCAGGCCCACCACAGGGGCTCCTGTGGATAGGAACGTGGCCCGACGCCATCGCCCGACCCCGGGCGACCCCCTTTTCCTCTCCCAACACCCCAACCCCGAGAGCTTGGTTGGCCAAGCCTCTGCGTCCCCGAGGGCCTTCCCTACCGCACCTCCGGATAGGGAATCCAAGAAACTGGAACAATTTGGGAAGAACATTTTCTCTTCCGCCAGTTCAGGGCTGCTGGCTGTGAACACCGCATGCCTCTTGGGCCGTTATTCCCACTCTCTGTGGGATATGGTGGCGCAAGTGCTGCCTCACTGTCCGGAGGAGGCCCGGACAGTGCTCTCTCAGGCTATTGCTGAAGGGAGAGATGCGGCAAAGTTCACTATTCGATGTGGCCTTGACACCGCCGACTCGCTTGGCAGGGCGATTTCCACGACAGTGGCGATCTGTCGCCACGCCTGGCTGAGGACTACTGGTTTCTCAGGGGATGTCCAGAACACCTTGATGGACATGCCCTTTGATGGCATTCGCCTTTTTGGCAACAAGGCAGATAGTGCGTTGGAGCGCTTTAAGGACTCGCGGGCTACGGCCAAGTCCCTGGGCCTTTCCGCCACGCGTCCTCCTCCACCTTCTGATTTTCGCTCCTTTCGTGGCCACGGAAGGGGCGCCCCGACACGTCCCATTTCAGAGCCACAGGCCTGCGCAGCAACAGTCTCAGCGCGGACGTGGGACCCGCCGAGGCGGGTCAGGGGGCCAGCGGGCGGGTCAGTCCACCTCCACCCCGCCCACCACTGCCTCCAAACCTTCCGAGTTTTCAGGCCCATCAAACGCCAGTGGGCGGCAGGATTCGCCATCACCTCCCCCACTGGCGCACCATCACTTCGGACAGGTGGGTTTTACAAATACTCCCTCCCCTTCGAGACTACCCCTCCAGCCATGCCACCTCAGTACCACCGCATGTCGGGGGATCACTTGGCTCTTCTTCAACAGGAAGTCGCGGCCCTCTTGGCCAAGGGGGCCATCGAGCGCGTTCCTGCGCCAGAAGTAGGACGTGGTTGTTATTCCCACTACTTTCTGGTGCCCAAGAAGGACAAGGGCCTGCGTCCTATCTTGGACCTCAGGGACGTCAATCGCTTCCTCCGGAAGGAGAAGTTCAAGATGTTAACTCTGGCTCAGGTCCTGTCTGCCCTCGACCCTCGAGGCTGGATGGTAGCGTTGGACCTGCAGGACGCATATTTCCACATTCCCGTCCTGCCGGCCCACCGGCGTTACCTGCGGTTTACGGTAGGCCACGAGCACTTTCAGTTTACCGTGCTCCCCTTTGGCCTTACCAGCGCCCCTCGGGTGTTCACGAAAGTGATGGCGGTGGTCGCAGATCAGGGGTTCCAGTCTTCCCCTATCTTGACGACTAGCTGTTGAAGGCGGGCTCGCCCCGGACAGTCGTCTCCCGCCTCCAGACTACGGCCGACCTCCTGCATTTGCTGGGGTTCTCCATCAATGTGCCGAAGTCGCACCTGATTCCCTCTCAGAAGCTCCTCTTCATCGGAGCGGTTCTGGATACAACGCACTTTCGGGTCTATCCTCCCGAATGGAGAGTCCAGGATATTCAGACTCTGATTCCGATCTTTCAGCCCCTATCCTGGGTTTCGGTCAGGATGACCCTGAGGCTGCTGGGCCTCATGGCCTCCTGCATCCTGCTGGTCGATCATGCCAGATGGCATATGCGGGCTCTGCAGTGGGACCTGAAGTTCCAATGGGCGCAGCATCAGGGGAACCTGTCCGATTACGTCCAGATCTCAGAGGGCACTGCTCAACAGCTGCAGTGGTGGCTCACAAACCGGCATTGGGTCAATGGCAGATCCCTCTCCCTTCCCCAACCGGAGCACACAGTGGTGACGGACGCGTCCCTCCTAGGATGGGGCGGCCACATGGGAGAGGCGGAGATCAGAGGCCTCTGGTCTCCGGCGGAGTCCAGGCTCCATATCAACCTTCTGGAGCTTCGGGCGATCCGACTTGCACTAAAGGCATTCCTTCCCTCTGTCAAGGGGAGAGTAGTGCAGGTGTTCACAGACAACACCACCGCCATGTGGTACTTTCTTTCTTTATTGCAACAAAGAGGGCGGGGTGGGGTCGTGGACCCTATGTCAGGAGGCTCTGCACCTCTGGACATGGCTGGAACATCAGGGCATTTCCCTGGTGGTTCAACACCTGGCAGGTTCACTGAACGACAGGGCGGACAAACTCAGCCGCAGGTGCATGATGGATCACGAATGGCGTCTTCACTCGGACGTGGCGCAAGGTCTCTTTCCATAGTGGGGAGAGACTTGGTTAGATCTATTCGCCACCGAAGAGAACGCGCAATGTCAGCAGTTCTGCGCGTTGGAATTTCCAAGGCGGCACTCGCTCGGCGACGCTTTTCGTCGCGAGTGGAGTTGCAGTCTGTTGTACGCCTTTCCGCCTATACCACTTCTGCCCAGAGTGCTGAAGAAGATCAGGCACGACCGGGCCCAAGTCATTCTTGTGGCTCCGGACTGGGCTCGAAGAGTTTGGTATCCCGAGCTACTCAGTATGAAGATCGATCCCCCGATCCGACTGCCTCTTCAGGAGGATCTTCTGTTGCAGCAGCAGGGGACGGTCCTCCACCGAACCTGTCCAGTCTCCACCTCCTTGCGTGGAGATTGACCGGCGGCAGTTGATTCCTTTCGACTTGCCTCCTGAAGTCTGTGATGTCATTCTGGCAGCCAGGCGTCCCTCCACTAAGTTGGTATACGCCTGTGGGTGGAACAAGTTTGTGGCATGGTGCACAGCAAAGGCTGTGGATCCCCTTTCTACCCCTCTTTCTGAAGTCCTACTGTTCCTTCTTTCTCTGGCCCAGCAAGGCTCTGCTCTGGGCACTATCAAGGGCTACCTTTCTGCTATTTCGGCCTTTCTCAGGCTCCCTGATCAGCCCTCTCTTTTGAAGTCCCCTGTTGTTAACAGATTCTTTAAAGGCATTACCCACCTTTTTCCTCCTGTTCCCTTTGTGATGCCACAGTGGGACTTGAACCTGGTTCTCACGTACTTAATGTGCGCTCCCTTTGAGCCTCTTCACAACTGTCCTCTTCGTTTATTAACTCTGAAGACTGCTTTCCTGGTTGCTATCACTTCTGCTAGGAGAGTGAGTGAGCTCCAGGCTCTTTCTTGTAAACCTCCTTTTCTGTCCGTCCATCCGGACAAAGTTGTCCTCAGTACACGTCCATCCTTTCTGCCAAAGGTTGTCACTGCCTTTCACATCGGGCAGACCATCACTTTGCCCACCTTCTTTCCGCCTCCGCATCCTTCCAGAGAGGAAGAGAGGCTCCACTGTCTGGACCCAAAACGTGCACTTTCTTTTTACCTGAGTCGCACACAACAGTTCCGGGTGGATGACCAGCTCTTTGTTGGCTACGTTGGCGCCAAAAAATGTCGGGCCGTACACAAGCGGACTATCTCCCGGTGGGTCATCTTGTGTATAAAAGCCTGTTATTCCCTGGCAAAGAAGGAGCCTCTGTCAGGGCTGCGTGCCCATTCTACCAGGGCGACGGCTGCCACTACGGCATTGGGACGTGGTGTCCCCTTACAAGACATCTGTCAGGCAGCTACGTGGGCCTCGCTGCACACTTTCTCTAAACACTACTGCCTGGACAGCCAAGTCCGGAGAGACGGCTTCTTTGGCCGTTCTGGTGTGATCTTGGTTCGCAGACCCACCACCGGGGTTGGTATTGCTGGGGTATCTATTCTAAGGTAAGGAAACTATCACTAACGTGTTTCTTTCAGATGAACAAGTTACTTACCTTCGGTAACGATATATCTGTAAGAAACATTAGTTAGTGATAGATTCCTTACCGCGCCACCCATCCTCCCCGTTCTGCGAACTGATTTCTAGGGTTAAGGTCATCCCTTTCAGGGCCCTAGTTTCAATGCACCAGTGGTCAGTATCTTGCATGGCTCTGCGTTCCTGGCGCGGAAAGTCGTGTACAGAACTGACGTCAGCGCGCGAGGGTGGCGTCTAAGTAGCTGCCGCGTCGTCATCTCGGCGGACACGGAGCCGCACGACGCCACTTTCCGACGCGCAGGGGTACTGCTGACGAAAACTTTCCGGATCCAGTCTGACGCCTGGGGATATTCTAAGGTAAGGAATCTATCACTAACTAATGTTTCTTACAGATATATTGTTACCGAAGGTAAGTAACTTGTTCATTACAAGTATAATCACAAGATTATCTGCTCATATTTTATGACCACATACAAAACACCCAGTCCACTAATAGTGTGAGTGGGTAAAGTAAAATGTATAGCATCATGGCAACTGTCATATAATAGTAACTTATTGTACTTAGGGTTAAACTAAACACACTGAGGTGACCCAAATCAAATAAAAAAATATGTCCTCCCAATTCAAGGACTTAAAAACTGGAGAGTACTCCAAAAACGCTACCGCCAAACATGAGAACTCGTCTCGCCGTTCTACAGCAGCTCCATGTTTATGTGGTCAAGAAACATAATAAGCAATTGAGAAAGGACTAAATCGTGTTACACATCATAACGTGCTGCAACAAAGAGTGGCCATTTTGAAATGCATCGTTTTGGATTTGCATATCAAAATCTACAAGGACTGTATATCTTATATAATCACACTTAACCACAAATTAAAGCTAGGCTAGTTAAAATGTATTAAATAGCAACAAAATCACTCGCAGAAAGAAAGTAAACCTAAATATTAAATAGAAAGCATATTCCTGAATAACGCACCCAAGGTCGGCCATCTTACGTGAGTAGTAATAGAAAGCCAAATAATGACGAAAAGACTATATCTTATAGCTGCCAGAAGGACAAAATAACACATTCTGCCATAATTTCATAATTTAGTACAATGAAGTACTATCCAGGAAGAAAAAGGAGTAATAAAAGGTGGTCACGAAGTATTTCCTGCAATACTTAATATATAAAGTAACTCATCATTAGTAGAGACAGTTCAGTACAACCCAAGGAATTAAAACAAACCCAAAGTAAAGAAAATCCTTGGTAATTCGCCATAAACGCAGTTTCTCATAAACCTAAATTTGAAACATATTAAAATATCAGGCCAAAGATGTACAATCAAAATCAAATTTAAAGATCTTGGGCTATGGTCTGGGTATACCGTAAGGAGACCTAATATCAGAACAAAGAAGACATAATACAACTGTGAATTTGTGACCTCTTTGGAATGCTCGGAACCTCAGTGGAAAATGTGTTGTCTGTAAATTACTGTGCGCTACCGCACTATGCTTTAGTAAAATATTTGCAAACATGTACTCCAAAATGCATCACCTTCTACATGCTACACCCTTGCCACTCTCCTGCTGAATACATTTGCTGCACTTTGTGTGAGGCTAGGATTTTATACAATCCCTATGACTTCAGTGATGTAACATTGATGTCAGCCTCCGTACTCTGAAAATTGTTCCAGCACCACTGGTGCAAAGGTGCTGAACCTTGTCTTTAAGTCCAGTTTTAAAGCAAACCTTTGCAAGTATTCCCACGCAATACTTGCTGCTGTTTTTTTTTACTTTACAAAGCCATTTCAACTGAAAATGTGCTCACTATACGTAATCACACACAATCATCCCACTTGTGTATGATTTTCACACATAAATTGAGAAATATGAATATGGCCTAACAGCCAGAGCTGCCGACTTGGATCTGGGAAATCTGGTTCGAGTCCTGGCGTTGGCTCTGAGCAAATCACTTAATATCCGATGCTTAAAATAAAATGATTTTTAAAAGTCTTGTGATTTTAGTGAACAGATGCCACAGGCCAGCACCCCACTCTGAAAAATGTTGCCGTTCCAGTGCAGTTCACCATCTCTCATTTTTAAGGGCGGATCAGTATCTAGGCCACAGCCTGATAAAGACATATGGAAGGGCGTGGTCAAGGTTGTGACATTTACAAACGATTACTGTTAGAAAGGAATGCAAATAATTGAAAAGAGTATGTTATTTTGGGAAGTCATAGCATTTTGAAGGCAGTTCCACTATTGCATTAAAAATCCACCCTGCCTCATATCAGTTAAAGTTAGGAGGGTCGCAAAACTTTGCTGTTCTAGAAATTGGTTTGTGCTTCTAAAAAATTTGGGAAGCCCCGGCCTTGGGGTTTAATACACGTGAACTCAGCACCATCTAATGCACTCCCAGAAAATCTGAGTCTCATCTAAAGTTCTCTCATAACTTTTTTGAAAGAATTCATTTACATCGAAACCACCACCTTATAAACACCCCCAGTAGCTTTCTGTTTTTATAAGACAAATTAGCCAGTTCAGATATCTGAACTATATTTCCTTCCCTATTTGTGTTGATCTATACCGAACTACTAAAAAATAGCAAGCTATTTTCTGATCGGCATTGTTGAATCTCCGTATTATCATCTAAAACCTGGCACACATTCTGTTGTCCTGAAAATTGGAATTGCAATCCACTCTGTAATAACCCAGTCAGAACAATAGATAATCTATCTGTCCCATAATAAATTGGAAAATTGGGTAGCCAAGTAACAGTTTCAAAATATATTGTTCGAGGCATATGAGCTGCAGATCACACACTATGCATAGATCGCCATCTGGTGTTGGGCCCAGATGTTTGCACTTTGTTGTTGTATTGGAATAAGTCTTTGGAAGTCACGAGATAGGTGACTCCTCCTTTGGACAAAAGTGCGCATGGGCATCGACTCCATCTTCAAATTGTTTTTTTCCGCCATCGGGCTCGGATGTGTTTGTCGCGCTCCAGTTCGGTGTCGCTACCGTTCTAACTTTCGACACGCAATCCTTCCCCCTTTCTTCGGTATTGTTTTCGATCGCGTTTCCCTTCTCGGCGCGCATCTCTACAAACTCGAACTCTTCCATTCCGGTCGTCGACGCAGGCCTTCGGGCCTAGCTGCGCCATCAGGCCTTTTGGCTCATGGAAAGGATTCCTTTCAAAAAGTGTCCTCAATGTGGATCCAAGTTTCCCCACGCCGATCTTCACGAGGTGTGTAACCTCTGCCTTTCGCCCGAGCACGAGGCCAAAGACTGTCCGGCTTGTGCCTCTTTCCGCTCCAAGAAAACCATACGGGATCGTCGAGCTCGAAGAAGCATGGCTCGATCTTCCACATCGATACCGGACGATATCTTCCAGGAAGGCATCAACGTACCGGAGCAGGAACAACTCGAAGAGGACATCATCAGCGCCTCCGAAGCCGACGTCGAAGACATCACTCCTGGGTAACGGGTCGTAAGTACTGATGTCGACCCCTCCCCCTCCCATCCATTCCTACAAAGGCTTCGGTAACACCTTCACCTTCGGGCCCAGGTGCACACCGGGACAAAACTTCCCACGCCCCGCCTTCCGGCTCGGCAAAGAAGTCGCCACACAAGCCTTCAGGCCGCTCGGGCTCGAGCCAGCCTGCCCTCACTACCGAAACCCCATCCCCGGCACCGAGGCCAAAAGACAAACCCAGAGACAAACCACTGTCTTCGCCCGCACCGAGACCCACATCGGCCCATTCGGCACCGAAACCCACGGGCACCGAGCTTTCGGATCCGAAAAAACCATCGGAACCGAGCAAACAACCGGTTCCGAAAACTGCAGGCGCTCAACCTTCGGAGCCCAGAAAATTATCGGAACCGATTCCAAAGACCCCAATGGAACCAAAGAAAACTCCCGGTTCCAAACCTAAAGAGCATAAAACAACTCCAAAATCGGTGCCACGAAAAAATCGGCACCGAAACCACACACTACAGAGGAGGAGCTTTTCCAACCTGATCCAACCCAAAAGACTCTGGAAATAGACCCAAATACAGGTCGGCTTATAGTTAGCCCTTCCAGGAAAAAGAAATTGGACAGACCTGCACCAGCTCCACTCCCCTAAAGAAAAGAGACATTGCCACTTCTCCTTTCAGAATTCCTTCTCCACCTCCTCCTCCACACCACATCTCCCCTACTCCATCTCCAATACCCTCACAATCTCCTCCACCTCAAGATGATGAGGACCCTTCTGAGTACGAGGGCGATGATCAACCTTTAGGAGAACCTAGCCCTCCTAATATCCCAACTGACCCATGGGACAATTATGGCACACCAGATGTTCCTGACACACCACAAGATGTCTACCCATCTAGACCATCCCCTCCAGAGGACACTATAGGGTTCACTCAGCTCATACACAGAGCCGCAGAATACCACGGTGTGGATTTACACACAGACCCTATAGAAGAAGACTTCCTTATGGACACTTTCGCACCATCTCAAAGGTCCACTTCTATTCTCCCAATGTTGAAAGGGGTAATCAAACACGCTCCTGAAGTCTTTAAGGATCCTGTAAGGGCTAGAGTCATTAACCCCAGGGTAGAAAAGAAATACAAGTCTGCCCCAGCTGACCCCGTTTACATTAAAGGGCAACTTCCCTTAGATTCTTTGGTAGTTTCTAACGCCAGGAAAAGGGCTAACTCCCAAACCTCGGTCGATGCTCCACCTCCTGATGAGTCAAAACTCTTGGACGCCTCTGGTAAAAGAACAGCGTCCCAGGCAGCTAACATTTGGAGAATTACCAACACACAGGCTTTGCTGGCTAGGTACGATAGGGCACACTATGACGAACTAGAGACCCTACTACAACACCTTCCAGATCAATACAAAACAAGAGCCAATGATCTCATCCAGGAAGACAAGATTATAACAAATACCTCCAATCGATGTGCTCTGGATACTGCAGACACAGCCTCACGAGCCATTAATACCAGTGTCCTTTTGCGTAGACATGCATGGCTCCGTATTTCAGGGTTCAAACCCGAGGTTCAAACTGCCATACTAAATCAGCCGTTTGACCAAGAACATTTATTTGGACCTAGTGTGGATTCATCTTTAGAAAAGATGAAAAAAGACACCGACACAGCCAAATCAATGGGAGCTTTGCAATCGCAAACTCCCAGAAGTTCCTTTCGTCGCTCCTCTTATAGGGGCGCCTCTAGAGGTTTTACCACGATAACTCCTCCACGTCCTATAAAAGTCCCACCCAGACCTCATCTACCAGAGGTTATTACAGAGGAGGCTACAGGGGCAATAACAACAAGGGTAGAGGCAAATCCGTCAATACTCGTACTGCCTCCACCTCCAAACAATGACTTCCCTCCACTCCCCCAGACCATTCCACTCCAGTCGGGGAAGATTACTACAGTTCCTACCTGTCTGGAACACCATTACCACGGACAGGTGGGTGAGACAAATCATCCAATCCGGTTATTGCCTGGAACTCACTTCAACTCCCCCAAACATACCACCCAAACAGCGTCCAATGTCAACAGACCATTTAACGCTTCTCAAACAAGAGGTACTTTCCCTCCTACAAAAACATGCAATAGAACCAGTTCCCCTGCATCAGCAAAACACAGGGGTCTATTCACTGTATTTTCTCATTACAAAGAAGGACGGAACCCTGAGGCCCATCCTCGACCTCAGACCATTAAACCTCTACATACAGTCAGACCATTTTCATATGGTCACTCTTCAACAACTCCTTCCTCTACGCAAACAAGGAGATTTCCTTGCCACCTTAGATCTCAAGGACGCCTACTTCCACATTCCCATTCACCCTGCTCACAAAAAATATCTTCGATTTGTAGTGGACGGTCAACATTATCAGTTCAAGGTGCTCCCATTCGGAGTCACCACAGCACCCAGAGTCTTCACAAAATGTCTGGCAGTCGTAGCAGCCCACTTAAGAAGACAACAAATTCACGTCTTCCCATACTTGGACGACTGGCTCATAAAAGCCAGGTCGCATACCCAGTGTGTAAATCACACACACACCACAATCCAACTACTTCACGACTTAGGGTTCACAATAAATCTCACAAAGTCTCACCTCCAACCGTCCCACATCCAACAATATCTAGGTGCCACAATAGACACCTTAAAAGGCCTTGCACACCCCAATCCAGCCAGGATAGCAAGCATGCAAGCCCTTATAACAAAATTCCAGCCGCAACACTCCCTTCCAGCTAGAGTGTTTATGCAACTAATAGGAATGATGGCCTCGTGCATATTCATAGTCCCGCATGCAAGACTCCAGATGCGCCCCTTACAGGAATGCTTAGCACGTCAGTGGAACCAAGCTCTAGGTCAGCTAACAGATCTGGTGTTGGTGGACGGCCGCACACATCGCTCTCTGCAGTGGTGGAACACCCAAAACCTTTCCAAAGGGCGACCGTTCCTAGAGCCAGTTCCACAGATTGTGCGAACAGCAGACGCATCGCTCACCGGATGGGGGGCTCATCTACTACATCACACCATACAGGGCACGTGGACACCTCAGCAAAAGCTACTCCACATCAATCATTTGGAGTTACTAGCAATCTTTCTGGCATTAAAATCATTCCAGAAACAAATATCAGGCAAAGCTGTCTTAGTCCGGACGGACAATATCACAGCAATGTATTATTTACAAAAACAGGGGGGGACGCACTCTCTGCAGCTCTCTCAACTAGTTCAGAGCATATGGAGGTGGGCTATTCCTCAAAACATATTCCTTTTAGCCCAACATCTTCCAGGAATTCAGAATCAGATGGCAGATCTGTTAAGTCGTCAAACACAACAGATTCACGAGTGGGAACTTCACCCACAAGTTCTTCATCCATTTTTCCAAATGTGGGGGCATCCAGAGATAGATCTCTTCGCCCCACATTACAACACAAAATGCCCAAGCTTCGCCACCAGATATCCACACCCATTGTCCAAAGGCAATGCAACATGGATGAATTGGTCAGGCAGATTTGCGTACGCTTTTCCGCCTCTCCCACTCATTCCATTAGTGATGCGCAAGCTGCAACAACAGTCACTAACACTGATTCTAGTTGCTCCAACATGGGCCAGACAACCATGGTACACAACATTGCTGGAACTATCCGTAGTCCCGCACCAAGAACTACACCTCTCCCCACATCTCTTAACACAGAACCGTGGAGAGATCAGACATCCAGATCCAGCACAGCTCAATCTAGCGATCTGGCTCCTGAAGTCCTAGAATTTGGTTACCTCAATCTTCCACCTGATTGTATGAACGTTATCAAAGAGGCTAGGCGCCCCACCACTAGAGCCTGCTATGCAGCCAAGTGGAAAAGATTTGTTATATACTGTACCAATAACACAATCAATCCTCTAGATGCGTCCATTCAACACATCATATGTTACCTGCTGCATCTTCAAAGATGGAATCTAGCATACACATCCATTAGATTGCATCTCGCTGCCATAGCAGCTTACCTACAAAATAGACAACATTTGTCATTGTTCAGGGTACCAGCCATTAAAGCATTTATGGAAGGCCTCAAAAGAATAATTCCTCCCAGGGTACCACCCTCTCCAGTGTGGAATCTAAACATCGTCCTCACTAGATTAATGGGCCCTCCATTCGAACCTCTACATAAATGTGAGCTCCAATTTCTTACATGGAAAGTTGCTTTCCTTGTAGCCATCACATCTCTCAGAAGAGTCAGTGAGTTACAGGCACTAACTATTCAAGAACCATTTTTACAACTCCATCATAACAAAGTGGTTCTCAGGACAAATCCCAAATTCCTTCCTAAAGTTATTTCTCCCTTCCATCTCAACCAATCTGTGGAGTTGCCAGTATTCTTCTCGCAACCACAATCAGTAGCAGAAAGAGCTCTTCATACACTAGACGTGAAAAGAGCCCTCCTTTACTACATTGACAGAACAAAACCTTTTCGTAAACAAAACAACTTTTTGTATCCTTCTCACCACCACATAAAGGCAATCCTATATCAAAATCTGGGATTGCAAGGTGGATTGTCAAATGTATACAAATTTGCTACCACAAAGCAAAACGTACACTATCTATTCCCCCTAAAGCCCACTCTGCCCGTAAAATAGGGGCTTCTATGGCATTTTTAGGGAACATTCCCTTAGATGACATCTGCAAAGCAGCTACATGGTCTACACCGCACACATTCACAAAACACTATTGTGTAGATGTGCAGGCAAAACAACAAGCTAGTGTGGGCCAGGCTGTACTCAAAACACTATTTCAAACTACTGCAACAGATACTGGTGGTCGCCGCTAAAGGGAAGTACTGCTATGCAATCTATGCATAGTGTGTGATCTGCAGCTCATATGCCTCGAACGGAAAATGCTACTTACCAGTATGCATCTGTTCTTGGCATGTAGAGCTGCAGATCCACACACGCCCACCCACCTCCCCGGCTACCTTTATCTGTTCCAGTATTATCTTAATTAGATACAACATACATGGACATCTCTTTCTGTTTCTCACAAAACTCCATCATTTCCCTTCTTGGCGAAAAACAATCTGAAGATGGAGTCGATGCCCATGCGCACTATTGTCCAAAGGAGGAGTCACCTATCTCTTGACTTCCAAAGACTTATTCCAATACAACAACAAAGTGCAAACATCCGGGCCCAACACCAGATGGCGATCTATGCATAGTGTGTGGATCTGCAGCTCTACATGCCAAGAACAGATGCATACTGGTAAGTAGCATTTTCCTTTTTGATATGCTGTTTGTCTGACTGCATCGAACCACTGAAATGGTGACAGGATTCTTTCTGGTCCACTGTGTTCAACCTCACGTTTAACATCAGAATCTGTTGCACATATCGTTGTCTAAATCAGAACTAGACATCACTTTATGCGACTTTGTAAGTAAAATTGACCCACTTGTGTCAGCACGCTAATAAATGATGAGCTTGCATTTCTATGTAACTACTAGACACTCTGATCTCATTGATATAGTTTGACATGATTAAATCAATTTTTAGCGCACACTCAATATGAAGCTTTCGCCCCAGATGAATATACACAGTCTTATCATGGCCCATGAACAATACTGATATAATCCATCTGCAAGGCAATATAATTTATTATTTCAAGACAGATAGAAAAAAAAGTGCAAGCATATTTCTTCACAGGTTACCTAATCACAAATGCACTCTCATAATGCTGTATTGACTTGAATAGTTAAGTTCCACTCTCTGAGATAATTCCTGATGCACCTGTAGATTTTTTAATCTGTCAGAAACACAGAACACACACTGAACATGTGTATTTTGCAACACATGATTTGATTCATATTCTGGCTTATATGTATGACTTTCATTATGTTCGTTTTAAATTGTGACCAAAAATGTATTGGTTTGGACAACTACCTGAGACAAAAGTAATTTATATGATATGACATGTGCGTGTAGTTGCAAATTAAGAATATGATTTAATGAAATGGTTAGCAATATTAGAACTATTTAGGCAGTTATCAGAAGTGACTTTGGGCGACGGAGTAAATTTCTCCATCGCCCTAATGGAGGTGGCGCCAGCCAAATTATATGTCCATTGGCCCAACAGACATTTCAAGCATTGACAGGAACCGGTGCCAGGGCAGTTCCTGCTAGTGCATTGTAATTTTGATGAACTGCTCCATCAAACACAACGGAGCCGTATGCCAAAGTTACATTTTTTTTATTTTCAAAAAGAAAATCCCAAAGCTGGATTTTCGGTTTGAAAATTAAATTAATCCCCCCTCCCTCGCCATGGGAGTGTCCCATGGCAACAGGGGTTTTTGAGCACTTTTCAGTGCCCATTACTGCCAGGTATTTCCTGGCAGTGACGGGCATTAAACAACAGCTATATGTCCACCCATCTAAATTAGACAATTAGACGGGTGGACATGTAGCCAAACCTCTGACAGCCCTTCCTCCGTCGAGCTGTCGGAGGATTTTGACCGATGCGGGGACGTAATAGTCTCCGCCGTCGTTAAGCTATGGCCCGCCTGAATTTAAATCAGGTGGACAGACCATAGTCGTGGTGGGAAGGAACTCTGTCGCCTTTGCAACAGAGTTCCCTGTCCCCAAGATATAAATCAGGCCCTATGTTACTCCACAGACCTCATGAAGCGAGTAACCTCAGATAACCTGTTGGCTGTACCTTATGTAAAATGTAAGTGATTTCAAAGATAAACTTTGACTTTGCTTATAAAAATTTAATTTCAAGAAAAAGCTGAAGAGTTTAAAAACATTTAAATGGACAAAAACAGGGATTAAATCATAAACCTTGTTGAATCTGTAATTTTGAGGCCCATCATCCTTTTTTCATTTTTGTTTTTTACTTCAAGTATTTTTGCACTAGACACTACTGGAAGCACCTAGTGTCGCATATATTGGTGGCCCCATCCAGCGCTAGGCAAAGTTTCCCTCAAATGTTATTGCTTCCGTCTTGTATATTGGGACAGTCTACCTTGTCGACCTATGTAGGGCATAAAGTACTACACTGTTGTGTAGTCTTGTTCATAATTACACATTATTGGTTCACACAGCACACCAAGTAGATGCCTTCTGAACAAACAAGGAGATCAGAATGGGAATAAAAGCATTTAATGACAGAGAAGAAACGTTAACACAAAATAAGAGAGGGTAAAAACGAATTATATAGATAATTTCAAAGTGGACGTTTACTAAACTGTTAGAGCTATATCTTAGTGATACCGCTGGGGAACCATTGTTATAGTCAGACATAAGTCATTCAACTTTTCAAGAACAAATTGGCAGTTTCTTTTAATCTGCTTTTTTGTGACAAAAATGCAGAAGTGAATATTAGATGAGTGTTTCGGAGTTGATTAATTGAGATAGTGAAAAATGGTATGATGATCTTCCTCTCCGGGCGGGCTCATACTCATCTCTTTCTCGGTTTCCTACTATTTTCTAAGAGACAGTTGTCATGACCTCGCAATACATATTTAGGGGCTCTCATAAGGCAATACCCAAGAGAATGAAGAGCTAGAACTGTCAGATTTGAGACTGTCCCATACTACAGTGAAGCACAGTTCAACCACAGCATCACTTGTTGCTTACCTAGGTATATGTTAATGTTTCATTCTGTGGTACGGGCAGTACTTTATCTGAGTACATTTACTGTGAGGAAGACCTGTTCTGCTGAAGGAACTAGCTCTGCCATTTGTCACACCCTCAGTGCATCATGTACTTTGCTTTGAGGTTGAGACACTGTTTTGTACCAGGTTGCTTTGCAGATCCGATTTTTTTGTTAATGGTTTGCTGTCACCAAGAGTCGAAATGGAGGATCTGATGGGAGTCATGTATGTTTATGTGCTATTTAGGAGATGAGGAAATGTTTTCTTTTTCCAAATTGAATGTCTGTTTCTCCAGTGATAAGCAGATGAAGTAATTACAAGAAGGAAATAAGAAAGGGGACGTAGGTCATGGCAAAAAGCAGCAAATCTCTCCTCCTCCAGATGCATCTTCCTGATGGACAGCTGTCACAAGGTGTCCTGTGTGTCTTGAGGCATACAGTGCACTTTCTGATACAGAGCCGTTTCCTGATTGTGCCGTTCTGCCTCCTTGAATCTCCCTTCTATGACACAGCTTACCCAAAAGGTTCCCTGTTGACCCTCCAAGCCTCCTCAAGAGGGTCCTTGTTTGATTTACAGACTGGTTTGTGTACAATTCTTGTCCAAGTGGTAATAGGAGTGTGACTATATGTGAAAAGAAATGTGTTGATGACTGCTTTCCTCATAGGCTGCAGGGCTGCCTGAGGAGCTGAATAGTGCTTCAGTATCTCTGTGAATGGAAGCATAGATGCGTTTCTCCTACTTGCAGACCATTGTTGTTGTCTCTTTCAGACACTGGAATCTTCAGGCGAATACTGTATGTCGTGTATACAGATTGTATCAGACAATGTAGTGGACCCATGTACATGGTGAGTCTGCCGCTTCTAGTGGTGATCACAAGCAATCTACACAACACTGTCAGTTCAGCATAGACCTGTTTGTGCGCTGGTACCTCAATTTATAGACTTTACCTTGCAGCCTACTATATGAAACAGGTTTTGTATGTTTTCTGGGGATGTGCTAGAAAACTGTGTTTCCCTGCCCATACCATGGGCAAATAATCGTTTCACTGATATAACCTAGAGTAACAACTGAAATTGCAAAGCTTGCTGGCAAGCACTGCATAAATACGCACTTAGGGCGAGATGTGCTAAACGTTTTTACAGTCACATACAGCCTGAATCACTGCTTCCAACTGCAAACAATTTTTATTCAGTGTATTAAAGCTATTTTGAGAGTCAGTACGTTTTACACTCCTAAAATGGCTGTGTGATTTCATACTGAATTGCTATTTAGAAAGGGCCCGCTGTAGGCATCACACCCAAATAGTGATTTGGTATGAGAGATGTCAATGTTTTGCAACCAAAATCCGGTTGCAGATCATTGAAAACTACCGACTTCTGAATTGGGGTGTTAAGGAATTTGTAAAAGGGAACGGGTCCCAAGTCGACCCCTTCCACTTTGGGAATCTAAATAAAAAAGTTTGATGGCCCCTTATCTTTTATGTAGAATAAGCTGCATTAAAAAAAGTTTACTTTATTAAAAAGTGATCAGACTCAGTGGTCTGTTGACCCTAGCAGGCCACCGTCCCTGGGGGGGGGGGTCACGAGACAGAGTGACTCGCAATGTGTGACCTACTTTTTCAATATTCATGAGGTAGGTTGGATTGCAACCCACTCAGATCCAGAATTTTACGATCTGACCTATTGGTACATAGCTTTGTTAATAAAAGTCTTCAATGGCTGTGCAAAAAAGTGGTTGCTATTTGCAACCAGTATTTTCTCTCATTTTTTATTACATCAGGCGCATTGTTATTTTTTAATTTCATACTGCAGGTAGGAGAATGAAGCACAGAATTCTGAAGGTGGAAGTCGCACAACCCAGTCAGCATTAGTCAGTTTTAGAAAATAGAAATAAGGAGAAGGCACTGGGAGAGAGCTTTAAGCTCAAAATCCCACACAGTCTTAAGAGCGCTGTGATTCAAAACGCCTAAATCTCCAGTGCGTCTGCTCCAGAGATCCTAATTTCTGTGATCTTTATCTCTTGCCTAAGCTGCTGTTTTCACAGCGTGCAAGATAGCTGCATTTCTCTTCTGATGTTGGTTAGCTCCACAGATATCTCCTCGACTGACTACTTGCATGCTTTTATTTTTTCCAGGACCGGATGGTGTTGCTTGTCATGGGAAACATAATAAACTGGTCTCTGTAAGTATGAATTGGTCACGCAGTGTGATAGCTAAACACAGCAAGCATCATTCAGGCCTATAAAGACAAAATGTATCTGTTAAAGAATATTGATAATCAGCAAAAGCAAGCAGAGCCTGACCAGGTTGTGTTCTGCAAATTGTGAAAAAGTCAACCATTTTAAGGGAGAGGTTTACAGAATACCAACAGATGTTTCCCCATTAAGTAAACTCTGGTCAGAATGCAGAGCACTCAAAATGAGAAGTGTTGTGGTTTTTAGATGAACAAGTGAACCAAAACAGGTTTTCTGTGGAGAGTGGACTTTTCATTTACAAAAAAACCAACATGATACATCAACATCCTCGTCTGTGTTTGAGGAGGTGCTGGAAATGATGCGGATCGTGTAAATAAGGTGCAGGCACCCCAGTGATGTCAGTTCTGTTTTTTCCATGCCTCACTGACATGGGATCCGTACAATTTCTTTTTATATTTGTTGTGTTATTTTTATAGACCTCTAAGAAAAGTCTCCTCCTATAGCATCTGGGTTTAAGTCCTGCTCGATCAGTCACTGATCAGTGTTGGTTAAAGGATTCTCACAAGTAGTGCCTATGCTATTTTGGGCCAGACCATGACACTAAAGCATGTTCCGTGTGTCAGTCAGTTTATCCCAAGGCCATTTGTGAAAGAGAGGTGAAATTGAAGGTAGCATCTACAAAGAGTCACTCACGGTCTCTCTCTAGAAGGACAATAACTTGCTGAAGGTCATGGTTCCATTCCATATCCCCCTTACAGCTCTCAAATATCAAAAGAAGGAGCACAGACCTTTCTGCTTCGAGGCATGGAAAGAAGAAGCAGAAGTGAATGGAGACCTACTGCCTCCTGTTCGGAGCCAACTCTGGTGCTTGAGCCCATACATTTTCCCCACAGACCGGTCAGAGATACGGGCCTTTAGAAACGCCATGCAGGCTATTTTTGCCAGAGCCACTGATGTACTTTCTCTGGTCAAAGTCAAAGGTTTACCTGACTCCAGATGGTTCCTATGTGGCGCCGTTGGTTTTGGCCACAACTCTATTGATTTCATAGGGTTGATTTAGCACTGCCCCCAGTCATGACTATTAACATGCTTCTTCTGGCCTAGTGACTCTTGGTTTGGTGCCACAATCGCCGGCATCTGCACAGACATCAATTCCTAAAACACCCATCATACAATGGTTGAAAGAGGTTAAGGCTAAATGCAAGGCACCTCAGAAGCTGATGTAATTCCTTGATATTTCACCAGTGACTACAAAGCAATCTTTTCGGCTAATGGAAGAATTGTTTGTCTCAGACTCCAATTTAGTTCAAATTCTGCTCAGCATACTTAGGATAATTACAGTCATCAATGCAGTCTTCTTCCTCCTATAAATTTTATTTCTCACATACTAATGGACCTTCATGATCTTATTGTGCTTGGCACTTCTCCGGATAATGAAATTCAGACTCCTTTTCCGCTGATCATGCTTAATTTTAAGAGGTGCATCTAAGGGAAACGGAAACACTTTCCATTCCAGTGTATCTTGCTGAGATGAAGTCATTAGTATTAGTAAGACTTTCTCAAGTAAACAACCATTGGAAGGATTGATTCAATTTCATGAGGCGCTGATGGATCAGACAACCTTGAACAACATTTGCAGTATCAAGAACTATTTTGGGTATGTACAAGCTGGAATCTTTAGATCATTCATATCTCAGCACTAATCCTACACTGCATAGTCTGGGGGGGGGGTTCAGGCATGTTCTGCCTCTGTTAAAGGAGCTACAAGTCCATATATTCCTCTGAATAGAGTGTCCAAGCATCTGGACCCATTGGGAGGGAAAATGTTCGCTTCTGTAGGTGCTCCCCTTAAATGCAAAAACAACAAGGTGATGGATGGAATGCTTGAATTAATCTCCGCCACTAGCAATGGCTCAAGGACGCATTCCAATCCATAATTGTTCGCCCACTATTCCACTTCAGTTTGGACCCATCCACGTACAAATCAGTCTTGATCCTGTTACTCATTGGAACAGTCTAGCACGAACTGCCAGGCCAGGTCCTCCCTGAACTGAAACACAAGCACCTCAGGACTGGTTTCATCCCTGTTATGGGCTGGGTATAGCTTACTTCCAGTGGCACAGTGAGCCCAGGACCTACTTCGTTCCCATACACTCAGACAAAACACTTCCTCTTCCACAAGGCCTTGCTCAGAGGCTCAGTCACCTTTTTGGCTTGGATACTGATCAGTCTGATGATGAGTATGATTTACCACCACAGCATGATGATGAGATCTTTCTGGACATGCTGGAGGCCAGTAGGCTGGATACCTCCCCTGACGTAGGGTTATTTTCGCCCCTTTGGCCCCCAATGCAGGATAGTGCATCTTTTGACATGGTGATTAGACCTGCAGCTGAGGTCCTGGACCACATCTGCCTTCAGTTGAAGTCAAAACAAATGTCCTCACTGAGGGTTTGCACCCTGGGCCAGTCTCATCCGAGCCCTTGCTTCCATTTCTTTAAACTCTGACTTACACACTTATGGGTTACTTGGGCGAAGCTTTGCTCTTGCCCACTTGTAAGCAGGCAGATGGCCAGGCACCACAGACCGGCGCTGGATAACCCAGACCTTTCCTTGCAGCACCCGATTACTAAGAGTGTTGGAATTTAATAAAAAATGCCTGTTTTGTGTTACTATATGTTGCTTTGCTTAAGTTAGCGTTTGCGGCACCATTTTATATTCAGCTGCCATTTTGGGCCATGATCGCAATTAACTGTTCTCTGACTCTGCTAGAAGAAGCCATCCTGAATCTTCTATGTCCCTCAAGGTTGGGCCTCTCTGTATTAATGAATGCACTGTTTTCGTTACTGCATACCTTTCTCACAAGATAGAAGCCTGCTCCCACCAGTCCGGCTATGAGCGCAGGCAGAGTGACCTTGGCACACAGATAGTGTGTGCCCAGTCTCATGATCGAAACTTATTCTTCTGTAACTACATTGTATAGCTGGTCCCAACTGGAAATTTCCAGTTTGGGCGTGTTTTACTGGTCCTGAATTGTACATAATGTTTCACCCTGTGTTCTGATGTCAGTCCTCTCTGCAGCACCCCAAGCGACTGGGCAGACGGGACTTCGCTATAGTGTACCTGAATAAATCTATGCTTCGTTTGGATTCTCTACTGTCTGACCGACTCTTTATTTGTGTGGAAGGCTGAGAGGTGGTCGCGAGTGACCCGGGTGGCCCTAATCGGGTCACTTCCTTCAAGAGTTTGGTGATCCAAGTGTCCACCACCAAATTCAACCCTAATATGTTTCCCACTGCTCCTCCAGAAATGGAGTTTAAAAGGATTGAGGCGTTTGGGAGGTAGATGTTCTCTTCTGCCACCTTGTATATTGAAGTCAGTCAATGCAATCTGTATCTTAGGCAGCTATATGCCCTCCCTTTGAGACCTAGCGAGCTCCTGGAGGAGTTTCAAGCCCGATTGGCTCAATCAATTCAAGACGGATAGGGTGCAGCTAAATATGTCAATGGGGTTGGCTTGGATACTACTGACTGCTTGGGATTTGCAGTGGTCGCTAGTTTGATGCTCCACTGCCATATGTGGATCCGACCCTCTGGCTTTTCTGGGACATTCAGGCATCTCTAATGGATATATCGTTTGATGGGTCTCGCCTCTTTGGCGAAAAGGCTTATTCAGCCCTCGATAGCTTTAAAGAGTGCACCGTCACAGTGTGTTCCTTGGGCCTTTCAACCTGTGTCCTCAGCAGGCCAACCTTTCCTAGGCTACTCTAGAGGGCTGGAGTATAGACCACCAGACCCTGCTACCCCAATAGCAGTTACCCCCATCTTTTTGGGGTGGGGAATGGGATTCAAGCAGACATTGTGCAGGTCACGAAGGATACCACTCCACCCACTCCTCCACCATAGCCTTGTCAGCCTCCAAGCCACCTTAGTTTTCCCTGAGCTGTGCACATCTAAACTGAAGGAGGCAGGATCAGACGTTTTCTTCCAGGGTGGCAGGCCATTGCTTCTGACAGATGGGTTCTCCAGATCGTCCAGCAGGGGTATGCCCCACCATTCCTTTTTGACCCACCTCACCTTCCTCCCACATCAGAGCAGCTTTTTGAGGAGCACCTGTTCATCTTGCTGCAAGAGGTGCAGGTTCTACTAGCCAAAGTGGCCATCAAGAGTGTGCCAGTCTGGGAAATAGGGACGGATTGTTACTCTTTCTATGTCCTCCTGTCGAAGAAGGACGGAGGCCTTCTTTTTATTTTAGATCTTCAACCTCTGAATAGAATTCCTTTCTGCAGAAGGACAAATTCAACAAGCATTGGCATTGCCAATAGGTCTCGCCTTTGGAACCTTATAAGTGTTTAGCCGTGCAGCACATTGTCCTGGGTGCTGTACGATTGGAAGCAGCAAGACAAACGATGACCCAGAGGTAAGACAGGCCTGAAATGAAATAATGAAATTATGCGAGACAGCAGTAGAGCTGGGGCACAGCCAGTTAATAGAGTCCCCACTCAATGCCACTCTCTGAAAGCTATGGGGGTGGGTCCAATAACATTATATGCAGTTCAGAAAATATTTTTTAAAAATATATATCATTAAAACACTTTAGATCGCAATACGATATTTAATGATTTGCAAACATTTTGTCCCTGTGAAAAACAACTACGCATGGCCACGCTAATGCAGGGCATATGTGAACACCCGGTATGTCTCGCACAGCCTGTGTACATTATGTTAGGACAAATACTGTGGAGGGTGATGTGGCAACCTCAGATGTGGGGGTACAGCAAGTCTGCAGGTGGCAGAGAGAATAAAAACATGGAGGGAAAGTGTTAGACTGCAGTCCAAGGGGGAGACTGGAAGAGCAAAGGCCTTGTTGGAACTGGGATTGCTCCTCTGAACAAAGACAGGGCTGGAGTGGCGCCTGTGGTGTGCTACAAAAGTACTCGCCTCTGCAACTGCATTTTAACCGCCATGTTTAACAGAACAACCACGAGGCAGGATCTGTACAAAAAGACTATCTTTCTGATAGTATTCCAAACAAAGAAGCCTAATCCTGGGGGAGATGGGTGGTACAAAACTCCTGCACACCCTGTAAAAAGGCTGACGAAATTAGTATTCTCAACGGGGGTCTGGGCTGATGAGAAACAGATGTGGGATGGGTGTGGGGGTGTCAAGAAACAGAATATGGACAGAAGCACGGGGGAAAAGTTAATTGCAGCATGAGGAAATGTGTTGCAAAAAAGAGGTGTGCCCCAGCAGAGTCACAGAGGGCAGCCTCTTCCACCTCCATAGTGACTCCCGGGAATGGACAAACAGGCATGGGCAAATACGGATGAGGGGGGGGAGCTCAGGGTTGTTGAGAAATGAACGGTAGGAGGAGGTGTTTGGGGTGCTAAGAAACCGGCTATAAACAGAAGAGTTCATGTCTTTTACAAAGACTCTGCCGCCTTCCTTCACCCACTGGAGTCAATGCACAGAAGAACACTCACTCCAAGTCCTTGAAATCCAATTCTGTGCCCTCTACAGGCAAGCCCTATTCTCTAAAACAGAGGCCGGGAGGAGGAGCTGGTGGAGAGGCAGCTCTGCTGGTCCTGCATGAAGCGCTGCCAGATGCTGCCTCTGCGGTACATAGGAGGAGGGCGGGCAAATAACTGATAAGCTGTGGGGCTCTCTTTAATGTTCATTAATTCATAACAATGCGTTCACCCGACCGGAGCCTTTTTAAAAAAAAAAAATACACTAACAAGAAGTATTGCTGTGCTGCTTTTTAAGTAAAAATGAAAGAGCTTCGCAAAAGTGCATCCCATGTTGGTTGTTTGACGTTAGGATTAGCATCTTATGGCGGTCCTTGTCACCTATTTAGTAGAAGTTGTTCAAACTAGCAGCCTTCAAATAAAGGCTGGAGACAAAGGATAACAAAACAGAAGCATGTCACACAAAGCACCGCGCACAATGCTTGCCCCGGGTCAAAACAAAGACCAGACGCGCGGCCAAGAAACGCGCTCTCTGGTGAGGGCGGGGGAGGAGGGGTGAGGGAGGGGGAGGAAAGGCAGATGGCGCCTCGCCAGCGATGCAAGGAATGGATGGCGCGCGTGCACGCCATCGTGAACGCAAGCTGGTCGCCAGCCGAAAGCCAGTGGGTTTGCACTTCCAAAACCCGCTTACTAAAACTCTCGGCCAGACCAGCGCAAGCGCTGGTGCAGGCCGAGACCTAAAAATGCTCTCACTGGCCCAAGTTCTGTCTGCCGTGGATCTGAGTGATTGGATGTTTGCCTTGAACCTGCAGCATGCTCACTTTTAAGCTCCTGTCCTGCAGTCTCACAGACGTTACCTGCAGTTCAATGTAGGCCAGGAGCATTTTCAGTTTGACATGCTCTTTGACCTCACCAGCGCCTCTCAGGGGTTCACAAAAGTGATGGCATTGGTCGCCACCAAACCACAAAGGTTGGTAATACCAGCTGTTTGAGGCATGTGAGCTGTAGATCACATGCTTTGCATACTCCTGCCATCTAGTGTTGGGTCCGGATGTTTGCACTTTGTTTTTCTTCAAAAAAGTCTTTCCAGTCACAAGGTAGGTGCCTCCTCCTTTCGGTGAAGGTGCGCATGGGCATCGACTCCATTGTTAGAATGTTTTTTTCCGCCATCGGGTTCGGACATGAATTGCTGCGCTCCGGTTTGACACCGTTTCTCAGGTTCCCCTCGGTGCACAATCCACTTACCCTCGACGGTATTGTTATTCGATCGCATTCCCATTCTCCGCGTATCGTATCGGTTCAGAAAAAATCACTTTTGATCGGAAACTTCGTGGAAGGCCGTCGGGCCTAGCCACCTCAGGCCAGCTCGCAGTCGATGGAACGAACTCCATTTAAATTCTGCCCTGGGTGCCACACCAAGTACCCACGCACCGCCTCTCACGAAGTGTGCAACTTGTGCCTCTCCCCGGAGCACAACAAACAAGACTGCGACGCGTGCAAATCGTTCCGATCCAAGAAGACGCTCCGTGACCGTCGGGCTCGACGTCACAAAATGCAACATCAACACAGTGGCTTCATTCCGGATCTCTTCGGAGAAGATTCCGAACAAGAAGTCGACGACGCGCAAGGAGCCGAGGAGGAAGGCAAGCACATTTCCGTGTCAGAAGCCGACTCTGACATGGACGAAGAGATTCCGCAGGGTCAGCGTATCGTGAGCACCAATCCTCCCCTACCCCAAACACCATCTCTGCCCAATAAAAAGGCTCAGGTCCCTCCTCTGCCTTCGGGCCAAGGTCGGCACCAAGAACATGTTTCCAACGCCCTGCCGTTGGGCTCGGCACCAAAACAAACATCAAAGCCTTCCTGCTCGGGACCGAGTCGGCCACATTCAGGCACCGAGGCGAAACAATCGGCACAGAGACCAAAGCAAGTTTTGGTAACAATCCCTTCGATACCGAAACCAAAAACATCTTAGGATCCGAACACTTCGATGCCGAAAACATCGGCTCCAAAAATTTTGGCACCGAAACAAAAAACAGCTCCTACTCCATCAAAGGAGCATCATTTCGATGTCCCGCCTGCAAACCCGAAACAAAAGGAACTGGTTATCAACCCCAAAACTGGACACATTCACGCAAAATTGCCAGTATAACGCAAACCTGAAACAGAAGACACTTACCACATTCCTCTTAAGAAAAAGCATGTTGGTACTAATCCCTCTCCTCCTCCTCTATCACCTCCTTCCCCACCTAACCCAAATTTGCTCATAACACCCACAAATGTACCACCACCACAATCATCACACACCAGGATGATGGGGATGGGGTAGACGGTAATAGTCCTGATCCATGGGACGATTATAATACAGATCCAAACGCAGATAACGATCCAGACTTACACCCTACAAAACCCTCTCTACCTGATGATAATGTAGGATACATAGAGTTACCAAATAGGGCTGCTGAATATCATGGAGTTCAGCTTCATAAAGAGTCACTTGAAGAGGATTTTCTCTTTGAAACACTAAGCTCTTCCCAAAGATCCACTCAGACACTGCCTATGCTTAAGGGCATGCTAAAACATGCGGATGACATTTTTAAAGATCCTGTTTGCACAAGAGTTCTTACATTAAGGGTAGATGAGATCTGCACCAACAGATCCAGTTTATATCAAGGGTCAATTACCATTAGATTCCCTAGTGGTTTCTAACGCCCTTAAACAGGCATACTCACAAACCTCGGGGGATGCCCCTCCTCCAGACAAGGAATCTAAACTAATAGATGCCTCTGGGAAAAGAGTAGCTGCTGAGGCATCCAATCACTGGCGTATTGCCAATACCCAGGCTCTTTTAGCTAGATACGACAGAGTGCACTATGATGAATTGGAACAATTGCTCCAATTTCTACCTGATGAACACAAGGCTTTTAGATGCGGCTGACACTGCCGCGCGTGTAATCAACACCAGTGTTTTGTTAAGAAGGCCCACCTGGCTTAAAATTTCAGGGTTTAAACCCGAAGTACAGGCTTCTATTCTAAATCTACCTTTTGATAAAGAGCATCTCTTTGGTCCTGTGGTAGACACTTCCTTAGAGACAATGAAAAAGGACACAGACGTTGCAAAGTCTTTGGGAGCCCTACAGTCCCCATCCAATCAGGGTTCCTTTCGTCACTCCTTCTATAGGGGAGGCTCCAAGAACATATCTACAGACAACACCTCTACATCGTATAAAGGCAGCAGTCAGTCATCCTCTTCAAGAGGTTACTTTCGAGGCGGATATAGAGGCAATAATGGCAAGGGAAGAGGTAAAGGTTCCACACCTTGCACCTCCCCCTCAACAAGCAGAGACTTGCCTCCACTCCCCCCGATCATTCCACTCCTGTCGGGGGACGTCTCTCCCAATTCCTACCCGTCTGGCATACAATAACTTCAGACTGATGGGTTCTAGGAATTATCCAATCTGGTTATTGCCTGGAGCTTACCGACAATCCCCCAAACATTCCTCCACGCTCACACAAAATGTCACCAGAGCATCTACACATCCTCAAACAGGAAGTTCACTCTCTTCTGCAAAAGGGAGCTATAGAGCCAGTACCTTTACAATATCAAGGATCCGGCGTGTACTCCCTATACTTTCTGATACCCAAAAAGGACGGATCTCTCAGGCCTATATTGGACCTCAGAGAGTTAAATCAATATATTCACTCAGATCACTTTCACATGGTGACACTTCAACAAGTGCTCCCACTCCTACAACAAGGCGACTTTCTGTCTACTCTAGACTTAAAGGACGCATACTTCCATATCCCAATACATCCCGCTCATCGCAAATATCTCAGGTTTGTGATAGCGGGAAAACACTACCAGTTCAAAGTGCTTCCATTCGGAGTCACCACTGCTGCCAGAGTATTCACCAAATGCCTGGCAGTAGACGTTGCGCACCTGCGAAGACAGCAGATTCATGTCTTCCCATACTTGGACGACTGGCTCATCAAAGCCAGCTCTTACTCAAAGTGTCTCCAGCACACTCAAATAGCACTCAAATTACTGCACGATCTGGGGTTTACAGTAAATGTGTTGAAGTCCCATCTCCAACCCTCCAACACACAAACATATTTGGGAGCCACTCTCAATACTCAAAAAGCTCTAGCCTGTCCCAATGTAGCCAGAATCTGCAATATTCAGGCTCTAATTTCACAGTTTCAGCCCAACTAGTCATTACCAACTCGAGTATATATGCAACTACTGGGAATGATGGCGTATTGTATCATGATAGTTCCCCATGCAAGACTTCAAATGCGTCCCCTTCAGGAATGCTTAGCACGTCAGTGGAATCAGTCTCAGGGTCAATTGTCAGATCAAGTGTTGGTAGACTGCTCCACCCATCGCTCTCTGCAGTGGTGGAATCCACAAAACCTATCCAAAGGGCGGCCCGTCATCGACCCAGTTCCACAGACAGTGCTAACAGCAGACTCATCGCTCACTGGTTGGGGAGCTCATCTCCAGACTCGCACTATTCAAGGGTTGTGGAGTCAAAAGCAACTTCATATAAATCATCTAGAGCTGCTAGCAGTATTTCTAGCGCTGAAAGCCTTCCAGACTCACCTTGCAGGCAAAAGTGTCCTGATACGCACCAACAACATGTCAGCCATGTATTACATACAGAAACAGGGGGGGGACACACTTTCTCCAGCTGTCACGCCTTGCACAAGCCATTTGGAGGTGGGCCATACATCACAGAATTTATCTCCTGGCAGAACACCTCCCAGGAGTAAACAATCAGATCGCAGATCTTCTCAGCAGGCAGGGACAACAGATTCACGAGTGGGAACTTCACCCTCAAGTTCTCCTCCCATTCTTTCAAATGTGGGGTTTTCCACAAATAGATCTGTTCGCAACACACCAAAACGCAAAATGCCCAAACTTCGCCTCCAGGTATCCACACCCATTGTCCAAAGGCAATGCATTATAGATGAACTGGTCAGGGATATTTGCCTACGCTTTTCCGCCTCTCTCACTCATTCCACTAGTGGTTCGGAAGCTCAGACAAACATCCCTCACACTGATCCTAGTAGCTCCCACATGGGCTTGTCAACCTTGGTTCACCACCCTGTTGGAGCTCTCAGTAGTTCCTCATCAAAAACTACATCTCACACCCAGTCTCCTCACACAGAGCCATGGAGATATAAGACATCCAGATCCCAAGGAACTCAACCTAGCGATCTGGCACCTGAAATCATAGTTTGGCCATCTGAACCTTCCACCAGACTGTATGAATATCATTAAAGAGGCCAGAAGGCCTACTGCAAGGGCTTGCTACCCAGCTAAATGGAAGCGGTTTGTTATATATTGTAATAACAACCATATCAACCCTTTAGATGCTTCCATTCAAAATATCATTTGTTACTTACTACACTTGCAGCAGTCAGGATTGGCTTACACATCCATACGCTTACATCTCGCTGCAATAGCGGCATACCTTCAAAATAGACAGCATCTGTCCCTTTTCAGAGTACCCGTTATCAAGGCTTTTATGGAAGGACTCAAAAGAGTTATTCCACCAAGACTTCCACCTGCTCCAGTGTGGAATCTTAACATTGTCCTTACAAGACTAATGGGTCCACCCTTCGAGCCATTGCACAAATGTGAATTGCAATTTCTCACTTGGAAAGTTGCTTTCCTCATTGCTATTACATCACTGAGGAGAGTGGGTGAGCTTCAGGCACTAACCATGGAGGAACCATTTTGTCAAGTCCACCAAAACAAAGTGGTCCTTCGCACTAACCCCAAATTCCTACCCAAAGTGGTATCTGCCTTTCACATCAATCAATCTGTTGAGTTGCCTGTGTTCTTTCCTCAGCCAGATTCAGTGGCAGAACGAGCTCTACACACATTAGATGTTAAACAAGCATTATTGTATTACATAAAAAGAACAAAACTATTTCGTAAAACTAAACAGCTCTTTGTGGCTTTTGCTCCACCACACAAAGGCAATCCTATTTCTAAGTCTGGTATTGCTAGGTGGATAGTTAAATGTATGCAAACATGCTATGCAAAAGCAAAGAGGACTTTACCAATACCCCCTAGAGCGCATTCCACCCGCAAACTAGGGGCTACTATGGCTTTCTTATGAAACATCCCCATAGCTGACATCTGTAAAGCTGCAACATGGTCTACACCGCACACATTCACCAAGCACTATTGTGTAGATGTGTTAGCGAGACAACAAGCTAATGTAGGCCAGGCAGTACTTAGAACACTCTTTCAGACAACTGCAACAGCTACAGGTTAGTCACCGCTTTGGGAGAATACTGCTGTATAGTCTATGCAAAGCATGTGATCTACAGCTCACATGCCTCAAACGGATAATGTTACTTACCCAGTAAGCATCTGTTCTTGGCATGTAGAGCTGTAGATTCACATGCGCCCACCCGCCTCCCCGGGTTCCTATACCTGTTGCAGTTCTCTCTTACTTTATATACATAGCATTGGACATCTCTATTCTACTCTTACTAACTCCATTCTCACCCTCTGCTGGAAAGCAATCTAACAATGGAGTCGATGCCCATGCGCACTATCACCGAAAGGAGTAGTCACCTACCTCGTGACTGGAAAGACTTCTTCGAAGAAAAACAAAGTGCAAACATCAGGACCCAACACTAGATGGCAGGAGTATGCAAAGCATGTGAATCTACAGCTCTACATGCCAAGAACAGATGCTTACTGGGTAAGTAACATTATCCTTCACCTACCTCGACAACTAGCTGTTGAAAGTGGGCTTGCCACAGTCCGTTGTAGACCACATCAAAACGAGGACATACCTTTTCACATCTTTAGGGTTCTCAATCAGTAAGCCATCACACCTTACTCCTTCACAGAGGCTTTTTTATCAGGGCACATAATTGGAGAGTCCTGTCCAAGGTGCGGGGAGGATGGAGCCGAGTTAATGCATATGTTGTGGACCTTCCCGACACTGTGAACTTATTGGGAGGAGGTAAAAACAGTAGTTGCAGAATTCATATCAAAGGAGGTTCTCAGCTCCCCTGGGCACTGCCTTTTGCATTGATTCCCACGTACCTCCAAAACTAAAACGACAAGCAAGTTCCAAGATCTTGCTTACCTGTTAGCGAAGAGAGAAATAACTAGGAACTGGAAAGTCCCTGGAGGTCCTCTCGTGGCGCAAAGAACTTGAGAGATGGGCAGGATATGAGGGGTTCGTACAGTTGCGAGAGGCTAGACAGGTTGTAGAGTCCCTCGACACAGCACGGGCATGGGAAGCTCTGGTGTACTGCTTAAGGGAACCTCCTCAACAATCCTTGCCGGGAACACCACAGGGTTCGCCCAATGCCTCCCCCAGCTACGTTAACAGAGCTCTCCTTAATGCAATTAAAAGACCAAATATCCCACAACCTCCATCATGAAGAATACAAGTTAACTATACTTCCATGTTGATACGGGTATAGGAAACATTACTGTCTTGAATTGTTCCACAGACAATGGAAATAATATCTGGGTGGCCTAAAGGAAGGGAGGGGAGGACGGGTAAATTGATAGTTCACTGTCTGTAGACTCCTGAGTATGATCCTAATGTATCGTTCAAACTGGCACATAATATCACAGTTTATTGTTAATATATAAATCTCAATAAAATATGTTTAAACAAAAAGATGACATGCAGGTTATCCCAAAACCCAGTGGTCCTGGTCTCCATCAAGCCTAGGTGTTGAGGAAACACTTACAAGACTGCTTTAGATGATTAGTGATTGTCAGCAAACCGGCCGTTGGGGATTCACAAGCACAGTATAACAAAAAGAGGAAGTCATTTTCAGAGATTTGAGAATGTTAGCCTGTGTATAGTCTCATAGAACTCCTAATCTTTTTTTCCCAGGGCTGCGTATGGGCTTATAATTAGGCCAAATGACTTTGCATCCTATCTGCTGGCGATTGGGATCTGCAATCTGCTCCTCTACTTCGCATTCTACATCATCATGAAGGTGAGTTTTTACTTGTTCTGTCTTATTTATGAATATTGGTTAGGTAGCACATCAAACAGGCATGTTTAAGGCACTAGAAGATACAAACATGTTTGTTCTGTCTCTCCCACCTTCAGCTTCGCAGCGGTGAGCGGATAAAGTTCATCCCTTTCATGTGCATCATATGCACCTCCGTGGTGTGGGGCTTCGCCCTCTTTTTTTTCTTCCAAGGCCTGAGCACCTGGCAGGTGAGTACCAGCTGTAGTTGGGCGCCATGCAACACTCCGATAAGGAATTTACTGGTAAACGTGCAACTGACAGAATGTAACATGGGAACACTAACCTGTAGTCTTTATCACCAGAAGCCCATGCTATTTAATAGGTCTGAGATTAAACTATATGTACAAAATAGGTCCCCTTAACCATTTCATAGCTGGGCAAATATACACTTACGCATGGCCTTGCATTTTCTATTGTCTCTGTTAATCCTAATCCAGAAAAATGTTGGCCCTCGCTCCCCTACTGGGGATGATGGAGATATAGTTGGAGGCACACATTTCTTTTTCTGAGTTCTGAGTATCTCAAGAATTTGTGAGACAGGTTGGCTGCTGTTTTTTCTGTTCATCACTCTTTTTCTTCTTTTTATAGAAAACTCCAGCTGAGTCACGCGAACACAATAGAGACTGCATCCTTCTCAACTTTTTCGACGACCACGACATTTGGCATTTTCTGTCCTCTATTGCCATGTTCGGTTCCTTCCTGGTGAGTGGGTCTGCCTAAGAAGTAAATCTTTGGCCTTGCAAAGATTATGGTTCCATATTTTGCATTAGAATTTCAGATTGAAGGAAGCTGGCTCTTTATGTGATATATCAATAAATTGATATATTGTGTAAAGAGTCCAGGGGTTCTCTTATGAGTGGACAGGGGCTTACTATGCAATCCCAAAGTGCTCTATTGGGGGTAGTGTGGTTGAGCAGCCTTAGGCTTAACACAGAGGAGTGCAAGACTTTTGCAAATACGCACAATGATTAATAAATTACAACACAACTCAAGATGTAGAGCCACACCAATTCATAAAAATAGCAATATTGTTATTTGTTTAGGCATCAGAGAAAAATTGTTCAGGTAAGTACGTTTTTGAAGACACTTAGTCTGCAATGTTATCCTATGGATGGAAGAACAAGTTCTGCAAACAAGTACAGTACATCGACTTACAGGACCAATCTCCAGGATTTAAGGTGAGTGGGGGGCAAGCTCCAAGGCAGCACCAGCAGTACACCACCAGCAGCACGAGGGTGGCCAGGTGCATGTTGCAGATCAGCATCGGGAGCCCAATAGGTTTCAATGGGGATCGGTCTCTGTAAAAAGAGGATGCAGGTTCTAGCTAGGAAGCCAGTCAGGTTGAAACAACAGGGGGGTTCAAGACTTGCTATGTTGGGGGACGTAGGGACACCTGGGGTCCTCTTCTCCAAGACCCGGGGGACGATGGATGCAGAGGTGTCGGCTTTTTCTTACCAGGAGCAGTCACGATTAAGGGGGGTCTGCGTGCAGAGGCTGCAGGCGATGTCAGGGAGTCCACAAGGGGCGAAACCACGATGGACTCGAGCTGTGGAGGGCTGGTGAACCCTGTTAGCATCAGCGGCCCACTTCAACTCGTGCCAGAGGCGACGGGTGCAATGGTGGATTCGGGTGTTAGGTTTGTATAATTTTTGCTGTACTAAAATTTGATAAATTAATGATTCAAATAAAGGATGTAAATAAATAAAACCTTTATCAGGCAGGTGGATGAGATTCTGCCATCAAGAAAAACAGATAGTTAGCAAGATTTTTGGACTTCCTTCAAAGTAATTTTCTTACTGTAGGCGAAAACATTGAAGGGGTTTATCAACACCAGTCATCAAGAAGAAGAGGCACTTTGGAAGTTATGGGTCACAGTCAATATATCCACAGTCACACGGATGGGAAAGAGGTTAACCAAGTAGGCACAGACCAAGACGAAGAGAACCTTCCTACCAATTTAACAACAAAGGAAATCAAGCCTGACTTGATTGATCTTTGCAGCTCCCATTTGACTGTGCTGGTGGCAGGCAGGATGCTTTAATTCCTACAAAATGAGCAAACTGTAACATACGGCACATGGGTTCTATGTATCATCAAGAGTGGACACACTTTGGAGGTCACAGAAAACCCTCCTCCAAATCCACCAAGAGGAGGGTTAAACAAGCATCTATAAGTGCTCAAAATCAAACTTCCCAAGCTGTTGTGGAAGGAGGCCATAGAGGAAGTGCTTGTTCTTCAAAAAGAACAACATTTTTATCTATTTGCTTTTCAAAATGAACTAAGTGTAATTACAGATTCTTTCTGATATTACAAAAAGTCTTGAGAGTGGCGACCAGTGTTGGATCGGCAGTGCTTAATAAAATATCTCGAAAAACAAGATTTATTTATATTCGACCTTGAGAAGACGGTCCCATTTATCAAAGAGGGAGATTATCTAAACTTTTGTTAGATTTAGCCTGACTTGGTTCGCCAGTTGAAATTAATGTAACAAGTTACAGATTGCAACTTTTACAAAGTTGCCACTTGGTTGCCTTCAATCTCTTGTGCCCTTAACGGTTGCACATGAACCGGAGACAGCGTTCTGCTGCCCTGGGGAAACGTGCTAAGGACTCCCAGGAAAGGAGAAAGTAGGGGGCTGCACTGGAGAGGTGTTTCCTCCCTCCTGCAGGAAACCACACGGGTGTCGACCCGAAAGGAGAGCTGCAAAACTGAAACCGCCTCTGAAGGGCCAATGGGGAACACTTGGGAGGGGGGCACCCCCATTGTTTCTGCAGATTAGCTGGCAGCCGGCTTTCCAGGGGCGTGTAGCCACACCTCTGGGTTGGGCTAGGGAGCTCTGGATGCCAGGAGAGGGGTTCTGCCATCTTCCAGACTGGTGCATCCTTGGGATAGCCAGATGCCACACTTCCCAGGCAGTGGTCATCAGGAGGGAGGGAACCAGGCAGCCCAATGTCTACCAGCCGCTTCCTACCCCAAAGTCATTTTTTTCTCTGCATTAATGGGGCACATCTGGCATCCATAACTCAACTGCCCTGCTGCAACAAGGTCCTGGCAACAGAGGCTGCCCTGACGTGGACTGCACCTGGTGGCTAGCAAAGGAAAGGGACTGTTTCTGCTGTGTCGTGCTCAAGGAGAAGTCCTCTCCAGAGCCCAACCCAAGCGAAGAGACTCCAAGTGTCAGTCAACTGACCGCCTGTTCGCAGCACAGGAACACAACATCTGAAGAAGTCTGCTAAGGGCGAGTGGTTGCCCATATCACCGCTCCCCACTGTCGTGCAACACCAGGGACCAAGACACGACATTCAGAAGTTGCACCCATGTCTGCCACATCGGGGAAAGTTGTCGGAGTGCAGCTTGGTAACTCAGAAGGCAAGCTACAGGCGCAGAAGGATTTGGCTGTGACCGCAACACCAGATGACTTAAATCAACAGTGATGTAAATCTACAAATTATAAACCTATTTAAATAGTAATGGGACCAGACTAAAAAGCTAATTGGAGACAGGCATCTCCCAATATAGCCCCCAAAGGAACCGACAAGGAAAGTAAACAATCGTCTTCCAAGTGAACAGTGTGAATGCTTCAGGACACAGCGCAGATACGCATCGCAGCTCCTTAAATGAGCCGTGGTAGAGGGTGGCGTGTCACAAAAACTTGATATCCTACCACCGCGGTTTGATGTGATTCACCCGGGGCATGGACAGTCGTCCTATGCGAACTAGGGCTTGGCCAGTAGTCTTCGGCCTGCTATGAGTGCACACTTGCTACTCCCCTCTAGGACCGGTTCTGGCCCTTGTATTACCACGGTCAGGCCTAGGCCTTCTACTCTAGATATGTCATATAAAAAGTCAGTTACAACATTCATATGTAGTCGTGCATTCAAAGCAGGGGTACATGCCTGTTCGCCATGCAGGAGAAATTCATATCCCAGCAATGCCCCAATGCATTTTGGGGTAGAAGCCCTTAGTCATGGCTTTTGCATAAATTATTTAAGGTACTGATCCTTAAATACAGATTAACAAAGCAAGCAGAAAGCACCTTTATAATATGTCTCACATTGATGACTTTATGATGAAACTGAAAATAATTGGATGAATATTTGGGATAATCCCAAGCCCATCTGCTGTGCGGTGGCAAACATCGAAGTTCAGCCAAGCTCGGCAAGTGATTCTGTCAGCCAACCATGCAATGTCAGGTCTGTGTCTTGCAATCAACATGGGAATGTTTGTACCCCCATCTCTCATATAATTGATTTTCTGTTAGAATTTTACCAAAAAAGGAAGGAAGAGTGTTTCTGTTTGAGAGAAATCTAAAGTTAATGTGTCTAGTGACTCATATTCATTCTAAAGCAGTAACAATAGTGAGAAAGATCAAAGATATTTTAGGAAGCATGTCATCTTGTATCGTACAGCTGCCCCAATGTTGTCATCGAATGAGGGCTGTTAAGGAGCCACTAAACATGTAGCGGCAGCAGATAAATAGAGACTGGATCAATGTCATTTCGGTCATGTGGCAGTTGAAGAATGCATACAATGCGGATGAACAGATAGAGTATTTTCTTATGTCAAAACCTAGCATCTCCTATTCCTCTGATGGTTCTTCCGATAAATGCCTCCCTGATGAGAGAACCATCTCAAGGCCTGATTTAGAGCTTGGCAGTAGTCCCGCCGTCCCTCTGGGGCGACGGTTTCAAGTACTCTGTCTCCCACCTGCCGTATTTAGATGTGTGCTGGCTCTGTCGCCATCAGGCCGGCGGTATTCTTCTGAGCCTATTTAGACGTCCCCATTATGCTGGCATAGTCCGAGCGGCGGTTTGCTGACAGAGTGAGTCCCTAGTGGAGTGGAGACTGGTAAGTACAACTTATTTGCGTATCAATACACCTATATGTTGTTTGCCTCAAAAACATATCTAGGTAATGTTACGCCCCTTTTTGTTACATATTGTATTCCTCACACACAACATGCACAAACTATGGAATGCACACCCACAGGCACCACAAGCACAACACCCCCAAGCACCACAACAACAATATTTTTTTTAGGTGTGTTCATCAAACCTTGATAAGTTGTCAAATGAAAACTACTGCTTTACACATGAAAAAATTGTATGTAAGAGCAATGCAAAAAGACACGAGGCTACAGCAATTGTCAACACACGATTCCTAGTAACACAATTGCAAAAGTTGCCTGCCTTGGATCCTGACGACAATGAAGTCGTTTGGAGTTGTGGTGGAGTTGGAGTAGCAAAGAAGGGACCTGGACGAAGGGGGTCAAGACGGAAGTGGAAAACAGTCAAGAAAAGGTAAGTTCTTACCTCATTTCCTTCGGTTCCGGCAACTAAAAGTAGGAGTTATTCCCGCCACAGTTGCCTCGAGTGAAAGCCAAATCGTGATTAGCTCGGTGGTCATCTTGGCTGGCCTCCCGCCGACAGCCGCTTCTGCCTGTGGTGCCATTGACGCGGTTGAGAATTCCTGGTAGAGTTGCCTTTCCTCTGGCAGTCTTTGGACCTGCTAGCATCTAAATCGAGTGGGCAGATCAACAAGTAGGCAACGAAAAAGGGACGGCAGGACCATTAAGCCAAGATCTAAATCGGGCCCTAAATCTGATCTGATTTGGACAAAATCTGAGATATCACACATCAGTCTGCTGGAAGACATGGATTTCCTTGCTTGCAAACCTTTTCTATCGAAACTGATTCATGATCAACGTATACTCAGAATTGCCAATGTAACTGTGTTTTACGTGCACAAAGCATAAAGAATCAGATCTCTCCAGCTTTTGTTGGATGCACAGTGGCTATCCGATGTGGGCACTCCGATACAACGTAGAAGTGTCAGCACGTTTCAGGAGTACAAACATATCTGATAGAGACTACTAGCCGCAGATTCCTTAATGTAGAATTATCCCCAGGCGTGAAACTGGACCCGGAAAACTTTCTTTGCCCCAGCATCTCTGCGCGCCGGGGGGGCGGTGCCAAGCGACTCCGCCCTGACGTCCGCGGGCGTGACGTCAGCGAGGTCACATAAGCCCCACCCCGGCTGACATCAGTTTCCTTCTTTTCCGCGTGCCACGCGGATCCGGATCGTGTCCCTGGCCTGTTTTCAGGCCTCCTTCTTCTTCAACGCTTTGCGTTTCCCTTGAGAACAGTGTGCGAATGCCTTCGGGCTTCAAGACGTGCTCGTCTTGCGCGCGCCAGATTGCGACGGACCCTCACCCCATTTGTATGTGGTGTTTGGGGGAGCACCATGACTCCACGGACTGCGAGGCTTGTCAGCAGATGAAACCGAAGTCCCGGCGGGAGCGCCGGATGAAACTCCTTTCGGCCCGCATGTCCCGGTCAGCGTCCTCATCGCGTCCGTCCCCCGCGGAAGGGGCCCAGAACCGCCGCTTCCGCCTCCGACATCGTCCTTCCCCGAGGCCGCAGGGGCGTCGCTCGCCCGTTGGTAAGTGTCACAGCTTGTCCCTGAGGCCCGGTCCCCGCCCTGTGGGGGGCGCAGGTTCTCCAAAGCTCGTGCGGCCTCGCACGTCGCCGCCTTACCCGCCGTTTCCCGGCGCGGGGGCGTCCAGAGTCCAAATGGAGGCCTATGCTGCGGCCCTGCAGGCCTCCTTGGCTCCTCCTCCTCTTCCTGGGACGTCCGCTGATTCCCTGCCACGTGCGGGGCCTTCTGCGGTGTCGCCGGCGCCGACAGGTTCGGCTTCAGGTCTTGGAGGTGTGGCGTCGTCGGGGTGCGGCCCTACGGGGTTCCCTCCTTTGGCCCACGGTGCCTCTGCCTTGCCGCAAACCCCCGTGGGGGTCCCTGTGGTGTTGCGGGAGGTTGCCGGGACTCGTGGCTTGTCCCCGAGGCCTACTCGGTCCTCTGGGCAGGCTGCGGCCTTGTCCGAGGCCGAGCTGACGCCGCTCAGGCGCCGGCGGCTGTCGGCCCTAGCGGCGCCGCAGGGGCTGGCTAAGGGCCGGGGCGTGTCCCCGGGCCCTCCTCGTCTCTCCACGCAGGCGGCTGCCTCGTCGGAGGCCGAGTCGGCGCCTTTTCGGCGCCGTTTGGCCGCCCCGGCTCCGTCCCTGCCCCGTTCTCCCGCAGCGCGGGTGGTGGTGGAGGTCGTTGCCGCGTCTCCTTCGGCGCCGGTCGACGTCGCGCCGGCGCCAGTGGCGGACTCCACGGCACTGTGCCGACGTCGGGTCATCGACTCCTCTTCGGAGGCTCCCTCTTCTCCAGAGGTCAGGCAACTGTTTGTCTCTTCTTCCCTGGAGACGGGACGCCGCGTAGTGGCTTTCTCCCCGGCGTCTTCCAAGGAGGTCTCTTCGCCATCCCCACGCCCACAGTCTTCCCCTGAGGCGCCTCAGGTTCCCCACTCCTCTGTCAGCCCTCCACCTTTCCGGGCTTGGCCGTTTCTTCCTCCGCTTGGGCTGGGGGACGGCTGGCTTAGTGTGCAGCCGTCACCCACGGAGGAGTTGGTCTCCCCACCGCGTTGCCCTACGGAGGCGAGTGCTGCTTTCGCCTGGGCTGTTCCCACGGCCGCTGGGATTTTGCGCATGGGCGACCCAGCTGCACATTTCACCGCGGACCACTTGCTTGAGGTTCTCCACCAGGGTTCTGGTGGACGGGAGCTGCTTCTTCCCTTCGCTCCACAATTCTCTCTTGGGGGCCTGGGGGCGTCCTGCCACGGGGGACCCGGTGCCCCAGTCGCTCCAGCACCGCCACCGTCCTGCTCCGCATGATCCTGTCTGTCTTTCCTTCCATCCTTCTACTCGGGCCCTCTTCTGCAGACGGCCTTTCCTTCCTTGCCTTCCCTTTTGGCCCCTCCATCACGGGAGGCCCGGTGGTTGGATTCCTGGGGGCGTAACATCTTCACTTCCTCCAGTGCTGCCTTGCGGGCGCTCTACACGCTTTGTGTGTTAGCCAGAGCCACTTCCAGTTGGTGGGATTCCGCGGAGTCCCTTCTGTCTTGTGCCTCTCAGGAGGGTGCCTCGGTTGATCTGCGGCACCATGTGTTGGATGAACGGGAGCTGGCCGCGTTTATTCTTCGCTCGGCTCTTGATGTCTCTGAGGCTCTTGGTCGCACTATGGCTGGTTCGGTGGCCCTCCGTCGCCATGCATGGTTGAGGGATAGTGTTTTCCCTGAGAATGTTAGGGAGCGTCTGGTTGACCTCCCTTTTGATGGCACTGTTTTGTTTCACGCCCCTGCGGATTCTGCCATTCAGCGGTTCCTTGCGGGGCTTCGTCCTCCTCCTCCTCCCCCTCAGTGAACCTGGATGTCGGTCCTCTGGTGTGTTCAGGGAGGTGTTCTCCCGTTGTTTTTTCTGGAGCTTAGTGCTCGCTAACCTGGTTGTGTGCTCTGTATGGTTGGTGCCCCTTCAGGGTCCTTTGCTTGGCCCTTCAGTGCTGTTGGCTGCTGGTCCGGCCCTCTGTTTTGACTTGTGGTTTTGGCTGTTGGTAAGCCGTGTTGGTCCTGAGATTGGGCCTTCTGTGTCTTCTTTGTTGGCTGCTTGCTAAGCCGTCTGCGGTTTTGTCCGCAGGTCTTTCTGTTTGCCCTCTGCTGCGGAAATGTTTTCCTAAGAGGTGTTCCCGTGTCTTTTTGGGACGTAACATACCCTATGTAGGGTACTTGTAGCTATTGTATAGCTCTGTCATGGGCTGGGGCGGTGCGGTTTCGGGTTCCGTGCCCTCCACAGCGTCACGGTATGCCGCAGGTGCGGTCTCTTTACCTATTCTCTTGGCGCAGTTTGCGCGACGCCCCGCCTGCCCTTCTCCAGGTTTGCTTCGTCGCTAGACCAGCCTGGTATGCTGTCTTCGGCGTTGTGTTGTGGCGCTTCCGCCTATCTGTCCGGCGTTTTGGCCTGGTCCTCTGTCTGGTGTTCCAGGGGGGGACTAGCTTTTCTTGGCTTTCTGTGTTCTGGTTGCCGGCTTGGACCGTCCTCCGGGTCTCTCTCGCTCTCTCTCTCTCTCTCTCTCTCTTCTGCCTCGTCCCACTTCTTCGTGGGTCGGTGTGTGTCTCTGGCCCGGCTCCTGGCCTTCTCTGGCCTCTGCCTTCGGCTGGCGCCTGGATTGTTCTGGGTGCACGGCTCCTTGGTGCAGTCTCCTGCTGGCTGTGCATGCCTGCTTGCTCTGGTCCGCCGATGTGGCCCTTGGTGTGTTTCCATTGTGCCCCTGTCTCTTGTTCTGCTGGGGCTTTGCGCACCTGTGCCTTTCTCCTTCCGCCTGCGGTTCTTGGCTGTGGAGCCGTTTCTGCCTTCTCCGCTGCCTTGAGGCTGATGGCTGTCCAGCTGTCCCCCGTCGCTGGGTGTGTGTGTTTTCCTCCGGCGGGCTCTGCCTCTGGTTCTGCCTCTTCTCCCTGGCGCTGGGATGGTTCTTTTCATCCTGGGTGCTCCTCTGCGGCTGTCCGTCCCTCGGAGGTTTTCTAGCAGTTGTTTCTTTGATGGGCTTGGGGTCTCCTAGTCTTCCCTTCGCTTTGTCCTTGCTTCCTTCTGCTTGGTGGGGGCTGGGCCGCCCTTCTTGTCCCCATGACACATCCCCTGCTGGGGCCCTGTGTTTCTTTCTACTGGGGACGTTCTCTCGCAGGCCCTCCTCCCCTCTGAGTATGGCTAGGGTATCTATTCTACGTTAAGGAATCTGCAGCTAGTAGTCTCTATCAGATATACGAGTTACTTACCTTCGGTAACGATGTATTTTCTAGAGACGATTCTAGCCGCAGATTCCTTCACGACCCGCCCTTCCTCCCCGTTCTGCGAGGGCCTTCTGTTTTGGTTTTCTGCACTCGCCTCCCTCCGGGTGGCTTGTCTTCTGTGGGGGTATGCTTCACCTCCTCCCGGACAGGATGCTTCGTTCTGCTTGATTGTTCCACCCCTTCCTTTCTGATCAGAGGTTGGTTGGTTCATATGTGCTTCTGCCTCCCTCCACTCTGGTTTCTTCTCCATGTGTAGGGGCCTACTTTGACTCTTCTCCCTTTTACTGGCTTGGCGTTTCTGATCCCCTTGCAGTTTTCTGCGTTGGGTTTTTTTTTGCTTGTACCTCGGCCCTTTCGCTCCTTTCAGGGGATACGGCCCTCCTTGATGGTGTTGTCTGGGGGTGGATTGCTGTTACTCCTCTGTTTCGGACTTGTTGCCCCTTCACTGTTGTGGATTGTGATTGCAGATTCTCTCTCTCTCTCTTGTGCTATAGCGTTTTTTCACATGTGTTCTGCCTCCAGGGGGGCTGTCGCCTTAGCTTCCGAGGTTGCTCCTCGGAGCGGTGCGCTGCTCTTTCCCTACTATGGCTTTCGCTGCTATGGCTTTTTGGTATCTTAGTGCTTGGCACTTTTCCAATTGGTGCTGTTCCTCACCTTTCGTTTCACTCTTCTCTTTTTCACAGATTTTTCGCACACTGTTCCCATACTCTCCACAGTTTTGTTTGTGATGGCTCCGCGTTGTGGCGCGGAAAAGTTCTCCGAAGAAAACTGATGTCAGCGCGCCGGGGTGGGGCTTATGTGACCTCGCTGACGTCACGCCCGCAGACAACATCAGGGCGGAGTCGCGTGGCACCGCCCCCTGGCGCGCAGAGATGCTGGGGCAAAGAAAGTTTTCCGGGTCCAGTCTCACGCCTGGGGATAATTCTACGTTAAGGAATCTGCGGCTAGAATCGTCTCTACCGGATACATCGTTACCGAAGGTAAGTAACTCGTACAACTGTGCGGATGTTGTCTGCAGACAAACTTCATGACACCACAGGTGGGAGATAGATGAGACAGTTCTAAAATGTTGCCATTGGAGAATCCTCAAGGAGTCATGTTTGTGACAACCCAAAATGTCCAAAATTCGCAAGCAGTTGGCCTTGCCAGAGTCCTTAAGGGAGCAAGCACAAGGAGATGATGGACGGAGCGCTGAAACTTTTCAGACCCTCACCCCCAGTCACAGATCTGGGTTGAATCCATCATCATTCTTTAGCTCACTTCGCCACCCCAGTTCAGACCCAGCCATATGCAAATCAGTCTTGACCCTTGTGCCTAAAGGGAACAGTCCAGACCGAACTGCCAGGCCAGGTCTTCCCTGGTCTGGAAACAAGCATCCTGGGACCGGTTTCGGGGTAACACCCCTCATCAGCCAGGCTAGCTAGAATCCAGTGGCAAAGTGAGCAAGGGACCCACGTCTGGGCATACCCTGCTAACTTAGGGCGAACAAAGCAAACACAAGGAGCTGATGGACGGAGCGCTGAAACTTTTCAGACCCTCACCCCCAGATCTGGGTTGAATCCATCATCATTCTTTAGCTCACTTCGCCACCCCAGTTCAGACCCAGCCATATGCAAATCAGTCTTGACCCTTGTGCCTAATGGGAACAGTCCAGACCGAACTGCCAGTCCCGGGCTCACTGTTCCACTGGATTCAAGCTAGCCTGGCTGATGAGGAGTGATGCCCCGAAACCGGTCCCAGTATGCTTGTTTCTGGTCCAGGGAGGATCTGGCTTGGAAGTTCGGTCTGGGCTGTTCCCATGAGGCACAGGGTCAAGACTGATTTGCATATGGCTGGGTCTAAACTGGGGTGGCATGGTGAGCAAAAGAACGATGGATTTAACCCAGATCTATTGACTGGGGGAGAATGTTTGATTTGCTCTGCATTCCGTCCATCAACTGTGTGTCTTTAGAGTCATTATGGGGACACTTTCTGATTGACGGGGCAAACAGTTTCTGTATGCTTCTCTGCCATTTCCACTGATACTCAGAGTCTGATGCAAGATAACAAGGAAACCTTACACAGCCTTAAGCAAGATAAGGAGGGAACCTTACACAATGAGCCTTGTGGTTACAACATGAGTGAACAACACCTGTTCATGGAGTTGTGACATGATAGTCCAGACTCCAATTCAGTTCAGACCCACAGTTGTTGCCAAGGACAGCAAGTAAATACTCCATCAAAATCCACTATCTATGCAGTTGATGGCTGGCTCCTCAAGAGTTATAATAAAGCCATCTAGATCTTTCAGAAGACAGTACAAGGATATGCCTATCAGCTAGAGCCTTATCTACCGTAAGAGCTTATGTTATGATGTTGTAATACGGACAAAGACAGAAAATTGGATCCTCATTCGATGTTGCCCCATCAGTTTAATTATATCTTCTTAAATTGGTAAATAGCAAGGCTAAAAAGTTCTTTGGTAAAATTGCATCAGGCAGCTATTTCGAGAAATTTACAAAAGGCAAATGATCCATCATTGTCTTCTTCAAGAATAATAGGAGGTGTGAAATGACATGGCAGCAGAATATAATGATCTAAACAACATCTGGAAAAGGTATTGTGTCCTAAATATTGTTTACAAAATACCTTCCCCGTTTAAGGTAGTAACAGAAAATATACATCCATTTTTGTAAACGATATTCAAGCCATGAGAATAATGTCAGACGATATTTTTGTTATCTATGTTCTGACATTCAAAGCAAGAGGCCTATTCAGAGCATTTCCAGCAACAATAAGGCTTGCCCTGTAATTGGCATTTAATACAGGTGTAACACATTTCATGAAAAAAGCCCATTTAAACCAGTTTAGAGAGCAACTGTTCGGCGTCACTCTTGGAAGCCAACTTATTTGATGACCCATACTTTAGGGAGAATAATAGGTGAGCTTAGACCTTTATGAACTGTATGTGTGTTTCCTCAAAGATAGTCTCTCTGAGAACAAATTATTTGAACAAATAATTTCATCTAATCAACAATTTTCATTACAGGTTTTGTTCCTGCAGCCTATAGTTGCAGCTTATAGAACTCCTTGTTTGCTTGATATTAAGTGATTCCTGAAGATATACCTGCAAAAGATTAAAGCCTTATGTCAACTGTCCATAGCTTATGGCATGTCTCACAGGGGTACACTTTTATCTTAAAGTTTTGACAGGTGGATTGCCTCCCCCATAATATGACATGTAAACCTTTCTCGGGTGTTAAAACACCCTCGACTAGGGGCATGGCAGCTATAGCCACTGTCTTTGCTGGAGTGTCCCTCAAAGAGATTTGTAGAGCAGCAACATGGCGAACACACATCTTCATCAAGCACCACTTCCCTGATTTTCAATCCAGAGAATTGACAGTGGGACAGGCAGTGCTTGAGAACCTATTCACTTGAGGTGAACCTCATTTACACCTGTAGTTTAATTTCAGATTCTACTTTGCTAATCTCAGTTCAAGCATGTGAATCTATGAAAGATCTAATGCTGGAGAAGAAAGAAGTTACTTGCCTATGACTGCAGTTCTCCAGCCTTGATATCTTTAATAAATTCACACCCACCCTCCACTCATTTCACTTTATTGCACACTGCTGACAACTTCAAACAGTTGGGAGCCTCTGTGAAAGGGAGAGCTCTGGCCCTTTTTATCTCATTGGCTTCTTTCAGTGTTATTTAGTGGCCATCTATATACACTTCTTTGTTTACTCTGACTACAGAAAGCGCCTAGCCTGATGGCAGGGAACAATTCAAGCTGGTGAATCTATGAAAGATACCAATGCTGGTGTGCCATAATAACCGGTAAGAAACTTTTTTATTGTTTATCTACGACTACTCCATAGGTACTATGGATTTGCAACTCTGTTGCTTTTGCTTATTTAAGTTCATGCTTTAGTTGATGATTGTGCAGTGTCAGAGGGATATAGGTAACTGAACTTGCTCCTCTGTTCTGTACCAGCAAGTAATACGAAATCTCTAAACTACTTTATTGTTGGATTCACCATTCTACAAATGCACTGTTCCCTCCTTCTCAGAGTGGAGGTGTGGGAAGTGGTAGGCGTGATAGACATCTCTCCTCTTATTAAGCCTGACCATCTCCTTTCTTTTCTCCCAGGTGCTGCTGACGCTAGACGATGACCTGGACACGGTACAGAGAGATAAGATCTACGTCTTCTAGCCCTTTTTTGCACGATTTCTGAAAGGAGTGCTCTGTTTGTACAAACCTTGGAACAAATCACTAATTCCGTCCCACACTCTGGGTCATCTTGCCAAACTCAGCCTTTGGCTCCAACGTCTACAGTGTAGCCGTTCTTAGACCCTCTGCTGCCGTCCTACCTGGTGTGACTTTGGGAAGCCTTCTGGAAACATTGAGGCTCTTCCCAATGTGGGCGTAGTGGAGGGACCTTTTTTTGGCCTGGCCTCATTTCCAACTCGAAGATGTTTAGTGCCAGTGTAGCACTCCAGAGAATTAAGAAAATGCATATAACGAATGAAGTAAGGATGCTTGGAACTTTCTTAGAGGACTAAAATCCTTAACACATACAGAATATTTGTTTTCTACTGTGTGCGTGTGTGTGTATGTGTGTGTGTGCGCACAGAGATCAGTGTGTGTATGTCAATATCAGTTTTTGCACAAAATCCAGCTAATAAATTGCCAACATTCCCATAAACTGCCATTGATTTCATTGCTCAGGTTCTCAGTGGTCTTGAAATCTGACTGCTCCCTCGTACTAGGAGCAGTCTCTTTCCGTCCGTGAATATTTCACATTGAGCAGCCTTTGCTTCCTCTGCGTTTTTACTTGACTCAACGGAGTAGAGGGAGCATAGGGTCACCGTCTGCATTCGTATGTGATGAAGCATTGGGACTAGCTTACTTTGGAAGCCTTCGCTCCAGTGACATAATGGAGGTGGAGTCCTGTGCCTTGCCCAGCTGACGGAGGATGTTGCTCTGGCGTCAAGAACTTCCCTGATTTCTGCCTACGTTTGCCTAGTGCACCTCACCTACATGTCAAATCTCCCTTTTCACCTGTTCCAATCTAGCTGGGCCTTTCTGCCTCACCCACTGCTCCTTGCTAGAAGTGGCGTGTCCTCATTTGTTTGCAAGTTGGTGTCAGATACTCAACACCTTTCATGACATTCAAATGATTCTGGTTCCTCCTACCTATAGTTGCTGCTCCCTGTCTTCATCCTGTTGCAGCCACTCAAAATAACAAACTACCTTGAAGGTCCCCAGACCAATGCATTGCTCTGTTTCCGGTAGAACATGCTGCCCACTAGAGGCATCCAGTTGGATAGATTCATTTAGTTGGGGTGTATTGGCCCAACCTGAGAATTCTTTGAGGTGCCTTTAGGTCCTACTGGTGGCTAGTTGCAAAATATCAGATCATTGCATGAAAAGCTGTAATGGGCACTTTACATGCTCTAAAGTTTCTCCGGGGCCCCTCCCTTTTCTCGGACGGCTTCTGCGATGTGAAGTGCTGTTCCTCGACATTTGAGAGCCAGGTGACTATTGGAGAGTTACTGGTAAGTTGCCTCCCGGTCAGATCCGCTCTGACTAGCCTGACTTCTTTAGATAATTGAATGTTTGCTGAATCCTGTAACTCGAACCAGAGTGGGTAGAAAAATGTAGGCTAATAAATCACAATATACTCTTCCTTACCTGTTGTCGCACAGTTTAAAGCTGTCTTTTCCTCCAATGCCAGTAAAAGACCTGCTTATATGGGAACTTTTGTCAGGGCCAGACACTAAACCACAAACACAACAAGTAAGATCTTCAACTTTGGTGGTGCTGAGATATGTAAAAAAAAAAATACATCTTAAATAAAATACCACTGGTACAAAAGACATTTCGATCCTATCTATTTGCTATCACAGAACCTCCTTCTTGGAGCTATTGGTACAACCAGAGAGCATTGCTTTACCTTAGGCGTTTGTCAATGTATTGCTGCCTGTTGTGCTTGCTTGGCTTGCTGAGGTTCTTCCGCTTGAATGTACATTATTATGGCTTCCTTAAACCAAGCCAACTTACCAGGTACTCTTTAGTTATTCATTCTTTTAACTACTCTTTTGAGATTTTAACATTACCTCTTTTGCAGCTAAAGCCTGAAAAAGGCTTTGTAGTACATGATTTCTAAATCCATCCATAAGTCAGTTATTCAGGTGTGCAGAAAGTGTAGGTAGGTTGTTTCTCAAGCTTTCTGCGATCTCCTTGGGGCTGTGGTGTCTTTGAAAGCCTTTTATGTTCTCAGTGGGTTGTCAAGTTTGACTTTCCAAACACAGTTGTTGGCACCTACCTGGTCCGGTCATTTCTCGTGACCATGGTTACAGGCATGAATGATTTTCATAGTTTTTTAATATGACTGTTTATTGGCGTTTCCTGCTCAACCATGTCCTTATCCGTCCAATTTAGGGCTGTATCTCTCATGCAAAACTTACAAGGGCTCTAAAGTGCACAACACACACACAAAATCTCTTTCTATTTCAATGATTTTCTTGACAATTCACAAAGACCCTTAGTTTTGATGGAGGTCACAAGAGTATCCTTCCAGAAGGCTCTTCTACTATAGTGAAATCTGTGTCGGTTGATTAATTTTGACATTCCAGATCATTTTTGTTTGAACAAAAACATTACCTGCTGGCCTTTCATAAGTCAGGTTTTTTTGGTGCTCCTAACCTACGAATCCTCTTATGAGAAAGTTAAAATTGATCCTGAAATCAGCACCAGTATCATAAAATGGCTATTTTTTTATGCTTTTTTCACCACTAGTGTTTTTGATCGTGATTTGCCTGTGTTCTAGGCATTAATTCACTGAGAAATATTAACCATGTTTTGCTGACGAATCAGAATTTATTATTGCCATCCCATTGACTAAAAAGCTTCAGGTGGTATATTTTATACTTCCTGCTATAAATGATTAAAGATTTGAGATTGTCCTCTTCCAGTCATGATCATAGATATACCTCTGGTCACACAAATCATATTTTTGCTTGCACGGCCATTTACCCTGCCTGCTACCATTTTTCTCTCTTCAAACTAGCTTACTTTTGAAAAATACACTTTTATTCATTTTGTTTTCAGTCTGGTTTTGCCTTATTTTTATTTCATTGGTAACCCTGCTATTAACTGAATTTCTGTTTGCTCTCAAATATTGGGATACATTGTGCTATCAAAAGCTCCTTGGGTACTCATCCCCTGTGTAAAGCTTCTGGGGCACAGACTGTACAGTCTTGATGAAGATTGGATAACTTATTATTGGCTCATTACATGAAGACTGATGAGAAAATATTGTGAATTGAGTAATCTATAAAGTAATGCACACTGGTCACCTTGAAAGACCTGCACTATTGCCTGTAAACAGCAATGGGTGCGATCTGTCATTAGTACATGTTCTCTGAAGATAATTCAGTGGAGAGTAAGCCTGTTTAATGCACCCAGAGCTCACTAAATCAACAGCACAGAGAGGAAATGCTGGAGTTGATTGACACAATAAAGCTGCACCCACGAAGCGTTTAATATTAAAACCAGAAGCAAGTAGGCTCACACAGCAAAGACAACAGCAGCGTGAATTCCCTTTGTGAGATTCAACAGGTGATTGAACAAGACCAAAAGCAGACGAGTCACAAAATAAGTAGCTGAGATCTTCGTATTAGACTGACAGCATGAGTCTTCGGTTGCCAGAGGAGACGGGGCCAGACGAAGTGGGGGGGAAAAACACGGCATGAGGAGGTGGATATCCTTTGGCCTCATTAAGATGGCAGCCTACAGCTGCTCTCCTACCTGTCATGGCGAAAACCTCAATTAGCCTCAAGTCCAAAACTACACCTTGAATAGATGTGCGGTTGTTCTCCAACCCTTGTCCTGGTACACTACCAAAACATGCAACTATTGTAGGTGATAAATTCGCATTTGCTAATAATGGAACTAAGTAGATCTATGCGCACACACCCAGGTTTAAAGATTGAATTAGGGATGTCCTCAGGTAGGTAGGAGTTGGTATGTGCGCAAGAGAGCTCAGACTATGGAAATGTGTGGAGCTGAGCTGAACCTTACAGGACACAGAAAGAGTAGTTCAGTGCCAGGTGCTCTGAAGTGGAGACACCATTCACCTCTTCTTCAGGATGCAATGGACTTCTTAAGGAAGGGCAGGTAGATCAAGGTTTGCTCAATGGCTGGACCAAAGTAAACGGTCATCTAAAGAAGTTTAAGTAGGTGAAAGTATGCATTTTAACTGCATTAAATGTCTTATGGGAAATTCAAACTGTTTTGGAATGCAATTCTTCACTAAATAAGGTCTCTGAGCTCTTTTCAGGAATCTTTTGGATCAACAAATATAGGTGATTGCATCAGTATTTCTGTAAAGAGGCAGTGTGGAGGAGAGTCATTGATGATAACTGTCATATAATGAAAACTCATAACTTGTTGCTTGAGATGCTAAAGGGGTGGCAGTGTGTATCTAATGTCTCTGATTTTGTGAAAACAGAATTGTAGAACCCTAAAATCAGCATGTGCATTAATTCCTTTTTATTCAACCTCAAATCAACTTAGGTTCATTGTCCTCAAAGAGAGTGCTTTCATCTGCTTGCGTCGACTGTTTGAGTATGTCATAAAAAACGATACTGTTACTCCCTATAGATTCCTGCAAATCATTGGTTCAATCCACCATTTATTCGCCTGTTGATTAGTGTATCCTTCGAGTCATCTCTTCCTAATTTCCTTATTCTGCACATACAGCTCATCCAGAATCTTGCAGCCATGCCCCTCTTAGGCCTCCCTCCTCGCTGCTCTGTCTCTAACAAGCTCAGGGCACTCCCCTGGTGGCCAGTAGAAAAGTGTTTCATCTTCAAGGCTATCATGAGCCTTGCGGGATCTTTGCTCTGCCTTCGTTTGCTGGAGAGTTAGGTGATATATGCCTAGCCGTAAGCCTCGCTCATTTGTAGCTTCTCTGGCCTCTGTCCTTCCTATTCTTCAGTCTTGTTTGGAAAGCAGGGCTTTTTTTCTTACATTGCTCTCAAACACTGGACTGCGTAACCACTTCATCTGTGGCACAAATCTCACCATCTCCACTTCTGCAGAGTCTGAAAACATGGTTATTGTACTGATCCTCTCCTTTGGAAAACTCCTAAAGCTCACAGCACCAGGAAACCCTTTTTTGGGGTATTTATTGCACTTTATAAATTATTTTATCATCACCATCAACAGCAGCTTTTTAATTCACCTTCTCCAAGAACGAGACGTTTAATTTCTTGGCAGACCAAGCTGATAACTTGGGAATTGTGTGAAGAAATGTTGGTCATTAAATTACTTTTAATGAGTTGTGGCCTCGAGCAAAAGATGTACTTTTTCCAAAGACACACCTAAAAAAAACTGACCCCCCCACAGCAGCAGTGCAATCTTCAAATACATGTGATTCTGGGGGTTCAATGAAGGAAGCTCATTCCCACTACTTGCCGCCATTTATATTTCCTTCCCCACTGAGTAATCACCGGATCCCGAACATACTTGGTAACGTTAAAATGGAGATCTAATGATTGGAAAAAATGTTCAGTATTTGTTTCTTATTTTTAACCTGGTGGATGAAAAGTTTTGTTTTGGTTCTGTTTATTTGTTACATTTTACTTTTAGAGGGAACTAGACTTTTGTTTTTCTATTTAAAAAAATGCTGTTGGGTTCTATTGAAGGTCGGGTCGGTGGGGTTGTTACCATGTTTTTTCTGGACTTGATGTAGCTCCCGCCTGACTCTGCCGTGAACCGGATCAGGCAAAGTGTTGTTGCACTGCCCAGCAGGTTGACGCCCTAGACTGGGACTTTAGAGAAAGCACAGAGGTACGTCTTCTGGTTTCAGCAGAACATCGAAGCAGCGGCACATCAGGAACGACGAGGGTCATGTGAAACTGACATCAAGTCCCAAAAGTATGCTGGGAAAAACAGCAGGCCTGCCCTTAAACTACTGCAGAAGAAATGTAGTTGTTAAATGCAAAGCAAATGAAAGTCACGGCAGGTTCACACAAAACGGAACTAAGAAGACAAAATAAAAGCCAAATATGTCTTAAGACTCTGCTAGTGTTAAAAAAGAAGCCAGTCCTAAAGCTTTGTATTATTCTTTTATAGGATTAGTAACGCATTTAAAGCAGATTTTCACCACTCAGATTTGCACATTCCGATCGTTTTGTGTGATGCACCTCGAGCAGGGCTTCAGCCCAACAAATGCTTCTACTGCATACACTAACAAATTTAATTTATGAGTGACAACATTATTTTTCTTCAAAATGTGTTCGTGTTTTGCTTTCTTGGAAGATCATTGTTAACAGTTATATTTCTGTCCCACACTGGATTGTATTCTAAATTATTCTGAAGATGGGTGATTTGTTTTTTTTTTTGCTATATTGTTAATATTAACTCTGTCATCAGTTGCTTGAGAGGTCAATATGGTCCATTAGGCACCTCTGTATTAAATGACGTCCTGTTGTGATATCAGTCCTCAGGAGGACAGCAGCGAGGGTGAAACCACTTGGTAGAAAGCTGACGTGTGCCCAAATACAAAGTGTATTCCAGTGGGCGGATTTGAAAGCGCGGCTGGCACAGACGAGGCGGTGTGCAAGGCGCCAAGCGCGTGCAAGGACATGAAAATGCTCTTGCAGTAGTATTGGTGCCTTTCGAAGTATCTGAAGGGTTGTCAGGTGCCCACGACATTTATGTTTAACCCTTCAAAGATGTGAAGCTCTTGCGTACGAATTCTCCTCATCTGCCAATATTCTACAGTAATGGAGGGTCTGTGGCTCATTTACAGCTTGGAGTGTAAGCAAGCAGTTTCTAATGTTTTAAAACAGTGGTTTAATGCCAAGACTTACCTCTCGGGACTGAAGGCCATGGAACAACAGAAACAATAGACTCTCTCTGGCAATCTTGGGCAACTATTGAAAAACAATGGAAAAATCACGGCATATTCCACTTTATCGCCTGATGACCCTTCCAGGAATTCCACATGGAAAAGTCGAGACGTGCGGTGCATTCTACTATCCCCTTAGAGTTTGGGCTAATGCATGAGTCTGCACTGAGAACCAATTTCCGGACTTCTTTTTTGTCCTGATACCAGCGTTTCACGTCAAGTCGACAATGTTTAGGAAAACACACTGCGCCCCTCCCAATATGGGAAGTGCGTTTTCATAAAATAGTATCTGGGTGATCTCGTATCTGAGGATAAACTATATATTTTTTTCATTTACAAATAAAACGTACAAGAAATAAGTCTGAAATGCTCCAAAAGTATGAAGAGCTGCGTGAATTGTTCCTAAATTTAGAAAGAAGAGGTAGAATTAGCAGTTCTGTGGTAAAAGTGATGCCAGGGCAATGGGAACCTATCCTTATTCAAATGCCAGTGCCCAACACTGGGGCAATATTAAAATATGTACAGACTGGTTATATCATTCTTTTAAAAATGTGGTGACCCTAGACTTGGGTTGCAGCCAAGGGGTGGATACAGGGCACTATTCTCTGTCTTAACCAGGAAGCGTTCCATTGTAGCAGCAGGTTGCTTGTGCACGGGTTGGGACACAACCGGACCCAGAAGCGTCATGAAATGTAATGCCACCCACAGCAGCGGTGGCTTTTTAATCTGTTCTGTATCACCTTCAAAAAGTAAACTAAGCGACTAGGCATTTCATGCTGTGATTGTAAAACGTTAAACTCTGTGTTCGATTTTGGCACCAGTTTTTGAAAGCAGTTTCATGTATGTTGAATGTATTACTATAAAACATCACAATATCAAAATAACCCTCTGGTGAATTAAAAATAAAATGACAAATCCTATGTGTACAGAGAGAAGTTGATTTTCAGGTGGAGATGTGGTTATCGTTCTGAGATTGGATAGAGGAGGGGATTGGTATTGAGTGAACATTATTAGTCTCTAAAACAGATCTGATTTAAACCCTATATCGACTTTTACTGGTTTTTGGTCTGCTTTTTTGTCTTTTTGTGAGTTGGTATTCTAAGCTAATAGCCCAAATGGGTGATGCCCACTTGTTGAGCTAAAAGTCTGTGAGTGGCTGTGGAAGTTGTGCAATCCCCTCCCTTGATCGACTTTTTTTTCTGTTCTGTTAAGAGGAGACCTCACATGTTAATTAAATTTCCATTGCGATTCCCTTTGTAACTCATGGATTTCCACTGTTTTAGAAGTCTGCCAATTGGGGATATGTTCAATTTTGAAGTTACAGCAAATATTACAGAGAGTTTAGATTGAGGATTCTTTACTCTAGAACTAATGAAACAGAGAATGTCAATAGCAATGTTCGAAAGTTTGTGATGTCCTCCACACCATGTGTGAAGTCCTAAGTAGTGCAGGGATTAGGAGCGTTTTTTCCCCCCAGACATCTTGCTCACGGGATAGATGTGAGATGTGGAAACCAAACAAGTCTGCAGCCCAGCCGTCCTTCCTCCTTGTTGCGGTATCATATTAAAGAACAGTGGGCTCCTGATCTTACTGGGACTCGCCAAAACCTTGACAGTTATGTTGCTCCTTCGAACTTATCAGCCATAAGACATCAGAAATGCAGTGGATAACGGAATGCATGCTGTTAAAGAGCCTACATACTGACCAGAAACTAGCTGATAATCACTGAAAATGAAGGCCAAATCTCTACACTAAAAGAAATGTAAGCCCTTCTGAAAGAAATAAAAGAGAGAATCTAGTATCTCGCATACCACACAGAAGATGCAGAACAATGTGTGACATGGGAGTTTCCCCATATGAGGATTGTTTAGTAAAGTTGACAATCCCAAAGGCCTACAAATTATTTTGTTGTGTAGTGCGCACAAAAGGTACAGGCATCAGCGTCACCCCTGGCGATGCCAACAAGACCTGTATTGGCCAGACTGTCGAATCGGAGACTGTGACTTACTGCTGCAGACTGCACACTGGAATGGTCCTTTCACAGTTGACAATATCCATGTTCTGTTGTTTTCCAAATCCACCGCAGCAATACAGCAACAGTACCTTTTTAAAGCAGTGAAGCTGAAGTTACGAAAGCTAGGCCTGAGGTTTTTCCGCTGTGTCCTGCTAAGCTGAAGATCCTAGAAGATGACAATAAAAAAAGCAGGATCCCCTATGGTAGAAAAAACATCTAAAAGACAGGATTGAAAACCAAATGGAAGTGGTGTCTGTCCATGTAAGACTCCTCTGCGGGATAGAGAAATTGCACTGATTCAAGTGCATTATTACAAGGTACTGGAGCAAACCTGGGTAGTTCCACAACCATTGATGAAGAAAAGCCTATACTGGCTGCCAGTATTGTGTAATACCGGAGTACACTGCAGTTGAGATTAGTTTTTTATTTGTTCTAGACAAGGGTGCAAAGTGCCGGTTTCAGGACGACACACACCAGGATGGTTTTTGTAGTAAGTTTACTTTTTCCAGTATCCGTAATACAGCCAGCAGGGCAGCCAGAAGAGAAGCAACTGACCCAGTATTCAAAACATTACATTCTACATTCCCCCCAACAAAAACCTTAACATTCTACATTCCTTCCTACATGTCACATTCCCTTACGCTAAAACCCAGCACATCTTCCCCTCATACAACAAAATGCAATTAATAACAGAACATTAACAAATTTTACAAGATAACATGTAAGCAGTTTCACAATACATAATCACGTCAACACACTGCTGCCTTTTTTTCCAAAGGAGTTCTTGTGTGTGAATGATTCTTGTCATTGGAAACACTGAGTGACTACTCCCGCATTGCTGCTCACCAACACAGTGAGTAACTCTTGGCCCTTTTTGTATAGTCAGCTTTTCCTTACTCCACCATTTGCTATCTTCCAACCTGACCACATTCCTCTTCACACAAACTACTTTTTTGGAATCAGAAAATTTCGAATGACCTCTGGCAATTATACCAGGCAATCTAACTCTGACCCAATCTCCTTCCTTGATTTCAATCACCATCCCTTATTCTCAGAGACCTATTTTCCTTGCACACATTCTTGTTTAGTTCACAGCTTAAGCTAAGCATGCCTTCTTTTCCTTGGACACCTCCAATCCATTCATCCATGGGAGCACCAGTTTGTTCGCAGATACCCTTCCCTTGAATAATGCAAAGGGTGACGAACTTGTGACTGCTTTGGGTGTAGTGCGTAACGCCCATATTAAATACTCCAATTCCTTGTTCCAATTTAACCCACTCGCCAATTACAATTGCACATTGTCCTTAATCACTTGGTTCTACCTCTCAACAAGACCATTACTCCTGGGATGGTACAGGGAGGTTGTGATGTGTTTCACACCCCACTTATTCATGAATTTGCCAAATTCTTCAGACGTAAATTGTACCTTTAGTCGGAGCACTTTCCCGCAAGAACAGTTCATGCAAAAACGTTACCACCTCCGATGTATTTATAGTCTTAACAAATTTCACCTCTGACTAGCAAGAATAATAATCTAACAACACAATTCCATATCATTGGCTTTCACTCGGCATGTTCATGGGTCCAATAATATCCATGTCTAGTTTAATCCACGGTCTCTCTAGCACCGGCACCACTTCAACAGGACTTGGCATCATCACTTGTGGCTTATAACTCAGAGCACACGCAACACACTCTCTTACCCAATGCTCCACCTCCCTGTCCAATCCTGGCCACCAAAAAGTATCTCTGACTCTCCTTTTCATTGCTCTCATGTCTACGTGCCCTTATGTGCCAATTTCAATACCTTTACTTGTACACCATGAGGCACCACCAGTAAATTGGCATGCCTCATTATGCCATTATACGCACACTCAATTCCTCAAAAAACTCCTTGTACATTTTCAGTGAGTCCTTCACTCTCCCTTTTGGCCATTTTTTAGCTAAATAAGATATCAACTCTTGTAGTACACTATCTTGTTTCACCAATTGTTTTCCATTTCTCCTCCTTTATGCAACCCCTTTCATCCGTCCTTGTACATGCAGCAACACAAAAATCATGATCTTTTTCCTCTTGCCTTCATCCTTAAAGGCAACCATCACAAACAGTCCGCAAAGATGTTCTTCACCCCCAGTATGTACTCCACCTTAAAATGAAACTCATGCAGCCTATTGTGCCATTTAGCAATCCTAGGTGTTGCTCTGCAAGTTCCCCGAGTGGTGAATAAATTGACCAAGGGTTTGTGGTCCATTCGTAAGTAAATTCCAACCCCCCACAATTACTTCCTAAAATGGTTCACTCTCTACCAACATGCCATAGCTTCATGCTCTATGACCGAATATGTGCCTTCTGCCCCACGAAGGGCATGCAACACAAATGACATCACCTCATCCTTGCCATCCCTTGTCTGCATCAACACAGCGCCCAATCCATACTGGCTGGCATGCATGACCACAATGCACGGATCACAAGTGTCAAACAACTTGAGAGGTATAGCATCTGCAATCTCTTCCTTTATCACACAAAAGTCCTTGTTCACCTCCCCTGACCACTGAAACCTCACATTCTTCTTTAACAAGATCCTCATGTCTTTCGTCCTCTCAGTACATTTTTGGCACAAACCATGCATAAAATTCTAGCATTCCAAAGAATGATCGCCACTGGCCTTTATTTTAGGGTGCTGGGAATTCCTTAATCGCCTTCACCAAACTTCCTTTGGGTTCCACCACATGGGCATACAAGTTATGTCCCAGATAATTCACACGCGTCACGACAAACTGGCACTTGCTCGCCTTCAAAGTGACCCCTTTATCCTTTAAAATAGACAATACCAAAGTCGTCTTATGCTCCTTCTCATCAACCCCAAACATAAACTTTTCATCCTGGGAGCATCTCACATTTGTCGATGCCTTTGAGCATTGCCTTGATCACACGCTGGAACACGAATGAGGCCAAAGCCAACCCAAAGGGCATTTGTTTAAATCTGAATGCTCCACTGGGTGTAACGGAGGATGCTATATGGCGTGAGTACCTATGCAGCGCAATCTGATGGTCGGCAGAGGACATGTCCAGAGTAGTGAAAACTCTTGCCCCTTTTAGCATAGTCAACATTTCGGTAATGTTGAGTAGAGGATGCCTATTGACCCATATTCTCTCATTAAGGTCTCACAAGTGGATACACATCCTCAATGTACCATTTGACTTCTAGTCAACACCACTAGTGAAAGCCACTCTGAGCTTTCTATGGGCTCAATAATATTTTGTTGACATAATTTCCCAAGTTCTCCTTCCAACTCCTCCCTCATAGTAATTGGAGCATGTCTCGCCTTATGTACAACAGATTCCACTCCTGTTTTCAATTGAATCTGGTGTCTGAAGCCTTTAATTTTTCATAATCCACCATCAAAGACTTCAGGAAATTCTTCAGTCCAGGCACATTTCCCTACAGACTTCACACCCACCATTTCCTTACACAACATGACCTGTTCTGGGCTATTGGGATCCAACATGATCCCAAGGTTTCTCTGATCCTCCCAACCCAGCAGTTTTGACCCTTCTACAGCCACATCCACCATGCCATCTGCCACATTCCCTTTAAAGTTCAATCCTGCATCAAATTTACCCATCACTTCAATGGGTTTGCCTCCATACGCTACTGGTTTTACCTTTGACTTTCTTAATTGCACATTCTGCAATTTTTCCCATTCTTCCATACATATCAATGTAAATAAAGAACCCAAATCTGCCATCATGTTGATCCCATTGACCTCAATTATGCAATGAGGCTTCCTAATGATAGATTCACTCATTAATGAGACTTCTTCACTCTCACCCGTGGCCTAGCTCAGTTCCCTTCTTTTTTTTTTTTTTTTAGCCCCTCACCCGCCATGAATACCACACTCCTTTCATCAGAATCATTTTGACTTCTCATGTTGGGACTATTTCCCACTGTATTCACATTCTTTGCCAGTTTTGCTTCTTTATGCCACTTTGCTTTACACATGTTCATGAAGTGCCCCTTTTTCCTACACTTGCCACACAATTTGTCTGTTGCAAGACATGTAGGAGAATTCCCTAAATTATTTTTACTCCCACACCAATAACACAAGTGTTTTTTTCTTTACCTCAGATGTAGGGCAATTTTTCATTGCCTAGTCTTAAGATTGCAGCTCATGCACCTGGGTACTCACGGACATCTGTTCCATGAATTTTGTTGTCGACTCTATTCCACTCGTTATTTCAATGGCTTTGTCTAATGTGAGGTTTTCTACTGTTAACTTTTCCTGTCCCTTTTTACTGTTGGACTTCTCCACTTCCTGGTCCTGTATCACTTCCTCCTCAGACATCTTAAAGTCACACAAGGCTTCTAAAAGTCTTAGATCACTTAAAATATTTTCAACTGACTCACCAGTTGATGCCCCCTGTAAAATTTATGTTGCTCCATTATGGCTTTTTTTTTTAAAACATAAGTCCAACACCCTTATGGCTGACTCATACTCATCTACTACATCTCCCTCCCTGAACACAGGCAACGCAGGTAGATGTTTCAGCACTTTTCTGCCTTCTGTGCTGAAGGAGTGACTCAATTTTGCAAATTTCTTTTTGTGTGTGAAAACCTCACCTTCGATTGCCTTGAAGTACACTTCGAATCCCTCCTTCCGTTGTTCGCAATCTACAGGAGGTAGACAAGGAGACGACAAAAAAGGTGCAGGAGGTTTCATAGACTGCTGCATATTAACCAATGTCCTAGACCATGTTGGACCATATGCTAATATGGTAAAACAGTACCTACTCTACACTCTAGGCCTTCTGTATGCTTAAGTTCATGACGGAGTGACAGAGTGAGGATCAGTGAGCTCACACTCTTCAATATGTGTGACTCACCGATGCTCCTGACTCACCAGTTTATGATGACAAATGCAGGATGTGCAGATCACTGTGCCCCACACCTTATAAGGTGTGCAAATCACCGCTAAAAATTCAGCCTGACAATATTCAAATGTATGCAGTAGGACCACGAAAACACAAGTCAAAGATGGATTGTTAGTGGGACCTTGACTCACAGCACAGCCTGCCTTGATCCACCGGGTGTTGCTTTACTTAAAAATAACTTCATAAGTATTTAATTACATTGCCATGCACAGTGCCCAAAAGATTTTCTGACATTCCCAGGTGTGCTCACCAATAACTGCTGCTGTCGTGCTGCTACTGCGGGGCCGCACGTTTGAATCTAAACATTGTCGTGCACAATGCGCTCACCAATTTTCGCTGTCCACCGTCCCACCTGTGTGCATGCCATGCCTGCTTCCGCTAGAGACTGCCACTTGGCCATAAGAGGTACACCTAAGATAAGATGACGGCATGCACGCTACACACACAACGTCAGGTGCGTTCTTGCTTATACCGCTACTTTTAAAATGGTGGCATGCTGGATGCATCTGGAGCGTTCCTGCATCACACGCATTTGCAGTCCGATGCAGTTCAGTGATGTGCTCCTAGTTTCCGTCAAAAGCCATCCGATCCCCAAGATTACACTCTGTCACTCACCCCAAATCCTGGTCAACGTAACGCTGGGGCAATGTAGAGCTAACTCCTAGCACCGCTGGCAGGCACTCCCACCTAAGCAGCAGATGAATGTAGAACGTGTCTTCCAGAGTCCTCAGCACACCCAATGCCACCCTGTCGGCTATAACATCGTGTTCCGTTTCTTCGCTCGTCGCCAATGCAAAGTGCCGGTTTCAGGAAGACACACATGCAAGGATGGTTTTTGTTGTACGTTTACTTTTTCCAGTACTAGTAATACAGCCAGCAGGGAAGCAACAGACCCAGCATTCAAAACATTACATTCTACATTAGACCCAACAAACCCCTTAACACTCTGCCACATTCCTCAATCCCTTACGCTAAAACCCAACACAGGGCCATTGGTTGACTGGTATTCTTTGACTTAAAGGGAGAATAGGTCCCTTGTGTTCAGGTATTGCCATGCATGGGGTTGGGTGGCTGGCAGGGCATGGGTGCCGGATAATGGTAGCAAGAAGAAATCTGACTAGTCAATTTGTCCTGGTGTTTAATGTGTGCATGAAAAACATTCATTGGTGCATGATGGCTAAAGTGGCGGTATACAAGAGCAGAGGGTGTCCCTAGAAATTTGACAAAATATGGGAAAAGTGGCAGGAGTCTCATAATGAGGTTTAATATAATGTTTTTGCTGTGTGAATCTGAGTGTTCTCAATAAGCCTTGGTTGAGAGCATATATAACTCTTGAAGAGTTTCCAGGTGGGATGGCAGTAATGCATTCCTGCTTAACTGAGTGGAACATTAGCAACTATTAACCTGCTTTAAATATGTTTGCGTTTAACGTAATCACTTGGTCACATGTTTCTTATTGGAAAATGTTAAATAAAGACTATATTGGATCATAAACTCCCTTCGTCTGTCTTTGCGGTGGGAGAAACCACACTGGCATTTCCTGAGATCGGTTATAGCCAGAGGCACTTCAGGACGCAGCCTACAGATTACTGTCAGAGATGCTACACACCTGTATTTACAGGATAATGCAAGATCTGTCGGGGAGAAGCCGGTTGAGCAGACGGCCTTCAAAGCATACATAAGAAAGGAATTTACATTAAAACAACTCTTGAAGTCCACTTGCCACGCCAGAGGAACCTTGACAGAGCTGGGAAGAAGTTGGCCATGCTCGAGAAATTGATGGACAGTCATCCCTTCATCTGTGAAATATTAGCACAGAAGTGACTCATTGCTGGACAGGCTGAACTTATTTCATTACAGATCGTATTTTGCTAGGCAACATTTAGAGGGAGAAAGAGCAGCTCAATTACTTTCTATCCATGCCTGCGCTGATGTGCCTCACTGTAAGGAAGGACTGGCGAGGCACTGGGAAATAACCATGCAGATATTGTTACAATATTCACAGATAATTATTCCCTTGTACTTTCTTGCTGCCCACACCAAATGGACACTACTTGCTAGTAGTACTAGTGGTAGTAAATTCGCTTATCAGTCAATAAAAAACTTAGACTTCAAAAGAAGGGTATACACAACAGAAACATATAAATAGATAAAGTCTAGAATGCTTATCGGTCATGTACGCACATTCACTCTCGTTTGGAGAGCCGGCATTGATACAAAATTTGCTGGGCATACAGTAAACAATTTTTGCATAAAAGGGCAAATGTGCCAAAATTAAAAAAAATTGAAACTGGCAATATCGATGCAATGTGCAAATTTGCGCGGAAGGTGCCGATATTTAGCCGAGGAAACAGATGGTAGTGATACTTAGCTTTACGGGTTGGAAACCACAAAAGTTTATAGTCCCTAGCAAACCGCTAAGGCATAAATACATATGTGCAATGTACAAATTTGTGCCAAAAGTGCAAGTAGCCAAAGAACAGATGAAATGATGTTGAGTTGGTACTGAACCTGACAGGATAGGAAGCAACAAGTGTTCATTGTCTCTAGCATCCTGCCACAACATAATACAAACTGGAGTTCTTGTCAGGGGGATTCTTCACTGTTCCTCCTACCCCACCTATGTCTGTACATCTGCCTTTGCAAGGGATTTAAAAAATGTCCTGGAACTGTACCAGTCTAATGTTTAACATTATATTCCTTTGATCCAGAGAATCTATCAGTTCAGATCTGCAGGGCCTAACCCCAAGGTTGTTAAACTCTTTTCTCAACAAACCTCTTCGCTATGTGGCCAGGGCTGATACATATAACGTGCTGCAGGGATTCGTCTTCCTGGAGACCTAGGCGGCAATTCTTATCTCATCCTTGGCTTTCTTCCCTCCACTTTGGAAGGAAATCTAATGTAGGAATATCACCGTGTCATAGTGCCAATAAGCTCTGTTTTATCTTCCTGTGGTAGGTGGCTTCATGAAGCGGTGACTGTCTTAGTGTAGCATAAGATTTCAAAGACCAACCACCTGTGCGACTGCTTGGATGTCTTTTCTTTATCAATCATCCAACATTGTAGTTTAATAGATTTCTTTACTGATTTTTCTGAAGGCTTGACCAGATATACTGGCGTTCCATAGGTCACCCATTTCGAGCATCTCAATGCTACTTTCAAGATATTTTTTGTATTTACCATTCCCCCTTTGAAGATTCATTTTGGACCAGACTCGATAGACCAGTGTGTCATCAGCTGCTGACCGCAATTTATGGCAATACTTAATATACGCCGCAGGGCTGGCAAGCGTCTCTTTCGTTGGTGAAGACTCCAACCTCACTTGGGCGGGCAATGCCGGAAAATTTGTTTAGAAGATCTTGTCATGATTTTATCAAGAAGACTGGCCTCAGCGCCTATCATTTCCGATCCATAAGCAAGAGTTGGTAACAGTTTGGCCTTCATTACTGCTACCAGTGGCTTCAGGTTATGACCTTGAATGGATCTTGCCAGTGTTAAAAAAGCATGATTGAGTGCTTGTGCCTTTCCCTTAATCGCCCCTCTTTGGGGTGCAAACATAGCTCTTGGATCTATTTTGACTCCTAGATACACATAGGTTGGTTCTTTGTCAATTGTGTTTCCACTCAGAAGTTTAAAATACAGGGATTGAATGTAATCACTTTTGTTTTTTTACGGTTTACTTCCAACTACTTCTCATCTGCCTATGAGCTGAGGCAGTTTAGTAACCTCTGTAGGCCTATTCTTGTGTTGCTAAGAAGTAGCAGATCATCAGCATATAGGATGTTTGACAATTGTTGGCCACCCAGGCTCAGGCGTGTTATATATCTGCCCATCCAGTTCTACAGAAAAGGTCTGCAGTATATAAATTAAATAAGAGAGGTTCTAAGATGCAGCCTTATTTTAGGCCCGTAGAGGTTTTTGACTTCCCTTGACAGGTGGGTACCATCTCCGATCTTTATCTTGACCCGCGTGTCTGAATATAGCAGCCTGATTGCTCGCAGGATATTAGGGGGAATCCCCCCAAGTTTGGCCCATAACCTGTTAACGTGGGACACAGTCAGAAGCTGCCTTGCAGTCAACAAAACACATCTACAGAGGTGTACCTGTGGCCTTTACTCAGCTGAGTATCAGGCCCACTGCCACGAGGTTAGTTAAGGTGCCTTGACTCCTTGTGAACCCAGTTTGGTTGAATGGAAGTCTGCCGGTATCTAATGCCCATGTCGCCAGATCGTGAAGCAGAAAGATCCACGTCCAAAAGTGCAATTAAGCGATAGTTGCTTTGCGAAGATGCCAGTCCTCCTTTGAAGATGGGGTGGATTATTGAGCCTTTTCAACTTTCAGGAATGACTCCTTTTGCTAGAATGTGATTGAACATTGATGCCAAGAAAGTTTCCCATCTTGATGTTGTGTTTTCAAAGAGCCCGTTTTGGCCTGGGGCACAGTCGGCCAGTGATTTCTTAATTATCTTTACTACCTCCGCTTGTGTATATGCTAGGTGCGCCAATGGTCCAAAAGCCCCGTTGTCATTTTGAGGCCTATTCAGACTGATTGCATCATGGGCGCTTCCTTTAAAATGCGATTTTAGATACTCACCCCAGTCACGCTCACTTATGTTTGCATTGTGGGCTGTTCTTGGGCCTTTTTTCAATATTATTGATAAGTTTCCAGAATTTGTTAGTCATTTGTTTTTGAAGCATGTAACAGCTGGGCCCACAGTGTTTCCTGCTTGGTATTTGTGAAGGCCCATATCTCCCTCTACATGTGACTTCCCTCTTTACACAGGCTTTCTAGTAGATTCCTATCTTCAGGGGTTCGACGTAGCTGCCTGAGAAGCCTGCCTACAGAAGTTCTTTTCAGATGAATGGATCGTGGCATAACTATAGTTTCATGGGTCCCTAGGTGGGCTCCCTTATTCCCTCTACTGACTCTGCTGACTTGATATTTATTAATCAATTCACTAGCAAATGTTTCCATACACATATCTGGTTAGGGGCCCTTTTCGGCCATATCCTCAAGGCTGACCACAGCTTCTTCTGCCAAGCACACTTAAAAATCAGAGTTATGGTTCTGGCACAAACTGTGCCAAAACCACAAACTTACTAGACCACAGGTCGTCTGCAGCTAGAGGTTCGGCCAGATGCCAGGCCCTGCCGCCAACTTCCCCCACTGTGCGCAGCCAAAGGCCATGCACAGCATGGGAGTTGGCTGAATATGATTGAAAAAAACCTGAAATTCATTGACAAAATCAAAGGTTAAAGAGACTTTATAGTTAGGTATGGAAAGAAGGTCATCCCTTGTCATTTAACATGTCATGAGTAATGTAATATGTGAGGTCATAAGCAGTGCAACGCGGGGGCCCGTGTTACATTTAGCTCAGTAAACTATAACAGGTGAATTTCTGTGTTTTTTTACCTCATCTCAACATCTAGCTATAATGTCACTTTAACCTTTATTTTCTTCAGTGACTTTCTAGGGTTGTTTTAACGTGAGCTAAAATTTTATTACCATGCCTAACATAACGTCACTGTTTTGTTTAGTGAATATATTTAGATATAAGTTAAAAACTGAGCGTATTACACAGTGACAGTCACCACTTTATATTTATAGTTAGGTCAAATTTTCTATAGGAAAAGTGTTTTTTGCTTCAATAATAACATTGATGCCGTTTTGTCGAATCTGCACAAAACTCTCCCAAAAAATATGTTCATCACATCGGCTCCTTTATAGAAAGTTTTGCATTGATACGTCAAGCGGGGGCCAAGAAAAGGGGTGGGCACAAAGTGTGATTTTCCATATTAATTCAGATAGCAAACTTAACTCTACAATACAGGAAAAATTGGCTGAATGGAATTACACCAGATTTGGCCCCAAAATAGGACTTTACTTAGAAAGGGTGCTTTTTGTGAGTAGGTGAAAGTCCGTTCAGCCATTTTTGAGAAATTAGCGTTTAAAGAGGAGCTTGGGTTGGGCATGAACGGTGACAAAGTTAGATATATCTGGACCATTGGTGCCCCAATATTCATTTAGTGGCCAATTTAAAGATGACCAGCCAATCCTGATTGGCTGGCCACAGCATGAACAATATGTTGTGGCAGCCATTACAGAACTCCGCATTCTGCATTCTGAAAATGAATTAAAAAATATATAAGGGGCCAGGATGAGGACACTCTGACCCACGCAGGGATGTAGGTGGTTCCAAACGAACCCCACCCCCTTGATTGGCTGGCCATCACATGGACAGCATGTTGTGGCAACATTTACAAGACTCCCCGTTGAAATGCATTGTAGTTAAAGCCTGTTTCTCAGGGTCTCAGAAAGGAACACATATGGAGGTTGATAACATATGGAGGGTGATTTTAGCCACAATATAAATCATTTGTTGATGGTGTTATACTAATTTTAGGAATTCCGGTGAGTTCTTAAGTGAATGTGCCCTGTCACAAATGCTAATTCTCTGCTGAGAATTGATGAATTATGTTTGAGAGAAAACAGTTTTCTCTCATCTTCTCATTGAGGTTATGGAAGGTGCCCAGATTTTAAGATAAGAGCACATTTTCTGTTAAGTTCACTCTATCTACCTCAGGCATGTGAGAATAAAATCTGATATTCTGAGTAAAACAAGTACTTCCAACAGCAGTAGCAGCATGTAAGTTGATTCCCCGTGTTCTACTGCAGCGTCCCACAGTGTCCCTGTGAACTACTGAACAATTAGAGCACTAACAAACTGTATTTCTAACAAACTAGTGGCACACCTGAACACAATCTTGATGGAATCAAACCTGTAAAACTTAAAACATTTCCTACAGAGGATACTGCAGTAAATTAACAGAATAAGGGCCTTCTTTTAGTCATAGAGATTATGGTCAGTGCTGTAGAAAGCTAATATTAGGACACATTTGCTGTGAATTCTCAATCATCTTCCTCATCCATGTCAGAAAAACATTCTGACATGCAGAGGGAAGCATATATTTGCAACACCAGCAGCAGTCTCTTAGTTAACTCCCTAGTGACAACTGTAGCTTCACCACAAAGTTCTATGGAACTAGAATTTTTATTTTTTCTAATCTGATAGAGACTTTTAGCGGCAAATTCCTTATCATAGAATTATTCAGAGGCACCAGCTGGATCTGGAAATTTTTGTGAGCAGTACCCCTGGGTGCTGGTAGATGGTGTTGTTCGGCTCTGTGTGTCGTCATCAGCTCCATCCGCACCGGAAGTGATGTGGTGGTGCCTATATAGGTGCCACCCCAGTGCGCTGACTTCAGTTCTTTTCTTTGTGCGCCAGTCAGCACAGATCTGGAGAGAGCTACCCCCTGTAATTTTTTGACTCCCCTTTTTTGGCTTATTTGATGAAGTTTTTTTTAGATCTTTCTTCTGGTGTGACAGGGATGTCCCCTAGGAAAGCTGGCTTCAAGCACTGCGGTGCCTGTCACCAACAGATGTCGGTGACGGACCCTCATTTTGTCTGCCTCTGGTGTCTTGAGTGGGACCATGACGCGAAAACCTGCCTCGCTGCTTTGCCATGAACCACAAGGCCTTGAGGGTGCGGTCCCTCAAGTTCCTTGCCGCTCGACATGTGGCCCTGCAACGGTCTCGATCCCAGTCGAGAGGAAGGTCCCAGGATCGGTTGTGGAACCTTCGATCTTCATTACAAGTCATCTGGGTAAGTTCCACAAGAAGAAAAAAAGTAAGAAGTTGAAGAGGTCTTCAACTTCTCCCCATCCGTCAAAGTCATCTGACGAGACAATGGGGCGTCATCATTCGAGGCCTGATTCTGCGGTTGAGCCTGCCCCTGGGCCGGCTCCACACTTCCCCGAGTTTTGGAAGCCGGAGCAACCCCGCCCAACTCCACGAATTTTATGAGGCCATACACCTCATATTTGGGCGGCCCGTCCCCGCTTGCACGGCTTCGGGCCACACGGGTTCAGGAGGGGCCCCGAGTGGTTCTCCGCTGACAGGTCCGCCCCCCGGCACCAGTCGGGCCCCTTAGATCCACAGATGTATCCGTATTGCGCCGGTAGAAACCACCTCGACCTTCCCCCACGCTGGTCCTGATGTAGACGCTCCTGACGCCGCCGGTACCATCTCCATTCTCATCCCTGACTCCGACACAGAGCTGGAGATGGGTCGCCCGACGCCGACTGGAGCCATACCCTCCAGACCAGAGCCTGAGTACTATTCCTATGGGCTAGGACTTGGTGAAGAATGGGAGGGGCCACTGGACCCTAAAGGATACTAGCCCCTAGACCCTAACATAGACTGGTTTGAGGGCTTGGTGGATGCCAGTGGATTGGACACCCCACCAGATACTAGCATGGTCTCTCCTCCTACCATGGCTATGGAGGAGGGAGCCTCTTTTGCTATGGACCTTCATCTGGGAGTGACCCCCTCAGAACTGCTTCTCCCATTTAATAAAGCCCTCATGGACATCCTTCTCAGGGCCTGGTCCAAGCCCTGCACATGACAATTGACCGCCACCCCGCCTCAAGGGACCCAAGTTTCCTCACACAACACCCTACCCCAGAGAGCTTGGTGGTCCAAGCCCCCACTTGCTGTGTAAATCCTGATGTGGAATCCGAGAGGCTGGTCATCTTCGACAAGAAAATCCTTTTTCCCACCTGCCTGGCACTGTGGTCAGTGAACACCTTGTACCTTTTGGGCCGTTACTCCCATGCACTTTGGGATTCAGTTGCGCAGATGCTGCCCATGGTCCCGGAGGAGGCCTGGGCCATACTCTCCCAAGCTTTGGCAGACTGGAGAGATGCAGCTAAGTTTATGATCCAAAGTTGGCTGGACACAGCTGACTCGCTAGGCAAAGCGGTTTCCTCCTCGGTGGCCTTAAGGCACCAGGTCTGGCTGAGGACAACTGGATTTTTTTAAGTGGATGTCCAAGCTTCGCTTATGGGCATGCACTTTGATGGCTCCTGTCTCTTCGGAGACAAGGTGGACTCAGAGCTGCAGCACTTCAATGATAGCAGAACTGCAGCCAGGTCCTTCGGCCTTTCCATGGCCCCCGCCTATCCCAGTCTGCCTTTTGTGGCCACAGAAGGGGCTTCCAGGTGCATTTGTACCCACCCAGCCACCACAGCATGCAATCTCCCTAGCCTCTGCATGGCCGAGGATGCAGTAACACCAGACCCTGTGGGTCAGACAGCCAGAGGTCTGGCCAGTCCGCCACCCCCCAGCAGATACAGCCTCAAAACGTCTTTAGTTTGCCCTGCAACCATCATGGGCAACCAGGGGGAGGCAGGATACACCATCACCTGCATCACTGGAGGGCGATAACATCAGACCGCTGGGTTCGCCAGATTGTCTGAAGGGGCTACTCCCTCCTCCTTGTGACTACCCGTCCACCCATGCCACCCCTTGCAACAGGTTGATGGAGGACCATCTCTTCTTACTCTGCCAGGAAGTGGCGGTTTTCTTGGCCAAGGGAGTCATAGAGAGGGTGCTGATGCCAGAAGTAGGTTGTGGTTGTTATTCACGCTCCTTTCTGGTGCCCAAAAAGGACGGAGGCCTTTGTTCTATCCTTGACCTGCGCCCTTTCAATTTCTCTCACTCTCGCTCAAGTCCTGTCTGTCCTGCACCCAGGAGACTGGATAGTAGCTTTGGACTTGCAGGACGCATACTTCCACATTCCCATCCTGCCCACCCACAGACGTTACCTGCGGTTCATGGTGGGCCACAAGCACTTTCAGTTTGCATTGCTCCCTTTTGACCTGACTGGCGCCCCTCATGTGTTCACCAAGGTGATGGCGGTGGTTGCAGCTTATCTGCCGAGATTAGTTGTGCCAGTCTTCCCCTATCTCGACTGCTGACTGTTGAAGGTGGGCTCGCCCCAGGCAGTCGTCTCCCACCTCCAGAAACAGCGGACCACCTGCACTCAATGGGGTTCACTATCAACGTGCCAAAGTCACACCTGACTCTGTCTCAGATGCTCCCTTTCAACAGAGCTGTTCTGGACATGGTGCAGTTTTGGGCTTCTCCCCCTAAACGGCGAGTTCAGGATATTCAGGCTATGATACCGATGTTTCAGTCTCTATCCTTGATTTTGGTGAGACTGACTCTGAGGCTGCTGGTCCTAATGGCCTCCTGCATCCTGCTGGTGACACATGCCCGCTGGCATATGCGGGCTCTGCAGTGGGACCTGAAGTTCCAGGAGGGCAAGCATCTGGAGAATCTCTCCATCATGCTCCAGATATCGGACGGAACTGCAAAAGATCTGCAATGGTGTTTAACAAACCGCCATTGGGTCAGTGGCAAACCCTTCTCCCTTCCCCAACCTAATCTGATAGTAGTGACAGATGTCACTCCTGGGATGGGGCGGCCATCTGGGAGAGGTGGTTATCAGAGGCCTCTGGTCTCCGGTGGAATCCGGTCTTCACATCAACCTACTGGAGCTCCCGGCGATCCGGCTGGCATTGAAAGCCTTTTTACCCTCCATCAAGGGAAAGCTAGTGCAGGTGTTCACAGACAACACCACTGCCATGTGTCAGGATCCCCCGGGCTGCACAATGTCGTTCTTCATCCAGTAGGGTTGGGGTTGTCCGTCAGGGGAACCCTCAGCGTGTACGATACATCCTCCCATGGAAAACTGCTTGCAGGGTTGGGGTCCCTGACTGGTTCCCTTACTTCTCCAACCACCAGCGCACCTTACATCAGCACACCTTGCACCATCTAACATGCTCTTCTGTCCATCTTGCCCTCTCTCCCTTGGGGATGGAACTTACCTAGTGCTGTAGGGTGTGCCCTGTTGTGCTGTCTTGTCCCTGTTTTCCTGTCTTGTCCCTGTTTTCCTTATCCCTTTCCCCATAAGGCATCGCAGGACACGGATGCACCGAAAAACGAGTGAAGGCTGGCCCTGTGGCGGCTGGGGCCGCGCACTCTCTCTTGGCCGGGCAGGCCCTTAGCGGCTGGTCCTGCGCTCTTCGGCTCGGCAGTACGGACGGCCCAATGCGGCTGGGGCTCCCGCTACGCATCCTGTTGACCTCGTGGGGGCCATCTTGAGTCTGCAAGGTATTAAAACCACGCCCTAGCAACGCCCCAGTGCTTCGCATTAAGATTCCCTCCCGGAGCTGTCCTGCGGCTCGACGTCTCGTCCCCAATGGTGCCGGTTGGTGATTCCTGGCTTGCTCCAGCTCCTCTCAGATAAGTCCCTGTTGGGTCTTCGCTTTACTTAAAGGCAAACTCCTTTGGATTTCCATGTTTGTGGAGGTCACTGCTTACGGCGTACGAGGTTTGGTGCTGTCATAAACCTCCTGACTTCTTTTCCTGCATAACGCATTTTCCTCATGTGCCTACAAGAGACTTCTTGATGCCCACGAGCCAGGATCCTGTAATTGTTATTACCATTGTGCAATCGTATTTTCACCTGTCTATTTGTTTATTGGATTTCTCGGTGGTTCCCGTTGTAGAAAGGTCTTGGTAATGCTCCCAAGCCTTGCATGGTACTACAGCGGTTTACGCAGTGTGTCTGTGTGCTTAAGTTTTTACATGCCTACCAAGGTGTATGTGTGTTTCCTGATTTTCTACCCGACTCTAAGGTTTTATAAGACGCAATGCAGAAGTTAATGCATGACTTGTCATATGTGTGTTGATAATTGCTTTCTGTGCTTTGTGTGTTCATTCAAATAGCCACAGGAGCTGGTCTCCTCATGCATACTTATTAAGGTCCACTGCCCCAGATGATTCTGTGACCCAGAGTTTGCCTCTCCACCAGCACGAATGCGCACCGGTTGTTTCCTTCTTTATTTTTCCTTTCTTATTTTAGTTTATTGTGTGTTCCTAAACCCCCTTCTCTTGAGGTCATCGGATGAGCACTGGTGTCTCTGGTTCAGTGTTCGTCGGATGGTTTCTGGGGATTGTTGGGGTCCAGCTGCCTCTGCGAGCCCAGCAGAGAGAAGAACGCGTTCAAACGTTCATCATCCCAGCTTGGTCCTGATACCATGTGGAACTGGGACAAACAGGGCAGGGTTGGGTTGTGGACCCTCTGTCAAGCCCTGCGCTTCTGGACATGGCTGGATCATCAGGGCATATCCCTCGAGGTTCAACACCTGGCAGGCTCCCTGAACTCCAGGGCAGATGAACTCACCCGATGATGCCCAGTGGATTGCGAATGGCTTCTCTATCCAGAGGGGGTGCAAGGTCACTTTCAGAAGTGGGGAGAGCCTTGGTTAGATCTGTTCGCCACTGCCGAGAACGCGCAGTCAGTACTTCTGCATGCTGGAGTTTCCAAGGGGGCTCTCACTCAGAGGCGCTTTTCATCTCAAGTGGAGCTCAGACCTCCTGCCTGCCCTTTGGCTCATACCACTCCTGCCCAGAGTTCTCAAAAAGATCAGGAATGACCGGGCCCAAGTCATCCTTGTGGTTCCGGACTGGTCTTGGAGAGTTTGGTATCCTGAGCTGTTAAGGTTGGCCATCGATCCTCTGATTAGGCTGCCCCTTCAGGAGGATCTGCTGTCGCAGCAGCAGGGGAGGGTTCTCCACCCGAACCTGTCAATGCTCCACCTTCATGCATGGAAATTGAGCAGCGTCAGTTGACAGCTTTTGACCTTCCACCCGAAGTCTGCAATGTTACCTTGGCAGCCAGGTGTTCCTCCACCAAGATGGTATACACCTGCTGCTGGGGCAAGTGTGTGGCATTGTGGACAGAAAAGCAAGTTGACCCCCTTTCTGCTCCCCTTTCTCAGGTCCTTCTATTTTTCATTCTCTTCCCCAGCAGAGCTCTACTTTGGACACCTTAAAGGGCTATCTTTCTGCCTTCTCAGCCTTTCTGTGGTTGCCAGGTAAGCCATCCCTGTTCAAATTGCTTGTTGTAAATAGGTTTTTGAAAGGTCTGCAACACATTTCGCTCTTCAACCTTCATGTGCCTCAATCGTGTGCTTACGTTTCTGATGTGTCCTCCTTTTGAGTCACTACACAACTGTCCTCTCAGGTTCCTTACCATCAAGACGGCCTTCCTCGTTGCAATAACATCTGCCCGGCGGGTAAGTAGCTCCAGGGTTTGTCATCTAAGCCTTGGTACCTAATCATCTTCCAAGACAAAAATGGTTCTTTGCACTAGAGCTTCCTTTCTGCCAAAAGTTGTCACTCCCTCTCATGTAGGCCAGTCCATCACGCTGCCTACCTTTTATGCTCCACGCATCCCTCTAAGGAAGATGAACAACTCCACAGACTAGACCCAAAAAGAGCGCTGTTCTACCTCGACCACACAAAAGAGTTTGGGGTGGATGACCAACTATTCGTGGGGTATGTTGGATCCAAGAACGGAAAGGCTTTGCAGAATCAGGCCATCTCCTGATGGATTGTGCTCTGCATTAGAATCTGCTATGTATTGGTCAAGGAGCAACCCCCTGAAAGTTTACATGCTCTTTCCAGCTGAGCTAAGGTCATGGACATCTGCCAGGCAGCAACGTGGGCTTCTCTGCACACGTTCACCAAACACTACTGCCTGGACAGTCATGTAATCCGGGATAGGAACTTTGCCTGTTCGGTCCTGCAGGATATTAGTGTGAAATTGCTTCGCAGACCCACCTCCGCGGAGGTATTGCTTGAGTTTCTATTCTAAGGTAAGGAATCTGTGCCTAGAAGTCTCTATCAGATGAACAAGTTACTTACATTCAGTAACTCCTTATCTGGTAGAGACTAGCTAGCCGCAGATTCCTTACCCACCCACCCATCCTCCCCGCTCTGCAAGCAGATTTCTAGGGTCAAGGCTGTTCGCCCTTTCACGGCCCTAGTTTTCCACACCAGTGGTCAGTGTTCTTTGTGGCTCCTGACATGGAAAGTCTTGCAAAGAAACTGATGGCAGCGCACTGGGGTGGCGGACAACACTGATGATGCCACATGAAACCGAACAACCCCACCTACTAGTGTGCAGGGGTACTGCTCACAAAAAACTTCCAGATCCAGTCTGACGCCTGGGGATAATTCAAAAGTAAGGAATCTGCAGCTATTTAGAGTCTCTACCAGATAAGACATTACCGAAGGTAAGTAACTTGTTCTTTAAGGCACCCCTGAACGCAATTTTGTTGGGATAGGAGCTGTTCAATTTAAAGCCTTTTCTGAGGAGCAGGCTGAAATGAATGAACATTAAAATGTTAATGGATGTATGAAACCAATTGGTTAAAATATGAGGGGAGGTATGTGTTGTAGTCATTTGAGGCATGATATATTTTTAAACGGGCCAAAAATAGGTAAAGAAAGAGATGCCTGCAGAAGTACAGCTTTCCACATCTGTTTACTCACCCTACCCATCTTCTCAGTCACTTAACAGCTCCCTAATTTTATAATAGTAACTTTTATATAGAAATAGTACAATTTGGTAGACAAGCTTTGTGCACAGCAGTCATAGGTGCTGGTTCAATTTAAAATATGATTAAAAAAACTGAAATTCACAGAAAAAACACAGGTTAAAGTGATACTATAGTTATGTTAGGTACTAAGGCCTAATTTAGAGTTCAGGGGACTGGCTTTACTCAGGCAGGGCAACGGAGTAAAGTACACTGTTGTCCTGAGTGAGTACCCCCCGCCGAGTTTAGAGAAGTCTGTCGCCTCAGCGAACATCTCTTGCATTGGCAGGAATGGCATCGCAGCGGTTCCTGTCATTGCATTGAAGGTTTGACGGATGTCTCCGTCAACATGGCGGAGTCGTACAGCAATTTTTTTTTATTTTCAAGAGCAAAATCCCAAATCTTTTGAGGATATAAAAAGCAATTACCCCCCTCATTATAGGGGCTTCTCCCATGGCGTGATGGTCCTTTTGCAGTTTTCAGTACCCTTTACTGCCAGGTTTTACATGGCGGTGACGGACAGTGAAAACTTGCCATTTGTTTGCCCACTCTATACAGGGCGGGCGGATGGATGGACAAATGGCAAAACCTCCGACGGCCCATATTCCGTTGGGCCGTCGGAGGTGTATGTCAGTGGTGGCGACAGTAGTCTCTGCCGTCGACATACTAAAGATCTGCCCAACTCTAAATTAGGCAGGCGAACCTTTAGTTCGGTAAAGGTTCCCCCACCAAACTCTAAGGGGTCGATTCCGATTCGGGCCGGAAATCTCTCCGACCGAGCCGGACCCGGAGAGATTTCCGACCGAATCGGACCCGTGCAGTCCGACCGAACGAGTCCGATGCATTCGTATGCCACCGGACACGAGTCGGTCGGACTCCCATTGAACTCAATGGGAGCCGGTCGTACAACGCGTACGCGGGCTCCCATTGCCTCAATGGGTGCGAGGCGGACAAGGGCGCCCCTACAGCGAGTACGCCGCGAGCGCCTCGCAGCGTACACGCACAGGTAGGGGGACCCATGGGTCCCCCCTGTGTGCGCCTCGCACGGGTACGCGTACAGGGGGTCCGACACAGACCCCCAAAGTACGGCTCCGACAGCGAGTTCGAGTCGGACGGCGCGAGTCGGTCGGAGCGGTCGAGGTGCGCATCGTACTTACCCGGCCGGAAAACGTCTCCATTGCGCGGTGCGAATCGGGTCCGAGCGAGTCGGTCGGAGCGGTACGATCCGGGTACGAGTCGGTCGGAGCAGTCGGGTCGCCCGGACGAGTCGGTCGGCGAGCTCGCATCGTACTCGCTCGGCCGGACCCGCGTACGATTCGGTCGGGAAAAAGGGCTCCGAATCGGATCCGGTAAAGCCGAATCCTATTCGGAGCCCTACCGGCCGAGATCGGAATCGGCCCCCCAATTGGGCCCTGGGTCCTTAACTTACATTAAAAAAATAACTAAGAACTAGAAATTCACTGATAAAAACAAATGTTAAAGTGACGTTAGAGTTAGGCGCTGAAATGAGACAAGAACTAATGTTTAAAAACCACTGAAATGGGCCAGTTATAGCTTATTCAGCTAACTATAACTTGTCACCTATCTTGCACTGCTGATGCGGGCACAAGTTCTAGTTTATAGTAATTTGAGGAGCAATAGATTGGATGGTTTAATCAGTGATGTCATCAATGACGACATTTAACATGTCATGAGTGATGTAATATGTGAAGTCATAAGCAATGCTTGGTGGGGTGAAAGTTATAGTTAGCTCACTGAACTGACGAATTTCACTTTTTTTTTGGTTTTCAAATGTTACGTTGTGTGTGACTTTGTGAGCTAACTACAATGTCAGTTTAACCTTTGTTTTTTTCAGTGAAGATATATACAGCATCTTTAGCAGCTTCATAGTCATTCCATGCATTGGTAGCATCGTACAGGTAAGCATTGTCCCTCATTCAATCAGTCCACATCACAATGGCTCTTACTTTGCAGTGTCTTACATTTACTCCTCTGATCTTATTTATTGCCTTCAATGGGCTCTCGCATTGGCTTCCTGTCTTCCAGTGTGTACTCATAACAACAATCTCAGAAAGTCCCTTGGCCATTCGTTCTTTGCCCCCCATCACTATGCTAGCACAATGCAGTAGAGCCACTGCCACCAAATGATGCCCACAGACATGGTGTTTTAGCTCTTTTATTCATCTGGGGGTCTCTTGCAGGTGGCTATGGTCTTTGTGAGCTCCTGGACAATGGCTACCAGCTGCCTCAGGCTGTCATCATCTGTTAGAGCATGGCCACCCTGAGTGCGTAAGACAACGGAGACATCCTGACTCTCAAGATTTTCTGCCAACTGTACAGCTTTGCTCCATGGGACAGAGGTGTCATCCATTCCATGCAGCATCCTGATCGGGCATGTGATTGGGATGGGGCGCTGTGTGATGGTGTGCTTTTGCGCCTCCTGGAGGAAGCTGTATCCTATCCTGTAGTAGCCCGTGGTGCTGAGCGGTGTAGGTAAACTGTAGAAACTTTTCCTTGCAGCTTCTTCGTTCACCTGATGGGGCAAGAATGAGCACAGCATTACATATGGAAGGAGTGAGTGACATCATAGTTTCTTAAGAAATTGTGGCAAAGGACTCCTTCCCCTCACTTTTGATGGTCTCAATAATATGGGGCTTATTTACAAGCCTGTTGCGCCGCCAGTACGTCACTTTTCCCCATATTAAAAATTACTCACCGGCGGCACAAGGGGCTTGTAAATAAGCCCCTATACCCATAAGGTCTGGGAAGCATAGCTCACAGCCCTCTCAACAATGGAGGGTTGTTAAAAATGCAACAAAAAGAATTAGACAACATCTCCATAGCTTTTGCCCTTCCTTCTTCCTTTATCGTAGTCCTCCTGCCCCCTCTTTAATTTCTGTTCTCTCCACCACTCATGCTTTGTTCCTTGCATCCTTCTTAGTTGGGATTCTCCTTCCCCAGCCATTCCAGATCCATTTAGGTGCCTGGGAATATTCAAAAGTTAAGGGAATCTACAGTTAGAATATCCACCAGAAAGAGTGTTACTAAAGGTAAGTAACTTGTTTATATATTTTTTCATTTTTTCATAATGTTCTGTAGTGCATCTGTTTAGAAGAATGCTGTTAGTAGTATGTCTTTGAATGTTGTAATTTTCAAGAAGTTGGACCTGAGAGTATCAGCAGGAGTGTTTGAACATTTGTACACACGATAGTATTTTCTTGGGATCACACTTCAGCCACTTGATTCCAACGACCTGTTACATGTCCAACTAGTCCACTGGTTGCAATCTGGAGACAGTGGAAAACACTGGGCCAGCTCACACTGTGTTTCCAAAATATTTCTTAAAAGGTTAGATGCATCTAACTTGAAATCTACCTGTCATAGAAAATAGCACCCACTATTCACCAGGCTGAAACAGTGAGTTCTGGTGAATCCAGATGAAGATGTGTGAGAAAGACTACCTTTTTGAGCTGTCATGCCAATTGTATTGTCTGTTTTCCGTTACTAGTTTAGACTCTGGCAAATGCTGAACAGCCACCCAATGCATGCACTCTTAACCCAAAAGCAGTGGCGGCCGGCATGACTCGCGGTTGGCGGGGTGTGCGCGGGTGGGATCGCGTGCGGTGCAAATATAAAAAAAAAACACATTTAAAACTTACCTTGCCGCCAGTCCAGCGTCTCTGCTCCTGCTCTCCTCGTGGAACTCGAGGAACAGGAAGCAGGCCCCACTGACCAATCACAACGAGGCAATGCAGCATTGTGATTGGTAAGCACCCAGGCTCCCCTGACCAATCACAACGCTGCAATGCAGCGTTGTGATTGGTTTTCAGTGTCCTGGTTCGACGCTCAACCAGGGAATGAGGGCCTGGGCATGTTCTCCATGCAGGCTGTAATGCAGCCTGCATGGCGAACACGGAAAGTGTGCATGACTGTTTTGGGCGGCCCAAGAGGGCTGACCAAACAGTCATTGCGCACTTAGGAGTGGGCAAACCACTCCTCCCCTGCTCTGCTCCCAGAGCAGCCCCGCCCACCCACCCGCCCGCAAAGCAGCACAAAGCATCAAAGGATAATAACTCTAAGTTATTATCATTTTATGTTTCTGCTTCGCACTGCTTAAAAGCAGTGGGACGACCTCCTCCACCATAGCGGAGGAGCCGCCACTGCCCAAAAGTGTGGTGAAAGATTGTCGAACCCCAAATGGCATATTTCACTTTTGCATAAAGTCATAGTAATATGGCACAGGCATTGTACCCATGGCATGAACATTAAATGCCCCATGTGGGTTGCAGTGTGCATTTACTCCCCTTCCCCACATAAGTGACATTCCAAACATGTCTACAGGTGCGAATGTCGCCCTGGGGGCTGCAGCAGTCCCATAAAAGCAAATTATTTTTAACATGAAGATGTTTTTTACATTAGTAACGCATAAACAGTGGCTTGAGGCCTTAAGGGCATGGTCCGTATGTGTAAAAGGCTGACATATGCAGTATGAAATTGGCATATCCCTGCAAAGACGAGCATCTTGGAAGAATGAACAGCTGACCAGTTAGCACAGAGATCCCAGTTTGAACCCTAGCTGGAGTGAGTGCTTAAGCCTGTCTACCACTGCTGTCTGCGACCAGCTACTTAGAATCGTCCCATGCAAGTCTGGGGTGGCAGAGAGGAAGCTCCTTAGCAGCCTCAGAAATCTGGAAGCAGTTTAATGCACCAACCAGCAGGTAACTGACACTGCTTCACACTGGCCAGCAGGACAGGTCAGTTGGCCTGTGACTCCTTTTCATTTCCGGTGCAAGAGTGGCCACAGGTGACCTACATTGACACATTTCAGCTTCTCTGTGCTTTTTGAGTTACACTTTAAAAATGCATAAGTTTGATTCCCTTAATCAGAATTTGACCATTCTTCTGCTAGTTTCCCTGTTCATTTTTATCCTTTTAACTCAAGTGGTTTGGGACTTTTACTGCATTGTTTCCTAACTTTAATGAGATACGTGTTAAGGCATGGGCAAAGTGGGCTGTGGCCCAGGGCCCTAACCTTCCAGTGCCCCCTGAAATAGCCAGCTCTGTTCTGCAGAGAGTTTTGCCCGGATAACCTTGAATAATTGCTAAACACATTGTTTTAAATAACGTTTTCTTTTGATTTAATTTTAATGTGGGAGAGTCTATTGCAGACATTTTGCAGAGGAATGTTGTGTTTACGTTTCATGCATTAACCATAAAAAAAGTTTCTTTTAGATCCAAACAGGACCTCACATATGATAAATCAGAGGGTGTCACAGAGATTACTTGCAGTGATATTAGTGAGCTGCTGGTGTGTCACAATATTGAAAACACACATCACTATTCTTGAATATTAAATGTAAACACAATTTGAATTTCGATGAGTGCGCCTGTGCACTGTCAGTGACCTGGCCAAAGAGGGCATGAAAGAGCTGAAGTTGGATCATAAATTCAAAACTGTTCCAAACAGTGCGCCCCAAAATACGTTTGGTCCAGGCCCCCCAAAATCCTTAAGATGTCCCCGACTTTAATGCTATTTTGTTGCGGTTTAAATACCTACCACTCATTTTTCTGGGGGAAAGACTGCTGCTTTGTACCATACCATGGCCACCATAGGTTAAGTTAAAATGTTCTTATTGAAGCAACGATTTTCCTAAAAAAGGCCTTGTATTTCTAGTTTAGGGGGAGTCTTCCGGCAAGCTAATATGAAATGATTTCACAAGTTGGACCACAATTTCAACCTATGATATCTCCAGTACCAAAAAGGGTCTAGAATCATGGGTCAACCTCTTACCGCATACAAAACCAGCATCATGCCTTCTGTGAGGTAAGTACAGGCACCCTCTGGCATAGGTCAGAGGCTTGGCAGGCTCACCCTTCTCGATCCTGGCAGGTGATGGAGCAGCTCCTCGACTCATATCCTTCTTACTGCTTCTGGACACTTGAGCTGTGGTGACCACAAGGCCGCTGGCCCGCAACCAAACTTCATGTTTTTCTTAGGCACATACTGCTAGTCAGCTGGGCCTGTTGCAGGACTTACCAGGAATCACTCCTCCTGTCAGGCGTAGTCCAGCTAGTTATGCAGGCAGGTAGGTGACGCCCCAGGGATTTCCAGGCCTAGGTCCATTTTGGATGTGGCAATCTGACAAAGATTCAGTTATGCTAGTACAGGGGTCTCCAACCTTTTCTGTAACAAGAGCTACTTATGTTCAATGAAAATCATATCGAGCTACTAATATTTTTAGTGTGGTATTAGTGATCATGTCAGAAAAGATTACATAAGTGGACACTCCATGCAAGATTACCCACAGTACCACTTCGGTACATCAGACACCGTTGCCATCAGTAATGTGAACAAGGCTTTATCTATTTGGACTGCCTCTACATGGGTAATTCAGGACGGGCATAGCCGCAATGCCCTGGCACCAAGGGTTTTAACATGAGTAAAAAGTCTCCCTAATGATTAATAATTTATCACTCAAAATATCAGCTTATTAAATATATTTATGAAATCCAAAAACTTTTCTCCAAATATCAGTTTTAAGTTATGAAAATACACAAAATTTCCTCCCAAATAAACACTTTTCAATTTTGTGATGCATATATTAATTTAGCTACTTCAAGTAGGAGAGCTACTTACAAGTAGTTGGAGAGCTACCAGTAGCTCACGGGCTACTAGTCGGAGATGCCTGTGCTAGTATATGAAGACATCACACAATTCTTTCCGGAAATATTTTGGTAGTAGAATGTTCAAACTTGAAATTCCTAAAATCCAGGTATGCAACCAAGTAACTGGGACAAGCTTGAAGTGAGATGGGGAGCAACTTATAAAGTTATAGTGTGGGGTTTTAGTTGCTACATATTTCGACTCACAAACTCACCAGCGATACCTGGTAGCTGGTTTATTACTGCTTGTAAGGCTAGTAGTTCTTTATCGGACATTTTCAGCTCCTACAAATATTGCAGGTAATCGGGCGATGCTGGTATAATGATAGTCGGATCTTTATTTATTCGCAAACTGTCCCGGTTTAAAATCACCTTATGATATGTTATTTTTAAATAGTTTTTCATGATAAACTACATAAGGCCCTGTAAGGATGGTGTGTGATAAAACTGCCAGAGACCAAACCGATTTTTTTTACCGGGTGGTAAGCTTTTGTAATAATGCTCTTAGGCAGTGCTTCAATTGGAAATGTGGAAGTGCAGGTGCTCTGCAGATTGCAGGAGGTTATGGAGCCTGCCATGGTGGGGGGGTGGGGGGCCTGGATATGACGGCGGCCACATCCAGGGTATTGGCAGAGTTACAGGGCGATCCGGAGGCTGATTGGTACATAGGGGTAACCTCTTCAGGAGCAAACAGGGGTGCCCTATGCCAAATCCCAGGAGTCTTTACGGCAGGACCCTGGATGAAAATGTCAGCCCCCGGCTAGTCCTTCAGGCTGTTGTAAGCCTGAGCAACCGGGGGCTTGCCTTGCAACCGTCCGCCCCTGAAAAGGCGTGGGTAAAGTCATGGACTGGTGGGATCACTGACATAATATCGATGACAACAATATCGACCTACCAGAATATCGATGAACAGAATATCGACATCCTATCTCTACAAAGGTAAGTACAAAAATATCGAAACCAAAATATCGTTGTTTAAAATATCGTTGTTCAAAATATGTTTTTTTTTAAATGTCTTAAAAATAATATAAAATAAATATAATTAATAAAAACATAGTTAGAATTATTTAAAAATGTTAAAAATTATAAATAATAAATATAATATAAAAATAAATGAAACATACATATATAAAAAAATGTATATATATATTTACTTAATAATATTAATAAATAATTATTTTATTAAATTATAAAACATTAGAAACATAATAAAAATTATAAATATATATATATATATATATATATATATATACACATAAACCTGTAAGATAAATATAAAAATAAAATATATATTTAATAAAATAAAATATTAAAATAAATATTTATCTTTAAAACAACATTTTACACTACATTAACTGAAACAGTAGGGAAAATGTTGGATAGCGTAGGGGATAAAATAACTATCCCACTCCAGGGAGTGCAACAGTAGGGAAAGTGTTGTTTAGCGGAGAGGAATAATTTACTATTCCCACTCCAGCAAGTGCAACAGTAGGGAAAGTGTTGGATAGCGGAGGGGAATAATTTACTATTCCCACTCCACGGAGTGCAACAGTAGGGAAAGTGTTGGTTAGCAGAGGAGATAAAATTACTATTCCCACTCCAGCAAGTGCAGCAGTAGGGAAAGTGTTGGATAGCGGAGGGGAATAATTTACTATTCCCACTCCAGTAAGTGTAACAGTAGGGAAAGTGTTGGATAGAGGATGGGAATAATTTACTATTCCCACTCCAGGGAGTGCAACAGTAGGGAAAGTGTTTGATAGCGGAGGGGAATAATTTACTATTCCCACTCCAGCATCTGCAACAGTAGGGAAAGTGTTGGATAGCGGAGGAGAATAATTTACTATTCCCACTCCAGGGAATGCAACAGTAGGGAAAGTGTTGTATAGCAGAGGGGAATAATTTACTATTCCCTCCCCAGCAAGTGCAACAGTAGGGAAAGTGTTGGATAGCAAAGGGGAATAATTTACTATTCCCACTCCACGGAGTGCAACAGTAGGGAAAGTGTTGGATAGCGTAGGGGATAAAATTACTATTCCCACTCCAACTAATGCAACAGTAGGGAAAGTGTTGGATAGCGGAGGGGATAAAATTACTATTCCCACTCCAGCAAGTGCAACAGTAGGGAAAGTGTTGGATAGCGGAGGGGAATAATTTACTATTCACACTCCAGCAAGTGCGACAGTAGTGAAAGTGTTGGATAGCGGAGGGGAATAATTTACTATTTCTACTCCACAGAGTGCAACAGTAGGGAAATTATTGGATAGCGGAGGGGATAAAATTACTATTCCCACTCCAACAATTGCAACAGTGGAAAAGTGTTGGATAGTGGAGGGGAATAATTTACTATTCCCACTCCAGCAAGTGCAACAGTAGGGAAAATGTTGGATAGCGGAGGGGAATAATTTACTATTCCCACTCCACAGAGGGCAACAGTAGGGAAAGTGTTGGATAGCGTAGGGAATAAAATTACTATTCCCACTCCAGCAAGTGCAACAGTAGGGATATTGTTGGATAGCGGAGGTGAATAATTTACTATTCCCACCCCAGCAAGTGCAACAGTAGGGAAAATGTTGGATAGCGGAGGGGAATAATTTACTATTCCCACTCCACAGAGTGCAACAGTAGGGAAAGTATTGGATAGTGGAGGAGATAAAATTACTATTCCCACTCCAACAATTGCAACAGTAGGGAAAGTGTTGGATAGCGGAAGTGAATAATTTACCATTTCCCCCTCCAATAAAATAATAAACATTAATTAACAAATACTTAAATAATAAAAAAGAATTTACCTCTCACCAAATACCCCTATAAATAACACCACCACTTTTGTAAAACATGACACAATTAACATAATTGCTTAACAATTAATTAATTAACTAATAACAATGAACAATAAAATTAAAAACAATGAGTAATAAATTAATTCATACTATTAAGATTATAAAATAACAATAATTAAATATTATATAAAAAATTAAAAAATATATTAATTTCTAATTACTTGCCACACTACTCCCCTCTAAATACACAACTCGCCCATAAAAAATTAACACAATTTACATATTCACCAATTAATTATTAATAATTAATAACCAATTAATAATTAATAAATAAAAATTATTTAACACAATTAGCAATGTGAAATATTAAATACACAAATAATTAATAAAAATTATTAATTAATGAAATATAATTACATTACTTCCCACCCTACTCCCCTATAAACCCACAACCACTCTTAAAAAATAACACAATTAAGATATTTACCAATTAATTATTAATAATTAATATCCAATTAATAACTAATTAATAACAAAATATTTAGCACAATTAACAATATGAATTATTAAATACAAAAATATTAATTAATAAAATTATGTATTAATTAATTATAATTAAATTACTTCCCACCCTATTCCCCTGTAAACCCACAACCAGCTACGGAACTAAAACGCAATATTTAATTTCTTAAATTTATTTCTAAAAATGTATTAATAAATATATTATAATTAAATTACTTCCCACCCTATAAACCCACAACCCGCTCCTAAAAAAAATAACACAATTAACATATTTACCAATTAATTATTAATAACCAATTAATAACTAATTAATAACAAATTAATTAACACAATTCACAAAATAAATTATTAAATACAAAAATATTAATTAATTAAAATTATTAATTAATTCATTTTAATTAAATTACTTTCCACCCTATTCCCTATAAACCCACAACTCGCTACGGAACTAAAACGCAATATTTAATCTCTTAAAAAATTAATAATTTCTAAAGATGTATTAATAAATATATTATAATTAAATTACTTCCCACCCTATTCCCCTATAAACCCACAACTCGCTACGGAACTAAAACGCAATATTTAATCTCTTAAAAAATTAATAATTTCTAAAGATGTATTAATAAATATATTATAATTAAATTACTTCCCACCCTATTCCCCTATAAACCCACAACCCGCTACGGAACTAAAATACGCAAAAATTACTTAACATAAAATTAATTACTTCTAAAAATTTCAAACATACATTAAAAAAATAAGCTATACTTTTAACACATACAAAAATACAGAACACTAAAATAAATTTCGATATTATTAACAACGATATTTTGACTAACGATATTACTAACTTCGATATTAACAAAAACGATATTTCTTACCTGCATGTCGATATTCTGGTTGATGATATTCTTGAAGGTCGATATTGTGTCACATCGATATTTAAACATCGATATTATGGCATATCGATATTTAAACATCGATATTATGACTCTATACCGGACTGGTGGTCCACGGAAATTAAGGGGGTAATACCCCAGAAAAGGGTAGCACCGATTGGGTTGGCCAAGGTGCTGTCTGGCTCATCAGGCGGACGGGCAGCTTAGGTTACTCACCACTGCCTGCCCTTGGATCGCCTGCAAGTTAACCCACCACGTTGGCATACTTCATATATAAAACTAAACCTACAGCAAACTTTTCCCAAAAAACTGGTGTGGACTGATTATTTATTGCAGCGCGACCAATTACTGCTAAGCAGAAGAGAATTGCCGATATCGGCACTATGTGCCTGCCTGCAGCGCCCGCAGTGTGCCCCTTAAGAGGGTGGCCAGCTTAGTGCAGCATTCAGGAACATCTCCGTGCACCATTCTCTGGGACACCAGGGGAGTACTAACCCTGGGCGTAGTACTACGCTACGCTCACGGAGCATGCGTAGTTTGCACTACTACGCACTATGCAAATTGCACGTAGCACAGTGCAAAAACTGTGCTAAAACACGTCGTGTAGCAGCAAAATCATCAACATCTACAAATGCTTTGATAAAGCAATTTTACATGCTAAAAAGCATATAACCAATTCACAAAAGTGAACTTTGAGAATGAAAATATTAGGCAATGAGAGAGGTGATGATTTTGGGGTCCCCCCTAACCTAGGGGGAGGACCAAGCAGATGCCTTGAACACAAAGAGCATATCATGCTGAACGATTCAATGGTGGTCCCTTCCTCCTAGAACCACCCCAAGCACAGTTATGGGCAAAAATACAATCCCAACCAAAGGCCCTGCAAAGCATTATGGGACGAGATTAGCAGTGGGCAGTGAATATTATAGTGTCCAATATCAAAATAATTCTACAAAGAGCTGCAGTTCAACTAGTCGTTACTAGATGTCCCTCACGAGTCAAATGCAAAAGCATTGAAATTATTATTACATCAAGCTGCAGTGCCACTAGTCGTTACTAGATGTCACTCACGAGTCAAATGCAAAAGCATTGAAACCTTTTCATGAAGCGGGGAAATAAGAGCTGGTGCCCCTCACCAGCAAACGCCACTCAATTAAGCAATGGCTACAGCTGCCTTAATGATCCCTGACTGATAATTAAAGTAAAAAAAGACAGAAAATCCATGTTAAAAATTAATATAGGCGATTTTATACAAAGTTCAATTTCAGTATCTTGTCTGGCCCTCAGCTCTCTGTCGGTATTCAGGTGCATCAATGAAATGGAGTCACAGACCACAGGGTCGTTTTCAGAACCAAGGTACCACCTGTATATGTCATGCAGATCTGATAAGGCCATCTTTTTATGGGACCGCAGCAAGGTTTGAACCTCAAAATCTTAGTGGGAATGCCCCTGATAATTTAATAATCAGTCAGGGATCGTTAAGGCAGGAATTGTTAAGGTGCTTAATTGATAAGCACCTTAACAATCCCTGCCTTAACGATCCCTGACTGATAATTAAAGTAAACAAAGACAGAAAAGCCATGGTAAAAATGATTATAGGCGATTTTATAGAAAGTTCAATTTAAGTATCTTGTTTGGGTCTTTGCAGAATCTTAAAGTGAGAACATATTGCCGGTATTTTTCTCTGGGAATGGTGGTAATCCTAATACCCACATGCAGTGCTTATACATGCAAGCAGCTGAGTTGCTGGCGGGCAATGTGACACCTCTCACCTCCTTCAGCCTCAGATACGAGGAACAGAGTCTCTGCTCTAAAAATAGTGGGGAGGGGACTCCGTACACCCGTGTCCACCTGACCTGGACCCTGGATAAAATCTATTTCAGGCCTCCATCAAGTGTAAGGATTCTATGTTGCATTTGTGGTGTTTGTGTATTTTGCAAATGGTGTACTTTGCGACAACATAGTGATCACGACAGAAGGTTCTTTATGGTCCCTGGCATCTGCATAAACAACTTGAAGAACAATCTCACAGTGTAAGGAGGGGTGGGGCTCTAAAGGGGGTGGGGCCTCGTGCCGAGAAATACCTAGGAGGCACTTTTGAACCCAACCCCGCCCCCCGCCCCCTTCCCCCCCCAAAAAAAGCTTGCTAAGGCTGGTGCCAATGTCTTTGGTTGTGTTCAACCCCTTAATAGACTTTGGCTGTTCAAAGCCTCTCGAAAACGAGCTGGAAAACTACTATTTACAGTGGTTTTCAGCTCGTTTTCCCTGCCACAGTGTGATATCGGCTCCTCACCAGGTGACCGTGTGATGGGAGCCGATATCATGTGTCACACTGTGGCACCGTGTGAGTTGGGAGGTATGTATCTGCAACCCTTTGTTGTACCGCCCCCTATCTGCATTGGGACTAGAACCTACACCATGTCAAAAACCCCTGCCCAACAACAGACCAGAGAACGTCACCAGACTATCTCCCACTTGGTTTCAGAAGTCAGGGTTGGGATGCCAAATGCACGTCTTACTCAATATATCTATTGCTCTCCCCTCCTTCATGATTTAGAAAGCTCCGGGATGAAGGGGTTGAAAGTGGCCAGTTTGTTGATTGGTTGGAAACTCTGAATCCGACCAGAGTATGACATTTGATTGGACACCAGTCTTCTGTCAATTACTCAAACTTTAGAGAGGCACTGGTGCTCGGGGAGCAGTCTTTTGCTATCAAAACAAATATGTATTGCCTGTTTCACTATAACTTACAATAAACAAAACTGATAACAGTAGCATAGCAAGATTTAAAAAAAAGTCCACATCTTGATATCACAGTGTTTAAACCACAAAAATAAATTCAAGGATCATACCATTATTTATTAACCAAAGCTGGGATTAAACAGAATCTAAAACATGGGTTAGTCATCGGCAGTGTCATTCAATATCGTAAACGTCTCCTAAAATTGATACACAGCTCAACTCGAACGAGTAGCAAGCTCAACTTGAGCGAGACAGTCAAAGACGTTGAACGTGTGCGCAAACTATTTCTGCCGGGCGGCATTCCTCGATGAGGTAAGAGCAGTGCTTTAAATGGGCGAGTACTATCCGGTACTGAGTACCTGCACTTCTCAGCACTCCTGCAATACATTTAATGGGAGAGTACCACCGGTACTTCTTAGGAGCAAAAAGATGCTCTGAATAGCGAGCTCCTGCACTTCTACATTTCCATTTAAAGCACTTCGTAAGAGCATTACTACAAAAGCTTGCCACCCTGTGAAAAATTCGGTTTGGTCTCTGGCTACTATCACACACTATCCTTACAGGACCTTATGTATAGTGCCAATATCGGCTACCCTCCCCTGCGCTGCAATAAATAATCAGTCCACACCAGTTTTTTGGGAAACGTTTGCTGCAGGTTTATTTCCATACATGAAGTATGCCAACGTGGTGGGTTAACTTACTGGTGATCTAAGGGCAGGCAGCGGTGAGTAACCTAAGCTGCGTGCCCGCCTGATGAGCCAAACAGCACCTTGGCCAACCCAATCAGTGCTACCTTATTCTGGAGGATTTCCCACTTAATTACCGTGGACCACCAGTCCATGACTTTACCCACTCCTTTTTAGGGGCGGAGCGCTGCAAGGCAAGCCCCCAGTTGCTCAGGCTTACAACCGCCCGAAGGACTAGGGGGCACCGACTTTTTCATCCAGTGTTGTGCTGTAAAGACTTCTGGGGTTTGGAATAGGGCACCCCTGTTGTGCTCCTGAAGAGGGTACCCCTATGTACCAATCAGCCTCCATATCACCCTGTAACTCCGACTGAAACACAAATAATACATTCAAACGTTCAGTTCCATTGCCCTGCCATCCTGCCGGGTATGCGGTTGGGAGGGTGACTGCGTGTCCAGCATGGAACAAAGAGGATGGCCAGTGGGTGGGGGCAGGTATAAGTACCTGGCCGCAGCCCACCGAGCACCGGAAATAATGCTGCTGCCGGACATTGGGTAGCTACGCAAAGTACACTTTGAACTACGCTCAGCTACGCACATCTTGCACAGTGCAAGTTATGATAAAATAAGAATCTCTGTCTCTATATGCTAAAATGCATATAGTCATTTCACAAAAGTGAAAACGCTAAATAACAAGCAGTGAGAAAGGTGATGATTTTGGGATCCTCCCTAACCTAGGGAGAGAATAAGCAGATGCCTTGAAAACAAAAAGCACATCTTGTTGAACGATTCAGTGGTGGTCCCATCCTCTTAGGACCACCCCAAGCACAGTTATTGGCAAAAATAAAAATCCCAACCAAAGGTCCTGCAAAGCATTATGGGACAAGATTAGCAGTGGGCAGTGAATATTATAGTATCCAATATCAAAATAATTCTACAAAGAGCTGCAGTTCAACTAGTCGTTACTAGATGTCCCTCACAAGTCAAATGCAAAAGCATTGAAATTATTATTACATCAAGCTGCAGTTCCACTAGTCGTTACTAGATGTCCCTCACGAGTCAAATGCAAAAGCTTCAGATATTGCCCCGCAACAGATATTTACCGAGTGCAAGAGAGGGAAAAACACACATATTGGAAAGACAGAGAAAGAGAAAAATGGCAAAACCATAACAAAGAGTTAAATCAGGAGCATGCAAGCGAGAAAAAGGAGCAAGGGGTGTCTTGAAGTGGATTAAATACTACGCAGCCCTGGTGTTGGATGCCCCGACATTTAATTGCACCGGCTTCTGATCACAGCTTCTGGCACCTGTACTATTTCTTTCATAAATTAAGCACTGGGTACAACACATTTTAAAGTAATTTTGTCTAATGCTGACCTTTTGAAGTATGTACTGATAAGGGGAAAAATACTGACTTGAGATGATTTTTGCAATCAGACGGAACATAAAAAATACTGGTCAGGCCTGTGAAAGAAGAACTGGTGGCAACTCGAATATGGCACATTACAACGGGATGTAATACATCATGTGCCATTACAACGCGGTCGTTACAACGACCACGTTGTTAGTACGCGATGTATTACATCGCAAATCTTTACAACGACTTCCACTAGGGGGCGCGCTGGATTTAGGAATAGTATTATTTACTATTCCTACTCTAGTTTGCGCAACAGTAGGGAAGATGTTGGAATTCATTTCCAATACCTCAGCGCCCCCTAGTGGAATCCGTTGTAAAGACTTGCGATGTAATACATCGCGTACTAACAACTCGGTCATTGTAACAACCGCGTTGTAATGGTATTGCGGTGTAATGACCGCGTTGTAAAGGTTATTCCCGGCAACTCTAGTGGGGAACCTGGTCTCAGGGGGGTTTAAAAACCTTTTGCCATTAGCAGCATCCCTTCATTTGTGAGAAAGGCTCAGTAGGGGTCATCTTTGAATACCTTATTTGAGGAAGAACAGAAATCTTCACAACATTAACACTTTTGTGCTTTGAAGCTGGATATGAAGAAGACCAGGAGAAAACAAACATGCATAACAGTAAGATTGACAGTGCAAAAATACACCCAGCACTTTTTGTTTACTCTCTCTACGCATTTAAAGATGTTATACCAGGTTCAACTGCAAAAAGAACAATTGATGGACAGAATGCAGAACAATGTCATACATTCACCCCAGTACAGAGATCTGGGCCTAAATCCATTGTTTTTTTGCTCCCCCATGCCATTCCAGTTTGAACCCAGCCCTATGCAAATCAGTCTTGACCCTGCTCCCAATGGGAACAGTCCAGCCCGAACTGCCAGGCCAGGTCCTCCCTGACTGGAAACAAGCATCCAGGGACCGGTTTTGGGGTAACACCCCTTATCAGCCAGGCTAGCACGGGGCCCACGTCTGGGCATACCCGTCCCACTCGGAGTGAGAAATGCAAAAAGAACAATTGATGGACAGAATATAGAACAAGGTTCAACACCTCATCTTGGTTTAAAAATAGGGCTCCTTTCTGCCATTTCTGATCTCAAATACAAATTGACATGCAGACGGTACAGTGAAGAGGTCTGTGAAAAATGCAGTTCTTACCTCTGCTGACATGGACTGATACAGGTTCACAAAGGGATCAAAAGGAGTCCCAGAGCAGACCAGTCCAGCAACCCTCTGCGGTCGAGCCAAAGTGACTAAGAACATTAGCCATGACCCCATACTGCTGCCAACGAGCATCTGTAAATGAAGAGAACTACAGTGACCTCATTTTACTAAAATGAGAAAAGTGGAAGTGACATCACACGTCCTTTAACCCACCAATACCATCACAGTAAATGAGATTCCGTGACCATTGAACGATGACTTCATAAATAAGTGATTTCACAGGCACTGTGATCGCCCACTTTTTGACATCATGGAAAGTGACATGACGCATCCTCTGACCCATGATGATATCACAGGAAGGAACATACATTGACTCCTAGTAATTGGCCATTCCAACCTGTAACTCATGCCCCTGAGAAATGTTGCAACAACAGAGAATTGACAATGAAGAAGTTGTAGATAATACAGGATGGGAAGGAAGATGACAAGAACAGGAGAGGAAACGGATTGTGAGGTGATAAAGAAAGACAATTGAAGAAGGAACAAATATGTGAGTAGCTGCCTCAATTCTACAACAGAGGCTAGGATTATGCATTGTATCCTTCAGTAGTAATTATAGCAGCCTCAGCAACAACTAAACCACAACACACATAAAATCATGGAGTGAAAACTGCAGAAACCATGGTGAAAACTAGACCAATCGACTCAACATCAGTCTACAAAATGGCTGCATATTCTCCCATTTTCCTCTTTTGTTGCTGCTTGTGGCCGCCAAGATAAAAACTCTTTTTATCTCTTAAAACTTTTCTTCTTTTGTATGATGAGGTGCATTAACGTTAGATGACTCTGACTGTATACTTATTCCTGCAGATTTCTCGCCATATGAATATTCTCCAGGAGTCAGACTGGATCTAGAAACCTTTCCCCCAGCAATAGCTCCTGAGCATTCCTAGGTGGCACCAAATGGCTCCAGCCACGACTCTGCCTGGCTGGAGCCATTTCGATTAAATCACATCCCAGTATATAAGCACCAATTGGTACACTGATATAAATTTCTGTTTTTCTTTACCTCTTCTTCTACATAATTAATCATCAAAAATATTTCAGCTTTCAACAATGACTAGGTAAATGTCTCCCCCTAAGATCTTGAGGTTCAAACCTTGATGCATGTGCCATAAAAAGATGCCCCTATCAGATCCGCATGACATATGCAGGTGGTACCTGGGTTCTGAAAACAACCCTGTGGCCTTTTCAATGATGCACCTTAAGGCTGTCAGAGAGCTGAGAACCAAATTATCTTTGGCCAAGACCCACAGGGATATTCAAAGCATCCTATTTCCCCCTCGATAAGTCCCCTGACAGGGAACAATCTGCCAAAAAGTGTTTCCACAAAAACTCCAAAAGCACAAAGCAGAAATCCTCTTCTTCCTCAAGGAAAGGGTGATGTTAGTGGGCCATTCTGATCCTTAATACCATCCCCCAACACTAGAATTGCCCTTGTTTTTGGGGCGAATTTAGATGCTGAAAAAGATGAAGCCACGATTTCTGACCCAATCCGCCGACCATGTGCAGCTCGAGTTAGTAAGGCAGGCTGTGCTGTTGATTTTTAGCACTACTTCCCATGAAGGAGCCCCTTCCCGCAGGCTCAGAAATTCCAGCAGCCTCTAACCCGACTCCACACCTCCATGCGCCTTTGCTTCATCTCTTATGATAACTATACCCTCCAAGGATCCAACCATTGCGTGTTCGGCACACATTGTTGACAGATATCCCGTCCGCTGAAATTTAAATCCTATTATATCCTATGGGATTTATATTTTGACGGACGGGATATCCATCACTGTTGTGACAGAGTAACCCGTCCGCCAAGATCTAAATCAGGCCCTCAGTGTCCACAAGTAGAATGCCCTCTGCACAGTACATAAAATACACCAACAATCACAGGATGTAGAGCCATTTTGTGGATAGATATTGTTTTGATTGCTCTAATATCAACCAAGTGTTCTGCAGTTTCCAGCCAATGGTTTTATGGTTTTGTTGTTACTTTGGTATCTCTAAGCAGTAATGAAGGATAATCCTTGCCTCTATGTCCTTACAAGAATTGTAACTTTCATTTACGTTGGCTAGAAAATGTTTCATTCTCATCCCAATATTAGTGTTTGTCAGAGATTGAGTCACACATGCTGAAACAGCCCTTTACCATACCTGCGGGCCAGTGGTGAGTTCATCCAACACTGCTAAGACGTCATCTTTCCACTCCCCTAACAGGGAATCCTCAAAGTTTCCTTCTGAGCATCCACACCCCCTATAATCAAACCTGCATTAGAAGAGATAAAAAGCTCACATTATTTATTGATAAGGAGATTGTTTACTTAGGAATGTGGGTCAATACCATCGCTATGAAAGTACTAGGCAGAGTAAGGAGATGACAAGGAGCCACTGATGCTATTTTAGGAATGTTGTGCCCATGCTGTGAGTTAGTGGATATCATCTTTAAAGAAATATGAAATTCTTTAAACATAACTCATGAGCTCAGGGTATTGTAACTGCTTAAAAGTGATACATCTTTTAAGCTTCATCATGTTTCTGACCAATGTGAAGGTTGCTCAGTGGCGGCTCCTCCGCAATGGCAGAGGAGCGTCGCCCCACTGGCTCAGAGCCAGCAGCTGAAAAATAAAACAATATTTTACTATTGTCTTATTTTTAAGGTGCTGGCTCTGAGCCAGGGTATGCAGGGAGGGGCCGGACCATGGGAGTGGGGAGGAGGAGTGGTAGATGTGCACATTTAAGTGTGCATGTCTGTTTGGCCGGCCGTCTAAGGCCGGCCAAACTGACATGCGCATTTAGGTTTCTCCAACCCAGCTGTATTCCATAGCCAGGTTGGAGAAACAGCACAGACTCCCTGTGCCTGAGCGAGCGTTATCCCAGCCCACTCAGGCCAATCCCCACGTTGCTCTCATGCTTGAGAGCAGCGTGGGGCTTGGATGGGGAGTCCGTGATGCTGTCCCAGGGACTGCTGGGACCAGAAACAGAGGAGAGCAAGGCGACCGGCAAAAACCAGGTAAGTAATATTTTTTTAAAGGTATTTTTAACCCCCCACCACGCGCTGTCCCACTCCCACGTGCTCACCCCAGTCCCCTTGACCCGCCTCACCTCTCCTTATCTGTGTCGGCCGCCACTGAGGTTGCTTAGCCTATGGTTGTTTTCAGTGGCAGCTTTGAGATGAAAGCAGCAAGTTAGTCAAAGGGTACCCCGGGAGGCACACCCACAGCAAGCAAATGGGTAGAGCTATTGTGACTATTCTATTGTTTAGTATGTATTTTCCTGATCTCTGCTCTACACTTGTAGTTTGCTCAAAGTTGTAGAATGGTACAACTGGAAGTCGCAGCAAACAAGACTAGGTAGCATTGTTTGATTGCAATAATTGGATTGTGAAGTGACGCTGATGTGTTGACAAAATCCAAGAAATATTCCCAAACTCTCTTCCACTCTATGGGTGTCCTGTATGATATTCTGAATCTCATGACACAACATTCCCCCTTCCCTCTGGCTGAAGGTCTTGTGTTCCCTAAGTCCAGTCTTGTGGTAGAAAATATCAGTTTTCATGGTAGTAGGTCCCGCTGAGGGAATTCCTGGTCAGTCATTTCTAGCAAGCATTAACACACACATGAAAGTAAACAGACACTTAGGAAACCTCATTGAAATCCTACACCTTTAGAGCAAAATTAGCCAGCAAGCACCACATTCTCTAAAGGCACATTGCCATTTCAACTGGTTAGTTTGAGCATATCTTGTTTTATGTCTATACATTTCAGCGTTACATTCATATACTTTTCTGTCAGTGCAATCAGTGGAGGAGAGAACATGTAATACAACTAAAAATACAGGTGGACACTAAAGATCAGGTGTCTGGCTCTTCTCCTGGGAAGAATGCGAGAAGACCTTGACGAGGGATAAAGTAAGCTAGGGTGAAATCTTCAGTTCTAGCTTCGTTGCCAACTTCAGCACGAGGCTATGCTAAGTTGAACAGTTAGGCTAAATTTGCACTGTATGTGATGGACTAACAAAATGGCACTGCTTTTGAATATGTTCAAATAAGCAATAATGCTAAGGCTTTTGTGTGCTTTAATGAGGTACAAAAACAAATTCAGAATTTCTAATTCAAACGAAAAGATATCTATTTTTTAGAGTTTTATATAGCGCGAACTAGACCCGAGACATCGGCTATCAGAGCGCTTTACATGAGCACCAGTTTCGTTACAGATGGACACATTCATTTTTGTTAGGCGCGGGGAGATTAAGTGATTTGCCCAGAATCACAGGATGCTGAGCGTCGTTGCCGAGACTCAACCCGGTTCCCCAGTTCGAGGTGACCGCTCTAGCCGTAAGGCTACATCCTCTGCCAAAGATATATGAAAAATTACTTCTTCACACTAAATTTTGGCAATCCTGTGCCTAATGATTGCGTGACATTTAAGTCTCATACTTAGGCGATAATACTTTAACATAACTGCAAGTGCATTTTAGTGCACCCTTATGACAATTGAAACTGGAGACCATGACATTTTAACAATGACGTCATAGATAACCAATTTGATTTGGAATTACTCCTCATTCTATCACATGTATACATTTCAGAACAAACTTCAACATTTGCAACGTACATTGCAAATATTTTCTGACTTTTTTCAGCTGTCATACAGCTTGCCACCACTCCATAGAATGACTCTATTATTCAAATGTGGCATAACTCCTTTTCAGTGCAAGAACAGATATCAGCTTTCTAGGCAACATAATATTTGTCTTCATAATCCGTTTGAGGAGAAGATATAGTCTGAAAACTGGACTATTTTCTCTCCTTGCTGTCAATGTAAAACCAGTAACTTTAATGCTCTGTCCTGAGTAACAACTTTGGCCCTCATTTACGAGGCCCTAGCGGCACTTTTGCGCCGCTAGAGCATCATTTTTTTGATGCTGGGGGGGCGCAATGTGCCACAGCATGTTTACAAGGCCACGCAAAGCCACTTTGCGTGGCTTTTCATGGCCTTGTAAATATGTGCCCCTTTCACGCAGAACACTGCATGAAAGGGGCGTTCCATGGATGTTGCTGTGGGTGTTCCCATCAACAAATAAAGAAAAGCGTCCCCCTCGGGGAGACGTCCCCTTAGGCAGGGCCGGACTGGGAACGTAAACCGGCCCTGGCAAAGTGCTCGGCCGCCCCCCTCGGGGGTTTGGGGTTGCGGCTGAGATGGTTGCCAGGGCCGGATTCGGCCGATTTTGTTACAGGGGCCGATATTGCAGCTATGCGGCAAAAACGGACCTGTAACAAAAACGGCCCCCAGGGGCCCAAAAAGGGCCCCCACCCTGGCGGCCCACCGGGGAAATGCCCGCTTCCCGCTACGGCCAGTCCGGCCCTGCCCTTAGGGCACAGCTGCTTGAATCTAAATAAATGGACTACTCCAAATTAAACAAATTCAACAAAGATTGAGCTGTTGTGTTTTCATCAATAAGGATTTATTACATCATCCTCATAAGTTCTTTTGTAGACACATAAAATTGTGTATCAATTCCATAAAGTAAACATGTTGTACATAAACCATAAAGTCCCGATGAATCAAACCCAATGCATTTCGGGCCGATTTAGCCCTTCATCAGGGGGACTGTTCAATGTCTGAAAAATGAAGCACGAAAGGAAGCTGGGTTACCAACCCTGGCACAAATCAGGTTATGTCAAAATGCAATTAAAAAGATAATGCCTTTACTCCGTGAATTAGAAGTGTAAATGAAACAGAAATGGAAAACGGATATGTATAAGTGCTCGGGCGTGTGATAAATCTTAAAAAAGTCAAGAACACGACGGGGTGAGTGCAGGACATAAAAGCCGATTAAGACGTGCCTATATACATGCAACTAAAAATCTCCATCTGTGTGGGACACACGTGGTATTAAAGAGTCCATGAAGCAAAAAGCCATTCATGCTAGTGATACAATGCAATTGTTCTAAATGATAACATGCCCATGGAACCCATGGAATCTGAAGCATTCCCAGATTTACGAGGAATCGTAAACCTGAGAATGTGTCAGAATCCTACGCCTCCTCAGAGGAGGTGTAGGAATGGCGCAATGAGGAGAAATACTTTTATTTCACCTAGTTTTTTCCTATTTCTATTCGTGCTGCATTGTGCGGCACGCATAGAAAGAGGAAAATGCCATTAATGATTGTTTTTGTGCAGGAAGGTGTGCCTTCGGCTGAATACGCAGTATTGGCACAGAATATTGCTGTTGACTGGTTAAAGGGAACATACCAACAGGGTTCTCCCCTACATCCAATTACAACAAGCGCTCTGCTCACGTTGGAACCCATTGTTTGGTGACCCCTATAGACTCTCTGAATAGTTAGTGTTCATTGCCATCATTAAATTCTGACATTTTCGACCCACTATTTCATATACATTTGCTTCATGGAAGGTGGCAGGCTTAGGGACCAAGTGTAAAAATGCAGAATAGCAGGACCTTGTGGGCAATTTTAATGTAATTTGCAGCCAGGACACCTGGGCGAATGCCCCATTACACTCTGATGGCTTTACATCTTATTTCACTCCTGAAATTTACTCTAAGCCGGATAGAGCCGACGGGAGGAAGCTTACCCTGGTTTCAGTAGGTTCTCACCTCATTTTCAAATATTTAAATTTGATTGTAGATCTAGGGAATTTTTACAAGAATAATTTTGATCCCAACAATATTGATATTATTAAATTGTCGAGGGGAGAGCTGGAGAAGCTTGCTAATTTTTGGACAGGCCAGCCCTTAGTAGACTGGATGGACGATTTTAATATTCAACATTGTAATTTATCAAACAGTACCACAAGTTGTGTTTTAGATAATATAGGTCAACCTTTTACTGATTTCCAGCCCACTCCTTATGGTGAAGTCATAAATTTGTTATTGACCACTCACTGTTTGCAGTTATCTTTTGATAATTATTCTGTTTTCCAAATTCTTAAAATCTTTTATAGGGAGTGCTAACTGGAGCTTTATTGTGAGAAGTTGGCCTGGTATATGCTGTTCACTAATTAAAGTGGGCACCCTGTACCAGTCCAAACAGCTTGTTTTGCCAGAACGCAACCTTATTGTATTGGTTAAATGAAAGGAGAACCACACAGTAGTTATAAAAATATGTATTTATTGATATAACACTCTTTAAGTACGACCCAGTACCCTCTACACGAGGATACTCACAAAGCACACAATACTGTAGCACAGAAACAATAGTAAATTGCACTAATACACAGTGGGCTTCAGGGGGAGACCAAACCATATACTAAAACAGTGGTATAAGGACCACAACTCGAGTCAAGACAGTGTCTAGAGGATGTAGAATCGCTGGGACCCCAAGGAACCACCCAAGGTGAGTAAGTAGGGACCCCACGGAGGACGGGTGCAGTGTGGGAACAGGACCGCGTGCTACGTACAATTCTATGGGAGAGTCGTGGTTGAAGTTTTAAAGTTTAAGGACCCTTCTAAGTGGACATCGAAGAATTCCTGTGGAAGTTAGGAGGTTGGAGAGCCACCCCACCTGTGGATACCGTAGTACCACAGTTACCTATCCCAAGGAAGCCTGGTGCAAAGGTCTGAAGTGGTGTCAGAAACCGCTGTCGATCTCTATGGAGGACTTCGAAGAAGAGCCACTGCTGGGAAGAAGAAAAGTGCCCGTAGGGATCCAAAGGTGGATTCTTGGTGAAGAGTACCTGAAAGCAGAGGGGACAGAGTCTGGGTCACTCAGGAGAGACCAGGGGCTCGGTAGATGAATGCCCACCGATGTCAGGTGCTTCAGGTGCGTTGAGGGGGTTCTTGACTCTGCAGCCACCAGGACCAGGAGACGTCCAGGATACGAGCTGTCCCACGAAGGATGTCAAGTACTGAGGGGTCGGTGTCCAACTGGAGCACCAACAAGCCTTGGCAACGGCAACCCACGCAGAAGGTCAAAGAAGGTTACGGTTCGGACCAGCCAGGTCCAGGAGACTCACCAAACACAGGGGAGTCAGGGCAGGCCTAGAGCAACCAGGGAAGCCCAAGAAAGCAAAGTTGACCCTCAAGAGGACCCACAGGCCGGAGGCACAGGAGTCGCGAGGGGACCTCGAGCAGTTTCACAAAGCAACAGACCGCGGAGCACTCGGTGTGAGGAGGTCGGAGTTCTTTGGTGGAAATGGTGCCAGAGGTTGGGGCTACTCGGAGCCCAGTGCACTTGTTTTGGAAACGCCAACAAGCAAATGCACTTGCAAAAGTACGCGGTGCACAAGGGGAAGGGTAATGCAGCCCCCATGAGGGATTCTGACCTCAAGGGACTTGGAAACCCACCGCCTGTGTTGCTGGAGCCTTCGGAGTCCGTAGGAGCTCAGGAGCAGCAGACCGGTCAGTTGAGATGTGGTGCTGCGGTTGCAGGGAGTGACTCCTTCACTCCAATGGAGATGTCTTCAGTTGTCCTTGATGATCCACAGGTCTTACATGGAGCCTGTATGGTGCATGGGCACAGACGATGCTTTGGACGGAGAGGGAGACAAAGTCGGGCCCAAACCAAGTCCAGCAAAGTCCAGCGTGTCCAGACGGTCAAAGGTCAGTGGTTTCTTGATCAGAATCTTGTCCACGTCAAATCTAGGGTACTACAGCCAGGTAAGCCCTTTTGTACCCACGGGAGAGGGTTGGACAGATTCAGGGGACCCTCCCAGGGGAGGGTCTAGACAGTGGGGAGATTACTCCCATGTCCTTTGTCCAGTTTTGCGCCAGAACAGGAGCCAACGGCTCCCAGGACTGGATTGAACTGGACTATGCACAGGGACACCAAATGTGCCCCTCATGCAGACTTTCGGTCGCTGGCAAGAGCACCCACCCGGGCCTAATACACTAAATCCTGTCTAGGAGGTGGTCACACCTCCCTGTGACAGGATGCCTATTGTTCTGCTTTCCCCTGCTCGAGCTTGGCTCAGCAGCAGGAGGGCAGAAACGTGTCTCTGGTCAGCAGCATGCATTTTGGGCTGCCCGGGACTAGAAGGCTGATACCGGAAACACCAGGGACCTCAAAAAGCTCGTTTCTGAGGGGTGGAATCATACCTCCCACACCGGTTACCGGTGTGGGGGTATGAGGTTACCGGTGTGGGGGTATGATTCCACAATGTTTTACACCAAACACGATAGGGTTACTTTCAGCCGTTTTAGAGTTGGTCATCACGCAGTCGCATAATGCCACTCTATATGTCGTAAATGGCTGCAGCACTAACAACCCGGGAGAATGGACTCCATAGGCTGCAGGGGTGTTTTGCTCATGCAGTGCCATCCTCTCACTTAGAACCAAGCACCCTGCCTTCAGGATTGTTAAGGCCTGCTGTAGGGGTGACCTATAGGTTTTAAGTGTAGTGACCCTTAGATATAGTAAAAACTATATCTTAAGTAAGTGGTGCATGCACCAACTTACACAGACTGCAATGGCTGGCCTGTAGTTCCATTTTGCATGGCATCTCATGGGTGGCATAATACATGCTTCAGCCCATGGGAGGCCTCGGGGGTACCTATGCCCTGGGTACATGGGTACCATATACTAGGGACTGACAAGGGTACCCCAGTATCCAATCTGGAGTGTACCTAAGTACATAACATAACAGTTTAGGGAGAAAGCAGATAGACTGGGGCCCTGATTCGCAGGATCCCAGTCAGACTAGTCAAAAACAGTATCACATGAAGCAAAAAGTGGGGGTAACCATAAGAAGCAGATCCTACTTTCCTACATTTATTGATTTCATATTATTTTCTCATGACTTACAAGGCTTTTTTTCAGACTATGCTGTCCTTGATAATGTGTTTAGTGATCATAATCTCTTAACAATCTCATTGATTTATGTTTTAAAGGCTTCTCAGCCCAGTGTTAATCCACCTCACCTGATGGTAGAGGGAAACAAGGGAGTTCTGCTGCAATGGGAATGTTTTGATAAGACAAATTTGGTTGCTGAGTTGGCGTCAAGGAATCAGAACTACTCCTTGATTGTCTGAACTGGAATCTGAGGTCGTATGTTAGACTGTCATGCTCCATTAGGGAGATCCTGATCCTGACTGTCCCTTCCCTGGGCTCTAAGGGTAGGTCAAACAGATGATTTGACTCACGCTGTTCCAAGGCACATAATGACCTGCTCAGGTAATTGAAAACAGTACCTTGTAGTATTGATGATGTTCGTCAATGCAGGCTTACATATAAAAGGGAGCTTGATCACAGGAAAAAGGCTATTAGAATAGAAGCCTGCAAATTTCTATTGAAAGCCAGCTTGTGCAGAGACAACGATGCCTTTTGGAAGGTTGTCAACCACCCTTTTTTCAGGGATTCCCAGGAGCTAGTATTGACACCCTGATTTAGCCACCCCCAGGTAAATGGGTGATTTATTTCTCCAACTTATATTTATTTATTTAAAAAGTTTTGTATAGCGCGAACAAGACCCAAGCGGGTATCGGAGCACTTTACAGAAGCAGGGCGACAGACAAACAGGGCAACAATAGAGGCAAAGCAAGAGTAATATACAGTAACAGTAATATACAACAGTAGTAACAGGAACGTAAAGAAAAAATAATGAAGGATATCGGAGCCCTGACATTCCAGAATACCATAGGTAGGCAACGGTCCAAACAGGACGGTCGAGACTGAACTTTTAGCCCAGAGAAATACTCATAAGTAGAGCTTTCACTTCCCTTTTGAAGGACTCTGTTGATGGAATCAGTCTAATTTCCATAGGTAGGGAGTTCCAGATTCTCGGGGCGACACCTGAGAAGGCTCGATTGTAGGTTTTCATTTTTTTAAACTGGTTTGGTTTTAACAACAAGGTGCTGGAACTCCTAGAGGAGCGGGTACCTCCCGAAAGGACTGGCTTATTTGCAAGGTACAGAGGAGTGTTGAAATGAAGTGCTTTGTGGGTCATACAGGCAAGTTTTAGTTGTATCCTTGCCTCGAATGGTAGCCAATTTAGAGATTTCAAAATCGGGGACATGTGGTTGGAATTCTTGGAGCCCGTGATGATACTTGCAGCAGCATTCAGTGAGGCCCTGAGAGGGGCCAGTCTGTACCTTGGTAGCCCACAGAGGGTTGCACTGCCATAATCCAGTCGAGCGATAACTAGTGCTTGCACAGCAGATCTGAAGTCATCAGGGGGAAGGAAGGGTTTTAGTTCCCTAAGGATGCTCTATTGAAGGTTCGCTCCTTTGGTAGATGCGCGCTTACATGTTCAAGTTTTTATCCAGCACTATTCCCAGAGATCTCATAGAATCTATGATCTGTGGTGTGCAGTTGAGAGCGGAGAGATTTTTCATAAATTTCTCCACTATGAGTGCTTGCTTGGGAGGAGAGATAAGGAGGAATTCCGTTTTGAGGGCGTTCAGTTTGAGATGGTGGAAGGTTAACCAGTTTTGGGTTTTGTGCAGGGTTCCGTTGAGGGTCTTGATATCGTCCGTTGAAGAGATTTTCATGTATAACTGAGTTTCATCCACATACATGTGGTAGTGTATGTACGATGCTTTGAGGATTTCAGTAAGAGGTTCAATGAATAGGTTGAACAGAGTGGGGGAGAGAGATGACCCTTGGGGGGCCCCCAGAGTGCAAGGACTGGGATTGGAGAGGGTTTGATTGGTTTTAACTCTTTGAGTTCTGTTATGGAGTAAATAGGCAAACCATTTTAGAACTGAGCCAGAGAACCCCATCCTATGTTCCAAAAGGTTCAGGAGGTTATCATGTTTGACGATGTCAAAAGCTGATGAGAGGTCGAGTAATATTAAAAGGCAGGATTCGTTCTGGTCAAGCATTGTAAGAGCGTCGTCAACTATATGTGTGATGGCAGTTTAGGTGCTGTGACCCTGACGGAAGCCCGATTGGAATTGATCCAGCAGTTGGGATTCCTCAATGTGGTTACACAGTTGTACCTGAACACATTTCTCAAGGAGTTTTGCCAGAGTGAGGATGTTTGTGATAGGTCGGAAGTTGTTCAGATCCTCCGGGTCGGCTGAGGGTTTTTTAAGAATAGGCAGCACTAGACCGGACTTTAAGCAGTCAGGGATCTCACCTTGAAGAAGGGAAGCATTAATAATCTTGGTCCAGAGAGGGACTAGTGACCTTATCAGATCTTTGAAGAAAAAAGAGGGAAGGGGATCACTGAAGTGATTAGAGGGTTTCAGGATAGAAAGAATGGTGAGAATGGTTGTGTCGTTGAAGGTAGCGAATTGACTCAAAAAGGCATTGTTTTTAGGGAATGTGACCTGCAACCAGCTGGGGCTGCGAAGGGAGGGGATGGTCTGGTAAGAGTGGTAGATCGACCAGGGCCGACTTAGCTCCGATTCGATCTTGTTAGATTTTTCAAGGAAGAAGGCGGCAAAGTCCTCGCAATTTGGTTGTGGACTGGAGATGAGTGTTGATTGGGTGGTAGTGTTGTTGGATTGACGTTTAATCAGATCAAACAGCATTTTGGGGCGATTTTTGGCTTTTTCCAGTTGGTTTCTGAAGAAGGACGCTTTTGCCGTTCTGATGTGTTTGCTGTAGAGTTTGGGCAATGGAGAGGATCTCCATGCGCGTTCTGCTGATCTCAGGTTGCGTCTGTCTGAGTTTAAACTGTCTTTGAACCACAGGTTGGAATCTTTGTTGGACTTTCTTTTCAGTTGTAGGGGAGCAATTGCATTGAGGACTTTCAGGATGGAGTTGTTGTAGTGTTCAGTGAGTTCGTGAACGTCGGACATGACCGTAGGAGGAGGCAGGGACCGATTACATCGAGAAATGAGCTTGTTCACTTTTGTGTTTTGCAACGTTCTTTTCCAGTGTCTCTGTTTCTTGGTTTCAAATGTGAAAAAGACATTTAGGAAATTTGTTCAAAAACGTGGACCTAAAATTCTTCAAAGACGATGTGTACACACCCATGTGTTAGGTATCAAAAATATATTTTATTTATTTAGACAATTTTATCTTTGTTGTAAATAATAAAAAGAGGAAAAGAATAGGCGTTTTTCCTCAAAACAATATCACAATATGCACAATAAAGATATGTTTAATTCATTCTACTACATTGTGAAACCATGATTCCTACGGTAAATATTCAGTCATGCTGATACATTCACACAGTGCCTATTTGTACACAGTATTGTATGTAGAATTATCATACAAGGTTTATATGTTTTTTGAGAAAGGAAACATGGATTATACAAAAAAGAATCACTTCATTTCATTGAGGAACAACCATATTTAGCATGGCTGTTGAAAATCTGTGTCCTACGCGTTTCGGCGTGCGCCTTCATCAGAAGCCATGTATGATTTAATAAAGGACCTTAGCAGAAGCATAAGTCATCCGACAGTGAATATTAACAAGATTAGGGTCTTTTAAAATTCAACCAACCTATAGATATGGTAACTGATGCAAATATCGAATATAAAGACCGTCAACCCGAATGCTTGGGTATGTAGTTCAAGAGGAGGGCGCCATTGTAAATCCGAATAGATAGAAAAGGCGATTTTGAGGCGTCTCAAACTGCATTATGCATTGATACGGTAATTATAAGATAGCCGCCTTTCACTGGGGGGCAAAAGAGATGAAGATGTCCCGCACGGTACGGAAAACAATACTGCGTCCCCCGGGAAGCATCGTGTAAGGATTGTAGCCAAATGTGGTGTTCTGCGCCGCACGTGCGGGACATCTTCATCTCTTTTGCCCCCCAGTGAAAGGCGGCTATCTTATAATTACCGTATCAATGCATAATACAGTTTGAGACGCCTCAAAATCGCCCTTTCTATCTATTCGGATTTACAACGCCGCCCTCCTCTTGAACTACATACCCAAGCATTCGGGTTGACGGTCTTTATATTCAATATTTGCATCAGTTACCATATCTATAGGTTGCTTGAATTTTAAAAGACCCTAATCTTGTTAATATTCACTGTCGGATGACTTTATGCTTCTGCTAAGGTCCTTTTATTAAATCATACATGGCTTCCTGATGAAGGCGCATCGCCGAAACGCGCGTAGGACACAGATTTTCAACAGCCATGCTAAATATGATTGTCCCTCAATGAAATGAAGTGATTCTTTTTTGTATAATCCATGTTTCCTTTCTCAAAAAACATATAAACCTTGTATGATAATTCTACATACAATACTGTGTACAAATAGGCACTGTGTGAATGTATCAGCATGACTGAATATTCACCGTAGGAATCATGGTTTCACAATGTAGTAGAATGAATTAAACATATCATTGTTGTGCATATTGTGATATTGTTTTGAGGGGAAAAACGCCTATTCTTTTCCCTCTTTTTATTATTCACAACAAAGATAAAATTGTCTAAATAAATAAAATATATTTTTGATACCTAACACATGGGTGTGTACACATCGTCTTTGAAGAATTTTAGGTCCACGTTTTTGAACAAATTTCCTAAATGTCTTTTTCACATTCGAAATGTATACCCTGATTTAGGAAATTCGGTCAGGGGTACCCCTATTTTTGCAAATATATTCTGTTTCTTGGTTTGGCATCTCTTGATGTTCCAACGTGCTAAAATGAGGAAGGTGATATGGAAGTGTTCCGACCAGTCACAAGGGGTAATAGATTCCAACTGAATGGAGTTGGGGTTCGAGATGATTAGGTCCAGGGTCGAGCCTAATTTGTGCGTTGGGCTGTCACAGAATTGAGTCAAATTGAGGTCCACCAGGAAGTTTTTAAGACTATTCACAGCCTGATCATTCGGGTCATTCCAATGAAGATTGAAGTCTCCCAGGATTATTCTGTTTCCTCTACCAATACATATCTTTCTGATCTCAAGGGGCAGGATATGGATAGGGATGCTGGAAGTATGGTTATTGAATAATCAGATGTGATTGAGGCTCAGGTGTCCTGGTGGTAAGGCACCAGATCCAGATAGGGTGGGTGGATCTATTTAAGGGCGACATTGATCTCTGGGCCCTATTGCTGACCAATGTATTAAATGCAATTTCTAAGCAAGGCCCTCCACGATCTTAGTCCCATGCTACAATCGTACCAGTTTTCAAGAAGGGGGATAAATCTGACCCTAAGTATTACCAGCCCATATCTTTGATTGATAGTACAGCTAAAATTATGGGCAGAATTGTCTTAGATCGCCTTGAAACATGGGTCCAGTATAATCATGTTCTTTCAGCCCTATTATATGGTATGCGTTTGGGTCTCGGTACTATCAAAAAATGTCTTAACCTGTACTTACTGAATCGCAAGTGTTGGAAACGGGGTTACCGAGACCGTTATGGTAGCATGGCGCAAAGCGGGGAAAGGCACGCGAAGGCAATGTGTAAGGCAGTTGTGCAGCACACTCTCACATTAACCCAGAAATGCGACGCAATAACCGGACACCACACCAGGCTTGTATAAGTAAAAATCAGGTTCCTTTATCTTGACCAAGATGGCATTCAATTATGCAAATTATACATTACATGCTCTTAACTATTCCACACTCTTTTAAAAAGACACTCAACAGTTCCTTTTAAAAACACAGCACCCCTAATGATTCAGGTGCACTACAAATGAGGGCCTATAACATGCACAACACTTTTCAGGTGTTAACAACTATGCATCAGGCCTCGGTACTCTGTACAGCCTATGGTACCCTAGGCAGGAGGGAATCCTACAGGGAACCCCTCAACATGTCCAGCAGCTGGGGGCTACCAAAAGGGGGGACTCCTTTATCTCCCCGGGAGGCTACTCTATAGTAGGTGCTTGGCCTTTGGTATTATGGCAATATAGGCCCCCTCCCTCTGTAATCCCTCTTCAAGGGTGGCCCCCGGCCCCAGGGGCTTAACCTAGAGCCCTAGGGGCCTCCTGGGCTCACCTGCGGTGTTGTGGCTGGCTGTGGGGCCTTACGGCGCTTCTTCTCTGGCCCGGCCCTCTGTGGTGGGGCGGGGCCCGGCGCGAGTCTCGCGGCCCTCCGGCCGGTGCTGATTTATTTCTCGAGGCTCTTGTGCCTCTCGCGTGGTGGTTCCCTTTGTTGGGGGGCCGGTATGCCCCTCCTCCGGCCCCCGTGGAGTCCAGGGAGTGAGTGGGGACTTGGTGCGGGAGCCGGCGGTCCTGCCAGTCGGCTCCGGCGTCCCGAGAGGTGAGGAGGTCCTTCCTTACCTCCCGGCGTGCTGGGCGGAGGCGGGCTCTTCACGGCGCCCAATCCGGGCGCGGCGGCGATTCTTCGCGGGGCTCCCGTTGGCAGTGGAGCCCCGAGGACGTCCTCCCGATTGGCTCCGGCTGAGCCAATCGCGTCGCGGCCTTCTCTTCTTCCGGGGGCTCCCGTTGGCAGTGGAGCCCCTCTGACGTCGTCGAGCTCGCTCTGCTGGGCCAATCGCGTCGCGGCCTTTGGTGGTTGCTAGGCGACGCCCTCTGCTTCAGCGATTGGTTTTGGCGGGCCAATCCCGTCGCGGCCTTTTCGGGCGCGACCTGTGACGCGGTCAGCGTCCCCGGCCCCTCGGCGACAGCGTCCACGGGCAGGGAGGCCGCAGCAGGCCTCAGTTCACTTCACGCGGCCCACGGGGCTGCGGCGGCGGTATTCTTGGCCGCGCTGGCAGCGGCAGGGTCTCGGGCCCGGCGGTGACTTTTGGGGATTTCGGTGAGGGCGCGGACGGCGCCCTCACCACAGCTGTGAATAGGGGAGAGATCCCCCGGCCTCAGTTCCCTTCTTCCAGCGGCGGCGGCCGCGGCGGTGATCCGGTCACCAGGTCAGTGACCAAAGGAGGGGGTCAAGTTCTCTCCACACTTGGGGGTTGCAGCGCAGGCGCGCTGACAGCCTTATTCACAGGCTGTGTAAGGATGGTTCTTGGGGGACAGTCCAGCTGTCTGTATAGGTGGATAGGGGGTGGAGGCCTAGCGCTTAGGACGCAGCGCTTCGCCTCCTGATCCCCTCTTACTGGGTTTCACTTTCTAGTCCTGAAGTTCTTGGATGCAGCAAAGTCTCTTTATGAACAGGGGGTTGTGAGTTGGTGATTCCTGGAGGGTTGTATGTTCCTCCTGGCACGCTGGAGATGGTTCCCTGGGTCCCCTCACACTGGGCAAGATCAGTGGGTGGTGGGCGTTCCTCATCTATCTTACGGCAGCAGGGCCTTGACCCTGTCAGCGGCAGTAGTGTAGGTCTCCCCTAGGCCCTAAAGTCTGTACTCCAGCGCAGGTTCTCCCAGGTTCAGCGGTGCCTCAACCTAACTAACTCCAGGTTTTCCCTCCAAGCCTCTTATACCCCTAGGTCAGGTGACCCTCCCAAAGGCGGCAAAGTGTAACTCCTCCCACAGCCCGGAAGGTTCTGGAACCTTCCACCTACCTAGCTATGGGGCCCAGAGGCGGGGACGGGATGGCTACTGTATCCCTTGTCCCAGCCTGACTCTGGCGACTAGTGTGTATGTGTGGAAGGCCCTCTGCAGTAGCAGGGGCCTGTGGCAGCCATCTTTGGTGAGAGAGCACCTGCACCTCAGCACTGACCAGCAGTGGCAAGGCGCCCGGAGACCTAGGTCCAGTAAAAATATGGTGGCAAAAATGAGGCGCAGAAAGGGAAAAAAACAGGGTAAGACCACCCTAGGGCTGACAGGTCTAACACGCGTCCCCCAGCCGAAAGAGGGGAGAGCTTCCCAACCTCTAGGGAGTTCTCTTCACTAAGGCGGAAAAACCGGGAGAGACCGTCAGCGTTGGCGTGGTCTACACCGGGTCGATGTTCCACCCGAAAGTCCATCCCCTGGAGGAAATGGACCATCTCAACAATTTGGGATTTTCGCCTCTCATCTGCATGAGCCAGCGAAGGGGTCTGTGGTCGGTCTGGACCAAGAAGTGACAACCAAAAGGTATGGCCTCAACTTCTTCACCGCCCAAACCACAGCAAAGGCTTCCCGCTCGATGGTACTCCACCGCTGTTCCCGGGGGAGTAGTCGTCGGGAGATAAAGGCCACTGGCTGGTCTTGGCCATCGTCATTCAGCTGCGAGAGCACAGCTCCTATGCCATGCTCAGAAGCGTCTGTCTGCACGATAAATTCCCGGCCGAAGTCGGGGTCCGGAGCACCGGTGCGGTGCACATGGCACGTTTAAGAGTCTCAAAGGCATCTTGGCAGGCAGCCGTCCAGATTACTCTGCGTGGCTGTTTCTTGGAAGTCAATTCCGTCAATGGGCCCACGATGGTTCCATATCCCTTGACGAACCGGCGGTAGTATCCCGTGAGGCCGAGAAAAGCTCGGACCTCTGTTTGGGTCTTGGGGGCTCCCAGGCCATGATGGTCTCAATCTTGGCTTGGAGGGGTTGCACCTTACCTCCGCCCACCAGATGTCCCAGGTACACGACAGATCCCTGTCCAATCTGGCACTTGCTGGCCTTGATGGTTAGACCAGCCCTTTGCAAAGCCTGCAGCACCTCCTGGAGATGCTGCAGATGGTCTTCCCAGCTGCTACTGAAGACAGCTATGTCATCCAGGTAGGCAGCAGAGAAGGCCTCTAGGCCAGACAGCACCTGGTTCACCAACCGCTGGAAAGTGGCGGGAGCATTTTTCAACCCGAAGGGCATCACCTGGAATTGAAAGTGGCCCTCGGGGGTGGAGAACGCAGTCTTCTCCCTTGCTCCTTCCGCCATGGCGATCTGCCAATATCCTGATGTTAAATCAATGGTACTCAAATACCGGGCTGCTCCCAGCCGGTCAATGAGCTCATCCGCCCGAGGGATCGGGTGAGCGTCGGTCTTGGTGACCGAATTGAGTCCACGATAATCCACACAGAACCGAAGTTCTGGTGTGGTGCCCGAGGGCCGCTTTCGGCACCAACACTACCGGACTAGCCCAAGGGCTACTGGAAGGCTCAATCACCCCCAGTTCTAGCATCTTTACCACCTCACTCTGGATACTAGCCTTGACCTTATCGGACAGCCGGTAAGACTTGTTCTTCACTGGCGGACTGTCCCCTGTGTCCACATCATGGGTACACAGGTGCGTGATTCCAGGCGTGAGGGAAAACAACGAGGCGTACTGCCCCAAAACCTGGCGGCAGTCCCTCTGTTGCTCTGGGGTCAAGGATGGGGCGAGGACTACTCCCTCTACCGAACCATCCTTCTCGTGGACCGCCAGAAGGTCTGGCAGAGGCTCACTCTCTTCCTCCTCACTCCCATCCGTTATCATCAAGAGAGTGAGCTCGGAACGCTCCTGGTGTGGCTTCAGGCGGTTGACGTGGAGCACCCTGTGGGGTTGACGGGGGTCTTCATGTCGACGACATACGTGGTCTGGCCTTTTCGTTCTAAGATCTCAAACGGCCCAGTCCATCGGTCCTGGAGGGCGCTAAGCTCTCCTGGCTCCATGACCCACACCTTCTGTCCAGCGTCTAACTCTACCGTCCGCGCGTTCCGGTCATACCATTGCTTCATGACGGCCTGACTTGCCTCTAAGTTGTCCGAGGCCTCCTTCCACAGCTTGGCCACTTGGCTGCGGAACGCCAGCATATAGCTGACCACATCACGGGGAAGCTTCGAGGAAGACTTCTCCCACCCCTCTTTGACAAGACTGAGGGGCCCCCGAACGGGGTGGCCATAGAGCAGCTCAAAGGGGCTGAAACCGACCCCTTCTGCGGCACCTCTCGGTAGGAGAAGAGCAGACAGGGTAAGAGGACGTCCCACTTTCTTCTCAAGTCCTCGGGTAGGCTCCTGATCATCCCCTTCAAGGTTTTGTTGAAGCGCTCCACGAGCCCGTTCGTCTGGGGGTGGTAAGGAGTGGAGAACCGGTAGGTCACTCCACACTCCTTCCACATGGCCTGCATGTAGGCCGACATGAAATTCGTGCCCCTATCTGACACCACGACCTTGGGAATCCCACTCGGGTAAAAATCCCCATGAGGGCCCGCGCCACCACCGGTGCTGTGATGGTCCTCAGAGGGATTGCCTCTGGGTACCGGGTGGCGTGGTCTACTAGCACCAAAATGAACCTATGCCCAGCTGAAGTCGGCGGATCCAACGGCCCGACAATGTCAATCCCCACTCGCTCAAAGGGGTATCGACCACTGGGAGAGGTTCTAGAGGGACCTTCACCTTAGTCCCTGTCTTGCCGCTTGCTTGGCAAGTGGTGCAGGTCTTGCAATAAGTGTCAGAAGTGACGCGCATCCTGGGCCAGTAAAAATGTGGGACCAAGCGCGCAAACGTCTTGTCCTGGCCCAGGTGTCCTGCTAGTGGTATCTCATGCGCCAACTCTAGCAGAAAGGCTCGGTGGCATTGGGGGACCACCACGGCCCTTGAGGACCCATGCACCGGAGCCTTAGGCTCACTGTAGAGGAGACCATCCTCCCAGTAGACATGGTAATTACCAGTCTCTGTTCCAGCTGCTTGGGCGTCGGCCTGTTGCCGTATGCCAACAAGCGTAGGGCACTCCCTCTGTGCCCGGCAAAATTCTTCCCGGGTAGGCCCTCCTTCCACCTGCCACTCTGCAGGGGTCGGCAGGTCCCCACGGGAAAACCAACCACCTCAGCGGACTCCGGGGTCACCTCCGCGGGCTCCCCATCCATCTCACCGGGTGTTTCCTCCCGGACATCTCCTCGTCCAGCAGTGGGCTGGGCCCTTCTTTCAGGCTCCAACCCGGGCTGAGTTCCTTGTCGGGCAGCCATGGACCGCGTGATAACGCAAGTCCATCCTGGTAACCCCAACATCTCAGCATGGGCATTGAACTCTACCTCTCTCCAGGCAGTATGTTCTAAATCGTTGCCCAGCAGACAGTCAACTGGCATGGCAGGGCTCACCGCAACCTTCATCAGACCTGACACTCCTCCCCACTCAAAGGGAACTTGGGCCACGGGGTAATGACCCAGGCTATTATCAGCCATCACTACTGGGTGGAACTCCTCAGGAATCACCTGCTCTGGGGACACCAGCTGACGTCTCACCATCGTCATGCTGGCACCTGTGTCCCTCAGAGCCTCCACCCTCCTCCCCGTTCACCAGGACCCTCTGCCGATACTTGGCAGTGTTCTCGGGTACCTGCACCCTTGGGATGATCTCCCTATCCCCCAGGGAAACTAAGGTCAAGCCTGTCCACTCACCTCCCCTACCTAGGGACAACTCCTCCCCAAGCGCTACACTGGCCACCCCGGGGGTCTTACCTCCTGTGGGGGCTGGGGCTCTCTTGCGACACTGGGCATCCCCCTTGTAGTGTCCAACCTCCCCGCACTCGTAGCACCGGACAGTTCTGGGCTGCTGACTCCTGTCAGGGTAAGTGGGTTTCTGGTATCCAGATTGGGATGGGAAACCTACCCCTCTCCCAGGCGGTCTATTTTGGGGACCTTTAAAGAACTCCCTCTTTTTATCTCCCCCTCTTTCTTCTGGGGGAACACCTGTCCACCCTTCGGGGGATCCGCCCGGCTCCCTTGTGGGACACCCTAGTGCTGACCCACGTGTCTGCCTCCTCTGCAAGCTCCCTTGGGTTGGTCAGCTTGCGGTCCACCAAGTACTGGCGCAGCTCCGGAAAACATTTCTCGAGGAGGTGCTCTCTCAAAAATAGGTCGTACAGCCCAGTGTAATTGTCAACCTCGCTGCCACGCACCCAACCCTCTAATGCCTTCTGGGCATAATCATAAAAATCTACCCAGTTTTGTGTGGTGAGCTTGTGGCTGTTGCGAAACTTTTGGCGGTACTTCTCAGGGGTGAGGCCAAACTTCCTGAGCAGGGCCTCCCTCATGATAGGGTAGTTGGTTCGATCCCCCTTTTCTAAGGTTAGCAGTGTGTCCCTGACTAGTGGAGGTATGTATCTATAAAGTCCTCCTCCCCAGTAGCTCTCAGGAACTCTATGGGCCACCAAAGCTACCTCGTACGCCGTCAACCACTTGTCTATGTCATCACCCACACTAAAGCTGGCCATCACCTCCCTGGGTAGGTAAAATTTGGGCTCCTGTGGAACCCCAGTAGGTACGCTGCCACCATTTCCTTTGCCTTCCATTTCCATTTGCAAGGCTCGGAGCTCCAGTTCTTTCAGGCTAAGCTCATGTACAAGCCTTCTTTCCTCCATGGCTAGCCTTCCCTGTTCTCGCTCCCTTTCCATCTTAGCCAATTCTAATGTCAATTGCCTTTGCTGCCTTCTGTCCTCGAATTCCTCTGGTGACACACTCCCCCTGACGCACTACTGCCTGCCCTGGAACGTCTTCCTGGCAACACATTCTCGCTGACGTCAATGTTCAGTAGGCTCAGTTCTCCTGGGTCGTCTGTCTCCCTCTGCTCCTCCTCCTCCCCTCTTCCCTCCGGGTGGGCCATGACCCATGCCCTCAAAGCCTTCTGAAGTACCTCCTTCCTGGCACCTCGCTTGACGGCCACCCCCTCTCTAGGCAGAACTCCTTGAGCTGGCTCACCGTGTACCTCTCTAGGTCGGCTAGCTCAAACTCCATCCTCCTAGGTGGGGTCCCAGACAACTTAAGGAAGGGGTCCTAAATGGAAGGCAGCAGGTCTAACACAGGACTAATACAACTGGCAATTTACAATAGAATTCCTCCTACTTATTATTTTCCTAGGTGTCCAATTGCGGCGCACACTGAGTCACTGTAGGGTGCTGCACAAATACCAGTCCTTATCCCACCGCTGAACACCAATGTTGGAAACGGGGTTACCGAGACCGTTATGGTAGCATGGCGCAAAGCGGGGAAAGGCACGCGAAGGCAATGTGTAAGGCAGTTGTGCAGCACACTCTCACATTAACTCAGAAATGCGACGCAATAACCGGACACCACACCAGGCTTGTATAAGTAAAAATCAGGTTCCTTTATCTTGACCAAGATGGCATTCAATTATGCAAATTATACATTACATGCTCTTAACTATTCCACACTCTTTTAAAAAGACACTCAACAGTTCCTTTTAAAAACACAGCACCCCTAATGATTCAGGTGCACTACAAATGAGGGCCTATAACATGCACAACACTTTTCAGGTGTTAACAACTATGCATCAGGCCTCGGTACTCTGTACAGCCTATGGTACCCTAGGCAGGAGGGAATCCTACAGGGAACCCCTCAACATGTCCAGCAGCTGGGGGCTACCAAAAGGGGGACTCCTTTATCTCCCCGGGAGGCTACTCTATAGTAGGTGCTTGGCCTTTGGTATTATGGCAATATAGGCCCCCTCCCTCTGTAATCCCTCTTCAAGGGTGGCCCCCGGCCCCAGGGGCTTAACCTAGAGCCCTAGGGGCCTCCTGGGCTCACCTGCGGTGTTGTGGCTGGCTGTGGGGCCTTACGGCGCTTCTTCTCTGGCCCGGCCCTCTGTGGTGGGGGCGGGGCCCGGCGCGAGTCTCGCGGCCCTCCGGCCGGTGCTGATTTATTTCTCGAGGCTCTTGTGCCTCTCGCGTGGTGGTTCCCTTTGTTGGGGGCCGGTATGCCCCTCCTCCGGCCCCCGTGGAGTCCAGGGAGTGAGTGGGGACTTGGTGCGGGAGCCGGCGGTCCTGCCAGTCGGCTCCGGCGTCCCGAGAGGTGAGGAGGTCCTTCCTTACCTCCCGGCGTGCTGGGCGGAGGCGGGCTCTTCACGGCGCCCAATCCGGGCGCGGCGGCGATTCTTCGCGGGGCTCCCGTTGGCAGTGGAGCCCCGAGGACGTCCTCCCGATTGGCTCCGGCTGAGCCAATCGCGTCGCGGCCTTCTCTTCTTCCGGGGGCTCCCGTTGGCAGTGGAGCCCCTCTGGCGTCGTCGAGCTCGCTCTGCTGGGCCAATCGCGTCGCGGCCTTTGGTGGTTGCTAGGCGACGCCCTCTGCTTCAGCGATTGGTTTTGGCGGGCCAATCCCGTCGCGGCCTTTTCGGGGCGCGACCTGTGACGCGGTCAGCGTCCCCGGCCCCTCGGCGACAGCGTCCACGGGCCGGGAGGCCGCAGCAGGCCTCAGTTCACTTCACGCGGCCCACGGGGCTGCGGCGGCGGTATTCTTGGCCGCGCTGGCAGCGGCAGGGGTCTCGGGCCCGGCGGTGACTTTGGGGATTTCGGTGAGGGCGCGGACGGCGCCCTCACCACAGCTGTGAATAGGGAGAGATCCCCCGGCCTCAGTTCCCTTCTTCCAGCGGCGGCGGCCGCGGCGGTGATCCGGTCACCAGGTCAGTGACCAAAAGGGGGGTCAAGTTCTCTCCACACTTGGGGGTTGCAGCGCAGGCGCGCTGACAGCCTTATTCACAGGCTGTGTAAGGATGGTTCTTGGGGGACAGTCCAGCTGTCTGTATAGGTGGATAGGGGGTGGAGGCCTAGCGCTTAGGACGCAGCGCTTCGCCTCCTGATCCCCTCTTACTGGGTTTCACTTTCTAGTCCTGAAGTTCTTGGATGCAGCAAAGTCTCTTTATGAACAGGGGGGTTGTGAGTTGGTGATTCCTGGAGGGTTGTATGTTCCTCCTGGCACGCTGGAGATGGTTCCCTGGGTCCCCTCACACTGGGCAAGATCAGTGGGTGGTGGGCGTTCCTCATCTATCTTACGGCAGCAGGGCCTTGACCCTGTCAGCGGCAGTAGTGTAGGTCTCCCCCTAGGCCCTAAAGTCTGTACTCCAGCGCAGGTTCTCCCAGGTTCAGCGGTGCCTCAACCTAACTAACTCAAGGTTTTCCCTCCAAGCCTCTTATACCCCTAGGTCAGGTGACCCTCCCAAAGGCGGCAAAGTGTAACTCCTCCCACAGCCCGGAAGGTTCTGGAACCTTCCACCTACCTAGCTATGGGGCCCAGAGGCGGGGACGGGATGGCTACTGTATCCCTTGTCCCAGCCTGACTCTGGCTACTAGCGTGTATGTGTGGAAGGCCCTCTGCAGTAGCAGGGGCCTATGGCAGCCATCTTTGGTGAGAGAGCACCTGCACCTCAGCACTGACCAGCAGTGGCAAGGCGCCCGGAGACCTAGGTCCAGTAAAAATATGGTGGCAAAAATGAGGCGCAGAAAGGGAAAAAAACAGGGTAAGACCACCCTAGGGCTGACAGGTCTAACAGCAAGTATTTTCTTTTTTTTTTTTAACTAGTTTTTATTAAAACCGCTTCCACTGTATCAGGTACAAAGCACATGCATATTCAATTTTGGATCTTATAAGCAATATACAGTCTGTGGTGTCCACATATCATATCCTGTTCACATACAGTCTCACCATCACGTGAGCGTACTGCTCGTCCATTATAACAGTGCAAATGCAGTTTATATTTTTATATTCGTAGGACCAATACCCTACATAACAAATAAACAACAATAATAATCGTCCCAACGAGGGAATTAAGTTCCCAATCCAACTCCTCCCCCCTTCCCCCACCCTCATGACAGCGGCAGACAGGTGGCCCAACCTAGTTAACCTTAGTAGAGAGCTGGTGGTGCACTCATAACTGGCATGTGAATCATGTGTTCATGGTGTGAGAAGGCGTATGGAACGGCGGCTCTTCGGGACGTATTGGAATGGGCATGGTGCTCTGTGTGCTATGCGCGCTGTCCGTCTCACTCTCATTTGTTGATGTGGACATTGCAGTTAACATTTGCCCCATTCCAGGAGATCGCTCTCCACATTGTCATCTGTCCGCACTATCTTAAGGTGGCACTCCTCGGCTACCCCCCATTCCCGCAAGTCTTCCCTCCATTTTTTCCATGCAGGCGGACCTGGTTGTACCCAGTGAATTGCTATTCGTCGTTTTGCCAGGACCAGTCCCAAGAGTGCGAACCTATAGCGTTTCTTCGTCCCTTTCTTAGGTATCGGAAGTACGCCCAGTAGGCAGTGCTTTATGGAGACATCTATTCGCACCGCGGTCGCTGTGCCAAGAGACAGCACCACTTGGTGCCAGTACCGCTGAAGACGGGGACAGCTCCAGACCATGTTTAGAAATGTGGCTGGGTCTGTGCCACATCTCGGGCATGCGGAAGATACCCCTGGCGTGAATCGAGCTCGTCGCTGGGGGGTCAGGTATGTACGATGAAGATAATAAAAATGGATTAGCTTAAACCATGCATTACTGGTAGCTTTGGCTACCTGTGCTAACGCTCTCTTCCATTCACCATCTGTCAAAGGGGTTGGGAGGTCTTCTTCCCAGCACGCCCTGACTCTGTCTAGGTTCGAGTCCCGGTCCACCTTCAGCGCCTTATATATGTAGGAGATAAGCCCTCGAGTGGAACCCGGGTCCAGCAGTGTCACCAGTGTACTGGTCTCTAATGGTTCGTCAGGAAATGTTGTCCACATCTCCCGGACAGTGCGCGATATCTTGGCGTACTGTAAGAAATGTCCTGGTGGCACCTGAAACCAGGCCTGCGCATTTTGAAAGGTCATGAACTTGCCGTTCTGGTATAAATCTCCGGCCGCCGCACAACCTCCCTCGTACCATTTTGAGAGATCCATGACACCCTGTACCCTCCGGAAACCCTGTAACCATTGCAGCGGTAGTGTACTAGCATATGGGGCCTTTCTAACCACCCAAGTCACTGCCTGCTCCCAGACCTCAGTAACCTGGCGGATTATATGCGGGCACGTTTTCGGGACCCTCGAGCCCATCATTAGGTATTTCTGCAGTTGCATCCCCTCACTCCAGCTCCCCATTAAGTCCTTCTCAACTGTGCGCTCCCCCATGCACCACTGAGCAGCATATTGCAGCAAGACCGCCATATAGTATAGCCGTAGGTCCGGCAACCCTAGGCCACCCCCATCCATGTCAAGTTTTAGTATATCCAATTTGGCTTTGCTCCGCTTTCTAGCCCAGACCAAGGATATCAGGAGGCTGTTCAGCGTATCAAACGTCAACTTCGGGATTTTGCAAAAGGAGTTCTGGAGCACATAGAGACAACGAGGTAGCAACACCATTTTTGCTAACGATACTCTCCCCATAACCGACAGAGGTAACCTATTCCAGAACGCTATTGATGCATGCAGGCCATCCAAGACCCGTCCCATGTTCAAGTCTTATTGGGCCTCTGGTCTATGTGCAATCTGCAATCCAAGATACCGGAAGCGATTGCACTTCCAATCCATGCCAATCGGTGGGAGATCATGAGCTTCCCCCCGTGCCAGAGCCGCGAGTGGGAACAGGATGGTTTTCTGATTGTTGATACGGAAGCCCGAGGAGGTTCCAAATAGATTTAATATTTCCTGAACCGTGGGAATCGCTCTTTCCGGCTCATATATAGAGGAGAGCATCGTCAGCATATAGGGAAACCACATGCGTGCGGCCATCCACGTTCACACCCCATGGCTCCATGTCTCTACGCAAGCGTATCGCCAAAGGCTCCGTGGCCAGGGCGAACAGCAACGGGGACAACGGGCATCCCTGCCGTGTGCCCCTCCTGATCTTAATGGCCTCCGACACGTGTCTCCCAGACCGCACTCTGGCCATCGGTACCTGGTACAAGAGCTTAACCCAGGCTATATACTCATCTCCAAACCCCATTCTCCGCAATACTTCCCAGAGGTAGCCCCATCTAAGAGTATCAAAGGCTTTTTCGATATCCAGGGCGAATACCGCCGCCCTGAGATCCATGTCTGCAACCGAGTGGAGGACATGCGACAGTCTGCGTAGATTCATGTGCGTTCCCCTCCCGGGCATAAACCCACATTGGTCCTCGTGAACCAGGGAGTTCACCACCTTCCGTAGCCTAAGGGCCAAGACTTTGGCTAATAACTTTGTGTCCACACCCAACATGGACAAGGGTCTGTATGCAGCAGGGTCCTCAGAGTCTCTGACGGGCTTGGGGAGCATGACGATCTGTGCCTCACGCATGGAGTGGGGCAGAATTCCAGCCTGTTTGGCCTCCCGCAGGGTATCCAGAAGTCGTGGAAGAATAATATCAGCATATGCCTGATAAAATTCAACAGGGAGCCCATCTGGGCCGGGCGCTTTGCATCTGTACATCCCTCTCAGGGCTTCCTGAAGGTCCTCCAACCGTAACTCTGCTTCTAGATCCTTCCGCTGGTCGTCTGAGAGCCTCGGGAGCAGGAACCCCCAGAGAAAGTCACACCCGTCTGGGTCACCGTCTCCTGTACTGTCGCTGTACGTAGTCACTAGGTGATCAAATAGAATTGTGTTAACCCCGGCCTGTGTGTTCGCTGAACCTCCCTCAGGGCGGGGCAACGTAAGAATCAATGGGGGGGCGGTCACGTTTTAACAACCATGCAAGCAGTCTACCTGGTCTATCCCCTTCCCTATGCAATAACTGCCGAAATTCCCTGCGGGTCAAACAGTCCAGCCTCCCAAGTCTCCCCCACCGTGCGCTCTGCCTGTAAGAGGGCCTCCGAGGACTGATTGGTCGCATGCGCTCCGTGTTGTAACTGGGCCAGTGTGTCTTCCGCCTCGCTTAGTTCCACCTCTAACCGTTTTCTTGTGCCTCCCACTTTAGCCAGGCATTCCCCCCTAGTGACCAGTTTAAAATTGTGTCCCATTCAGTACTCCTGGAAGTGGTAGTAGACCAATTCTCACTAAAGTAATCAGTCACGGTTCTCTAGAGTTCCTCTCTAAAAATGCGATCGTTCAGGGTCTGTGCTTGCAGCCTTCATATCGGGACTCTCGGTCTAACCCTCTCGGGTCCCCACTCCAGCAGCACCGGGGCGTGATCCGATAGGAAACGTTTCAATAATTTGACATCACCCACACCATCACACAGCTCATGTGATATCAGAAACCTATCTAGTCTGCTATACACCGCACAGGCCGGAGTGTAACATGTGTATTGACTCCAGGGTGTGTATCACGCCATACATCTACACACTGCAGCCTATCCATCACCTTACTCAGGGCTTCCGTCATATATGGTTTCGTGTGGTGCCTGGGGGGATGCCAATCCAGTGCCCCATCTAGGACACAGTTGAAGTCACCTGTCCATATTACGGGAATTCCAATGAATGGCACCAACCTGTCCTCCAGTTCCCAAAAAAGTCTGCATCATCCAAGTTCGGAGAGTAAACGTTCACCAAACACACCTCCATACCATCCATGTCTCTGTGTACTATTACATACCTACCCACTACGTCTGCTTCGTAACTACGCAACTTAAACGGGACCTGTGGAGCTATCCAGATGGTCACCCCCCTCGCATAGGAGGAGAAGGTAGATGCAAACAGTTGCCCTCTCCATTTTTTATGCAGTTTCTGTATTTCCGTGTCCAGTAAGTGAGTCTCTTGTAGCATAGCCACATGCGCACCCAGCCGTCGCAGATACATCTGCACCCTATAGCGCTTTGTAAATGAGTTTAGCCCTCTCACGTTCCATGTTATAGTCCTATAGTGTCCCATGACCACAGCTATCCCCAGAGTCTCTTCTTTTTGCGCATCTAGCCTGCCTGCCGCCGCTGTCCATACAAAACACCCTCCCCCTAAAACAGCTGAAACCCCCAACCCCCCGGGTAGAGACTGCATTAAACTGGCATGCATCCCCACATAACCCCCCAACCAAACACCCTCCACCCCACCTGTACATCGTTGTAGCCCTGACATAATCCCCATCTGTACAATACTCAATATCAACAATAACAAAACCTCTTGCCCCTTCCACTCAGATGTCTCACCACGCACAGAATCCCACTCACTGCCCATGAACACACCAATTTTCCACGATCGGGACCAAGGTTGTGCCCCGCCGAGGCCACCAAAGCGGCCATCAGCTAAAACCGACCCCAGCCCAATCAACAATCACTCCCACGTATACCGCCACCATACATAGCCTCACACCTCAGCAAGCACTCCCTCAGACAAACAAAAAGCTACCCCCCGAGGGGAGAGAGATAGAAAGGAGATATAAGATGTCCAGAGGATGATAAAAAAGACAAGTGAAAAAAAAAAGAAAGATAAGAGGAAAGCAAGAAAGGTTATAGAGGGGGTGGGGGGAAGGCCCAAAGATGGTGCCCACCTGCATTGTGTGCCTAAGTCATCCAGTTACCCCACTTGATCAGGATATGATTATGAAGTGAGGAGGGGGGAGGGAGGAGGGAGCAAGAGAAAAGTAGACATCCCCATCAAAGTTCCAACTCACACACCCTCACAAGGATAGAGGCACATGTGTATGTCCCAGCAATCCTCTCAACTGGTTTAGTCTGCGAATCACTGCATCCTCGAGTGTGCTGTTCACGCTGGGTCCGACTGTTGCGGGGTGTCTTCCACCACATCGCCCATACTTGTGTCTGAACCCGTAGCTGTCACCACCTCGACCAGGGCCCTGGCCGCATCTTGCTCAGCCCGTTGCATCTCCAGGTCAATTCTAGGGGATCTCCTGTCCCCGCCTCCATTGTCAGCACCCTCCAGCTCCAAGGACCCATCTTGCTGCACCACCACTCTCTGGGTTGATCTGGAGCTCTTTCTGCATCGTCTTGAGCGGCCACTACCAGTCGCGCCCAAGACATGTGGCCTGGACCTTGCCACCACTCGTCCTCCCCGCAACACTCTTCCTTCCCCATGTACCTCCAACCAATCCCATGCCTCCTCTGGTGTTGTGAAGAAGTACGCACGTTCCGCATGTAGGACTTTCAGTTTGGCTGGATAGAGAACCATGTATTGCAATCCCATGGCCCGCAATTTTTGCTTGACTCCAAGGAAGGATGCCCTCTGTTGTTGGACCAGGCGAGTGTAATCTGGGAAGATACAAATTTTCTGGTTTTCGAACGTCAGATCCCCCTCTCGCCTTGCTGCCCTGAGGATACTGTCTCTGTCCCTATAATTGAGAATCCGAGCGATGAGTGTCCTGGGTGGGGCCCCCGGAGGTGGAGACGCGGCAAGCGCCCGATGCGCTCGCTCTATAATAAAAACAGAGGAAAGTTCGGCAGTTGGTAGCGCCTCCCTTATCCATTTTTCGAGGAAGAGTTCTGGATCCTTCCCTTCCACTTTCTCTTGGAAACCCACAAAACGCAGGTTACATCTGCAGGACCTCCCCTCTGCATCCTCCGCACGGCGTTCCAAGGTCGCCGTTTTATGTGAGAGCTCTGTGAGGGTCACCTTCAGGGCCGAGACCTCCTCCTGTAGCTCACTGACTGTTTGCTCCGTGGCCAGGGACCGCTCCGCCACGGTGCGCAGATTCGCCCTGAGCAGCCCTGCATCCTGGTAAACCGCGTTGATTTTCGCTTGCACCTTCACACTTGAAGCTTCGATGGCAGCCAAAATCTGGGATCCCGTAGGTTCGGATCGCACCACCGCTCCTCCTGCCGCAGTGCCGGACGTCTCAGCAGTCCTTGGGGCCACATTTGGGGCTGTATACTGATCCATCTTCGTTTGTTGGCCAGCCCTGGGCAGTCGATCCTTGCCCATTGCTAACTGCTTCACTATGCGTGTTCCCCGATCCTCAGCCCCGGTGTCCCACTCCCGCCAGCACACAACTTGTGGGTCAGGTATTACACTCTTGCCGGGGCTCTGACGGCTGGCCAGAATGCCCGTTCACCCAAAGAATGGGCCCTCTCCCAGGTGTGCCGGATATTGCAGGCAATCCCTCCGAGTGTCACTAATCAAGCACCTCTTGCCAATCCGCCAGGGAGTATTCCCGCGGCTCCTGCAGTGCTCCCTCAACTGTCCGTCACCCCCTATGAAATGTTCCGCATGGGGGCCCCTTTCTGTGCTCCAGCACAGATATGTCCAGTACAGGAGGCGTCACTGTCCCCCTCTCAAAGGAGCCACCTCACCTCAGCTGAGGGACACAGATCCGGTTTCTGTTCCCCCAACGCACCCGACAGGGCATCTCTCAATGATCTCGAAAGGGGGGGAGGCGGGGCGGGGGGCTCCACGCTAGGCAATCCCTCGCTCGCTGAGCTGGTGTCCTCGAGGGATCACTGCCGATCTGCCCGGCCTCCAGGGCGCAACCCCAATAACGGCAGGCGCCCCCCGCATCTCCGCACGTGGTGTCAATGGCGGCGGGGGGCCATCCATCCGTCCGTCGCAGCCCTCGCTGAATGGCCCACAGTAGAAAGTCCGGCTGGTCTCCCCGGCCACCCGCACCCTGGTCAGCCTGCTCCTTCGCATGTAAAGGCCACCACAGGACCGGGAGAGGGCCACCGCCCAATCAGCACCCAGCCGGCAGGTCCACAACCGCAGTACCAGCCCCGGCCTCCCAGATCGCGGGAGACTCCGGCAGGCCGCAATCCGCTCACAGCCTTACCCCCACCTCACCTCCAGAGTCCGGGCCCGCGATGGACCCGCCGGCCGCGGGTCCGGGGATAATTCGAGTGTGGGGGGGGCTCCGCTGCTACCTCCAAGGATTATCTCGCCTCTCCGGTCCCCACAGCGAGCGAACGACGCCCAGGTCTGCCCTCTTGGTCACGGCAATCTACTGCGTGGTCTGCGGCCTCTCACGCTGCATCACACCAGTCTCCAGCCGATTTACTTCCCGGACTGGTACTAGCTCCACGAAACCACTCGGCAGACGTCCGCCACTTCCACCGCAACAAGATGGTGTTTGTTTCAGTCGTGAGGGTCTGGATGCACAGGATTCTGAAGGATTTAGCTGCGGGCGGGCGCGGAGCTCCACTAAGCCGCGTCTGCTCCCGTCGCCATCTTGGCCCCGCCCCTGATTAGCAAGTATACCAAAGAAAAGCTGGGCAATTTGTATCTTGTGTTTATGGATTTGAGCTCTGCATTTGATCGTGTAAATAGATCAATGTAGGGGCAAATTATGTCCTGTACGGGGGTGGCCAAACATATTGTTGGCTTTCTAAGGAAATTGCATACTGATGTCACTGCTACTGTAAGATATGGGCTGAACGGTGCAATGACTGAGGCAATAAAACAAATTCTCAAGGCCGTTGATATAAAGAGAGAACAAAAGAGTTCACCGGGGCTGTGTACCTGCCCTCTTTTTGTTCTCTCTTTATATTAACGGCCTTGAGAAACAGTTGGTTATCCTGGATGTAGATTCCCTTCAAGTCCGCTCCCGTCCATTTCGGTGCTTATTGTCAGAACCTCAGTAAGGCTTCACAGGTTACTTGATCATTTTACTAGGCTTATAATGGATCTAGATATCTGCAAGAATTATAATAAAACACATATCATGACCCATGACTCTACTAGATCGAAAAATAATGGTTACTATTTGAACAATTCTAAGATCAGATCAGTGCCTACTTGGAACGGATTGGGAGTTCTGAGTTTGGAAGGAGCATTGTGGCACTTTTTCGGTTTTGCCTGCAAGTTGGAGATCAAACCATCAAATGAGCTGATAGCAGTAGACCAAGCTAAAAGCCTTCCTATTGAAACTTATGGTGCCGGTCTTAGGGGTGTGTGGGATTCTCCTGTCTTGCAGATATTGTAAAATTGATTCTTGAGGAGCTTACTCATGGACGTCGATTCACCAAAATATCAGAAGTAGCAGAAGTGACATCACACACTCTTTGAACTGAATGACATCACAGAAATGACATCATTGTGACCTAAATCTTCCCACGAAGCGATGTCACATGATCTTGATTAGATTACAATAATTGACATCTCTGAAGTTCCATAATAACCTCATGACTAATATAACAATACAAATGTCTATTTTAGATACCACCTATATTAGGGTGTGGATCAGCTATGCCAGGGGAACCATACTCCTTTCTCTCTGTATTAAAATAAAATACTATGTGGTTGGTATGTTCATCGCAAGAATATATAGTGCCTCAAAAAACAGAACTGTACTGGGAGCCTAAATTATTTTAAGGTTTTATCCAAAAACAAACCTTTTCATGTATTCACAATAAAGAAACATAGTGACAATTTGTTCAAAAATATGCGTTTCATCATGGGTGCCCCCTTATGCAAACAATTACATACAATATGACAGTGCCAGTGTTCTGCCATTAGTGCTCTCCATATATCATGGGTGGCTCCTATGTTAAACATTACCTCTAGTAAGTCAGGGCCAGCATTTTGACTGCCTCCTCCCCAATAAGCCACAATTGCGCTCCCCTGTGCCCAAGAATTACTGCCAAGATGCTAGTCCTAGCATTGTGCCATGGGTGCCTCCTGTGCCAAAGAATTTGCTCCAGTATGCCAGTGCCAGAATATTTCCATGGGTGTCCAAAGATGCCAGGTTGTACCTCTAGAATGGCTATGCCAATATTTTGTCACAGGTGCCTGTCATGCTAAGAACTGTATTTAGTATACCAGTGCTGGCCTTTTGTAGTGGTTGCCTCTATATGCCAAGAATTACCTTCTGTATGCCACGGCCAACTGCAGACTTTCAAGCATAACTTCACATTCTTTCTCAAGCTCACATACATTTACTCACTCAAACTCATTCCTTCTCAATCACTTGTATTCACTCAAACTCACTCGCATTTTTACTCACTCATTCAAACTCACTCATAAATTCGCACTCACACTCTTCCACCCACTCTAACTCACATCTTCTTTCGCACTCAGTCGCCTCACTTAATATCACTCACTCTGACTCACTTGTTCTTCCTCATTTGTGTGCACTCACTCACTCTCTCTCTTACTCTCCCTCACTAATGCATTCTGTGTCACAATCACTTGTACTCACTTTTAGTCACTCATGTTTGCTTGTTCTCGCTTGATTCAAACACTTTCATTCTCACTCATAGTTTCTGTTCTTTCACTGCCACTCTCTCTCATGTATTCTCACTCACATTCAGTCTCATTCACACTCCCTCACTCTCTTTAACACACTTCACACTCATTCTTATTCATTCTCACTTACTCTCACTCACTTTCACTCTCACAAGCATGCTCATGCACAGAAACAAAGACTCTCATACTTACACAGGTGCTCTCTCTCTCACACAAACACACTCTCACCTGCCCCAATGGACACAACATGCATTTAAACTCATTTTATTTCACTTACCCCAGCTGTCAGTGAATGTCCTGTTACAGCTCCTGTGCTCCATTTACACAGATAATGAATAATAATCTATTATACATTATTGATATAATAATAAAAATGGACAGAAAACAAGACGGGAGGAGCCCTGATGCCCACAAGGGTGACTGCTCTGCATTCTTGCCACTAATGTTACCACTTCTGAGGCCAGGGAATAGCAAAAGCAGTGCCAGGAGTTGCAAAGGGCAGTCTGGGAGTCGCAACTGCGACCAGTGGCAACCCCTAATCAATGTCCATTGGTCCAATCCCCGACCCCTCAGCTATTCTTTCTATCCTGTTTATCTCATTACTCGTCTCCCTGTCTTTCACGTGTATCCTCCTCTCTCGGAGTTATCCCACACCATTGCTTCTCTTACACCTGTCTCATACTCTCTCCTCGGGGAGCCGTGCTAACACCTATCAACATCAAATAAAATAAGAGGGGAACTCAAGGCATGAAGAGCATTGTCAAGCAGGTCTTTTCTATCTTTTTATTGGTATATTATGCCCCATTACTTCAGACACATGTACTTTTTTAAAACACCCCTTTCCTTTTTAGAGTGTATTACAAAAGTCCAGCTGTTGTTATTCACATTAATCATATTTTCTGTTTTTCACTGACTTCCAAATTCTCTCCCTTTTTCGCCTCTATCCCCTCTCTCTTACTCAGTCACTGACACACTATATAAGTAATGACTTAATTGACAGGTACTGGTTCACATTTGCAATCTGTGCCCCACCTATGGCCTTACTAGCTTTCTCTTTCTTCTGTCCCTCGTGAGGTTAGTCACTTCCTCTCGATTCGCTGGTGTCCTTGATCTGCATCCATTTGGCCATATGCCTACTCATCATGTTCTATTCCTTTTGCTCTTATTATCATATGTTGCTTCCTGGCCATTATGCTTGTACATCAGGGGCCAGATGTACGAAATTCCGTTTTTCCATTTCCTAAATAGCGAATCCTAAGAAATTGCTATTTAGGAAATGCAAAATGGAATGGGCAAAATTTGAGATTTCCTAATAGCGATTCCTACTCTGTAGGAATCGCTATTAGGAAATCACAGATTTGGAAATGCAACACCATTCGTACCTATGGGCCTAAGCCCCATTTGATGCACCCAAAAAAAGTGGTGCACATGTAAAGCGCACAAATGCCCTAGGGGCAAGTGTGCGCTCTATGGAACTTTAAAAAAAGCTTTTTGGGGTGTTTTTATCAAATTGCACATGGTTACCATGGGCTTGGAGTCGATGGTAATAGCATTTCCTAAATGCCCATTTTGCATTTTGGTAAATGCTTTCAACAAGTGCTTGGGAAGTAGCAAATAGGAAATCCCTATTTGTGATTTCCTAGCTGCCTTTGTACATAGGGAAAGGCAATTTAGCATTTATCAACGGACCGAAATTGCGATTTGGTCCGTTAAGAAATGCTAAATCCTTTCGTGCATCTGGCCCTAGGTGTTTATATAATGCAGCTATCACCATTTCCTGTGGAACTCTGTGTATTTGGAAGCCTAGCTGCCCTTCCACTGGCAAGTTGCCACTTGCTTTGTGGCTGTCATGACTATTGATATGTATCTCATGGTGTGATATGAAGTTTTCTTTTCACCAGCTCCTAATAGTATAGTTCATGGCCACTTTTGCTATGTCCTCTATTTGTTGCCTTATTGGGGTGCCCTAAAGTAGAGCGCATGTAAAAACCTTGGGGCCTATTAGCAATAACCGGCGATAATTATCGCTAAGCGCAGTTAGCGCTTGGATAATTATCGCCGGCTATCGCAGGTTTCTATCGCGGAGATAGCGTGCTATCAGCAACGCTTATCTCCTAAGCGATAGAAACCCTGGAGAACAGTGTGAATATCGCTTGAAAACAAGCGATATTCACACTGTGACCAGTGTTAGCTAGGTGATAGGGCGAGGGGGATTTAGCCATGTAATCCACCTCCCATTGGATTACATGGCTAAGTCAGGTCTGGACCAGGCGTTAACAAACCAGCGCTAAACGTGTTTAGCGCTGGTTCGTTAATCACCTCCCCTGCCTCGCTAATAGGCAATAGCGAGGTTAGCGACTGTTTCCAGTCGCTTTTAGGTTGGGAACGCCTACTTTGCATGCCATTAGCGATAAATATCGCTGGCATGCAAAGCGGCACCCAACCCGGTCGCTATCGCCTAGAAGCTGTCGCTAACAGCAGTTAGCAACAGCTTGCTAATATGGCGTTAGAATTATCGCCGCTTTAGCGGGAAAAAGTCCCGCTAAAGCGGCGATAGAGCCCTTGATAATATGCCCCCTTGTTCCTCCACAAATAATGTTGAGGGCCACTTACTCCGAGTTTCTCTGTTTCCCACAATGTAACACTTGCACCTGCTCACTCGAAGAATGAAACCTAGACCCGCTTGATCTTACTATAGAAACTTTTTGATTTGCGTCTTAATGTGTGTGATGTTCCTCCCACAGTGGAGCTCCTCTCTTGGGCAACTGTCAGAGGAGGCTTCTCCCCGAAATGTATGATTTATGCTGTTTTTTAAATAAAATTATTTTGCAGACTCATCCAAGCACAGAATGCGAAGTTTTCTTCAATAGGAGTCAGCCAATATGAACAGTGTACAAACACAGGGCTTGATTTAGAGGTTTGCGGACAGGTTAATTCATCACAACGGTGATGGATATCCCATTCGCCGAAATATAAATCCCATAGGATATAATGGGATTTCTATGTCGGCGGACGGGATTACCGTCACCGTTGTGACGGAGTAACCCCTCCGCCAACATCTAAATCAGGCCCACAATCTCTTTTCTATATTTTGATGTTAGTTAGGTTTCTGTACCTTGACACTGTACCCCCTTCTCCATGCCTAACGAGCACTAACACAATGAAAGAGGATACTCCCAACGAAAGAATTGTAAACCTTTATAGCCAGTCTAAGGAGGAAGTGTAAATCCCCATAAACAATTTGAAAAAGGAAAAGCTATTGATACTTTAGAAACAGTTTGGGGGAAAGGAAGGGTAATTCCAGTGAAATGCTCCAAATAAAAGAAAGGCAATACAATATAAATAGAGAAACTCTAGGAATAAAAGTATGGGTAATTTTCATCAATCAATTAAAGAAAGTGTAATAACTTAGGATCACCCAAAATTAAAGAAATAGAAATTATAATAACCTTGGGGAAGCATAAATACCTGACAAAGGCACGCCCAATGGAGCAGCAGTATTTCTCTAATGCCAGACATTTCTCGTTGTTCATATCAGACTTGTACCCAGGCAGGTACATGATGCCAGGGCCCCACCCAGTAAGCTTGTGGTAGGCCAATCGAGGTAGTCCATCCCTAGAGAGGAACTGCATCTGAGACATGGTTGAACAGGATTCAGCTGGGCTGCGTGAGATTAAGAAAGAAAGCAGGCCTTTAGAATATACACTGGATTATTTACCAAAAGCAGCTGAGGTGAATGTCTTGTAACTTTGACGTATGGCTCGGTCAAACATGGCAGAGCCATACAGCAAAGTTGCACAGATTTTTTTTAATGTTTTTTATTTTCAAAAACAAAACCCAAAAGTGGGATTTTGTTTTTGAAAATAAAAAAACACAATGCCCCCATCGCCAGGGGCGTCATCTCTTGTGGCAAGGGTGGGCATTTTTTTTTTTACTGGCCCTTACAGCTAGGACTTTCCTGGCTGTGGCAGGCAGTAAAAAACAGCCATATGTCCGCCCATCTAAATTGGGTGGGCAGACATATAGCCAATCCTCTAATGGTCCTTACTCTGGGCCTGATTATGACTTTGGCGGTCCTGGAGCATGCCGCTGCCCCACTCAAGAATCGCAAAACCACCCGCACACCACCTACCGCCCACCATATTGCGAGTTAAACTCCAGAGGGCGGTCCGGTGGCGGCTGGCCAATGGCGCTGCCTTTCAGAGGCTCATAGGAGAGCCTTAGAAAGGCAGCACTGTAAAGTCCATGCCGTTTCGGAACTGGGGGTGCCTACAGACAGCGGGCACACCATGTGCACCCTGAATCTACCCCCGTGCACAATGGCAAGAGAGGGCCCTGTTGGGCCTTCTTTCTTTCCTCACCACTAGCAGTAACATGGAGGAAGAACCTCCATGACACTGCTGGCAGTGAGGAAAGTCGTAATATGCTTGGCGGTGGCTCAGGGCGCCACCAAGCATTTTGCAGGACCGCTGCGGGGCCACCAGAGAAAGCGGTTCCCTGGCGGTTGCGTGGGTCTCATGGCGGGCCAACTGCTGCAGTTGTAATACTGCGGGCGGTCCTGCAGTGTGGCTGTTGTTGGACCACCACCTCGACTACGGCGGGTCGTAATTAGGCCCTCTCTCCGGCCATCTGAGAAATTATGGTCCACCCACTTTTAAATCTGGTGGGCAGATATTTTGTTGGCGTTAACGATACTCTGTCACCATTGCACGTCATCATATTTGCAGGAGATCTTTTTGATGGTAGACATTTTGTTAGCTATATTTTGCTAAATATGGTTTTGAACTCCTAGGCTGATTCACAAAGCCTTTTATGAGTATGGGTAGTAGTACTCCCTTGTACTACTTTACATACGCTTAAAGGCCTTTGTGAATTTGCCCAAAACATTTAAAACTGGAATATTTGTATACAATTAGTACAAATAGAAAGGCCACTTCGCCCTTTTACTAGTAGAGAGTTGGGTCTTTTGGGTCCAGTTCATAAAGGCATCTATGAGTATGGGACTTTTCGTACTCATAAACGCCTTTGTGTATCGGACCCACTGATTTCACATTCTACTCAAAAGCAGTCATGAGGTCTTGTTAGAACACTTCCCATCAAAAAGGGAGTAGAGGTGAATCAGGTGCAGACATAAACCCTACAAAAAATTCCAGGAATAGGAAGAGATTTGCCGACCAGATGAGCTTGCTCGACAAAGCCTCCGTTTTTTTTTTTAATAAAGTACTTAAAGCACGTAAAGCACTTTATTGACATTTACGTTAATCAAAACAGAAAACAAAAGGAACAGGCCTGAGGCATTTTTGTATGCACCGCATAAACAGAAATGAACATGATTCATACAGGCTGTGAATAAATGACACTCAAAGACATTGGGCCTTATTTAGAGTTTGGAGGATGCGTACGTACTCTTTCACAAGCATGATGAATATCTTGTCTGCATTATTACAAGCCCATTACATGTAGCGCTCTTGTAATGGGGTGGACGAGATATCTGTCACGTTTGTATCGGAGTACCTTATGCAAAACTCTAAATCAGGCCCAAAGAGTATTAATGACCTTAATAATGCTTGCCAGCTGACCCAAAACAGAATGGCTTCAATTATGTTATTCAAATTAAAACTGACCTTGCAAAACCTCCTAAATGCAACCATCATATGTTTTTTTGATAGTTTTGTTTCACACCTTCATTAATCTATTTGATTGAATCAAATGTAATGTCAATGCTCACGCACCAGATAAAGATTCTCTGAAGTAGTCTTCTATTATTAATAAATCGGTTGATCATATGTACAATAACATAGAGGACCGGATTACGATGTCGATGGGGAACCGACCGACCTCAGGTCGGTGTTTCGACACTGCAATTAGGATGCGACCGCACATGGTGCAGTCGCAAACTTCCATTTTTTTAATAGGAGCTTGTGCGGTGGACCAAAATTGCCAGCAGCACAAGCTCCCATTGAAAAATTGAAGTTTTCACACCCAGCCCTGCACTGTGTGGGGACCAGGGGGGAAGGGGGTCCTGCCAGGGGCCCCCAAAGACACTTTCTGACAGCAGTTCCATTTCCGAAAGGCCGACATGGAACTGCTGTCGGAAAGTGCCATCATAATCCTGATGGCGGAAACGCAGTCCTTTAGGGATTATGAGGCCTTTCCGATTGGCCGACGGGCTCCTTGAGCCCGTCGGAACTGAGGCGAAATCCCCGGCCGGTTTAAACTCCTACCACCGTCATTATAATACGGGTGTCGGAGTTTAAGCCTACAATGTCGGTTGGAAAGCCTCCAACCAGTGGTCGGAGGCTTTCCGACTGGCATTGTAATTAGGCCCATAGTGTTCCTAGTTTATGGTGTTTATAGTTTGTTTGTTTTCATCAACCCACCACCATAAAACAGTTATATCATTGTATTCCAAAAATACATAGCCAGCTTCCTCCTTAGCTTTTATAATTCAAAAGGTTTTCTCCATCAATAATGGATGCAGCTGTATGATTTTCTTTGTCACAATGCTCTCAAACTAAACCAAAGAATGATCTGGGATGGGAATAACAATGGAGTAGTCAATTATTAAAACGTTTATTTGCAGTTCATTTGGACATATATCCAGTCATAATAAATATGGCTTTATTTCCTCCAATATGTCTTTCAACATATTTCAACCCCTCTGTGCTGTGTTTTGAGGGGTTTTCACCATTGCTACGTCTTTAACTGACCTTTCATTTGTATATGCAATTGTATGGCTAGATAGGATTCTGTCACAAATGGGAGTGCCATCAAAATGGAGGAACTCGGAGCACATTAAGGTCCAGAACAATAGTATGAACCAAGGGGGGTATGCAGTTCCTTTTAGGACATGGATTTTTACTCAGCACAGACACGTTCTAAAGAGTCAGCAGGGAGCGCGACTCTTAAGGAACAAATGCCCTCACACACCTAGATAGGTGTCATGCTTCATCATTTGGATTTTGCTGCATGTCGGCTGGCGCTGCAATGCTCAACGGGCACCCTCAATGGGGGCTCTTTACTGGAGATCTTTTAACAAGCCATCTGTGAAGAATAGGTGTGTGAGTCTAGGTGTAGATTGGTGTGATAAGTGTATGGGTGTAAGTGCAATATTAAAAATAGGACAAGGGGTGCTCCCCAAGAACAATTTTAATGACAGAGTCCTCATGCCTATATTAAAAATAGTGGCGCTATCTACTAGAACTAATCATCTAAGATAGCTAATGGGTCAGCATGTTTCAAGCTCAAAATAGTCATAAAAATGATCTTGCAGCTCTTCATCAGGACCTGTGAACTGCTCCCTAGATCTCACACTGGACAGATCACACCACCCGCCAAACACTCCCACGCCCACACGAACACAGCCGGACTTCGAGCTTGGGCCACCCATTGGTCATTAACGGACGCGTGGCGGCACACACATCCGACCGCTAAAATCTACTCATTCCATTCTATCCCTCACAACTTACGAGTCCGATTAGACCGCTTCATGTGCACACAGACAATCCTCCCACTTATTCGACACTCTGACTACTTGGGCAGGGTCATATCGGACCACGATGCGCATGTCGTGACTCTCCGGTGGCGTCTACCCACGCCCCCGATCCCCACATGGCGACTCCCCAGGGACTGCCTCACTGACCCAGTGTTCCAACACGAGCAATCTGAAACCATCCAACACTATTTTTCTGAAAACACGGGCACCACACAAGCTAGAACACTCGAGTGGGACGCCTTCAAAGTGGTCTTACGGGGAGCATGCATTCGGCAAATCACAGGGGGAAGGCAAACACTAGAGAGAGCTGTACAAACCACAGAACAACAAGTGGCACGTCTGTCTAAGGCAGCGGACCAACGTGAGATCCCCCCGCGCAAATAGCTGAAGCCAAAACCAAATACGAGGAGGCGTGTGCAGGCCTACGGCGATATAATTTTCGCGCGTACGCCACCAGAGCCCACAATGAAGGGAACCGCGCCGGCACCCTACTGGCCTGGCTCATTAGACAGGACACGCAAACGCAACCGATCACCGGCATTAGAAATACCGCTGGTGAGGTGTTATACACACAGGCGGACATAATATCAGCCTTCCACGACTACTACACCACACTATATAGGGAACCGATCCGGGACAGGGGGGAACATATTCGTAGCATACTGGCCACGGACACCATAACCCCGATAACAGATGAAGAACGGGCGTCTTTGGACGACTCACTCACGGCGACAGAGATCAAGCACGCCATTCACCACCTGGCCAAAAACAAGGCCCCAGGTCATGACGGTTTCCCCATAGAACTATATGCCACATTCTCTCAACACTTAGTCCCACAGCTAGACACAGTCTTTCAAGAAGCGTTGGAGGTGGGACTACTCCCCCAGTCTATGCGGGAATCTATATTGGTGACGTTTCCCAAGCCAGATCGAGACCCTCTACTCCGGACCTCATACCGCCCCATCACTCTCCTGACCGCGGATTGCAAAATACTCGGGAGGATCCTAGCGGACAGGATTACAGAGGTACTCCCCGACCAGTGCGGCTTCGTCCCTGGGAGAAGTACCTCCCAAAATATACGCCGGCTGTTCCAGATCCAGGACAGTGTGCGGGGCAGGTTCCCACATGCGGCGTGCCTCGTGCTGGATCTCGAGAAAGCTTTCGATACCCTAGCATGGCAGTATTTATTCGAGGTGCTACAGCAGGTGGGCTTGGGTCCCCAATTCATAGCGTACACTCGGCTATTGTATACCGGACTCACCACATGGGTCAGAATAGGCCGGCACATCTCACCCCCCATCTCGATCATGCGCGGAACACGCCAGGGATGCCCCTGTCCCCCGTCATATTTGCCATAGCCATGGAACTGCTGGCGATACGACTGCGAGAGATGGGCGAGCACTGGGGTATACCGCTGGGAGGCCGTACACATAGCGTATCCCTGTATGCGGATGATCTCCTCATCTATGTCAGGGACATCACAGCAGACCTCACTACTCTCTGGACCACGCTCGCAGACTTCGAGAAAGCCGCAGGGTTGAAGGTGAACTGGGACAAATCCTCCATCTACCCCCTACACCCGAATATACCTCACCGAGAAATTGGGTTAGGAGACGCCACACTAGCATGGACGGGGGATGCCCCACGATACTTGGGTGTCAGACTCTATCACACCCCTCAGGACCTCCTGGAGGGCAACCACTACCGAGCCCTTCGAGGACTAAAAAGCCAAATCAACTTCTGGCGGACTCTGCCCATAGCCCCAATAGGAATGGTAGCACTATCAAAAATGATCATGGTGCCCCGACTCCTTTACTATTTCGCCAACGTCCCGGTCATCCCACCGCGCTCCTTTTTTCAAGAGCTAAACTCATTACTAATCTCCTTGATCTGGGGGAAGGGCCGGCGCAGAGTGGCCCTATCAACCCTACAATTGCCATGAGATGGGGAGGGCTGGGCGCCCCGTCCTTCGAAGCTTATTTTCTCGCAGCGCAGCTGCAGTGGTTGTCGCGCTGGACAGCGCATCGCAACCTCTGGGAAACGGACACCCAAACGGGACAAGTAGCACTCCCGGAGTTAACCCGGATGCTCCTCCCAAGGACCAAACCCAACCCTGCGCATTCTCTGTTGGTTAAAGTGGCCAGATCCTGCATCCTACGAATTCACCTCCTGTCCAGGGCGACACCCATGTATTCCCCATTACTGCCGCTAGTAGGCCTCCCCAAGGGACAAGGGTACTACACCACGGGAGAACTACAAATCTGGACAGAGTATACGCTCACCGAGATCGAAGCCCTGTTCACTGACGGGCAGCTGACATCGTTCGCAGGATTGACCGAAGAGAGCGGGCTCCCGGTAGGCCAATTCCTGCTACACCGACAGCTGGTGGCGGTCTGCAGAAGGACTTGGGACCTCACGGACGGAGAACCCAAGACACACCCGGTACTACACACACTCCTACACATGGGGACAGGTGGGCATCTTATCACGTGGATCTATAAATCCATTATGGAACTCACATTCACACCACTGACGCGACTGCGACTCCACTGGGAGGAGGAGTTTGACCGAGCCCTCCATGACAAAGAGTGGCTCACAGCCCTAGAACACCACAAAAAAGTGTCCCGCAACCAAAGATTAAAAAATATCCAGTTTAACATTCTACACCGCGCTTACCTCGCGCCGGTGCGGCTTAAGCGCTTCTTTCCGGCGACACAATTCGACTGCCCCCACTGCCACACTCCTGATGCCCCATTTATCCACATGTTTTGGACATGTCCCACGCTACAAGCTTTCTGGGCAACAGTGCACACTACATTACAAGAAGTCACGGGCCTGACAGAACTTCACACATGGGAGGCGTGCGCCCTCAGCATTTTCAAGCGACATAAGCAAAAAAAGGTGGAGACCAAATTTGCAACACTAGCCATACTCCTCGCTAAACGTAGCATAGCTATGCACTGGCGCTCACCGGGGGGCCCCCCAATAACCGCATGGTGGGGGGCGGTCAAGAAATGGGGCACGGCCGAAGAAGATATAATCAGGCAGGAAGAAGCACGCGGTGCGCTACGAAACCCCATATCAATGGACTGGGCGATGATCCTCCATAACTTCATACAAACACAAGCTACCCACGGGGAGACCCCACAGGCCACCCAAAAGGAACCAGGACCCAACGCACGTCGACCCTCACAAACCCTCCCCCCCCGCACTAGCTCACCCCTCCAGCCACCCCCAGTAGACCATTCCACCAGCAATGATGGGAACCATTGCCCGTAGATAATGGACCAAAGAGGAGCGACGCCCTCCTCCCCCCTTCCCCACATCTTCCCGAGTTATATATTCCCAGTTCGGTTATGAACATGGATTACCCCCTCTGCACTACCACATACAGACAATAAAGGTCTAGCAATTGTCATAAGGGAATGGGTGACACAGTAGCCCTCTCCATATCACCAACAGGCATGTTTCCAGCATACCATACATCAGCAGAGCGGCACACCCCCCGCCCCTCATTAACGGACACGCAGCTATCCCCTGTTGAAATGTTGATACCAGATATAATACATTGAAAAATGTACCTGATTGTTGTATAACATGTATGATAACTAAAAAATCCAATAAAAAGGTTTTCAAAAAAATCAGGACCTGTGTAACCTAATCTACAAAGTAAATGGAGTATCAGTAATCAATCAATCAATCATGTCACTTATAAAGTGCACTACATACCCGCGAGGGTCTCAAGGCGCTGGGGGAAGAGGGGGGTGGTGCTGCTACTGATCGAAGAGCCAGGTCTTGAGGAGTCTTCTGAAGGCCAGTAGGTCTTGGGTCTGTCGGAGGTTGGTGGGGAGGGTGTTCCAGGTCTTGGCGGCGAGGTGGGAGAAGGATCTGTAAGTGAATTTCTCTGTGAACTCTCAATCACACGTACTTCTCTGGGTTTCTAAAGCAGTTTTTAAAAATGACCCTATTCTGGTGTCAATATCGGCTCTTTGAGTCAAGCGTGGCGGCACGTCAATTTGCGTGAGAGTTCCTTGTAGTGTATCAGAGGACGACCTACCCTCACCGGCGCCACCGCCAATACTGAGCTTCCACTGACTCCCACTCAAACCCCTCCCAGTGCTTGACCTATTGAAGGGGGCATGGCAGCTCTTGTTTGGGGGCGTGGACTGGAAGACGCCTGCCTTCCACGTGGGGCTGACGCTGATGTCTGGTGTATTGTGCCGAAAATTGCTATAGTGTTGCTTCCGCCAAAACAAACCAAAATGTATCTGCTTGATGTTTACAAGGCCAGCAGTTTCTCTGCACAAATTAAAACCCTGGATCCGGGACTTTTTTTTCTGGCTTTCTTCAGCAGAATTGCCACCTGCGAAAGAAGTGGACAACGTGTAGAGCTAGAGCGGGCAAAAATAATGGCTGGTGCCAATGGCACCTGACAAAGATACAGTACTGCTGTTCCTAACTGGAGTGGTGCTTGCCCACCTACTAAACACCTCCCAACAAGGATCAGTACACACTTACCACAGCAGTACTCTAACCAATGGGGATCGTGGCAAGCCCACCCATAGATCCACTCCCATCCAGGGATTAAAACGTTACCTACCAATAACAAAGAGCACCCAGTGTTGTATCTCTGAGGATTCTTTGCTTTTGCTAATTGGTGTAACTGCTGTCATTGAGGTGTTGAGTCCCACCTAAACTCGGGAAGTCAGTAGTAGTAACATAAAAAAATATCCTGCCTACACTTATATGCTTAACTTTATAGTAGAAAGACATGGATGTACGGATGGATGGATTTCCTAAACATAATGCATGAATTTCGCTGATGGAAGAACGAAAGAGTTTGTTGCCAAAGGAGAGTTTGTTGCCAAAGGCTGAATTGAAGTGTTTTACTAGCAAACCTGGGTTCAAGCCCACAGCCATGGGTAGATGTTTTGGGGAGCCTGGCCGTCTAAGGATAACTGTAGCATACCAAGGTGTCTCAGGGGGCCAAGAGTGTGGCTCTCCCCACCATGTCTTTTTATTTTTAAAAAGGTCAATATAGTGAGATTTTAAAGAACACAATAATTTGGTGGATTTTTCTTTTACAGTATTCTCCCATAACAGCTATTTGTGATAAATAGCAGGAAATTGTGCCTGTAAGAAAATAACATTGGGACTTTTTCCTGAAATGTTTGTTATTTTTAAAAACATTTCTGAACAATAAAATTGATGAAAACTGAAGAGAATAGAAATGCAATTATACATGGGGTGTGTATTCTCCATCATGGCAACTTTGTGGAAATGTGTGCAAAGGCTGCATTTCTGATAATTTTAATGCCCAGATTAAAAAGAAAAAGCAAAATAACAATTGATTTAACCCAGATCTCTTGACTGGGGGTGGATGATTTATTCAGCATTCCGTCCATCATTTGATGCTGCAGCACTTTTCGCCCTAAGTGGGAAGGGTATGCCCAGACGTGGTCCCTTGCTCGCTGTGCCACTGGATTCAAGCTAGCCTTGCTGACGAGGGGTGATACCTCGAAACCAGTCCCAGGATGCCTGTTTCCGGTCCAGGGAAGACCCGGCTTGGCAGTTCTGGCTGGACTGTTCCCATGAGGCACAGGGTCAAGACTGATTTGCACATGTCTGGGTCCAAACTGGGATGGTGTAGTGAGCAAAAGAACGATGGATTTAACCCAGATCTCTTGACTTGGGGTGAATATTTGATTTATTCAGAATTCCGTCCATCATTTGTTGCTGCAGCACAGATTAAAAATATGACAATGGGTGCAATTTTTGTTCCCAACATAACTAATCTATATATGGCAGCTTTCAAGTACACATCAATTTATACTGACTCCAATTCATACAAGACCCATATTAGAATATAGCTCTGTTACTTCGATGATGAACTATTGATTTGGAGAGGTTCACTAATTAATCTTAAACTGTTCCTTTTACTTTTACTTTATAAACTTTATTTAGCAGTTCATTGAATTGCATAAAAGTACACATGTAAAAAAATGACATTAAAAGGAGAATACATTAAAATCAAACAGGCAATCAATGCCAATTTTAAAAAAAGAGAGAATACAATACAAGGTGCTCAATAGTGCCCATTACACAGAAGGGTTAAAGCTAAAGGTACATACACAGATATGTTAGATGGGCAAGCTGTGGATTCAAAAAGTAGATCCTAAAGTGCTATAGGTAAAGTGCAAGAAGCCTTACGAGTTCTCAATGCAGCCAATAAGAAGGAGGCTAATGCAAAACATAATAATGGAGTATCTAAAGAATAGAATAAAATGTGGGCTGCTGCTACTGTTCGTATTGAGAATTTCCTTAAAAGCAAAACAATAAAAGCCTTCCTCTCTTTTAAATAATAGTTCGCAGAGTTTTGCTACGCGGAACTCCGCGAAGTAACAAAAACCCTCCGCGAAGTTCCGCGAGTGCCGGAGTGCAGTGCAAACTGCAGTTTGTGCTGGTATTCCTGCCGCTCGGGTAGAAATTCTACCTCGAGCTTCGCGGAGTGCAGAAAACTCCGCAAACTCCGCGAACGGAGCGAAGTTCACCGCCCAGGCCTACAAAAAAGGAGGAAGTGTAACGTCGATTGGGGTGTCTTGTTGTCACAAGGACAAGGGGGTAAGTTCCTAAGGACAAATTGATTATTTGGGTAACCAGCATTAGCGGAATAAGGATCAGTCTGAATCTGGTCAGAATGAATCGGTGCTGGTTATTCTCCACTATCTGTAAATAAGAATGAGGATGATTTAATATCTGCGGTATAGATTGGTAGGACTTTACCGTTTGTTTCCCTTTATGAATATTCCATCTTTCCTGTGTAACTTGGTTTAAAAAGATCGCCTTTAGTCTTGACTTAGGGAAATGTTTGCAAAGAAACGGGGTATTATACAAAAAACCAAGACCCAAGGAAGTAAAATTCTCTGTAATGTAGGTTATCCACAGGATTCTGTAGGCATAGTCCAAAGTTAAAACATCTTTGATAATTTTTTGATTCAAGCCCACCGTTTCCCTTTTCCAGATGGATAACCAGAGAACAAGTGGAGCTAATCTAATAGCATCCGTAATATAGGGCATGCCAGCTTCTTTATGGGCTATGAAATTATTGGTTGAATGTGGAATTGACAATAATCTTTTAATGAATTTGTCTTCTTGTACTTGAAGTGAAGTTATGTCAGTGATACCCCATAATGCTGCCCCATAAGTGTCCATTGAGAGCATTTTTGCCTTATATATTGTGGTCATTTCCAATATCGGCTTATAGCCTAGTTTTTTAGAGAACCTAAGTAAAGCTGCGTTACTTTAAGTCATTGAGTTTCTTTTTTTAATATACATTTTTATTATATATTTATTGGTCGTCGAGAATCACAATAAAATCATGACAGTAATTACACATCACAGGTGATTATACCAAAAAGGCCAATACATTCCTTGTAAGGATAGGACGTGTTCACAACTGAAATCTTGCATTAATGAAACATAATACTGTGTCCGGACATAAACAGCAGTGTCTCAAGGAAATAGATCATAACATTTTAACTCTTAACAAGCCCCCTCCCCAGGGTCACAAGAAGGAAACTCCCCCCCATACCATGTACCATAAGTCAGACTACATCTCACAATTGTGGTGCTTCTACTACATTCTCGGACTACGGGTGCCCCCAGACAGTACTACCACCCCCGAGCCAGCGTGGTCAGCTTGAGTCCCCTCCATGCCTTGTGAGGTGAGGACCCCTCCTATGGGGACTTCTGTGATCATGGTATACCAGGACCTCGGATCGTCTTCCAACTTTTCATCCCTCCGAAATCGCCTCTTCGGATTAGCTCCGCTGTTGCCCATTCCCGTAAGTCTTTGGCCCAACTCTCCACTGTGGGGGGCGTCGAGCTCATCCACCTGATTGCAATTCTCCTTTTGGCCAGTACCAGCCCCAGCTGGAGAAATTTCCTCGTAAGCTTTTTCCCTTTAGGTCTAGGGAGGAGTCCCAGAAGTACCTCCTTGATGGAGTGAGTCAGCATCCACCCAGTAACCTTTCTTAAGCGGTCTAGCACCGACCCCCAGAATAGCTTCAATTCCGGACAGTCCCAGGTCATATTTAAGAAATGGGTATCTGTATAACCACATTTGGGGCAATGGGCAGGGCGGTCCGGGTATATTTTGTGTATTACTCGTGGAGTCAGGTAGGTTTGATAGACAATGTTGAATTGGGTGAGTTTAAATCTGGTGTTGGAGCTAATTTGCTTGACCCCTCATGTACCCTTTTCCATTCCGAGTCTGTTAAAGGTTCCTCTGCTATCGCGTGCCATTTAGCTTAGACTGGGAGGGGGTCCGCAGTAATGTCTCCCCTTAGCGCCCTGTAAATGTGGGAAACTAGCCTACATCCCCCCGCCAATGTCGAGAGAGCGGATATGGGCAGTTGGATCATTGAGTTAGTTCTATTTTGAAGCATCTCCTTCCATGTTAGTTTGTTGTCAAAAACAACCCCTAAATAGTTAAAATGAGGTACCTGACTTATTTATCCCCATCTAAATTAAATCTCAGTTTCTTCTTTTTGTCATTGCCTATTGACATTACGTAGGATTTGGCTTTATTAACTTGCAGGTCCAGGTTAAGCATAAAATCGGTATACTGAGAGATGAGATTTTGTAATGCCATTGGTGTCCTTGCTAATAAGACGGCATCGTCTGCGTAAAGCAGGATTGTTAGTGCGGATGATGCGACTAGTGGGGTGTCTTTCGCGGTCTCTGTCAAAGCTTTATTTAATCTATTAGTGTAGAGAGCAAACAGGAAGGGGGCCAGGACACAACCTTGCCTGACAGCCCTTTCAATTTTGAAAGGTTTGGTGCATTCACCGTTCCTCCCAAATCGTACCGTAGCGGTAGCACCCGCATAAAGCTCCCTAATAAAATTCATAATACCATCGTCCACACCCATCTCTTTTAGGATTTCCCAGAGCTTACTATAAACCAGGCAATCGAATGCCTGGATAAATCCATAAATGCCAAATATATTTGAGTGTTTTTGCTCTCGTATATTTACCGATGGTAAGAGTCAGATTTAATAAGACTGTCGCGTTTCCCCACTGGGAAAAGTCCCTCAAGTGCGCTGCCTGTGTCCAGATAGGAATCAATTTCAATCAAAGTTCAAAATGCTGATGCAGAAAATCTTTTATTTAGGTCATCATGATCTTCGTTATGGTTTCATGAATTAATGCAGTCATTCATGTAGTAACGTGTATTAATGAAGCATCATATGATAAGGTGCAAATCGTCCCCAATGCATTTCGGGCATGGTGAATGCCCTTCGTCAGGGGGTATGCTCCTAGAGAAATCATAAAAGCAAAAATGAAACGGCAATGCCAGGAAAGTGGGTTTGCCACCTATCCCAGATTAACAATGGAAATATCAGTGTGGGTGATTCGCAAACTCCCATTTGAAGTAACATGTAGCCTACATCAAGATTATGCAGGAAAAGTGCATCGTATCACGAAATTATGTTGAAAAAGTGCAGAAAAAACGTGGTGAAATAAGTGTGTACTTAATAAATATATGTTCCCGGAAGAAGGCTCATACTAAATGGTGTTCATGCAAGTCAAAATGCCACTATGTGACTTCTAATTTGTCAAAGTGATCTCTCCACTAGAAGGTAGCCATGCCCTAGTTTAAAGTACTGATGAGTTTCGTCTGAGAGCCGTGCAAAGTAAACAGTGCTTCTGGTCGAGGAGGCGAACGTGAGAAAAGAAAGTCCAGTGTCTCCCGAATACGAAGGTGTAATGTGATGCTCGTATCGGTCTACGTTAATGGAAAGGGTGTTTTTTCGTGCTTAGTAAAATGGTAGCAATCCGGTGACATGCTTAACTGCCGCGGCTATCCTAACCTTAAAAATGTGCAAAATATCCAATGTAGTTCGGTAAACATGCATTAAAACAGCATGCTGCAGCGCGCCAAGGTTCTTTACAGTCCCGAAATACCTTAAACAGTTTCGACGACTAACGCGTCTCATCTCTTGCTTGTGAACGTACATCGAGTGTTTCGGTGAAAGAAATAGAAAAAGGTGGCGGGTGCTGGGAAACGGCCGCCATATTGGACTAGTGTATTGCACGCCAAGTGTGTGTATATTATAAAGTTACACATTTAGACAATCGATACATGATATTGTAGTTTGCACATACTGATTAAAGGAACCATAGTGTGCAGGAAAAACAAAAAATAAATAGGAGAGAAAAAAACGAACAGTGGGAATAAATTAATAATAATAAAGTAATAATAAGATGGAAGTAATAAAGGTTATTAATGAAGTTAAAAATTCGAACTGTTTGCGATGGAAAGGTGATGGTGAAAGAACCACAGTATGTAGGAAAAAAGAAGAAAACGGGCAATAGGAAAGAAAATAGTAGGAGAGAAAAAAGTAGGAAAGAAAATGGGAGTGACAAAGGTTGTTGAAAAAATTGGGTATGTTTATGATGGATACCAGAGTAACCATATGTCGAGATCCCACCAGGCTTGGACCAAAGGGGATAAAGAAGAATAGAAGGTTGTAGACAAGTGAAACGGACATGAAAGGGAGGGCAAAAAAAGAAGAAAGAAAAGAACACTGGAGTGCAATAGAAATGAGATACAAATGTGACATGGGAGTTTAGGACTTTAGGAAGCATTCATTAGATGTAACAGCTGTATTCAACTCGGTCGTTCAGACCATGGGGCATCAGAGAATTCATCCTCTTAATCCAAAAAGTTTCTCGTTGGATCAAGAATTTCCGGTTGTCTCTTCCTTTTTTTAACTCCACCATTTCCAAGACCATGAAACGGAGTTGACTGATGCTGTGGTTATGTTCCATAAAATGCGTGGCTACAACAGATTTAGTGTTCTTGTTTATAATGTTGCTTTTATGTTCATTGATTCTCGTTTTGATTTTTCTCTCAGTTTTCCCTATGTAGGCAAGCCCACATGGGCATTTGAGCATATATACTAGATGTTTAGAATCACATGTGGCGGTTGAGAAAATTCTGATGTTGTAACCATTTGTGGGATGGTTGACAGTGTTACCTTTGATGATATTATTGCAGTTGCTGCAGTTCAAACATAGAATTGTACCTTTATGACTTACCACACTGGTGTGTGGTCGTTTTGTTCTGAGTAATTCCTTGAGATTTTTGCTCCTTTCGTATGCAAATAGTGGTCGGTCTACAAACGCATTTTTGAAGTCAGGCTCCATCTGCAACATTGGCTAATGTTTGAGGATGATCTTTTTGAACCTGCCACTTTCTGTAGAAAACTTGCAGACCATTACCATTCTGTTTGATGTGGTTTTTTCTTTGTGGATCTGGTCAATAGCTGCATGCGAGAAACGGCAGTAATGCGGTCTGTAGCTGACTTCAATACATCTGTAGGGTACCCTCTTTGGTTGAAACGTTCTATCATGTTATTGATGTTCGGGTGTAGTTGTTCCGAGTGCGACACGACCCTTTTAACCCTCAGGAGTTGTGAATATGGTAGGTGAGTTTTAAGTGCGTTTTGGTGGAAGCTGCTGAAATGCAATAGATTATTGCGGTCTGTTTCCTTTCTATACAAGGTCGTCTCAAGCTGTTGGTCCTTAATGTATGTGAAGACATCCAGGAAGTTGATTGCAGATTCATTGATGTTGTAAGTGAACTTGATGCGGTCATTAACTAGGTTCAAATTTTCTATGGCTGAGGTAAGATCAATTTTAGGCCACTGCCATACGACAAAAATGTCGTCGATGTATCGTAAATATGTAACCAAGTGTTCCTGCCATGCTTCATTGTTCAAAACATTGTCCAACTCAAACTTGTGCATGAAGAGGTTTGCGTAGCTGGGAGCTGCGCAATTTCCCATGGATGTTCCCGTGAGTTGCAAGAAGAACCTGTCGTTGTGTGCAAAGTAGCTGTGGTCAAGTCAAGTCAAGTCAAAGTTAGCTTTATTCGATTGCTATTACAAATACAATCATAAAAGCACATGAAAAAATAAAACACAGACAATTGTGCATTACGTTATAAAATTACAGATAACATTTTAAAAGACTAAAAACAATCCAGTCCTACTTGTTTTGTGAAAACTTACGTAAATTACATCATCATGGATTTTCTTTGCCAAACAACCCTCTTTAGATACATTGATATCCTCCACACATCATGGACATTCTCCAGAAACTGCAATTTAACGAACGATGGGCGACATTGCCGCATCCCCATGTGTTTCAAAATTGGTTTTAACCACTTTGTCCTTAGTTCAGAATAAAATTTACAAAATAGAACTGAGTGTATGGTGCATTGTTCCGAGGAATTATCGCAGGAACAAACTTGCAGTTCTCGGGCCCAGTCGTTCATTTTGGGGACACTAACTAGTCTATGGAAAATCCCTAACCTAAATCTAGTCAATAGGAATCTATCATATCCCCCCGGGACAAATTTTAAATACGGTTGAATACTAAAAGTTATTAAAAGAAGTTGATTGCACTGGACTGAAGGCTTGACAGTTGATTGCGCTGGACTGAAGGCTTGACAGTAGCTGCGGTATAAGGTGAACTGGAGTAGTTTCATGAGAAATATTTTTAAATCCTGCTTGATGTCGGATTGTAATAGGAAAAATTCAATACCTTCAATTCCCAAGTCGTGGGGAATAGAAGTATGCAAAGCTGTCACGTCGATAGTACATAAAAATAATTCTTTGTTCCAGTTAATTTGAGTGTCCCTAATTTTCATCAGGAAGTCTGTGGTGTCTTTAATGTATGTTGCCATACTTTGTACAAATCCTTGTAAATGTCTATCGAGATATTTACCAATGGGTTCATGTATTGAGCCTCGAGTTGATACAATTGGTCTCATAGGAGGTCTGTGTAGATCCTTGTGAATCTTCGGTAGCATATGTAAAGATGGACTCTTTGGGAATTCTTGTATCAAGTATTTTCGATCGGTGTCAGTGATGGTGCCTGATGCTACTGCATTGTCAATCAGTGTTTTAAGTTCTTCTCTGAAAACATCTGTCAGGTTGTGCCCGAGTTCCATGTATATTGTTTGGTCTTCTACGTGCTCTTGGATTTTAAGTTTGTAATAGGACGTGTCCATGACGAGTAAGGCTCCGCCCTTATCTGTTTTAGTGCACGTAATGTCAGAATTGTTGGCCAAACGCTGTATGGCACTTTTTTCTTTGATGGTTAGGTTTGATTGCTTTGACTTCTTAGTTTTGTGCAGGTCTTGTAAGTCCTTTTTGATGAGGGTTTCGAAGGTGTCCAAAATCTTGTGACTAATGGGTGCCATGTATGAGCTTTTGGGTTTTAACCCTTTGAGGGTGTCTTCTATTTTAGGTGGCCGTTCAGTCACAACGTTGTCAAAAAAGTGTCTTGGTCTTAGTGATCGCATAAACTTAAACATGCTTATTTCTGCCTCCAGCAAGTTTGAATTGTAGGTTGGCACGAATGAGGTTCCTTTTTGTAAAACGCTGCTTTCTAGTGTAGTCAAGATGGTTGACGAGATGTTAACAACCAAATTCCTCGGGCTTATGTCCTTTGACTCCTGGTTATCCGCTTGGTTGAGGCGGGGTCCACGCTCATGTCCCCCCTTGCCCCTCCTGGTTTGTCGTTGCCTAGGGGGCCTGATCCTAAAAAAGGAACAGTAGTGGTGCTTGATGTTGCTGCCGAGGTTGAGGCCAGCTGTGTATTCTCTTGGTTGGGACGACTCGTTAGACCCATTGTTGCATTAATTCGCTTGTTGGGCTCTGAATCACTGCCTGCTGATGACGTATCAGTTTCAGATGTTTTGTTTTGAGGTCTGTTCTGTCTCCTTCTCGCGTAAACTTCTGCCCAGTTGTAGACCTCTCCAAGCTTATAATCTATGGTGTCTCTCTGAAATTTTCTCACCTTTCGTTCATTGATTTCTTGGGTGTGTCAAGATAGTTGGTCATTGATATCAGTCAGGATCTTAGACCATTCACCAGTGCTCACTTTTGGGGATAATTCACTTTTTAGTTGAGTGATTTCACTGCCCAATTCGTCTAGTATCCTTGACAATTCTTCTATGATCAGCAAAATCAGGTCAAGAGAACACTTGTTGAGGATCCCATACCATCTGTCTACAAACTTGGAGTCGTTTTTGCATAAAGAGGGTTTTAAGGGGATCCTGAGTCCCCTAGGGATACACTGCACGCAATGGTATCGAATAAGTGTGCTGGCGTGTAACCGCTGGCTTATCTCCCATTTGGTTAAGTACAGCAGTTGTTTCATATTACTCTGAACAGACCCAGAGCTGGTAGTTGTCGTTTCAATTTCGCCGATGAGTGAGTAAATCCTTTGTGCCTCATTATCCGCGAACATGAATGTGTCCGCACGTTTGTCAGTGAGGTTGGATATTTCATAATACGACATTGTGATGTCGGGTGCTGGGATCCTGGTCAGATTAGGGATAATTCAAAAAAGTGGTGGGTCCCGCACCCGTGGGGGTAATCCAAAGTTCAAATACTCTTTGTGTAGAGAAAGCGGATGAATACTCTGATGCCCCATGGTCTGAACGACCGAGTTGAATACAGCTGTTACAGCTGTTACATCCAATGAACGCTACCTAAAATCCTAAACTCCCATGTCACATTTGTATCTCATTTCTGTTGCACTCCTGGGGGGCATATCATCAAGCCCCGGAGATATAATTATCGCCGCTTTAGCGTCCGTTTTCTGACGGAAAGCGGCGATAATTATATCTCCTAATCAGCAAGGTCACGCTATCGCGTGAATCCTTGCATTATCGCCCTTTCCCCCAATGCCCATCTTTACATCTCTAATGAGATGCAAAGTGGGCGTTCCGTGCTAAAATAACTGGAGAAATGTCGCTAACCGACATGTCTCCAATTATCAAGCTGCACGCAAACAAGCAGAGCGACAAGCAAAGTAGCGATAACCTCTGTTATCGCTACTTTTCTTACGCCTGCTTCAAGACTGACTTAGCCATGATATTCTATGTAAGGTGGATATCATGGCTAAGTATGTCTTGCCCTCTCAGCAAGCTATCGCCAAACCTTGTGCGATTATCGCTGTATTTCCAGCGATAATCGCACAATTGGCAGCTTGCGCTCTGAATTTTATCGCTTTGGAGATAAGCGTTGCTGATAGCACGCTATCTCCGCGATAAAATTCAGAGTTGGCCGGCGATAATTATCCTCGCGCTAAGAGCGTTGAGCGATAATTATCGCATGGCCTTGATGATATGCCCCAGGGTTCTTTTCTTTCTTCTTTTTTTGCCCTCCCTTTCATGTCCGTTTCACTTGTCTACAGCCTTATATTCTTTTTTGGTCCAAGCCTGGTGGGATCTCGACATATGGTTACTCTGGTATCCATCATAAACATACCCAACTTTTTCAACAACCTTTGTCACTCCCATTTTCTTTTCTACTTTTTTCTCTCCTACTATTTTCTTTCATATTGCCCGTTTTCTTCTTTTTTCCTACATACTGTGGTTCTTGCAACATCACCTTTCCAACGCAAAGAGTTCGAATTTTTAACTTCATTAATAACCTTTATTACTTCCATCTTATTATTACTTTATTATTATTAATTTATTCCCACTGTTCGTTTTTTTCTCTCCTATTTATTTTTTGTTTTTCCTGCACACTATGGTTCCTTTAATCAGTATGTGCAAACTACAATATCATGTATCGATTGTCTAAATGTGTAACTTTATAATATACACACACTTGGCGTGCAATACACTAGTCCAATATGGCGGCCGTTTCCCAGCGCCCACCACCTTTTTCTATTTCTTTCACCGAAACAATCGATGTACATTCACAAGCAAGAGATGAAACGCGTTAGTCGTCGGAACTGTTTAAGGTATTTCGGGACTGTAAAGAACCTTGGCATGCTGCATCATGTTGTTTTAATGCATGTTTACCAAACTACATTGGATATTTTGCACATTTTTAAGGTTTAGATAGCCGCGGCAGTTAAGCATGTCACCGCATTGCTACCATTTGACTAAGCACGAAAAAACACCCTTTCCATTAACGTAGACCGATACGAGCATCACATTACACCTTCGTATTCGGGAGACACTGGACTTTCTTTTTAGGTCTCGCCTTGGCAGCGCATGCGCTGCATGCGCTGTCTCAGCGAGACATAAAGTAATCTGTATGTTGGCTTAAACTCCGTGTAATTTGTTTTTCCGCTTGCGATTGGTTTACCTGTGGCATTGCTGTTGTTATCTTGCTTTCTGTTGGCTGTTGATCCTTTGGTAACTTCCGTGTAGTCCCGAAGCAGCGGCGCCTAACTACAGTTTTAGTCCGCTCTGCTCGCACTTGTTTTAATTGCGTGCAGTGTGCCATCTGTTTCTCACGTTGTGTTTGTTTATTTATTTTTAAGATCACCCCCTGCGTCTGTAACTGGAGACTCTCCTCTACGCTGGCCAGTTATTTTAGCCTCTGTAACGAGAGCGGCAGCATTGCATTACAGAATTGTGCCGATTGTGCAATTTTTTTCTGTTGATCATTTGTTTCCGCGTTTAACCATTCTTATACCATCCTGCCCGTCAGGTTCCTCCTCTTTCATCCACTGTCCTTGTGGCTTATTCGCTTATTATGCCGATCAGGGTCTCTGTTTTTGCCGTCACCGTCGGGGAAAAAAAATATCTTATTTGCTTATTATGCCGATCGGGGTCTCTGTTTTTGCCGTTACCCTTGGGTAAAAAAAATATTTTATTCGCTTATTATGCCGATCGAGGTCTCCGTTTTTACTGTCACCCTCGTTTCCACTACTTGCAGCGAGCCGCTAGGCTACAATGCCATTAGCCGCGCCGGGAGTGCTAGTATCAAAGGCGTTCGTTCGTTTGGTACCTACATAGTAAACCTCGAATGCTGCCATTGTACTTTAGGTTATGAGGGATTTCAGTGTTTATTTACAGTTGCGTTTTTCACTAAAACTGGTTATGTGTGTCAGATAAAACATCTATTTTTGTTCATTATAATTTACCTGAATACCGTAAGCATCACGTTAATGTACATATTGCGCATAAACACATTTACTTGTGACGCAGTTAAGTACAAGACAATGGATTTCAAGAAATACAACAATTGAACGACACCCACTGCTTTGCTAAAGCCACGATCTCAGGTCAAGAATGGTTCAGACTGTAGCGCTGCTGCTTTTCTCCCCCCTCGTTCGTCAGTGACGTTTTCCTACGAAATAGATTCTTAAAATGTGTATGCTTATTTTTCGCGGTGTGCATATTTCGAGGCACGTCTTTTCTCACAAGGTGGTGTTTCCCGAACCCTCCTGCGTTGCCACAGAAAAGTATTGTCTTTTGATTTTTTTTTACGAGGCAATTGCATATGTGAGTAATTAGACACTTCATAGCAGTGCTTCTGTAATCACCTCCTCTAATTACCATGGCCATTTCTTATTTGTAAAAAAAGAGTTGGGAAATGTCGAGTATTAAAACGTGAAAGCAGCCATTAATCACGCGTTTACACCTTCTTTAACTCCGCCGTGATGGCGGGATTATCATAAATCTACTCTGATGGTAACACAAGAATAATGGCTTCAGTAATGATAGCAATGATGATCATAATGCTTTTAACCAACAAAGAATGGTGGAGATTTATTGCTAATAAGGTGGCGCAGGAACCCTTCATTAACATTATCAATAGATGCTCGACGCGTTGGGGCCGTGGGAGGTGAAAACACCCTTTTCAGCCTATTTTCTCAGCCATTAGTGCATTACAACACACTTTTATTTATACAAAGCAGACGATGACCCATGACATCTGTTTACCTGAAGCTCCTAAATTCACATTAGAAAAATGAATAGAAAAGGGTTGCATTAATTTTTTATTTAATGGTAACATGATAGTAAATATAATAATTCATGCAAAAACAAAGTTCACAAACATACACAAAGATAGTCAACATCTATCTACAACACACACTCTCTCTCTCTCTCCTTCTCGCAAGCTCGTATTACATGTCTGGGTTCAAAAAGTGCAGTGGTTTAAAAACCCCAGTGAAATATGGGTTTCATCATCACAGCAGCCCCAAAACCACACTACAAGGCGTCACCGCTCTTCAGGGACACTAAGTTTATATAGCAATGGAGGGCCGAATTATATAACTGGGTTATCGACATAATCCAGCAAGAAAAGTCCTGCTGTGCAGCATTATGCAACACATTTTCTGACAGTATCATTTGTTTTAATCAATCTGAACCTGAAATCTGCAATTTATGCAGCAAATGGCGTGGCAAGTGCACTGAATCCTTACTTATGCAGTATATACCACAGATTTGAATTATGCTATCAGAGCACTGCCCATTGTTTTAGCAACAATCTGTTTATAAAAACTAAACAAATCTAATCTTTCTAATTCCAATCAGTGCCATTCTCAGCTGCACCTTGAAGAGAACAGCTTCAACAGTCTCTTCCTTTTCACACAGAATCTGTTTATAATAACACACATGGTGGTTTTTATTTTATCATCCTTGACTGAATGATTAAGTATTGTTCTCTTCTTTTCCTGCAGACAACTAAACAGTAAAGTCCAATATTTCACTATGAATGATCAATAAACAATTCCCTATATATATATATATAAAAATTCCGAGCTAACTACCCCAAAATAAACATGTACTATAAAAGAAGACATGCCTAACTTGTAATTTGGGTCTTCATTGCTCTCTCTCAGTGTTCTAGTGACATTTATGATGTCACCAGAACCCCTCAATGGTAATATCGGACTATGTTTCACATTGCCCCGTTATGTGTCGCGCGCGAGTGTGTGTGGATGTGTTTGTGTGTGTTTTTTCATAAGACTTTTTGATGTTTCTTCACGGGTTTATATTGGAAAATTAAACCAATGAATGCAGTATGTGAATGGGCAGGTCCAAAATATGGCATTCCTTCAATGTCTATACAATAGGGCCTGGAAGAAGGACATTCAGAGGTTTCCTTGCTAGTTTGAACATGCTTTTGCACTTTATGGGAATTCACAGACATTCCCGATCTGAAAAGCTGCACGAGACGAATGTGTCCAGGTTTACTTTTGGGAAAGTCACAGCACTTTTCCTTAGGCTGTTCTTCCCACAATTTGGGGAATTTCTTTCTGAATTTGCACTTATTGCACCTATATATTTCTTTGTCTTCTGTCCACAGGTAGAGCCGTTCCCTCGCCTGCACCCTCACTGATTTTGGTGGTGTTCCATTCCCCATTCCCCTCTATTTTCCACCCTCGAAAGTGAGTTACTCCAGTGCTTTGAGGGAGTTCCTATTTTACCATTTTTAGGGTTGAAAAGGGACAGAGAGGAGTTTGTGGATGATCCCCAAATCACAGATTCGTGGACATTCATAAACTCTAGACTAACCATGTCTGCTTCCCACACCTTGCATGGAATTTACACCTGCTTACTTGTACATGTGTGATACCACGCTTTAGTCCTTTAACCCTCTCTACAGCATAAAATACTAGAAGCAATTAATGCGATAAACAAAAAATGTAAATTTGAAAGACAATTAATTAGCGTCCTACACCATTTAGAAGAGCCCATCTCTGTTGCTCCCCCAGAAGAGTGATGTCCTGTGGCAGGTTAATGAGGGCATTTACAAGCACTTCAACTCGCGGGTGGTTGCCGGTAGCGGTGCTTTAAAGGTGTTAGTTTATTCTTCGTGACTTCTGTCAGATCATGCTTTGTAGTCCGCTCTCGGGTAATTGATCGGTTGTTTATGTTTTTTAAGGCCCGTAAGTGACACAAAGCATAGTACATTAGTGCAAGGATCAGGCAGCTCCCCGAACTGGACTCTCAGAGCCATCTTTTTTTATTTTACTTTATTCGAATTCTCATAATTTTTACAGACACGGTTTTCACTCTGATTTTGCTTAGCAGAGCATTTGTCTTGTAAATAGTCATTTACATTTTGGGCAGCGCGTCTAAATGGCCTGATTTCTGAAAAGTGAAAATAGGATAATGGCATTTAAATTTCGGCTGAAGAGAATCCTATTAGCATAACAAGCATTTGCAATGCAATAGGTCTCGCATTTACGCGAGTTTGAGCTAGTGACATTGCAAATAACAATGCCTTTTATTTTTGTTTTTGTTTTTAAAACATAAATAAAGGCATTGTCATTTACAATGCCAATAGCTTAAACTCGCGTAAATGCGAGACCTATTGCATTGCAAATGCTTGTCTCACGTTCGCCTCCTCGACCAGAGGCACTGTTTACTTTGCACGGCTCTCAGACGAAACTCGTCAGTACTTTAAACTAGGGCATGGCTACCTTCTAGTGGAGAAATCACTTTGACAAGTTAGAAGTCACATAGTGGCATTTTGACTTGCATGAACACCATTTAGTATGAGCCTCCTTCCGGGCACGTATATTTATTAAGTACACACTTATTTCACCACGTTTTTTCCGCACTTTTTCAACATAATTTCGTGATATGATGCACTTTTCCTGCATAATCTTGATGTAGGCTACATGTTACTTCAAATGGGAGTTTGCGAATCACCCACACTGATATTTCCATTGTTAATCTGGGATAGGTGGCAAACCCACTTTCCTGGCATTGCAGTTTCATTTTTGCTTTTATGATTTCTCTAGGAGCATACCCCCTGACGAAGGGCATTCACCATGCCCGAAATGCATTGGGGACGATTTGCACCTTATCATATGATGCTTCATTAATACACGTTACTACATGAATGACTGGATTAATTCATGAAACCATAACGTAGATCATGATGACCTAAATAAAAGATTTTCTGCATCAACATTTTGAACTTTGATTGAAATTGATTCCTATCTGGACACAGGCAGTGCACTTGAGGGACATTTCGCAGTGGGGAAATGCGACAGTCTTATTGAATTCTACGTCCAGGCTCAGAGTACGATACCTCATTGCACGCCAACCAAACGGCGTACTTTCTCTACACAAAGAGTATTTGAATTTTGGATTACCCCCACGGGTGCGGGACCCACCACTTTTTTGAAGAGTCAGATTTAGACACTGATCCAGTGTTCCCCTACCCTGTCTGAACCCATACTGGGCTTCCGACAAGATGGCCCTTTCCTCTGCCCATATTTCTAATTTATTTAGCAATAGGCGACCCATTCGTTTGGCCGAACTATCGAGCAAAGAAATTGGTCGGTAATTGGCAGTTACAGAGGCATTCCCTTTTTTGTAAATCGGGATGATTATCGATTGTTTCCAAGAGGGGGAGGACCATTCATGGCTATGGCATTGAAGGCCACGGTTAAAAGTGGGGATCAAAATGGGATATTGGCTAGGAAAACATCCATAGGGACTCCATCGGGCCCCTGAGTTTTGCCAGAAGGGGAATGGATCAGGGCGAGTTTAACTTATTCCAGGTCAAATGAAAGGCGTGTGGGAGAATCTAAAATAGAGGGACCACGTACAACTATAGGTTCCTCTACCCTGTGAAATATATCCTGGAAATATTTTACCCATGAATCTTCATCGATATGGGTATCTAACGAAGGGGCGTTATTAAACTGTTCCACAATTGGCTGAATAATCAGAATATGCAATTATTCATCGATATGGGTATCTAACGAAGGGGCGTTATTAAACTGTTCCACAATTGGCTGAATAATCAGAATATGCAATTACTGTTTACTTTGGATTACAACATCAATCAGATTAATTTTCTAGGCCTTAAAATTACAAATGATTCAGGTATTTCTTACACATTCGTATACACTAAGCCCACTGCACACAATACTTTACTCAAAAACAATAGCCACCATTCTAGTAACCTCAGGAATAACCTGCCCTTTCCGCAATTCCCATCTATTAGTGGAATTACACAAACAAATGATTATTTCAACAAAGAAAAAATCGTGCATCTAAGTTAATTGCCAGGGTCTACCCTTACCGGTTAGAAAAACACGTTGAAAAGGGCTTAGTACAACAACAGTGAACTACTCAAGGTTAAAGAAAGAAAAAAGGACACCTGTCTAGTCTGTGTTACCATATTTGGCTCTGCGTCTAATAACATCAAGAAAATCTTCTTTAAAAAATTGGCATCTATTACACACATTTAGTATTGAAAAATTTCTGTTTGCATTTAAAAGGGCTAGGAACCTAAGACACAGATTTATTAAAGCATACAAGGAACCACAAACAGTGTCTCCTCCTCAGCTGTGGCGTCCTGATCCTATTACGGGTCATCATCTACTAGCAATTGTATGGTATGCAGTATTATGTAAACTGCAAAAACATCTAATCTCAATGGCAGAGAGTAGAAACTCAAACTGTGCTTCTAAAAATTTAATATATTACACTGAATATCTGTATAACCCCAAATACATTGGAAAAACATAACAAGAGGGACGATGCCACAATCTAGAATTTGATGTAATGTACAAAATGCGCCCTTAGTGAAACAATAAAAAACTTTCAATCACTCTGGAAATGAAATTAAATGGTTTGTGTTCAAATCAGTGGCATAGCGTAGGGGGTGGGGCACAGGGGCGGTTGCCCTGGGTGCAAAATTCTTGCGGGCATTTTTAGGGGTGCAAATTTTTTAAAGAAAAGTGGAAGGATACTTGCCTTGCCCCGGGCACTGGCAACCCACGCTACCCCGCTGGTTCAAATTAGCCACAAGTTCTACTAGAAGACATGATGTGGATCGATTACTAGCAATGAAAGGAAACACATGAATATGGCAAACTGACACTGTTAGAAAAGGCCTTAAGTCACAAGGTGAGTGGTACTAGTTAGCTACATTATACCCTCATTTTTCTCCACTTGCAATAGGACATCTGTAGCTTCATAGCAGATTATTCCCCTACTGTGTCGGCTGCATGGTGTTTTTCCTGTGATGGTCCCACATACTTCAGTATGATGTTACCTTTGACTAAGGCATTTATTTTCCATGTTATACTACTTATTTCCTTAATAGTAGCGCTGACAGGTGGCAGTGAAATGTCAGACTCGTTCTGTTTTCGTGTGTACGGCAACAATACAGTGAGTGTTATTCAGACACTTTTTAAGATGTGAATTCAGGCTGTATTTCATTAGATGTTTTTTGCCTATTGTTATTATCACTCTCTTTAAGATGGCGGCCGCCTTTTTCATTTTCACAGCATCCTGTAAAACACTCACATGGCATCTGTATTACATCATATTTAGGTGTACTTAGCAGGTTTGTGTATCCACGATTATTCCTGGATCTTTATGATGTTTTGAAGAGGTCATTGTCCACCACCTTCCTTCCCGTGATAGGCGTTAGCCTCGTTCAAAATGACGACCACATTACACACTATTTAGTTGTTTGTGTACTAAAACTGATATTGAAATGATTGGTTTATTCTCCTAGACACTCAAGTATAATAATCTGTTTCCTTGTGATTTTTCTGTTTCAAGATGGTGGCTCCCATCGCATTATTCCGAGCCAGGTTTCTGCCCAATTTAAGATGAAGACTGTGACACACGTTATTTAGGCATCTCTCTCCCTCTGACCTTAAACTTCATATTTGTTCATGCTTTGGGCTTTTGGTGGCTGATTAATTCTGTGTTAATGTCAGTCACTGGCAATTGCTCGGGCCACATCCCAATCCCAAAACGATGGACTGGAGTGCAGCCCCAAGCGATTGCCAGTGGCTGAGATTAATTCAAGCATTCCATCTATCACCTTGTTGTTGTTGTTGTTACAGTTGCCACCCTAAGTGTGACGGTATGCCCAGACGTGGGTCCTGTGCTGACTGTGCCACTGGAACCAAGCTACGCCCAACTGACGAACCCCAATCAGGGCAAAACTAGTCTTGGGTTGCTTGTGTTCCAGTTCAGTGAGGATTTAGCCCTGACAGTTTGGGCTGGGCTGTTCCCACTGGAGCAGGGTCAAGACTGAATTCCAAATGGTTGAGTCCAAACCGAGGTGCAATGGGGGTCAAAAAATGATGGAATGGAGTGCGGCCCCTGGCAATTGCCAGTGGCTGAGATTAATTTAAACATTCCATACATCATCATGTTGTTGTTGCAGTATTTTCATCCTGGGCATTGTTATTTTTTCACCCCTGAATAGAGTCAGAAAGTATTTGTCTCCTGTGGAAGTATGCGTATGACTACTTTTTGGTATTAGCTTCAGTCTTTATGGTTAAGGTCCCTCACACAGTATTTTACACTACAGGAGGACTATGCGACTCTGATCATATCTACTATAGTTTCACTTCTACCTTGAGTACCCAGTGAGCTAAATACATTTCTTTACATTGTTGTCTCCTGGGATTTTGTTCTTAATGAATAGACCTTTGTCTAAAGTCCTTTACACGTTCATTGTTTCCCATGTAGTTTGTCCACGTACAGATTCCCTTTCGCTTTATAACTGAGGTCATGTAATGCCACTTTTCTTTGATTTTGGTTCCCACCTTTTATAGGGCAGCATGCTTTTAATGTTTTCTGCATGCAGACTATGAAACACTGATCCTCATCATGTTTTCTGTATTTTTTACACACTGGAGTCGAATCTTTGCGATGGGTTCTCAATCCAAGTTTGTAAAATTATCTCTGATATATTGTTTAAGTATTTATATATATTTTCAATAATAGGTATTGAAAAGGGTTAGTCATTGTTATTCATTCAGGCCTTATTTATGAAGGCCCCTGCGTCACTTTTGCGCCGTCGTTGCGTCACTTTTAGTGATGTGTCATCCAGTAAATATTAACCCTGGGCAAAGCACTACGCTACGCTCGCGTAGTTTGCGAAGTTTGCGCTACTTCGCACAACGCGAATTGCACGTAGCACAGTGCAAACATGCGTAGCGGTCATTTTTTGCTTGCTCGCGGTCCTCAACGTCAAGTTGGCGACCGCGAGCAAGCAAAATGACATCCCGGCGAGACTTTTTCCTCGTTCGCGATCAGCAAATTCAAGTTGCCGATCGCGAGCGTGGAAAATAAACCTCCCGGCGAGATTTTCAACGCGGGGAGGTCAGGTTTCTCATTGCGAGTGGTCGCGTATGCTCGCGACCGCTCGCGATGAGAAACTACCAGTCCGCGTTGAGAAAGCTGCCGCTCGAGTAAAAATCTACTCGAGCGGCAGTAAAAGACAGCTCGCACTGTGCAAGATGCAGTTTTCAATGATTGCACAGTGCGGGCAAGCATCCGGCACTGTGCAATCATTGCGAACCGTGCACTACGCAGTTCGCGTAGTGCTACGCGTAGCTTGCGTAGTGCGAACTGCACTTTGCGTAGCTTTGCGTAGTGCTACTTCGCGAACTACGCCCAGGCTTAGTAAATATGACTCATCAATGGTGTCGCAAGGAGGGCGCACTGAGAAGTGTTGCATCACTGCTTTCACACAGCGATGAGACACGTCTCATAAATGAGGCTCTCAATGCCTAGTCCTGCAGAGGGTCTCATGTATTTGTTTGACATAAAGGGACCGAAACATTGACAAACCATTCACTTCAATTTCTTCACTGCAGACAACATTTAATGTTTAACCACAATTCAATGATTACTTCATGGGTTTTTGATTTTTTGAGCGGATCTCCGCGCTGACTAGAGCCACCCCTGAATGAACAGTGACTGTTGGGTCAGCGGGTGTGTGTGTTTTATTTACCCTAAGATAGTATAAATCAAATTCAATGTATAAATGATGGACTGCGAATATAGAATGAAAAAATACTGTTTTTATTTACCTTTCGCACAGAGTATGCTCCATATATACGATGTGTGTATGGATGAATTTGATGTTGCACACTTTCATTGTTATCAGTGATTGAATTAATTTGATACCAACCACCCTACGGGCTCAACTGTTTTGTCAGGAGTCCTTTGTGTTTTGTGTTTGGGTGTATACCCAGTCTCCTGGGGGATTATTGGGTTGCCCTATTATATATACTAAATTTCTTGGTACATTTTAATAACAGCCATTGATAATAATTGAACAGCTTTTAAAGGCAGTTCTAAACACATTGGAACAGTTACGTACACAGACATGATGTATACAAAGATATGGTTCCGCTGTCGGTCAGCGCTTTGATGACGGTACCTGGCTCCTGTGGGGGAGACCTTAATGGAACAGTCAGCAAGACCGAAAGACGAGGTAGGCCCAGGTTATTTGGGGAACACGTGCACAGCTGAGAGAGTAACTGTTGTAAAGTCACAACTTCCACTACTCAAAAGGAGCTAGAACTAGCCAGAGAGCCACCCATCCATCGTTCCAGAGCCTTGGGCGTGTGTGTGTAATTTTTGCGGGCAGTTGGAGGTGGATGGAGGTGGATGGAGATGGCAGGCACAAGCACTCGTTTTTGGATAGCCACACTTAATTTTCATCATCAAACTTTGACCCAGACCAAAAGAGGGCAATGGATACCAAAGCCAATAGAGAAAAATAGGGAAACAGTGACAAAGCGGATGGCAGGGATAAAAATAATTTGAAAGAGTAAGAAAAGAGACAGGAAGTGCATGGTAGTGGAAGGAAGGGGCATGAGTTGGAATAAAAAAAAAAGCAGTCTAGGTATTTGGTAGTGCTGGCATTCAGTAACACTGTGATGGCCTCCTAAAAAACACATCCGGTCCCTGCGCCAATATCTTTACAAATTAAGCACTGCTTGGATCCCAAATCACTGACAGGGCAGGACAGTGATACATTTTGAGTCTAGATCCTCATTCTGTACTAGGATCTTTCTCTTTAGTTCAGTAGCGGCTGCTCCCGGACTCGGATGGTGGGGGCAGGGGGGGGATAGGTGGGGGAAATTAAAAAGATAAAATTAAAAAAAAACACTTACCTGGCTACGGCGGTGTAGCCCTCGCCTCTCCTCCGATCCTCTTCATCTTCTTGTCTGCTTCCTGTCTGGAGTCTGGCAGCAGGAAGCACCTGGGCTCCCAAGCTTTCCTGACCAATCACAACGCTGCAATGCAGCGTTGTGATTGGTCTGTGCACCGTATTTTGGTGCTCAGACCAAGCTTGGGAGCCTGGGGCATGTGCTCCACCCAGGCTGAAAAGCAGCCTGTATGGAGAACCTGGTAAGTGCACATGACTGTTTTGGGCGGCCCGAGATGGCCGGGCAAAATGTCATGTGCACTTGGAGTGTCACCACTCCTCCCCCTGCGGTGGTCTGGCGTCATGGGGCCCATTCCCACCCCCAGGAAACAACGGAGCCACTGCAGTAGGAAAAAGAAAATGATAATAATGTTATGTTCTTATCATTTTCTTTCCTTTTTCCCCTGTTCGGAGAGCAGTGGGTGACACTCCTCTGCCTCAGCGGAGGAGCCGCCACTTATTTAGGTGGCTGCCTGCAGAATGCTACGTAATTGACTGGCAGTCAGCAGGCATTCTAATTTAAATGATGGAGAAAGCTCAAACAACAAGGGAAAGAATAGCCCCTCTTCTTCAAGTGCAGCATGCCTGGCCTGATTGAAGCCCCTTTTCTTTACTTAGTAGCAAAAAGCATGTGGCCTTCTAACAGTGCTCGAAACCAACAAGGTGCATTCTGGGAACCTAACTTGGCATACGGAAGGATTCGGGTTATTTTGGGCAGGAATGAGGAGTCATTGTATTTGGAAGATGTAGGCTGCCTTTTTGTCTCAGGAATAAAAAATGAGGAAGTATTGCTGATGAACAGCATTTGCTAGCATTTTTGCTTTTGTGTTGCTAAGGGTTGTTAAATAACAATGTTTAGTGGGTACCATAGACTTGTTTGCTCTTATGTCATTGACCCAAGTGTCCATGGTCTCCTGGTCTATTTCACATGTTTAGTCATTTTGTCCACACTGCCTCCTGTCCCAGTGACCTTGTGTAACTTTCAGTGTCCTTGTTAGGGACACTGAGTGCCCCCATGTCCTAATATCAGTGTCACAGTGTTCCTCCCAATGTCAGTGACAATATCTGTGTGATCAGTGTTCCCACATCATTGCCAAAATGTCAAACTTCCTGTAAGCTGGCCAGTGTCTCCATGTCATCGTGTCCCTTCGCAGTTCGTGTCTCGTCAGTGTCCCAGTGCCAGTATTCTCACCTCAGTGTCTTTGACATTGTCCCAGTGCCCTATGAAACTTTAGCTGTCCCAGTGTCAGCATCACACACAGCGGCGGTTTCTTAATGAGGGTTTTGGGCTATGCCCACCCATTCTCAGCCCTTCATTACCAGTAAACAGTTAAATTCTCGTACAAGCCTGAATGAGCCTCTGCACTATTTATTGGAAACCAGCCAGTCCTGCCGATCCAGCTGCACTGCACATGTGTGGAGAAAGGCAGAGATGAAGCTTGTTCAGCCCTCCATTCCACAAAGAAAGAGGCCAAGCGAGCAGTGGGAAAACACTACTTTAAAACCCCTCTGGGCGCAGGGCTCACCAGCCCTGTCGGAGTCCCTAGGAGCCATGGTACAAATCTGCCTTTCAGGGCCGGCTTTAGGGCAGTGCGACTAGTGCGGTCGCACTGGACGCTGACCTGTGGAGGGGGCGCTGACTTCAGGGGGGGGGGGGCGCTATGTTTAGCAATAACTTATGATTGGAGAGATGAGGGGCACTTTTGCCCGGTGGTAGTGAGAGAATCCGAGGAGGCGGTCATGGGGTGTGGGGGACGCCAAAAATGATTGTCGCACTGGGCGCCACCAGCGCTAAAGCCGGCCCTGCTGCCTTCCACTTTACCTTTTCTTCTTACGTCACAGGTCGGGGTGTGGTCAGATTATGATAGCTCCACCTGAGCCTTTGATGAAAAAAGAGATGGTGGAGTAGGAGAAATGGCTACCCTTTCTCATCTTGCTACTGTCTGGAGGTGGAAACCGCAATTCTGACACCACCTCAACCTGTGACATACAGAGAAAGGGTGGGATGAAACCAGTGCTTAATTTGTAAAAAACATAAGTGCCAGGGCCCTTGGCAGGAGGCCACTGCACCTTACACCACCCATTGCCCCTGCCAGCGCTGCCAACAAAGGCACCAGCACAACCAATAGCCATCACACTCCTACAAGTGTTACAATTCAGATTATTCCAGACCTCCAAAGCTAAAAGAATGGTCTGGGCGGCAGGTATTAGTCATTTTTAATGTGTATTGAATTAATACACAACGTTGTGCTCATCTCTAAGTTAGTCAAGCAGTGGCACCATGTGGCAGACTGTTATAAGTGCCGGTGTTGATAATTAAGTGCCGGTGCCCATTACCGGAAACCACCGGCTCATGGCTCAAATTAAACACTGGATGAAACGCAGTTCCAGTGTCCCCATTGGTCGAGTCCTACTTTTTCAAAGACTCAGACAGATGACAACACGCTAGAGAAAAGTTGATGGCAGCATAGGGTTGCTGCATGCTGCACAGGGGTCTCCGGAAGTTTTCCACAGCTTCCGGCCGAGTTTATCAGCTAAACTGCAAGCCTTCGAACAGCTGCAGCGCTCACAATCCCGTGCTCGTCTTTCAATAAGGAATCTGCTTGCCACTGCCGCCATGTTTTTCAGGAGGAACCAGACCGGATTGCTTATGAAGCAACTGTGGTTGTCGAAGGGCATAAGAGACACGTTGAAAAGGCATCTAGTCAGAAATGCTTGGCAAAAAAGAAAACATCTCTTATGGTGCTCTTTATGGCTCACCGCTTATGGCCCAGACGGGTTAGAAAAAATAACCTTTGTCTCTGTTTTACTTTAAACTTCTGGAAAACAAAGGCAGTCAGCAGCAACACAGCTCCCTGCACCTTGCTCCTTCTAATTTTAATCAGCTCTGATAGGAGCCGGTGGCATTCAGCCCATCCACAGGATGAGGGAGTGTGAATAAGGGTGGAAGAAAAATGTACTCGGGACAGAGAGGAAAGGATAGACACTTGATGTAAGCGAGAAGGGATAAGAAGAAAGAAGCACTCTGAGGGGAAATTAAACAATGACAGAAAAGTTGAGACAGAAAATTGGGAGAAATGGAAAAGATCATGTTAACAAAAGAGAGAGCGGAGGAGGAAACAAAGGGAAAGTGTATTAAGAGACAGGAAAATAGATGGTGAGATTGAAAGGTAGATGATGAGAGCAGGGAAGCAAGAGCCTGAGTGTAAAAGCATGAGGGATTTAAACGAGTAGAAGCTACAGGGATAAGCATATGGTAGATACAGCGAGAAAATAAACATGAACAAGAGAGTGATGAGAGAGAGGTAGTTCACCCAGATAGAGAGGGTAAAAGAAAGAAAGACAGGATGGAGAGAAAACCATGGTGAGAGGAAAGGAGCGAGAGATGAAAAGAAGACAAGGAGAGAGAGTGAGATAGAGGCGAGGAGAAGTGGAAACTCGGGGAAGGCGCAGCCGGACCCAATGCGGGCCCGGGGCAAATGCTGCCTGGAGGCGGAAAGCCCCCCCCCCCCCCGTCGCGAAGCCTGCGAAAAGAGGGGCGACCAGGATTGGTCGCCCCAAGATAGCCAACGGCCCCCCCAATCAAGGGGCGAGTTGGCAAGCAGCTGGGGGGTTAAATAAGGGCGCGAGGCCCTGAGTTAGCATACAACCCCCCCTGCAAGGAGAAGAAGGAATGTTCGACGGCGGGGACCAGGCCGTCGAGGAGGAAGACGGCGCCGGGAGTAATCGAGCTGCGGCGAGGAGCGGGCTCTATCCGGCGGGAAACGGTTGAGGAGCCTACGACCGGTACCACTATCTACAAAAAGAGACGAGTACACCATCCCCCCTTACCAGCAGCCAGGACGGTGGTGCGAGGAGGCGTCGGGCGCCTGGGGACTTCAGCAGGCAGCAGTCAGCACTGGGGTGTGTGGTGACGGGAACAGCTTCATCGTGGAAGGTACCTGAGGAAAGTAACACGAGAAGCACGTTGCAAGGTGGCCAAGCCAGGGGTTGCACATCTTTGTGGAGAGCACGGCATTTAAAAGCCTGCTGCTTACAATTTTCCAAAGGTTTTCTAGCATCGGGGAGCGGTGCCGAAGAACAGCTGTTCGTGTTAGGCCCTCGCCGCCGGGTCGTTGCGGAGATACCTGCAGGCCAGAGGAGACGCGGGCATGAAGGTGGAGCGGGCACTCATGGGGGCCTGCCTGCCGAAAGCTGATCACAAACATGGTTGCCACCGTTGCAGGGGAGGCTTCATGCAAAGTAATCCCCAGGAAGAGGAGCTCGGCTCACCAGAAGCAGCTGCAGCTGCAGGGATGGGCAGAGCTGGTGAGACTAGCGGGCCATGGAGGCACCTGCAGCAAAGACGGCGGTGCCGGGGACATGGCCTAACGATTGGAGGACTGGCTCGGTCAGGCCCGTACAACACAGGTAAGCGGGTGGAGATGCACTTAAGCCGGCGATGGTCATGGAGCGGGCAGAGGCCCGAGTCACTGGCGCCAGTTGCAGAGGTGAGAGGGGTTGGACTTGTGAAGCCCCACGTAACAAAAATAGACAAGTTTGGGCATGATATCGGACGTAGTTCCGCTCCGCATTGAGCTTAGTCTCGTCAGTCGTGGGTAATCTAGGCCGATCTCGCGCTTGCAATACGGGTCATAAGATTTGTTTTAATTCACTGTCGAGGCTTACCGTGTTGCGTGAAGTCAAGTAATGATAGAGTGCGGGGCTTGCTTTTCTAGGTGCTAAGTCTTACTACAGCACACTCCGTTACTTTGAGGGTTCTAAGGGTACCGTGCCCCAATTGGGCTGCACATACGGTGTCCAGTAACTGGGACAATTCAGCCGACCGCCAGTTACCCGTTATTGCTTTGGTCGCGTCTTGTCCGCAAATAATAGCAGTAGTTCCGGGCACTAGATACCGCATGCCATGAGTTGTAAGTGTAAGGAGAGCCGGGAGGAGAGCATTGTTAGCACATTACTCAAAGCGGACAGATGGGGTCGGGAGCGCCACCTCAACAAAGAGATAAGTGGTGGGAAAGTGAATGATAACTGGTGCCAACGTAAAACGCTCCAATGCTTTCGGGTCGAGGTCGTGTGTTATAGAACTACAAGGGCGTTGTTTTGTTAAGATAAGCACGCGCGGAGCTGGAACGCGGCTCTAATGGAGAGGTGCATGACTCTCAGCACACTGGTTGGGCAAGAACAGGATCAGTTTCACGGGACCAGAAAGGCTAATTGAGCTACAGCACAACATCTTTACGGTGGTACGGCGCCCCCCTAAAAGGCTCTGTTACCTTGAGGAGTAAAGGAGCAAGATGGAAGAGTGAGCAAGATCTGAAAACCTCAGATTCATTCAGAAAGCTTTTCACAAATGCTCACAGATTGGGTGGATGGATGACCTTAAATAGGGCTTAAACAGATGTTTCAAATACCATTTGCCTTAATTCATGTTGAGGTGGGAGAGATGTGAGTCTGATAGATATTTTGCAGAAATATGTGGCGTTGTTTTATGCAAGCATCCATACAAAAAATTACTTTTGGATCAAACGGAAATTCTCTGAGTCAGAGGACACAGGGAATAAGGTAGTAGTACTAGTGGGATGTCACAATATTGTATGTCAATATCCCCCAATATGAGATGTAAACACTTTTAGAACTTGTACCATTGTCCTATGCAGTGGCAGTGACCTGACCAGATAGGGCATGACAGAGCTGTAACTTTAATGCATTTAATGTTGAAGGGTCTGTTGGCTTCAGTTAAACCAATTAGACTTAAACGCACGACGTAGATGATTTGTAAGTGACACAACTAAAGCGGTAAACGTAGGCTTAATTGACGGTATGTCGAGGGAGATGTCCTGCCAGGGGAGGGATCGGAGTTTTTGTCAGGGGGAAATTGTTATTTGATCAAGAGGCAGTAGGCGAGGTTAATGGTCCCACAACAAAGACAGTACCAGATGGAGGACAGAGTTTATGGCAAGAAATAGGTCAGTGGGCTGGCGCGTTGTCAAGCACAGACGGTAAGGCATGGGTAAAATAGGCCCTGGCCCAGGGCCCCAGCCCTGCAGGGGGGCCCGGATAGAACAGCGCTGTTTTTTAGAGAGTTTTGCCCGGATGGCTTTGAATAATGCTTAAACAGATGTTTCAAATACCATTTTCATTTAATTCATTTTAATGTGGGAGATGTATGAGTCTTATAGATATTTTGCAGAGAAATATTGGTTTGTTCATGCAAACATCCATACAAAGATACTTTTAGATCAAAACAGGAACTCTCGTAGTCGTAGGTCATAGGGATTATTTGTAGCATTATTAATATTATTAGTGAGCTGTCACAATATTGAAAACACATGTCACTATCCTGGTGTTACGCGCAGTATGGGCTAAAAGGTTAATCAGAACAGTGAGCCATTACCGGTTAGCAGGGAGCTGCATCAAACTACGAGGTGCAGAGCAGAATGGTACGACTTCCCCAGTCTTTCATTATCCTGACGCTGCAAAAAGGGTCCAGTGGGGCAGAAACCATGGTCCAACGGGTTGGTTCTGAGTTTGTTTTCTCTGTGCCGAGTACTTGTAGTAATTGCCCATGCACTGCTTTAAACACAGAGGATTGATGCTATCGGTGTAAGGTTGGGGGTGGTATAAGGTACCTGTCTCCCACCTGTGTAACTGTTTTGAGAGTCGGACTGAAGCATAGCGTAATGTGCTCCCAAAGTTGGTAGGCTGGGAGACCACGAATAATTTAAATAAGGGAAATGCAGCCAAAATCACGGCTTGAGATGGTAATAATGGCGAAGCCACGCTGCCTGATGCAAGCCGGCCTCCTATCGGCATCCCACTTCGGGCTGGGAGGTAATGGTTGAATCAGTAGTTAGCACTCGCAGGTTCAAATTCCACCAATTTTCCGCTACTGGGAGCAAGCGCTATAATCTCCCACAACTATCAGCAAGCGCACTAGTTCGGCCCATTGTTTTTGCAGTACCACGGGAAATAATATGGGCACTAGATGAGGTAGGCTCCATGGAACTGGATGCTAAGCTGTTTAGGGCAGCGGTCGCGCTGGCATTCGTTGGGGCATGCAGGGTCAGTGAGATAGTGGCCCCCGCGGCTGATAACTCAGGAACGGCCTACACACGCCGGGCAGATGTGGAATTGGGGGCAGGTTATATGTAGATCCTCCTGGGTCGGTCGAAGACGCAGAGGGGTTTCTGCTGAGGAAGGAAGGGAAGGGAGAGCAGGGGGAGCTCCCTCCGATCATAAAACCGTAGGTAGCGTGGCGGAAGAAACCCAGGAAAGATATACAAAAGAGAGAAAATTTACTAGAGGTAGATGGAAGGCTCACACAGTATCCTTGGGATGCCTCACGGCAGGGGCACTGACGGAGCTAATGACGGCACACAGCCACAGGCAGAGTAGATGTGACGCTCCTACAGGGCCCTTGGGATGCCTCACGGCAGGGGTACTGAGGGAGTTAAATGACAGGACACAGCCACAGGCTGAGTAGATGAGATGCTCACACAGGGTCCTTGGGATGCCACACGGCAGGGGCCCTGAGGAGCAGGCGAGGGGCCAACAAAGGGTCCAGTGCAAGCAGAACAGCACTTGCAGCCCGGGCAGGTCCTGACGGACACCCACCAAATTCGGTAGCAAGTTGAAGCCTGGAACCGCAGACACAGAGGCCCGGCCGAAGGAGCACCTCGCAAAACTGTACTGTTTGGGAGCAAATAACAACAATGAATGTACAAGGACAATGAAAGTATACAACAACATGGATGTTATGAATGACCAATGAAATTGCGAAAAGTACAACCTTGGTATGTCTGAATAAACTGCGACCTTTTAAGGCACCAAATCATGTTGTCAGTGGTGTGATTTAAAGGTAAAAGGGACGCAGTTAAGTGGGCAAGGGGGTTAGGGGGACTCGCCCCTGGGAGGGGTTTGGCAGTAGCAGTCAGGCACAGGGTGGCAACCACCTGCAGGCAAAGTCCTCTAGTGAAATGAGTGAAAGTTGTCCATGGTGAGACAGGATTTGTGCTCTAACCAAGCTTCCAAAGCATGATGAGCAGGGCCGGCTTAAGCGCTGGTGGCACCCGCTGCTACAATGTTTGTTGGTGGCCCCCAATGACCATCTCTACCACGGATTCCCTCACCACCACCCTTTAACAGTGCTCCTCAAGTCTCCATAACCACACCCACGCAGATGCATTTAAATTGTTATATAGCGCCCCTCATACAGTGTAGGGTGTCAAAGCACTTTGCATCACACATACATTACACAGAGACAATCAATCATACGTTTGTAAATAAGCTCATAGGAAATGTTGCATAAGCCAGAGGACTACGAGGTGTAGGATTGACATGTCATCCATGCTGGTAAGCAGTATAGTTAAAGAGTGCTTGGTCTGGAGAAGCACAAACTCGGAATTTAAAAAGGAACACCATAGTTGGGGGATCTCTTTAATATTAAGAATCGATTTCTACCCAAATTAACCCTTTTTGCAACATTAATCTATGCTCTAATCTATACTTTGCAGTGTGCATGCAGTTCTTTGATGAAAGCTAATAGCTTACTATTCTATATTAGGATTTTAACTTATAAATTGCAAGTAACAAAAGAATATCTATTTTAAAAGCAGTAACCCACTGACTTATTTACATTATATGCACTTTGGGCCTTATTTATGAGAAGTGTCGCATCGCTGCGACAAAGCAGTGATGCAACACTTCTCAGTGCGCCCTCCTTGCGACACCATGGGTGCGCCGTATTTACAGTACGGCGCATCATGTCTCAAGGATGTATCTGTATGCGCAAAAGTGGCGCATTGCTGGGGTGTGTCTGAAAACAGACGCAACTCAGGCAATGTGTCCTTTCACATGGGGCAAGCCCCATGTGAAAGGACACATTGCTGGAGTTCCATGAGGCAGGCGTAAGGTTTTGACGTAATGGCGTCCTAGAAGTAGCGCACTGAAATCTTATAGATTTCAATGCGCCACTTCTATGAGGCTTTGATGCGGGGGAACGTCCATCCTGCATACATTATACCTGACGCAGGTATAATGTAGCGCAGGGGTTTACGAAGTGACGCATCTGCCTAGATGTGTCATTTCGAAAATATGGCGCAACGTGGCGCATTATTTACACTGCCGCAGCGTGACAAAAAGTGACGCAACGGCGGCGTAAATGTGACGCAGGGCTTCATAAATAAGGTCATTTGTGTTCTGCATGGTACACATTCTTTGCAGCAGACATATTAACCCTCTGTGCTACCTTACAGTGAGTCAAAACCTCAACTAGACAAAACTCTGATCTCTCTCCAGGAAGAACATTAATCACAGTAGTTATCTTGACATTTTTACTGTTGCCTGGAAATTTGCTGGAGGCAAAGAATGCGGCAGCAGGTTCTTCAAAACCATAATAAGCTTGAAAACACATCCCCACCCCCCCCCCTCAAAGTCAGCACCTGGTGCGGTGGCACCAGTCGCACCGCCCTAGAGGCGGTCCTGATTACGAGGTTGTGTGTTGTGTGGTCATAGGCAAAGCACATTGTATCCTTGCCCCCAATTCCTGTAGCAGCCATAATTTTCAGCACTTGCTCAGAGGTTGACCCATAGTTTTAAGAGATATCCACATAAAGCATGGAAGGCAAATGTGAAATTCCAGATTGACATATTTCCTATCTGTGGTATCAGATTGTCTTAACGGTTTTAGAAGATTGTTTTAGTGTGGATTTATTTTCTTAAACATTTCTCATCAGATATGAAAATGTTTGTTATTAGAGACCACCCCAGCTTCTTAACTTTCAGATCATAACAACTATATCACACACACAAGAAGAGTATAAGGTGCAACACACCTTTGACTGGTAAAAACGTTTGAGACGTGTCATTGGTTGACATTTTTAGTGACACTGCTTTTAGGTGAATACATTAAGAGGTGCTCTCAGGAAAAATAATGCAGCTGGACCATGAAATGTCAGTTGAATTTCGCTGGTTGGAACTTTTGTGGCTTTATGAATGAAGGATTGTCTTTGTGTTCCTGGTGTGTGTCTCTGTGTGTGATGGTACAGAATTATGTACGGCACTGGACCGCAGAAGGGACACAAATGTTTTATACATTTTCAAAAATGACCTGAGGCTGTGCCACGTTGAATAGTTACAATAATGGATTTTCCCGTAATAACCGTGCTTAATTTATGTGGGCCGTTGTAGGTAGTAGGCATTGGCATTCATTCTTGGGAACTGAGACTTATTTTTCATCATCAGTGCTTGGCCAGAGCAAGAGAAAGGCAGAAAGATATGAAAAAATGGAGGAGGAGAAAGGCAGGGAAATAGTCACAAAAGAAGAAAGCAGAGATGAAAAACAACCTACCTGAAGGAAGAATAGGCTGGCAGTAGAAAGAGGTATGAGGTGGAATCAAGGTAGAGAACTTTGTTATTCAGCAAACCCGGCATTCGGCAGCTTCAGTTCTGTGCTCCTTTGAAAAAGCTCTGATACTCTACAATCATGGTTTTTTGTGTTATTATTATTTTTTTTTTACAAACTAAGCACTGTTTAAAACCTTCTGTCATTTCTTAGGTATATTATACAAAAAATATATTGTTTTGCCAAAAAGGTTTGAAAGTTCTATTGTGTGTGAACTTGTTCCCTTCACCCCATCTCCACCATTACTTGTGTGGAGGATGAGTTTGTTTCCAAACTATAAATATATTGGAATATTTTTATGAGTGCCTCTGTAAAACCTGTGACATTTTGTCAAATTCATTTAAAATGTTTAATTTACAATACACTATGAGGACCCATTTTTTCAAACTTTTCCTGCGGGAAAGACACACCCTCCCACACCCACTTAGTGGCAGCTATGCTTGTGGAAGCCATTTTATTCCAGATTCCATTTTGTGAAACTATATAGGAGCTTGCAGAACGTCTGGAGGCCTGATTTCCTGTGCTGAGCTTGCTGTGTTCTTGAGAAATAAGGGAAATCATGAGACTATGAGTGTACTGCCACTTTGCTTCGGTTGCAGAACATTTCATAAGTCAATACCCAAATATAGCTAAATGTCCGTTGAATAATGATTGGATAAATGTTTGGAAATTTCCAACACTGCGTGGTGCCCGATTGGCTGTGTTAAATAGACAAGATGAATCAGAAGGTATAAAACCCATACAAATAATTCTACTTTGTGTCAGTCACCTACGGAGAGTGTCCCCACGCCGCTGCATCTCATAAATGATTTTACTTCGAACCTCACTGTGTGTATGTTTTATATGTAATTAGCCTTCTACATTTGGTGGCGAATGCGGGTATTGATCTGCTCATTCCTTTTTAATTAGGGTCACCTATTTACGCCCCACCAGTTTCAGAGATCACCATCAGCCACTGGTGTCACAGTACCTGGGGCAGTGTGGCAGTGGCAGCAATGGACTTTTAAATGTATAATGTAAATGTCAGTGTTCCTGTGTCAGTATGGATAACCCTGTGTTTTTGTGTCAATGTACCCATATGTCAGTATCCCTAGTCATAGTTCCCCATTCATCACTCATGTGTAAGTGCTGGTGCCTCAGTATGGGTCTCCCCTGGTAGTTCAAAACACACAAAATGTGATGGGCGGCTGCTTGCAATAAGTCTAACCACTGTCAATAGCTCGGGGTACCACTTCAACCCATCGTTTTTTTGCTCACCATGCCACCTCAGTTTGGAAGCAGCCATATGCAAATCAGACCTGACCCTGCTCCTCATGGGAGCAGTCCAGCACGAACGGCCAAGCCAGGTCTTCCCTGAACTGGAACACAAGCCATGCAGGACCAGTTTCACCTAAGTTATGGGCTCATCAGCCGGGTACAGCTATGTTCTAGTGACACAGTGAGCATGGGACCCACACCTGGGCATATCCATGCAATGAAACACACAAAAGGTGATGGAAGGCTGCTTGCAATAAGTCTAACCAGATTGTTCTTTTTCTCACCATGCCATCGCAGTTTGGACCCAGCCATATGCAAATTAGTGTTGACCCTGCCCCGTATGGAAACAATCCAGCCCGAAATGCCAAGCTAAATCTTCCCTGAACCGGAACACAAGCAACCCAGGAACAGTTTCACCCTAGTTGTGTGTACAGCTTGGTCCAGTGACATAGTGAGCATGGGCCCAAGTCTGGGAATACCCATGCTACTTAGGGCGGTACATGAAACACACAAAAGGTGATGGGAGGCTGCTTGCAATAAGTCTAACCACTGGCAATAGCTCAGGGTAGCACTCTAACCCATCGTTCCTTTGCTCCCCACGCCACCTCAGTTTGGACCCAGCTATATGCAAATCAATCTTGACCCTGCTCCTCATAGGAAAAGTCCAGCTCAAACTGCTGAGCCAGAACACATGCAAATTAGGACTGGATTCGCCATTGTTATGGGCTCATCAGGTGGGTACAGCTTGGTTGCAGTGACACAGTGAGCATGGGACTCATGTGTGGGCACACCCAAGCCACTTAGGGAAGGCAGTACATCAAACACACAAAAGGTGATGGGAGGCTGCTTGCAATAAGTCTTTCACTTTTTTTAAACAAACCTTGAAAAACAAGCACTACCAAAGCCAATAGTTTGGCACTGCTTTACAGAGGTAAGACCTGATGGCTTTGTAAATGCTTGTTTTGCTTGAGCGAACAATTTGACAGTACCACAAAGCAAATAAGACATGCGCTACAGCTAAAAACAACACTCTTGTATGGTTTACTAGGCAATAAACTTGCTTCATGTATAACAACAGCACTGACCCTAAATACGGTGCACGTGACAAATTAATATCTTTCTTAGCTGATTGATAGCAGTGGTATCGCAGCACAGAGGTTTTCTTGAAGATTTCCAAGTTTGTGTTTAGAAACAAATATTTTTAATAAATGTAACGCAAGACACTATTTAAATTGAAAACCTTTGAAAGGTTGAAGAAATAATCTTTCTTTGATCTTAAAGCATTTTTTATAATTTTGTACATTACATTTGTGATGTCTCAACTTGTGCTTTGGCAGTGAGGGCTGAGCCAGACCCCTTGCTGGCCTCTGGCTTGGCTTTCTCTATGAATGTGGCTGTTAGTCCATCTCCATACACCCCAATGCAACAATACTTTACTGCGCCTGACCTGGGGCGGGGCTTGCCCACCCTTCAAATCCGCTCAGCTCAGGAACTACTCTTAATAGAACAACATAACATAAAAACCAGTAAATAGCTTTGTTTGGTCTGGAGGCAGGGCTTGCTCATCCACAAAAACACTCCCACCCACAGATCAATATGGAATACTTTACGGAGGCAGTGAAAGGATCATCCAAATCCGGGGTGGTCCATTGTTGAACCACCAAGACCCTGTCCCAGACCTGGCCCAGTTTGAAGCTCGCCGACTCACCTCAGAAGGGATTTCTGCTTTTAAAAGCAATGTGCAGAGGGATGAGTGTTATTGTGCAGTGACGTGGGGAGAATGTCACACCCTGAACCTTGACACACGCATGGCTCATGCACTCTGATGCAGAGCCAGCAGTTGAATATTAACCCAAGTTATCTGTGTGTTGGACACACACACTTTATGGGAGAGGAAATCATAAAATCGTAAGCCTAAAATGTTGGAAATGGAATAGCACTTTATTTTACATTGCTGCCAAGTTTTGGGCTCGCATATGAGTAACATTTCCATGTCTACATTGTGATTGTGTATGACGCTTCAGTGCTTTTCATGTTCCCCTGTGAGGGACACATTTACGCATGTAAGATGAAGCAGTTCTGTCCATATAGTTAAATACATATCAGTTATGACTTTATTAGTGCCCAGTGTTCACACAGTCCCAGTGCTGTTGGATTTCCTGGACTTCTAAACTGCAGTTATTATTTTTGCTGTAATGTAAGTTTTGAATTAAATACCAGCTTCAGGTCAAGAGTGCTGAAGTCTTAGGGATGGACAGGAGATCTCACTCTTTCCAATAGAAGGGAAGTGGAAAAGGTAGGGCCTGATTCATATCTTAGTGGTATAGATATTCAGTCGCAATGGCAACAGAGTATCCATACCGCCAAGACTGCGGTTCACCCGCCCGATTTAAATGCGGGCGGACATTTGGTTCCATTACGGCAGAGACTACTCCGTATCTACCATGATTAAACCCATCTGACGGCCCAACAGAGTTAGGGCCGTCGGAGGTTGACCTCTAGTTCGGCTCACCTAATTTAGTTGGGTGGAATTAGAGTTCAGTTTTCACTGCGCGCTACCTCCAGGAATACTTTGGCAGTAAGGGGCATTGAAAATTACAAAATGCTCCCCTCGCCATGGGAGAGGACTCCTATGGTGAGGGGAGCATTGTTTTTTTTTATTTTCAAAAAGAAAATCCTACTTTGGTACTTTCTTTTTGAAAATAAAAAAGAAAACGGTTTGCCATACAGCTCCGTAATCCTTGATGGATCCATACAGCAAACTGCAAAAAGCATTGACAGGAACTGCAGTGACAGCATTTCCTGGCAATGCTTTAAGAAATGACCCCCGGCTTAGCGGTCATTTCGTAATTTGGTGTGTAGGGGAGCAGTCAAAGCAACTTAACTGCCAAACCGCTATCCACCGTATTATAAATCGGCCCATAGTTCCTGGACGAGTGCATTTTCAATGCCTGGTACCGTTAATGGTGAGATATGCTCCAAAGAGCAGAGCCACCCTAAGGCTCAGCATCCACTCAGCCTGAACTGAAGTGCCCCGTAAAGATCCCTTAATATGCAGAACAGTGGCGGCTCCTCCGCAATGGCGGAGGAGCGCTGCCCCACTGCCTAACATGTCCTTAATATCTGAGAAGACACTCCTCAAAATGCAAAGGGACCAGGACCATGCAGCTCAATTCATATTCAGCGAAAGAAGTAATAACCAAATTGTGCTTGCCCTCAGGGAAATCCGTGGGACCTTGGTTAAAAAGATAAATGCTTGCTAGACCATTGCCATTATCCACAAGTCAATCCAGTCACTTCTCAGGCACTTAACCAAACCCTTTTGGGATTCCAACCTCCAATGCAAGATCTCTCTCCCTGAATCTACTGGCTACCTACTCGCATATGCAAAAACAACAATTGATGGACAGAATGCAGAACAATGTCGTACATTCACCCCAGTACAGAGATCTGGGCCTAAATCCATCGTTTTTTTTGCTCACCATGCCATTCCAGTTTGGACCCAGCCATATGCAAATCAGTCTTGACCCTGCGCCCAATAGGAACAGTCCAGCCCGAACTGCCAGGCCAGGTCCTCCGTGGACTTGAAACAAGCATCCTAGGACCGGTTTCGGGCTTTCAGCCCTCATCAGCCAGGATAGCTTGACTCCAGTGGCATGGAGAGCACGGGACCCACGTCTGGGCATACCCGTCCCACTCGGGGTGACAAATGCAAAAACAACAATTGATGGACAGAATGCAGAACAATGTCGTACATTCACCCCAGTACAGAGATTTGGGCCTAAATCCATCGTTTTTTTTGCTCACCATGCCATTCCAGTTTGGACCCAGCCATATGCAAATCAGTCTTGACCCTGCGCCCAATAGGAACAGTCCAGCCCGAACTGCCAGGCCAGGTCCTCCGTGGACTTGAAACAAGCATCCTAGGACCGGTTTCGGGCTTTCAGCCCTCATCAGCCAGGATAGCTTGACTCCAGTGGCATGGAGAGCACGGGACCCACGTCTGGGCATACCCGTCCCACTCGGGGTGACAAATGCAAAAACAACAATTGATGGACAGAATGCAGAACAATGTCGTACATTCACCCCAGTACAGAGATCTGGGCCTAAATCCATCGTTTTTTTGCTCACCATGCCATTCCAGTTTGGACCCAGCCATATGCAAATCAGTCTTGACCCTGCGCCCAATAGGAACAGTCCAGCCCGAACTGCCAGGCCAGGTCCTCCGTGGACTTGAAACAAGCATCCTAGGACCGGTTTCGGGCTTTCAGCCCTCTACAGCCAGGATAGCTTGACTCCAGTGGCATGGGAGGCGTGGTGAAGCAAAATAACGATGGATTAAACCCAGATCTGTGACTGGGGGTGAATGTTTGCCAATGTGCAGCATTCCGTCCATCATCTTGTGTGTTTTGCATTTCGCCCTAAGTGGGAAGGGTATGCCCAGACGTGGGTCCCGTGCTCACTACGCCACTGGAGTCTAGCTATCCTGGCTGATGAAGGCTGATAGCCTGAAACCGGTCCTAGGATGCTTGATTCCGGTCCAGGGAAGACATGGCTTGGCAGTTCGGTCTGGACTGTTCCCATGAGGCACAGGGTCAAGACTGATTTGCATATGGCTATGTCTGAACTGGGGTGGCGTGGTGAAGCAAAATAACGATGGATTAAACCCAGATCTGTGACTGGGGGTGAATGTTTGCCAATGTGCAGCATTCCGTCCATCATCTTGTGTGTTTTGCATTTCGCCCTAAGTGGGAAGGGTATGCCCAGACGTGGGTCCCGTGCTCACTACGCCACTGGAGTCTAGCTATCCTGGCTGATGAAGGCTGATAGCCTGAAACCGGTCCTAGGATGCTTGATTCCGGTCCAGGGAAGACATGGCTTGGCAGTTCGGTCTGGACTGTTCCCATGAGGCACAGGGTCAAGACTGATTTGCATATGGCTATGTCTGAACTGGGGTGGCGTCGTGAAGCAAAATAACGATGGATTAAACCCAGATCTGTGACTGGGGGTGAATGTTTGCCATTGTGCAGCATTCCGTCCATCATCTTGTGTGTTTTGCATTTCGCCCTAAGTGGGAAGGGTATGCCCAGACGTGGGTCCCGTGCTCACTACGCCACTGGAGTCTAGCTATCCTGGCTGATAAAGGCTGATAGCCTGAAACCGGTCCTAGGATGCTTGATTCCGGTCCCGGGAAGACATGGCTTGGCAGTTCGGTCTGGACTGTTCCCATGAGGCACAGGGTCAAGACTGATTTGCATATGGCTTTGTCTGAACTGGGGTGGCGTGGTGAAGCAAAATAACGATGGATTAAACCCAGATCTGTGACTGGGGGTGAATGTTTGCCAATGTGCAGCATTCCGTCCATCATCTTGTGTGTTTTGCATTTCGCCCTAAGTGGGAAGGGTATGCCCAGACGTGGGTCCCGTGCTCACTACGCCACTGGAGTCTAGCTATCCTGGCTGATGAAGGCTGATAGCCTGAAACCGGTCCTAGGATGCTTGATTCCGGTCCAGGGAAGACATGGCTTGGCAGTTCGGTCTGGACTGTTCCCATGAGGCACAGGGTCAAGACTGATTTGCATATGGCTATGTCTGAACTGGGGTGGCGTGGTGAAGCAAAATAACGATGGATTAAACCCAGATCTGTGACTGGGGGTGAATGTTTGCCAATGTGCAGCATTCCGTCCATCATCTTGTGTGTTTTGCATTTCGCCCTAAGTGGGAAGGGTATGCCCAGACGTGGGTCCCGTGCTCACTACGCCACTGGAGTCTAGCTATCCTGGCTGATGAAGGCTGATAGCCTGAAACCGGTCCAGGGAAGACATGGCTTGGCAGTTCGGTCTGGACTGTTCTCATGAGGCACAGGGTCAAGACTGATTTGCATATGGCTATGTCTGAACTGGGGTGGCGTGGTGAAGCAAAATAACGATGGATTAAACCCAGATCTGTGACTGGGGGTGAATGTTTGCCAATGTGCAGCATTCCGTCCATCATCTTGTGTGTTTTGCATTTCGCCCTAAGTGGGAAGGGTATGCCCAGACGTGGGTCCCGTGCTCACTACGCCACTGGAGTCTAGCTATCCTGGCTGATGAAGGCTGATAGCCTGAAACCGGTCCTAGGATGCTTGATTCCGGTCCAGGGAAGACATGGCTTGGCAGTTCGGTCTGGACTGTTCCCATGAGGCACAGGGTCAAGACTGATTTGCATATGGCTATGTCTGAACTGGGGTGGCGTGGTGAAGCAAAATAACGATGGAATAAACCCAGATCTGTGACTGGGGGTGAATGTTTGCCAATGTGCAGCATTCCGTCCATCATCTTGTGTGTTTTGCATTTCGCCCTAAGTGGGAAGGGTATGCCCAGACGTGGGTCCCGTGCTCACTACGCCACTGGAGTCTAGCTATCCTGGCTGATGAAGGCTGATAGCCTGAGACCGGTCCTAGGATGCTTGATTCCGGTCCAGGGAAGACATGGCTTGGCAGTTCGGTCTGGACTGTTCCCATGAGGCACAGGGTCAAGACTGATTTGCATATAGCTATGTCTGAACTGGGGTGGCGTGGTGAAGCAAAATAACGATGGATTAAACCCAGATCTGTGACTGGGGGTGAATGTTTGCCAATGTGCAGCATTCCGTCCATCATCTTGTGTGTTTTGCATTTCGCCCTAAGTGGGAAGGGTATGCCCAGACGTGGGTCCCGTGCTCACTACGCCACTGGAGTCTAGCTATCCTGGCTGATGAAGGCTGATAGCCTGAAACCGGTCCTAGGATGCTTGATTCCGGTCCAGGGAAGACATGGCTTGGCAGTTCGGTCTGGACTGTTCCCATGAGGCACAGGGTCAAGACTGATTTGCATATGGCTATGTCTGAACTGGGGTGGCGTGGTGAAGCAAAATAACGACGGATTAAACCCAGATCTGTGACTGGGGGTGAATGTTTGCCAATGTGCAGCATTCCATCCATCATCTTGTGTGTTTTGCATTTCACCCTAAGTGGGAAGGGTATGCCCAGACGTGGGTCCCGTGCTCACTACGCCACTGGAGTCTAGCTATCCTGGCTGATGAAGGCTGATAGCCTGAAACCGATCCAGGGAAGACATGGCTTGGCAGTTCGGTCTGGACTGTTCCCATGAGGCACAGGGTCAAGACTGATTTGCATATGGCTATGTCTGAACTGGGGTGGCGTGGTGAAGCAAAATAACGATGGATTAAACCCAGATCTGTGACTGGGGGTGAATGTTTGCCAATGTGCAGCATTCCGTCCATCATCTTGTGTGTTTTGCATTTCGCCCTAAGTGGGAAGGGTATGCCCAGACGTGGGTCCCGTGCTCACTACGCCACTGGAGTCTAGCTATCCTGGCTGATGAAGGCTGATAGCCTGAAACCGGTCCTAGGATGCTTGATTCCGGTCCAGGGAAGACATGGCTTGGCAGTTCGGTCTGGACTGTTCCCATGAGGCACAGGGTCAAGACTGATTTGCATATGGCTATGTCTGAACTGGGGTGGCGTGGTGAAGCAAAATAACGATGGATTAAACCCAGATCTGTGACTGGGGGTGAATGTTTGCCAATGTGCAGCATTCCGTCCATCATCTTGTGTGTTTTGCATTTCGCCCTAAGTGGGAAGGGTATGCCCAGACGTGGGTCCCGTGCTCACTACGCCACTGGAGTCTAGCTATCCTGGCTGATGAAGGCTGATAGCCTGAAACCGGTCCTAGGATGCTTGATTCCGGTCCAGGGAAGACATGGCTTGGCAGTTCGGTCTGGACTGTTCCCATGAGGCACAGGGTCAAGACTGATTTGCATATGGCTATGTCTGAACTGGGGTGGCGTGGTGAAGCAAAATAACGATGGATTAAACCCAGATCTGTGACTGGGGGTGAATGTTTGCCAATGTGCAGCATTCCGTCCATCATCTTGTGTGTTTTGCATTTCGCCTAAGTGGGAAGGGTATGCCCAGACGTGGGTCCCGTGCTCACTACGCCACTGGAGTCTAGCTATCCTGGCTGATGAAGGCTAATAGCCTGAAACCGGTCCTAGGATGCTTGATTCCGGTCCAGGGAAGACATGGCTTGGCAGTTCGGTCTGGACTGTTCCCATGAGGCACAGGGTCAAGACTGATTTGCATATGGCTATGTCTGAACTGGGGTGGCGTGGTGAAGCAAAATAACGATGGATTAAACCCAGATCTGTGACTGGGGGTGAATGTTTGCCATTGTGCAGCATTCCGTCCATCATCTTGTGTGTTTTGCATTTCGCCCTAAGTGGGCAGGGTATGCCCAGACGTGGGTCCCGTGCTCACTACGCCACTGGAGTCTAGCTATCCTGGCTGATGAAGGCTGATAGCCTGAAACCGGTCCTAGGATGCTTGATTCCGGTCCCGGGAAGACATGGCTTGGCAGTTCGGTCTGGACTGTTCCCATGAGGCACAGGGTCAAGACTGATTTGCATATGGCTTTGTCTGAACTGGGGTGGCGTGGTGAAGCAAAATAACGATGGATTAAACCCAGATCTGTGACTGGGGGTGAATGTTTGCCAATGTGCAGCATTCCGTCCATCATCTTGTGTGTTTTGCATTTCGCCCTAAGTGGGAAGGGTATGCCCAGACGTGGGTCCCGTGCTCACTACGCCACTGGAGTCTAGCTATCCTGGCTGATGAAGGCTGATAGCCTGAAACCGGTCCTAGGATGCTTGATTCCGGTCCAGGGAAGACATGGCTTGGCAGTTCGGTCTGGACTGTTCCCATGAGGCAAAGGGTCAAGACTGATTTGCATATGGCTATGTCTGAACTGGGGTGGCGTGGTGAAGCAAAATAACGATGGATTAAACCCAGATCTGTGACTGGGGGTGAATGTTTGCCAATGTGCAGCATTCCGTCCATCATCTTGTGTGTTTTGCATTTCGCCCTAAGTGGGAAGGGTATGCCCAGACGTGGGTCCCGTGCTCACTACGCCACTGGAGTCTAGCTATCCTGGCTGATGAAGGCTGATAGCCTGAAACCGGTCCAGGGAAGACATGGCTTGGCAGTTCGGTCTGGACTGTTCTCATGAGGCACAGGGTCAAGACTGATTTGCATATGGCTATGTCTGAACTGGGGTGGCGTGGTGAAGCAAAATAACGATGGAATAAACCCAGATCTGTGACTGGGGGTGAATGTTTGCCAATGTGCAGCATTCCGTCCATCATCTTGTGTGTTTTGCATTTCGCCCTAAGTGGGAAGGGTATGCCCAGACGTGGGTCCCGTGCTCACTACGCCACTGGAGTCTAGCTATCCTGGCTGATGAAGGCTGATAGCCTGAGACCGGTCCTAGGATGCTTGATTCCGGTCCAGGGAAGACATGGCTTGGCAGTTCGGTCTGGACTGTTCCCATGAGGCACAGGGTCAAGACTGATTTGCATATGGCTATGTCTGAACTGGGGTGGCGTGGTGAAGCAAAATAACGATGGAATAAACCCAGATCTGTGACTGGGGGTGAATGTTTGCCAATGTGCAGCATTCCGTCCATCATCTTGTGTGTTTTGCATTTCGCCCTAAGTGGGAAGGGTATGCCCAGACGTGGGTCCCGTGCTCACTACGCCACTGGAGTCTAGCTATCCTGGCTGATGAAGGCTGATAGCCTGAGACCGGTCCTAGGATGCTTGATTCCGGTCCAGGGAAGACATGGCTTGGCAGTTCGGTCTGGACTGTTCCCATGAGGCACAGGGTCAAGACTGATTTGCATATGGCTATGTCTGAACTGGGGTGGCGTGGTGAAGCAAAATAACGATGGATTAAACCCAGATCTGTGACTGGGGGTGAATGTTTGCCAATGTGCAGCATTCCGTCCATCATCTTGTATGTTTTGCATTTCGCCCTAAGTGGGAAGGGTATGCCCAGACGTGGGTCCCGTGCTCACTACGCCACTGGAGTCTAGCTATCCTGGCTGATGAAGGCTGATAGCCTGAAACCGGTCCTAGGATGCTTGATTCCGGTCCAGGGAAGACATGGCTTGGCAGTTTGGTCTGGACTGTTCCCATGAGGCACAGGGTCAAGACTGATTTGCATATGGCTATGTCTGAACTGGGGTGGCGTGGTGAAGCAAAATAACGACGGATTAAACCCAGATCTGTGACTGGGGGTGAATGTTTGCCAATGTGCAGCATTCCATCCATCATCTTGTGTGTTTTGCATTTCGCCTAAGTGGGAAGGGTATGGCCAGACGTGGGTCCCGTGCTCACTACGCCACTGGAGTCTAGCTATCCTGGCTGATGAAGGCTGATAGCCTGAAACCGGTCCAGGGAAGACATGGCTTGGCAGTTCGGTCTGGACTGTTCTCATGAGGCACAGGGTCAAGACTGATTTGCATATGGCTATGTCTGAACTGGGGTGGCGTGGTGAAGCAAAATAACGATGGATTATACCCAGATCTGTGACTGGGGGTGAATGTTTGCCAATGTAAAGCATTCCGTCCATCATCTTGTGTGTTTTGCATTTCGCCCTAAGTGGGAAGGGTATGCCCAGACGTGGGTCCCGTGCTCACTACGCCACTGGAGTCTAGCTATCCTGGCTGATGAAGGCTTATAGCCTGAAACCGGTCCTAGGATGCTTGATTCCGGTCCAGGGAAGACATGGCTTGGCAGTTCGGTCTGGACTGTTTCCATGAGGCACAGGGTCAAGACTGATTTGCATATGGCTATGTCTGAACTGGGGTGGCGTGGTGAAGCAAAATAACGATGGATTAAACCCAGATCTGTGACTGGGGGTGAATGTTTGCCAATGTGCAGCATTCCGTCCATCATCTTGTGTGTTTTGCATTTCGCCCTAAGTGGGAAGGGTATGCCCAGACGTGGGTCCCGTGCTCACTACGCCACTGGAGTCTAGCTATCCTGGCTGATGAAGGCTGATAGCCTGAAACCGGTCCTAGGATGCTTGATTCCGGTCCAGGGAAGACATGGCTTGGCAGTTCGGTCTGGACTGTTCCCATGAGGCACAGGGTCAAGACTGATTTGCATATGGCTATGTCTGAACTGGGGTGGCGTGGTGAAGCAAAATAACGATGGATTAAACCCAGATCTGTGACTGGGGGTGAATGTTTGCCAATGTGCAGCATTCCGTCCATCATCTTGTGTGTTTTGCATTTCGCCCTAAGTGGGAATGGTATGCCCAGACGTGGGTCCCGTGCTCACTACGCCACTGGAGTCTAGCTATCCTGGCTGATGAAGGCTGATAGCCTGAAACCGGTCCTAGGATGCTTGATTCCGGTCCAGGGAAGACATGGCTTGGCAGTTCGGTCTGGACTGTTCCCATGAGGCACAGGGTCAAGACTGATTTGCATATGGCTATGTCTGAACTGGGGTGGCGTGGTGAAGCAAAATAACGATGGATTAAACCCAGATCTGTGACTGGGGGTGAATGTTTGCCAATGTGCAGCATTCCGTCCATCATCTTGTGTGTTTTGCATTTCGCCATAAGTGGGAAGGGTATGCCCAGACGTGGGTCCCGTGCTCACTACGCCACTGGAGTCTAGCTATCCTGGCTGATAGCCTGAAACCGGTCCTAGGATGCTTGATTCCGGTCCAGGGAAGACATGGCTTGGCAGTTCGGTCTGGACTGTTCCCATGAGGCACAGGGTCAAGACTGATTTGCATATGGCTATGTCTGGGGTGGCGTGGTGAAGCAAAATAACGATGGATTAAACCCAGATCTGTGACTGGGGGTGAATGTTTGCCAATGTGCAGCATTCCGTCCATCATCTTGTGTGTTTTGCATTTCGCCCTAAGTGGGAAGGGTATGCCCAGACGTGGGTCCCGTGCTCACTACGCCACTGGAGTCTAGCTATCCTGGCTGATGAAGGCTGATAGCCTGAAACCGGTCCTAGGATGCTTGATTCCGGTCCAGGGAAGACATGGCTTGGCAGTTCGGTCTGGACTGTTCCCATGAGGCACAGGGTCAAGACTGATTTGCATATGGCTATGTCTGAACTGGGGTGGCGTGGTGAAGCAAAATAACGATGGATTAAACCCAGATCTGTGACTGGGGGTGAATGTTTGCCAATGTGCAGCATTCCGTACATCATCTTGTGTGTTTTGCATTTCGCCCTAAGTGGGAAGGGTATGCCCAGACGTGGGTCCCGTGCTCACTACGCAATTGGAGTCTAGCTATCCTGGCTGATGAAGGCTGATAGCCTGAAACCGGTCCTAGGATGCTTGATTCCGGTCCAGGGAAGACATGGCTTGGCAGTTCGGTCTGGACTGTTCCCATGAGGCACAGGGTCAAGACTGATTTGCATATGGCTATGTCTGAACTGGGGTGGCGTGGTGAAGCAAAATAACGATGGATTAAACCCAGATCTGTGACTGGGGGTGAATGTTTGCCAATGTGCAGCATTCCGTCCATCATCTTGTGTGTTTTGCATTTCGCCCTAAGTGGGAAGGGTATGCCCAGACGTGGGTCCCGTGCTCACTACGCCACTGGAGTCTAGCTATTCTGGCTGATGAAGGCTGATAGCCTGAAACCGGTCCTAGGATGCTTGATTCCGGTCCAGGGAAGACATGGCTTGGCCGTTCGGTCTGGACTGTTCCCATGAGGCACAGGGTCAAGACTGATTTGCATATGGCTATGTCTGTACTGGGGTGGCGTGGTGAAGCAAAATAACGATGGATTAAACCCAGATCTGTGACTGGGGGTGAATGTTTGCCAATGTGCAGCATTCCGTCCATCATCTTGTGTGTTTTGCATACCTACTCGCATAGGCTCAGGGTTTGGCAGATCACTCCAAGTGCACCAATGTACTCTATGGAATGCCCCCTTGCTTCTCAGCTCCCCTCCTCCCCGCAGTCCCATCTCCCATACACTGCCCCTTCTTTCCCTCACCTTCCACAGGAGGCCAATTCTAACTGTGCACCTGAGAAGCAGACATTTCCCCAGGCTTCGCTGCAATGCAGCGTTGTGATTGGTCTGAGCGCCGTGGTTCAGCGCTCAGACGAGGACAGGGAGCCTGGGCATGTTCTCCACCCAGGCTGTAATGCAGCCTGGTAGAGAACATGCTAAGTGCGCATGAATATTTGCCCGGCCCAAGAGGGCCGACGAAACATTTATGCGCATTTGGGGAGTGAAAACCACTTCTCCCCTGGTCTGTCAGCAGAACAGCCCCACCCCGCCTGTCAAAGCTGCCGCGCCCGCAACAGGAAAAAATAAAATGATAATAACTTTCAGTTATTATCATTTTATTTTTCCTTACACTGCTGAAAAGTAGTGGGGCGATGTTCCTCCGCCTTAGCGGAGGAGCTGCCACTGCTATTCAGCATGCATCAAGGGGAGCCCGGCTTCAGTCCTAGTCTTTGCTTAGCATCCTGTGAATCCAGGCGAATCTCTATGCTGTAGTCTGTGTCTGTTCTGAAGTGCTCTTATGTCCATGGCCAATGTTTGTTCTATGTAAAACTGCCACAAAATACAATATGGACCCTGCATGTCACCTAGACTCTAGTCTCATCCTCCAAGAACTAAAGATAAAGCATTAAGCTTGAAATCAATAAAGAGATAGATACCCATGTAGTGGCTGAATTGTACAGTGAGAAATTGGAAAATCTAGGATCAATCCTGGCTTCCCTGCTTGACCAAATTGTGTGATCCTAGGCAAATGCTTTATGCCATCAACTTTCATTTTGTTCATTATCATACATCAGAGCTCATTCAAATACGTACAGTCAGGGTGTGTGCTGCACAACACCTCTTGTATTTGATGCAATAGACTATAATTTAGCTGCATGTTTAATAAGAATGTAGCCCACATATAAGGTACACATGAACCCAGACATGTCTCTTAATTATAGATTTGCCGCATTTAACACATAAGCCACCTGCTTCATAATCTGCAGCTTTTAACTAAAAAATAATTTTGTTTCTAGCTCAAACGGATCAAACATTACTAAAAATGAAGCATCACTTGTTGCTGCACAGAGTAAAGTCCTTCTCAAAGGTTAACTGGTCACCTTTCTGTTGCTTATTGCTGTATTTGGGTGAATGACAAATTAAATTCAAAAATTCCCACAACAAAAAAACTTTATTCGGTTTATAAGCATAAAACCAAAAAAGTATACAATAAACATTAAAAACATTAAAAACATTATGGTCACAGGATAAATTAAAAGAAAAACAATCCATGTCCATATTCACATACTAATACACATTCCCCGTCCTATATTCCCCATAGCAACTGTAAATTTAGCAGCATAAATCATTTCTCAGTGGCCGACATAGGCCTGCAAGGGGGCCTTAAGGTCCTTGCTATTCATGTGGCTTCGGGCCCGTCCTGGTTTCTAATCAATGGGGAAGCGATGCCGAGGCTATTAAATTCATATTACACAGTCAGACTAGTATGTCGCTGAGTGCTCTAATTGCTCATATATTAGGGCCTCGAGGTATGCTAGTTTTTTCCTTCTTCCCATAGCCATTGTAATGAATGTTATGACAGATAAGTAAATATCGCTATTTTCCAGGGCACATAAATAGTTAAAAGCATCCTGATTGTAAAAATATTTACCCTTTTTAAAAAGGGGGGCTAAAAAACGTTTCCTAAGGTCCTTATAAAAGCTACAAAATAAAATAAAGTGCATTGTGCATTGTCGTGACTTGCCATCACATGGGCATTTTGGAAGATTTTTAGTCCATGCCCCACTTTTTGGAAAAACTAAGGGGCAGATTTACAAGAAAGTGACGCATCTGTAGAGATGCGTCACTTTACCTGCGCCACCCTGAGAAACTCTTGCGCCACCATGGATGCGCCATATTTACAATACGGCGCACCATGGCGCAAGGATTGACAGATGCGTCAGAAATTCTGACGCATCTGTTGGCGCAAAAGTCACGTATTGCTGGAGTCGTGTCGCAAGCACGACGCAACTCCAGCAATACATGGGGAAGCCTATCCTCATTGTGCTGCGTCACTCCTTACGCCTGCTCCAAGCAGGCGTAAGGTTTTGACGCAGTGGCGTCCTAGAAGTGGCGCAGTGAAATCTTGTAGATTTCACTGCATCACTTCTACGAGGCTTTTTTGCGTGGGAACGCCCACCCTGCATACATTATACCAGACGCAGGTATAATGTGACGCAGGGCTTTACAACGTGACACATCTCCCTAGATGCATCACGTTGTAAATAGGCCGCATTTTTACACCGCCACTGCGTCACAAAAAGTGACCCAACAGCGGCGCAAAAATGACGCAAGGGGCTTGTAAATCTGCCCCTAATTGTACATGCAATATACCTAAATGTAATCTGGTTAAATAAAATCTTTGCTGGCTGTTTTTAACAATTGTCAAATATGTTGGCTGGCCTTCAGGTACAAAGTGTAACAAGTAACTAACTACCGTGGATTTCTTGCTTTCCTGTAGTTCTCTCTCAATTTCTATTTCTCCCCTAAGTATGGCCCTAACCTCTGTTTTGGAGTAACTAAGGATTTTAACGGTATCGTTTACTCCTATACCAGGGTTCATTTTTCTTAGGCAAGCATCTAAATAAGATAGTCATTTGATTTTCTTCCAGGCATCTAGCTTGCGACAATCTAAAATTATCTCCTTTGTAAATTGTGTCCCTGTTTTACTCCATATATTATACCACGGAATGATGGGCCTAATATGTAAGTCATCCTCTGCAAAGGGGACTGCCAACTCCTTATGTAATATTTAAGATGAACTTGATTTTGGTCTGCCAATAAACGAGCCAGGAACAGGTTTTTTGGTGTCTGCAACTTTGCACAGTTTGTGTAACCCCATAAGGCAGCACCATAGCCAGCGCTTGGTAAACATTTTTTTTAAAGATATTTTTATTGAAAAAGCTCAGTATAAAACACAGTCACCATATCCAAGGTACATAGACAGAGTATATCATCATTATTGACAGTATATCCACAGTCGCAGTCCTTTCCTCGAGTCCTTAGTGAACTCACGGTGTATTCTAATCTAATCTGGAACTGGTCCTCCCCTCCCCCCGAATCTTCCTAATATCCACGGTATTTCTGCCACTCCCCCCAAATTTTATCCCATTTGTGTGGACAACCTCTGGCTTTGTAAATCATTTTTTCTGACCTAGAGCACCAGTCCAAGTCAGATTTCCAGGCTCTCAATTCCGGTACCTGTCTTGCTCCCCATTTTTGGGCTATATTTCGTTTTGCCACCATCGCAGCCGCTTCAGCCAAATGGTGGTGTATTTAGTAAACATTTGGTTTTATACAGCATCAGCATTTCTCTAATTGGTTTTTGGCCTATTTTGCTATAAAACCTAAAAATTGATTCTACTGCCCTTAAAATTTTCATTTTTGATATATTTAATTGACTTTCCCAAGAGCTCGATGCAATAAACTGGACTCCCAAGTATGTAAATGTTTGTGACTCCTCTAATCTCTCCCCTTAATATGATGTATCCTCTTTTTTGCTCTACCTTTTCCAGCTCCGATGGTAACGGTTTTCTTCAGATTAACCTTCATGCCTTTATTATTCATAAAATTAACAAAATTATCTATCAGGAGCTGCAGCCCATTTGCTGTTCTAGATAAAAGGACTGCATCATCTGCATATAATAAAATGGGAACAGGGCGAGAACCGACCATCGGAACATCTGCGTTAGTTTTTTGTAGGCATTCATCAACCCCATTTATGTAGAGTGAAAAAAGCAGGGGGGCAAGGACACATCCCTGCCTAATACCACAGGTGACCCTAAAACTATCTGTACACTCCCCATTTGGGCCATATCGCACCTGGGCAGTAAGGTTGGAATACCATTGGGACAGGTAGTTGATGATACCCCGAGGGGCTCCCAGATCCTCAAGTACTTCCCAAAGTTTGTTATGGTTTACCAGATCGAACGCACTGCTCAGATTCGCAAAGCATAGATGCACTAGTCCTGTTCTTGCTACGGTATATTTATTAACTAATAAGTGTAGATTAACACATTGTTCCATAATTCCAATATCGGGCCTAAACCCATATTGAGTATATTGGTTTCTTCCACCCATTGTTCTAGCCTTCCCAGAAGGATTCTGCCCATTAATTTGGCACTGGAGTCCAGGAGAGATATTGGTCGGTAACATTTCGGGTCACCTCTGTTTCCTTTTTTTAAAATTGGAACTATTGTGCTTTCTGTCCACGAAGTGGGGAGAAGACCCTTTAGTGTAGAATTACATACTTGGGTCAGCATCAGGGCCCATAAAGTGACATGTGCTTTAAAAATATCAATTGGGACCCCACGGGGCCAGAGGTCTTTCCACTTGCTGCTTTATTTAAAGCGCTAATGACCTCCTCTAAGGATATGTCGGGAATGTCCACAGGTTTCATTTGGTAAAAATATGTAAAAGAAGCATTTAATATACAACCTTCTGGATTAAAAATTGGGTTAAAATGTTCTATCCAGTCCCCCTGTTGTACAAAAGCCTTAACCTTTGGGACTTGAAAAACTAATGAGGTAATACTATCCCAAAATATGCTGCATTATGCCACCTAATGTGCCTTTTCTTGCTGTATAAATTAGTAAACCCTGCCACCAAATTTGGCCCTTTCTTGCCACAAAATTCCAGTGACCTTGCTCTTCGATCACTAACACCATTCTCATCAGGGCTGGAGCACCAATGTTTCTCAGTTCATGTTTAAAAAATCTCACCTTTACTTAATTCATCTCAATGCAGTGATATAATCTCATGTACTAAGGTGAAATGCTCCTCTGTGTTAAAGAAATATGCTGTGGATCAGGGACCAAGCACAGATTGATCAAACTTAATCAGTGTCCGTCCGCTGCGCCCAATGTGATTGAGGTACTTTTTCTTCTACCCCTTCCTCCCACCTCTCTCCCATCTTCCCCTCGCCAAAGAGCAAAGGACCATTGCTTGCCATTGTGCTCAAAACAAGAGGGAGAACCAGTCGACTTACTGGGAGCTTAGGTGACTGTCCATTGCAGTCTCTGGTAAGTAAGTAAGTGAGGGTTTTATATAGCGCTCGATTGCCGAGGCGTCTTGGCGCTGGAGAAACATAGAAGAACGAGTAAGTCCATAGGTACAGGCTCCACTACTAGACCGGAAAAAGCCAAGTTTTTAAAAGGCCACGGAATTTGGAACGCGTAGGTTGAGATCTAATATCCAACGGCAACCTGTTCCAAAGTTTAGGGGCCAAGTATGAGATGCATCTGCCACCCCATCTGGCTTTTCTCCATTTCGGAATTTTAACCAAGGACTGATTAGCAGACCTTAATGAGCGCCCTGGACAATACCATTGGAAAAACTTGCGGTACGCCAGAGGGCCACCACCATACAGAGTTTTGTGGACCAGGCAGAGAGCCTTAAATTCAACACGCTGCTTGACAGGGAGCCAATGAAGGCTCCTAATGGCCCCAGAGATATGATTAAATTTAGGAATGTTAAGTAATGTCCTAGCAGCAGTATTCTGAAGGGATTGCAGCTTAGTCAGCTGTCGTTTATCAATCCCTAAGTAGAGGGCATTGCAATAATCGATGCGAGACAGTACAAGAGCAACCACAACAGTTTTCCTCAGCTCCATTGGAAGAAATGGTAAGATCTTCCGTAGGATTTTTAATGTAAAATAACATGCCGAGGTTACTTGGTTAATCTGAGCGGAGAAATTAAGCTGTGTGTCCCAAAGCACACCCAGATTTCTCATCTTGTCCACTGGTGATGGACACTCTCCTGCCTCCGTTGGCCACCAGGCTGTATTCCAAATCGGAGGGCCATTGCCAAACTCCATGACTTCGGTCTTCTGTGTATTTAGTTTCAAATAGTTGGTATGCATCCATTGTATGATGCAACCAAGACAGCCATGAAACCTTGCCGACGGCACCTCACTAACAGAAGAAATAGAGACAATGATTTGAGTGTCGTCGGCATAGGACACAAGAGAAAAACCAAAGTCTCTAACTAGATTGGCCAATGGCGTCACATAAATATTGAAAAGGGTGGGTGAAAGCGCCGACCCTTGTGGGACTCCACAAGGGAGATGAAATGTGTCCGATTTAAGATTGTCCCAGCAAACCTGATGTTCTCTGTTTGCCAGGATAGAAGAAAGAAGAGCCAGCGCCTTATCCTTGATCCCACTTGCCTTCAGCCGTTGCATGAGAATTAGATGGTTCACCGTATCAAAGGCGGCTGACAGGTCAAGTAGGATCAGTATCGCTCTTCCACCACTATTAATTTGCATGCGAAGTTCTTCCGTAGCCACAACCAGTGGGTCAAAGCCCAGGCGTGGTCTCTGTCGTGCAACTTATGATCCCCAACTTTCAGCTTTATCGGTCCTTAACCTCCGTGACAAAGAGATCCCCAAGTATGACGTCCACACCCCAGCCTTTGGACAGACGGTAGAACTGAAGTTAATGGGACAAAAAGCAACCACTCCAACGAGAAATGTCTAATCCTGCAGATCATGCAACTACTACGACTACATACCTATTACATTAGAGCTGTCTTTTATGATGTACGGAAATAGCACTCTTCTCCTGGTTGAGTGCCATGTATGGGAGAGGATGTGGCATTACAGTCAGAGCTTCCGCCTTTGAAGCTTTGGAACCCGGCTCGAGTCTCGGTATCGGCTCAACATCCTGGATTCTGGTCAAACCATCTCATCTCACTGTGCCTAAAACATTTAAAAAAGAGAATGAATGTGTCATTGTGTAAGCAACAGGTACTCATGTAAAACGCTCCAATACCTTTGTGTTCGCGCAATAGAAAGCTGAAAATGAATACGTTTGATTAAAACAATGGTAGATAAAGAAGGGTGGTTATGTAGTGTACACGAGTAAGTCAAATCAGAGAGTCACTTCATATACCGTGAAGCAAAAGCACTTTAAGGTATTTTTACAGTTGACTGGCTTTTTCGTGGTGATAACATGAACTGGTAAGTGCATTACTGAAATCGATAATCTCAATGTAAGTGCAACGTTTCTGTTAAATGGAGTAAAATATACAAAAGAAGTGCTTAGTGCATTAAAAGCTGCACTGTTAGCGCCAGTATGTTTTTCTTATGCTGACAAACACTGCTTTCCCTTGCAGTAAAATAGTATTACTGCACTGGATAAGCAGTGATTTCACTTTACTTTAAATAATCCAACTAAATTGTTTGGTAGTCAACTTACCGCACTTTAAAAAAAAAAAATATTCTTTTTATTAACCATTAAAACATATGCTTCAATAGAGAACAGTACGATATACATAGTATGTGGTTTGGCATGCACAATTACATAAGTGTCCACTTTCAAAACTCCCAGTAGCCCGCCTTTTCAACCAACATGGCGTGGGGTACAACTAGCCCATATGATCCCTTTATTTCCTTGGGTCCCCCGTCATACTGCTAACTATTGTGTCCTATTGTTCGCCCAGGCCCCCATATCTTTTCCTATTTGCGTGAGGAGCCTCTGCTCTGGTATACTGACTGTTCTGCCTGTTGACACCAATCCAAATCATTTTTACAGGACTCCACTGTTGGGGCTTCCCCAGCACCCCATACTCGGGCGATGTTTCTTTTAGCTACCACTCCTGCCAAGGCAAGCCAGGTTTTGGCCCACTTGGGCCAGACTGTCTCGCCCGTCACCCCTAGAATATGCCATCTCGCCTCTACTGGGACCTGGTCCCACACCACCGTTGTCATCACCCTAGCCAGGCCCCTCCAGTATCTTTGATTCTTGGGGCAGGCCCACAGTATATGGAAGAATGTTCCCGTCTCACCACAACCCCAGGCACTCTCCGCAGATGCACAATTACCAATGCGGTACTGCACTGTCCTGGAGGCGTATGACCTGTGCAGAATTCGGAGTTGGATTAGCCTGAATCTCGCTCTTACAGCTATTTCTCCGGGGCTCTGCAGGGCTTCCGCCCAGTCGTCGTCCTCGAGGAGACCCACGAACTTACCACACTTTTAACATAATTGTTAACTCTTCCGACCTTCTCCAAGTAAGGATCTTTGTGTACTAAAATTAAACCAAGGTGGATCTTTTGTATTTCTTATATAAAGTATTAGGACCTTATTAATAAAAAGTGAAATGATTTCACTTAATTGCACGTAAGCAAAAAACTATTGCATCACAGAAAAGGTTATAGTTCAAATTAACACAAAGTAAAGGGCTTGGTTCTTCTTCCCCACATAACACACATGGTTGCACATGCAAATCTCTTTTGAAGGTTTGCTTTGCACGCTTTTAATCCCCTCAGAGGTAAAAGGGAATAGCCAGTGGTTCTTATCCCTTTGCTGGGGGCTGGGGACGGTATCTCAGAAAGTGTGCTGCTGCCACAATACATGCTCATCCTCTAGAAATAAACCAGCTGATTCTGGCGGACCTCATTTTAACCTACTTTGAACCTGTGAAAAACATCATTCAAGGCCTCTTCATTTTTTTTTTAGAAAAAACATAAGTGACCTCTTTGTGCTAGCTTACTTTTTATGGTCGAGGCTGTGAGCACAGTTCAGTAAAATACTTGCAGCCCACTCATTGCTTAACATTTGTTGGTTCTAGTTTCAGTCTTCTTTGCTGCCTCCTAACTGGCCAGCGCAGCCCAAACGTCAGTTCTGTTTGCCTCGGTGGAGCCGGGACCAAGTACAGATTAATCAAACTGAATCAGTGCCCGTCCACTTCTCCCGACGACATTGAGGTACTAGTTCTCCTCCCCCGCTCCCCATCACTCTCCCTTCTTCCCCTCACCTGGTTTCCCAGCTGTTGTTCTAAGCTGATCGCAGTGTGTCCTCTTAAGAGGGTGCGTTTGGACAGGAAAATCAGGCTGTGTAATGCACATAAGATGATAAGCATCACTCGAAATGTGCGTGAACTGGGATGAAAATGAGTGGCACAAGGCACTGTCCTATAGGGGCTGCCCACCATCCTCATTCCCCATCTGCCATCCACGTGGCCACCGCTCACTTCCCAGTTCCCAGCAGATTGTTACATTTTGATGATACCTGTCTCCCTTGCCTCCTTCTTAGGGGATGGGACATGATTCTTTCTTTTGTTGTGAGCCCGGCGGGACACCCTGCTTTACATTCACGCAGGGGCAGGGCTCACTTCACACCTAAGGGCACTTCAAGTACCCATCTGATTAATGTTATCATGCAGATGTAGCGATTAGATTTCTGAAGCCCTTTAAACCCATGGCTGCGAGGCCTAGGGGCAGGCGCCCCCTCCCTTGGTCTACAGTGCTGCACCAATGCTGCTCCCTGGGCCTCATAACACTGACGTTTTTTTAAAGGCAATGCGGGCCCCTTAGTTGTGAGCAGGAGCGGGGCCCTATGCAGATGCCCACACTGCCCATGCCCAGCCCTGCCTGATTTATTCAGCTTAGCTCCATCACACTTGGTTTTGTGGCAGCAAGGGATGAGAGGGAAATGGGAGGTAAAAGAAGAGGGCTGATGGAGTGTTGACAACAGCTCATACAACATGTCAAACAATAGTTAAAAACACTGTAACCTGAAGCATTAGAGCCAAGTGAGGGACATTGCTGTTTGCATGACCTTAAAGCAGACAGCTTTGTGGGCTCCTCTGAAAATTGTGGCTCTGGAGCTTGGCCAGCTCTCCATGCCAAAAAGCCTCCCTGAACTTTATCTCGGTGAACGCATGGGTGTGTGTTCCCTTTATTGACTTAACCACCGCTGTTCCAGATGAGTTCAGCAAGGTGAGGTCAAGGCTACTCTGCTGCGTGCCCCGGCTTGTGGAACAGCCACAGGCTCAGGATGCGAGAGCTGAGATTCAGTGCCTCAAGAGGAAGCCGGCCGCCGCCTCAGGTCTGGAATGGGCGGCCAAGGCCGGACTAGGAACTAAAATAAGCCCTGGCAAAAATGTTCGCACCAGTAGAGGAGGGCGAGCCACTGAAAGCTCGAGTCTTAAGCCTGACTCTGGCTCAGCTTGAGTTCCCGCTGGAACCTCGAGCCCACAACGAGCTAAGCTTTCATATGGCTTCTGCCTGCCTTCCGCTACTCAGGATGTGGTCTTAGGGTCAGAGCTGCTGGCTGTGAGACTGGGGAACAGCTTTTGAATCTCTGTGTGGGCTCAACATCCTGCGAGTCTCGGCAAATCACTTAATCTCCTCATGCCTATAAACAATGGGCCTCATTTACAATATTCGCTGCCGTGCATCAAAAGAAAAGGCAGGAATGCGCCGTATTTACAAGATATTCCTGTCCTTTTTCCCTGGGCTGGTGCACAATGAGCTGCCATGCACCAATGCAGGCACCCTTGTTTTATGGTGCAAGGGTGCCTGCATTGTAGGGGTGATTGTTTTTGTGCAAGTAGAGCACCTTCCTGCACCAAAACAATCATGAGAGGTATGTTCCTCTTTCTATGTGTGCTGCAGAATGCAGCACACATAGAAAAAGGAAAAACGAGGAGAAATAAAAGTAATTCTCCTTGTTGCACCTCACTCACGCCTCCCCTGGGGTGGCGTCAGAATCTGACACATTCCCAAGTTTATAAAACCTTGTAAATCTGTGAATGCGTCCGGTTCCATGTATGTTGCGTGGGAACACCAATAGCAACACCCATAGTATGTCCCTTTCATACAGAGTAATGCGTGAAAGGGGGCCATATTTACAAGGCCATGAAAAGCCATGCAGCGTGGCTTTATGTGGGCTTGTAAATATGGGCAGGCACACTACGCCGGCGGTGCGTCAAAAAAAGTGACGCACCGGTGGCGCAATGGGCTTGTAAATATGCCCCAATGCGTGTGACCTTGTGTAATGGACCTGGTGCTCATGTAAAATGCTCCAATAACCTTCGGGTCCAGTTTGCGCTATATTTTGAACAGTGCACTGAGGTCAAAACAAAGCCTTAGCATAAGGAAAGAAAATTACCCATTTATTAGATGATTTGTAGAGTGAAACCAGAAAACCTGGACGCATCGTGGCTTCCCTACTTAAATAGTATTATCAGGTGAATGTTTTACTTCACCAGACCTTTTTCTTCATTATCGCATATGAAAGTACTTTCAAATATATGGGTTCCAGACTTCCAGTTGTACAGAAATAACACTTTTAATAAGTAGTTCTCAGTGCAGTACTTTTCATGTGCCCTATTAGTGTCAAAGCTTCCACATGCTAAAGAAATATACTTTTTTGAGTTTTGAAGAGGCTTTATCATATTTTACGTGATGTTTGTTGTATGATTTACATAGCAAATATTTTCAGGGCTCAGCTCGTGCACTGAGTCTTAATTCTGAGCCAGACCCTTAGCTTGGCTCTGGATCGGCTCTCCGTGTTAATTTGTCGGCTTGCCCACCTGTAAACACCAGCCCTGCTCCCTTCCTTCTTGCTCTCTCATCTCTCTCTTCTAAAGCTTCCCACCCAGCCTGCTGTAATTACCCGGGGAAGCTATAGAAAGTGATAGAGGCACGGGCAGCATCCCCCTCCCCTAACAACTGGCATGCAAAGGCTCCAGCCCACAGGTGAAATGCCCGGTGGAAAAAACAGGCAGTCCGGGCCAGTTTAAAACATGGAAAGTTTGAAATGTAACAACACAATAATGAGTTCCAAGCTGCTGTTAGCAAACCCATGGCCTCAAACAATAACAACAAGTTTGTTTTCCTATCAAACTCAACTTTGTAAAAAGTGACAAGATTCCTAGTTCCTGTTTTGGACTCTCAGTACCTCAGAAGGAGTTCCTGCTTTCTTGATCTCCCAAGAAGACCACAGCATGTTACCGTTGTTTCTATTGGAGCCGCTGTGGATCTGCGAATCTCGAAACACCCAAAAAACATGAAAGGAGATACCTGATTGGCTAAACAATCCACACCACCTAAAAAGCAAGCAAAAGGACTCTGGAAATAAGAAGTCTACCCTTTTTGAAGAAACTATTTTCCCTTTTTGTTTGTTCAGAAGGAGAGAGAAAGGTTAAGCTGCCTACAAAAGACTGTGCAGCCATTCCCTACTGCGCATAGCCATGTCTGTGCGCAGTGATTGTTAACCATAACTCGAGGTTGAGTTGCACAAAACATGTGGAATATGATCAAAAACCTCGAAAATTCATTGGAAAAACAAAAGGTTAAAGTAAAGGTATGGTTAGGTTCACTTATAACACCATAATGTATGTTAAAATAATCTCTGAAATTCCCTGAAAAAACACAGTTATAGTTCAGTTATGATTGCAAATCAAAACATATAAACCACTGAAATTAGCCAGTTATGGTTCAGTAAAGTAACCATATGCTGTGCCACCATTATGGACTGCTTATAACCTCACATATTATATCACTCATGACAAAGAAGAGGACAGGACCAGGATCGATGAATCATACCCTGGGTCCACCGAATCCTGCAAAAATGAACTTCTAAAAACACGATCCCATGGGGTCTCCTTGGAAACACCCCTACCCCCACCCACTCACGGGGCTCCCTCATGAGCGTGTGGGTGAGGGTAAGCTCATCCTGCCCCCTTTTGCCAAATTATTTTTTATTTTTCCCAAAGCGGGGATTAGGGTACCGCCACAAGAGAAATATTTCTGTGACAACCATTCAATTAGCATGGTGGATTCATGAATCTTCTTTGGACAAAGGGGGGGAAAAGCTTACTTAAGCAATGGCATCCCCTTGTGTTTTTTAAATGGTTTACTTAATCCTCTGTTGATTTGTGTATCCACAGAGGATTCACAAATAAAATTCCACATATCATTTAACTTTTAACACTTTAAAGCCCATCCCACACTGTTTTGTAAAGCTAATATCTCAAAACCTACTGAACTGACACAGCAAACCAAGCAAAGGCATTTCCTTGAGTAAAGCTCTAGTTTCATGCCAAGTGAGATGAAATTCCGTTCAGGTTGACCGTCATGTCTGCCCACCTAATTTAGATCACCATCAGGAAAACCCTTCTACATTTGGCAAGCGGGGACTCCGTCCTGATGCTGCAGATAAAGGAAAAACAGGTCCGATGTCAATTGATCCTGTGTCCTGTTCTTCAATTGAGAACAGGGTGCAAAGGCAAGTCACAGGTGACATTGACCTATCTTCTGTTACCTGCACAATGGTGTGGCCCACAGGGGGCGGGGATCACTGTGACTTGTCATCTGTCATCCACCACTGAACCCTGCTCCCAACTGAGTCTAAGAGAAAAAAAGAGGCTGCACTGGTTTAGGGCACACAGAAGGACTACAGAGTGGTGTGGGCACATACCAAGACTGCAGAGGCAAGGCAAGGTGGCACACAAAGACTCCACAAGAAGATAAGAGGCACATCCAGCTTTATATGTCCACCTAACCAACATTATACGGCAGAACACCCATTATCATACCTCCACACAATCAATGTCATAGGACAACGCATCCACTATTATACTTCCACACAACCAGCATCAAACACTCCCCCACCTAATATATCTACAGCGTCACTGTCATAAGCCAGTTGACCCACCAACATACATCCACACAACCAACATTTAGGGGCATATTCTCCAGGACTCATCGCCGAGTTAACGGCACTTTAGCCAGTAGCGGTCCGTGGTAGGAGTGCCGGCCGGGCGGTGACGTGGGGCGGGGGAGGGGCAGGGTGGGGGGTAGTAAACCACGGATTACGGCCGAATACAGGTAAGTAAACATTTAAATAAATAAAACGAATTTCGTTGCGCGCACTTGGCGATGCAGCGCTCACAA